>CM060920.1:831874185-833074185 GCA_030737875.1 Allium sativum | reverse complement strand
CTGAATATTTTTTGAAAATATTCGTTATATTAAAATATTCTTTCTTTCTGAACTGGAATCAGAAACAGTCAATTACCATATAATCTGATTATATGGATTTCACACAACAAATGTGTATAACAATAATGAAAACATCAATCCATCATCCAGAGTGCATTCTACACTATATAAACATTAAATATAGATATTTAACGCTTATAATAGCCTGTCAATCAATTGATCGACATATAACTAATTATTCGGATTAATGTATGTCCAATTTCATCCCAACACCCGTGTGGGGTTTTCAGTCAACAAATAATAAATTTTATTTGTGCAGTTGGGCGATGTGTAGTATTTATCATCCCAATCCATATCAGTCAAATGGGTGTACATAAATAAATCGTCTGATTTGTAAATGAATAGTTATTTTATTCATATACACGTTAAAAATTATTTTTTTAACCATAAAATATTTATTCGGTTCATTTACACAATAAAAATGATATTTTTATTGTTCTAACATATTTTAGAAAATTTTGGCGGCATAATGGCGCAATATTAGAAACGGGATAAGGCCTAGCCTTATCCCCGGTCTAATAATGGCCTGCGCTATATACATACCAATCAAATCAATTTCACATTCACACCACAAACCAATATTCAACCAAACACATAAATCAAGACAAATTACCAAACAAGTCGTCCATGGTCTGTGGACGACAGGGAACAGTTCATATATGTGGTTACATAACAAATAACTATATGTAGAAAATCATAATGAGGAGTTCTTACCTTTCGATTCCACTCCGCCGGTTTTACTTCTGAACTTCTGAACCGTTTGGATTTGTTTGAAATTCCAATGCAGTCCTTACCACGCTGTTCATAATAAAAATCACATTTTTATTATCATTACATGTACATAAAAATCATATTTTTATTTCCACTTCATATATATAAAAATCTCTACTTCATATATATATAATTCGAATTTTTGTGTCGATGTTCATATAATAAAAATCATAATTTTCTCTCGCCATTCTCTATATAAAAATCACATTTTTATATATAAAGATAGTATTTTTTTATATCTCTACTATAGATGTAAAAATCACTTCTACACCGCTACTTCCATGATAAAAATTATATTTTTATCTCACTATACATATAAATTATATTTTTATTACTCTACATAAATAAAAATCATGTTTTTATTAAATAAAAAATCATATCTTTTCATGATTCAAAATCATAGCTTTTTATCATTAAAAATCCTATCTTTTTATATTTAAAAATCTAATCTTTCTCATATTGAAAATATAACCTTTCTCAAATAAAAATCATATCTTTCTTCATATAAAAATCAAAGCTTTCTCAATTAAAAATTAAAGCTTTCTGAATTTGAAAAATCAAAGCTTTCTTCATATTAAAAATCAAAGTTTTCTAACTTAAAAATCAAAAACTTACATTGCTTTTAAGGAGGGGGCGTTGCTCTGCGTCGGAGGTGGAGGGGGCAGTCGGAGGCATGCTGGCCGGTGTGGGGCGGCGCATCTGAACGGAGCGGGGCTAGGGTTTGGCAGGAGGCGGCTCTGGGGAATTTGGCTCGCGGTTTTCCATTTTGGAGAAAAGGGGGGCCGCGTCTATTTGGGGGAAACGGAGGCCGCCGGAGAGGGTAGCGGAGGCGGTTGACGCGAGGGAAGGCGGCGCTGGGCCCTTGGAGCGGCGGCGGAGGATCTAGGGGGGCGACGAACGATAGCGCGGGTTTTTTTCTTTTCTTCTTTCGATCTGAGAATTAACCCGGGGGGGGGGGGGGTAAAGGCAAAAGGGGTGTTGAATTTTTTTTATTTGATTTATTATTTTTAATTTTCAAAAAGTAGCTTTTTATTTCGAACCCAAAACTAGACCCAACAACTGTTGCCCCTAGCTAATTACCCCATTCCGAACACAATGGGATGTGTATCGTGAGCCAGTTCCATAGTTTCGATCAGTTTTCATTTAAATTAACATTTAAATCATTATATTGAATTTTAAACGTTCATTTCAATTTCCTGGGGTCACATACGGAGCCCAAAAATTTCAGAAAAATTATTTCTAGCTTCGTATTGACGATATGGTCCTAACAAAACTAATTTCATCAAATTTGAAGACCGTTTGAAAAATGGACATTTTCTGGTCGATCCGAATTGACTGTAACTTTCAAATCACGTTTTCTTTTGCCACACTCACATATTGCTTTCAAAAATTATGATTTTTTAAACCTAGCAATAACTTGACATCCCAGATCCAACAAAAGTGGTTTCGTCGAAAACAGAGATCATTTGCAAAATGGCTATTTTTGAGGGCCAAAATTCCATAGCGACAATTCTGAATTTTCAACTGGGCATAACTTTTTATCCCCGCTATGAAATTTCAATTTTTCAGATTCGTTGGAAAGATATTTTCACATAGATTCTAACATTTTTAGTTTCGCTAAAATCCTGTTTATGTTGAACCATGTACATTCATTTGAAATTTGAAATCGAATTTTCAAACTACCGCGCCATTTTCAATTCCTTTTACAATTAAAAATAAATATTTATATTATAACGACGAGCTATATAAATATATATGTTCTAATTCTATTCAAAATAAATTTCTCGTCGTTATTATTTAAAATAATTCATTTTAAATATTTGAAATTCATTAAAATTGCCAAAATAAAATTTTTAAATTGGTTCTGATTTTCCGGGTTATTACACATCTCATACATATGTATGTTATACCTAATGATTTTATTGTCAATACCTGTTGTGATCATGTTATGATGTCTTATATTATCTGAGTTGTGTAAATGTTCAAATAGTTCATATTTATAGATTACCAGTGACTTTAATTATCTATTGATGTTTAGTTACATTATGTATAATTTGATTAAGCTTGCATTGGTAAGATGTCATATGATATATATATTGTCTGTATGAATCAATCTATCTTTAGATAGTGGTACCTGTGTATTGTTATGAATTTTGTCTTGGACATAAATGGGCCATCATACTTAATAGGCTTAAATGACCTATTTTAAATCTTGTTGAAGGGCCTAACTATAAATGAATTATTGTAAATTGTTTATATATGAACGTTGGACTAAGATTTGCTTTGAAATGTTCAAAAACAATGACATCCAATATTCAACTTTAATTCCTTAACATTTACTATACTTAAAATAAGATTTTATATCTTTTATTTGGTTTTGTATGGAATTAAAAGTTGCTAAAATAAATTATGTATATTTGATATATGTGGATAACTACAATATTGTTTGCCACTATGAATTATAAATTCCCTCTAAAGCAAATTTTTTGTTATATTAAGTCATGGTGACATCTTCCAATAATATACTCATCACTGTCCAAAATCACTGGATGTAACTAACGCCAAAGCATTGTGCACCTTTAATTTTGGTTATATGTGATGGAGTAAATATGGTGCTCCAATCTATTATTGGGTCTGACTTAACTAGGTTGCATAATAGGATTATGGCCTTAGAGACAAAAGCATGAATTATTCTATATTTTGAGTAAAAGAATAATACTGAACAAAATGTTCAACATGCGATCCAAGAGTTATATAGATGATATAATTGACGTAAGATGTCTACGTAAAAGGTTGTGTTTTGGGTTTAGACAAAGTTGGGTCAAGGCATGACTAGATATGGATCTTGAAACACCATTATGTATGTATACCGATATGTATATATAAATAGAGGGATGTTAATTTGAGTGGAAGCATATTTTATTTTAAATTATATATTTATGTTAATATAAATTTTGATTGTAAAATTCTATATTTATATTAAATAAATCTAATAGAGTCAGTTACTATTTATTATCTGCTATAGATATTAAATAACATATAACTCCAATAATTTAAATTTGTTCTTGAGAAGGATAAATATAATTAAATCAAATTTCTTGACTAACATTGAAATTTGAGGATTGTCCTCAAACAAATTAAAACGTAATTGTTCTAACAAATATAGAGGATCTAAAATAAAAGTTAAAGTGTGGCTTCAACTAAACAAGATATAAATGTTATAATAATCTACTTATACATTTCTAGCATTGGATACTAAATATAAATCACATGTATGTTGATTTACAAAATTGTAAAATAGGTAGAAATCTGATAAAAGGACAAGTGGACTTACGATTGGAAATGGGGAAAATGTCGCTGGATTATCCATACGAAGTTAATTCTTGTTCAATATAATGGCTTAATTAAATAAAATAATTGTTATTACGAAATTCCATGTAAATTAAAAGTTATTATATATCTTGTTTAGTCAAGTTTAAATTTCACTTATAACAAAAGGGAATAATCGTTATTCATTTTATTTAAATGAAATATTTATGGAATTTCACAAGTATTTAATGAATATAATAAGTCGTTAACTATAATGTACTTGACATTAATAATGAATGGATTAAATTTACTGATTTAAATCAAACATACTTTTAGCATTGCCAGTTAGCCTATATAAATAAGAAAGTATATCAAAACGCCATAGTGATGGAATTTTGAAATCATTTGATTTCGAATCATATGAAGCATGCAAATATTTTTTTTATTAGGAAAAATAATTGAATCGCCTTTCACTTGACACGATGAATAAGTGATAAGTATTGGGTCTCATACATAATGATACATATGGAGCAATGAATACATAAGCTAGAGGTAGGTTTTATTACTTCATTATATTTACTGATGATGTCAGTAGATATAGATATGTGTATCTTATGAAACACATATCAGAACCATTTAAAAAGTTCAAAGAATTCAAAGTGAAGTTAGAAACCAATTTTGATAGAAAATAAATTCTCTCTGAAAGGATCAAAGAGAATATTTAAGCCAATTAATTAATGACTGTCCATATGAGTTTGAAATTGTTTCATAACTTACTCCATCTAGAAGACCATATTAGAATGGTGTGTCTGAAAGGAGATATCGTACCTTATAAGATAAAATACGATTAATGATAAGTCATATAGATCTTCCAATAAATTAAATTTAGAACAATTGTATTAAATCCCACTAAAACGATCTAAAGACACCATGTAAGATATGGACTACGAAATGTCCTAGTGTGTCTAATGCGAAGATTTGGGATGTAAGGCATTTGTTAAATGTCCTTCCTCTGATAAGATCAGACCCAAATCAGATAACTATTTTGTGTAATAACCACAAGAAACAAATGGATGTTATTTCTATAAATCCTCAGAGAATAAAACATTTATTGCTCGAATTAGGATCCATTTAAAGGATAGCCAGTCTCTAAGATACCGATAGGAATGAAATAGAAATCGAATTGTTTCAAAAACCACAAAATGCCATTGAATCTTGTATAGACAAGAAATTGAGTGGGAGAGAGACAATATTTCTAATGTTATTTGATAACACATTAATTATTGTAAATTAAGTTAGTTTTAAAACAAGAAATAAATACTGATTCTAAGAAAGAAAATGTTTGGATTAAGAAGTTCATGGTTAAACTTAATTCATTGTTGATCCAATTATATATATTGCGATAACAATTTGGCTTTTGCTCAGGCCTAAAACATTAAACTCATTATCGATCCAAACATATATTTAAGAAATATAATTCTTATGTGAAATTGTTCACAGAAGAAAAGAATATATCAGTAAAGTTACAAACGTTGTAATGTTGCAAACCTGCTAAATTAGACTCTGTCGCAGCGGAAGTTTAATAGTCACACTAGTTTCATGAGTATATGATACATGAATAATTGACTCTAGTGCAAGTGGGAGATTGTTAGAGATTATGCCCTAGAGGTAATTCATTTGATGAAATTAATAACACTATTGATGTTATTATTTTATTTAGAATAAAATAATATTCTATTATATTATATTTACTTCGTAATATAAATATTAATATATTAGAAGTCCTTAGAACTATAGTACAGAATTATATAATTCGAGTAAGACTTGAATTTGAGATTATATAATATGATAAGTATTATAATTCTTAAATGTCCCTAGTCGAGTTTTATTATTTATATAGGACAACAATAAAGCGTTGAGACTGGTATATTAATTGACCGATGATCACATCTCATTGATCATTAATATACGTGATATTAAAGTTAAGATATAAATATGTATTGGAGAATAGCGTATTGGGCTGACCCACCATGAGAAAACTACATGGAATATAATTAACAGTATCATAAGTTGTTCTCATAGTAACAGTGACGTAATGGTCCTCAGACCTGAAATCATTATAATTTTATTCGAGGATAGTTGTGTTTTGATATCATGTAAAGTTACTCGTAACAGAGTAATGATAACGGTGATTATTGGATACATCTCGAATCGAATGAAAATTATGAATGATCTAGATGGAATTTAACCCTATGATATATTCATAACGATATCCATGGGCCTCTTGATTGAGTGAGACTGTGAAATGCATGGCCATGCTCAAATATTGATTTGTTTTAATCAGTCTACTCATCGATTAAGAAAAACAGATCATTAAATTATCAAGAGGGGGATACGATCCATGTCTCCAGTTTAATCCAGGATATAATGGTTAAAAGGATTATATTACATTGCAACACTGGTCACGAAAGGTTTTATCAAATCATCAATATTATTATAACTTGGGTAGCAGTGATGTATTACTAGATGTCGCTCACTGTTTTCAGTTTAAATATTATTTAAATTGTTGCCAACGTTATGATAACCTATCGGGTCACACATATGAACGTTGAATGGGGTGAGAGTCATTCGAAATAAAAGGAGTTCAAAATGTTGAATGTTCTTCGATTTAAAATGGTTGAACGGGTACATAGGATTTTAAAATATCTTGTATTGTTATAATATAAAATAAGGTCGATTCCTTATCTTTTCATTATTCCAAAAACACATGAGATCTGAAAAACCTAAAATTCCCAATCTTCTGGCTTGTACCACTTCATCCTGTCTCGATTCCATCTGGATTTCGAGATCATCGTTTGTGGACACCAATAGAGACTCGGCGCTTGACGAGTTCTCGATTTGATCCACTAAATTCCATTGCTTTTCAGATCGAAGAAACTAGGGTTTTAACGATTTCGTGGAACTCTACAAAGGTATGATTCAATTTACTGAGTTTACATAGATCATTTTTTTTAATAAGTTAAAAATTGTTAAATACTGGTTGCGATTAGATCGACAATACCTAACATAAATGTCGGTAGTCACCAGTCGTATATGTTGATTGCTTGTCAAAGCAAAGATTGAAACCAATATAGTATGATGAAGTTATCTGCAAAATTAAATCAAAACACAAGCATAAGAAATTAGTAATCATTTAGATGATTGGTATACTCATAATACTCATTGATAACTTCATGAGAAAGCTTTCGTAGATCAAAACATAGTTCTTACCATCACTCCAAAGCAAGCAATTCTCTTTCTCGAATCATCGCAACTCGCAACGTTCACGTCGAACTATGTTGCTCTCGGGTTTGACATGTTTTAACCCTCTTTTACTTTGATTTAACATCCACAATTTTGAAAGTTGGTTTATCAAATTATGAGGAGGCTCAAGTTCAAATTTGATAGGATTTGGAATGTTGGGCATTTAGAACTTAATTTTGAAACTAAAACAATAGTTGTTGCGTTTAAAGAGCAAAACCAGCGAAACACTTCACTTCCAATAGGATTTCATCCAGGTTACTCTTCAAACTAGAAAAAGTGATACACATGAAATTGTTCATCATTAAAATATCTTTCTAGTGACAAAATTTGAGGTGATTTGGCTAAGTAAATCAAAAGTTATGGCCTTTGAAATTGAACCAATTATTTTTGCCCTAAAAAACATAAACTATAAATCAACTCACTTCGCACTAATTTTCCCATAATTGCTCTTGGATTTGGCAAAAGTTATTGAAAGAAAACTTTTTCATCATTAAAATATGTTTCAACTGTAAAAATTTGAGACAATTTGGCCAAGTAAAACAAAAGTTATGGCTCTAAACTAAGAGTATGTATTTTTGAAAATAAAAACGTATGCCAGAAAATTACTTCACTTTCAGGCAACTTTCGGAAATTCTCCTTTATGGATCCCACAAAATGATATAAATGAAAGTTCTTCCATTTTGAAATAGCTTTTTAACAGAAAAAGAATCACTCAATTTGGATATACGGTTTAAGATATTTGACCAAAATAAATAGGTGGATTTTTCTTGGTGTCATCCTTTCTCAAAATGGCATGCTATTTATAACATTTCTCAAGGATATTTTGGTCTTTTTGACCATAGAAACTTGCTCGTCATCACTCATGAAAGCATTAGAATGGTCACATATGCCTCCTTAGGTGTCATGAGATACTTTACACATGAACACCTAAGAGGGTCATGTGTCCTTATCTCTTCTTTTTAGCTTACATAAGATGCTTCTCATTTTAAATTTATTTTTCCCTTACATGAATACATATATTCATGTTTAACAACCATGCTAACCTAATATATAATGGTTGTTAGCATGCACGAGAGTGTTATGACCTTTCTGATATGTTTTAGTTGACGAAAGTTCGAGAATTTGATAAACGACTTCCGATCACATTTTCAATTTCACGCCGAATTAAATATTTTGTATAATAGTTTTAAAAAATATTTCACTATCACTCTTTATTATTTAAAAGAAGTTTATTTTAGTTGCAACTCATAACTTCGATATTTAAAATTTACTCGTAAATTCATTCGGTAAAATTTCAGATTGCTACATTCTCCTTTGATGGTTATGTATTCTGGTGTCGGAACAAGTGCCTTCGGCTCTTTGTTCATTTTTTTATTTTGAAAATTGGTTAATATGCCAACATGGTTGGTCAAGACAGGCCTTGAACTCCCGACTTTTTACCAGGCGGGAGCACACCTTTCCACTGGGCCATACTATCTTGGCAAACTCATTGTTCAATGCTTGTGTTGGTTTCTTGCTTCCAAAACCATTTTTGTCATTTCAAGTGCTCCATACCCCTTCACCGATCTTTGGATTCAGTGTCGAATTTGGTAGTAACAACCTCAAATTTCCATTAAATCATTTAAAAGTTTCTATTACACTCCACATAGTACGAGCATTATATGCTAGTCCTAGAAATGATTTAGTTGCATGTACTTAGCATCATTATGCTTCCATTTGTATAAAATTTAAATACTTTTATTTTGTTAAGCACTATACCAAATTGCAAATTAAAAAAGGATTTTATTTATTTACTTTTTGAAATTTGATTAATATACCCCAAATCATGTACTTCTAAAAAATATGAACACATATTTATATATTTAATATTAAGTATTAAATATCAAATCATATTTTGTAAAAATATAAAATATAATATTAAAAAATCTTTCTATTATGTATCGTCATTGCTACACAAAATCCACTCAAATTACAAATCATTTAGCTCATATTGGAAAATAGCTTAATTCTTGTTCTTAATTACCATTAAGAAAGTGATATGTCTAGTCATTTCTATAAAAAAATAAATTACATTTTCCTTTTAATTATTTAGCTATAATTTTCCAATTTTGTTTAATGAAGGTACCTATATTCCTTAATATAGTACGTAATGTAAATACCATTGTGTATAAGCATTGTATACAAATGGCCATGAACCACGAACTCAATGGTATAAATTTCAAATAGTATATGCAGGAAACTTACATCATTATTTTCATGGCGACTTCTGATAGACTTTCATATATAGTGTTTTCGGTCGGAGTTCAAATGTAGAAGCGGTGACCATTTGAAGTTTAAATATCAAAATTAACTTTATATATAAACATATGGATATATATATATATAACTGTGATTAGTTGTACATATTTGAAGGTTGAATTTCAAAATACACGTAAATAACAATAAAATATAATATGAGAATTAATAAGGGAGAATTAAACGGTTAACAAATTAATTAATTAATTAATGGAAACAATAAATAAACAAATAAATAAAAATAAATATTAATATACTCAGGGACACATTATAAAGACGCATGAGAGGGCAACATGGGTCGACCACCCTCATGAAGGATCGATTCTGGCAGTCAACTGCATAGGGAATAGGTCGACCATCACACAGTCGAAACCGTGTCCTCAAACCTATTATTGAATACCTTGAGTTTGATTCATTTTGATTTTATGGTCAACACAAATTTGACATATATAAATAAGCATATGGGATTGCACTCCAAACTCATTTTTATTTATATGAGCATGGAAATTCTGCCCTTTTTTCTTCCTCCACCAAAACTTCTGAAATTATAAAAATTTGGTTTACATTGATGTTGATTTTGGTCAATCGAATGCAAAACCCAAATTCAAGGTGGAAATCGCAAACTAATGATATAAATTCAAACATAGAATGGAGAAAAGCTAAAAGACACATAATTTACAATAGCTAGGAAAATTTTGCATATGTCCAATCGTATATAATCTTTGTTTATACTGCTTAATTACAATTAAAGCCTCTTTTGATTACAGAAATATAAAATAAACGAAATCAAGAGTTGGAGGTGGTATTCCTGCGTATGAGTGCCAAGAAGTCATAGTTGAAAAAGATCCTAAAAACATGTAAATAATGTCCTATTTATAATTGTACAGAAGATTGGATCATCCATGAATTGAGGAGTGAAAAGTGGATTTGGAGTTTGACTGTATTCTAGAAAATTCATATTTGGTCCAATGTACACAGGGATCAGTACTGATCCCTCATGCGATCGATGTTCCTGTTTTCATTTCCCATCCGGTTTAAGTTATTTTGTATCCAAAACCTTGTGCTCGATCATACTTTTTTCATCCAAAATTCAGTGTTGATTACCACTTTTTAGATGTGATCCACCTAATTTCCCTTGTAAGATCAGTTATATTACACCAATCCTCTCAAATAACGATCTGATCCCTTTGAATTTGTACCGATCTAATGTGGCTGATATGATCCAATAATTTAGCCTGATCTCTCTGTGTTGATCCGTTGTTTTATGGTGATCTGACCCTTCTTAAGTTATACAAATATGATCTTCTCGTATACGTACCGGTCCAATCATGTAGATGACCGGGCAAGTTTTCCTAAATGATGATCCTTGCATTTTGAGTGATCAGGTCATGTCGATCATGATTTTTGAGATTGCGGATCTGAACTTACCAAATGATCGAGCAAGTATCGGATCATTATGATCTCTTATTACCAAGGTGATTGGACTATGTCGGTTAAGCTCTTCTGAAGTGATCGATCTGATCCCATGCACGATTGGTCAAGTGAATATTCATTGATCCAGTGAGCCGATTAGACCATTTGTTCAGTGATCGGATGATGGCGAAGGTGATCAATATAAGTTGACTAGTAAATTCCATATTTCCATGCCAACGTCGATTCTGGTGCTTAGCTTGAGTTTGTTAGAGTCGGTACTCGATCTAGAGTGATCCGGATGTCCAAGCCGAAGCATTATGGCCTTGCTAGAATGTAGATTAATAGTTTAGATTATCAAATTTAAATCGGAGGAGATGTTTATAGAAGATTAGGAAGGAGGTATAAATCAGAAAGCTATTAACAAGGTAAAATTTCAGATCTGGTTTCAATTTAACTTTATGTTTATTTTAATCCAATCTAAATGATGTTTGTAAATCTAAAATTGTTATTACAAAAGGAAGATTGCGTGTAACATGAATGGATCTGGCTTAAATTAGAGATTTCAAAAGTGAAGAGGTGAGAAGATAAATTATCTATTTTATTATGATGGTACGTGATATCATTGTGATCCAAATTCACATATTTGCTTAAGAATCACCACATAATTATATTGTTCAAGGAAATGGAAATTTCAAACTATGATGGATATAAGAGACCACAACTAGGCTTCCTATCCAAATGAAGCTGTTCGATGAATGCTAGAATAGAAAATAGGAGGCTTAAACATATATAGGAAAGGGATTTCTAAAGGATTTGTAGATAAATTTGGAAATGGAAATAAGAAACCACAATTGTGTGGTTCGTCTAAAGGATGTTGCTCGATGAATACCAGATTAGGAAATAAGAGGTTTAAATAAATATAGGGAAGCTTATCTTGGAGGATTCACGCACAACTTCAGAGATGAAAATAAGATACCTTAATTGTGTGGCCTATCTAAACGATGTTGTTCGATGAATATTGGATTTTGAAATAAGAGACTTCATGAGGTCACATGGATAGAATACCCCATGATAGTCCTTTGATATAGTAAAGCTAAAGTGTAGCCTATCAAAGGTAAGGTGTGTAGGTTGTAATAATGGGTTATTACCTTGATTGTTATAGGTAGTCTAAAGGGTCAATTGTCTGGCCTGGTAATTATCAAACAAAGAAGGCGCAATAGTTAGATATCAATAGCGGTAGTAGTAGCTACATGATTATTGGGTTACGATCAATCCAAATGGAAGGGTAGAATGACATGGATTATGCAATTTGAGACCGGTGGTCTTTCGCTATTGGGACCTACCAGCAGGGATATGCAATGCCACATGGTTTTATTTGATTGTGTGTTTAAGGGTGAGGCTATAACTCATATTATGAGGGCTGGCTTGGCAAATTCTGGCTTTGCAAAGTCAATCTTCATAGGAAAAGACATACCATAAATTAAATCCTGAACATTCCCATGCAGTGTGGATAATTGGGTGCCTCGTTAGTAGGAATCGGATTACTTATGCATATGGCATGCATACTCATGACAATAGTTTAGTGTAACGCCCTACCCCAAGACCATATCTAATAAAGGGTTTAAAAGAGTAATACTGTCTACTAGAGCGGAGAATAAAATTGGTTAAAGGCGACCATTTGTAATATTGTATTAGACGAGTACCGAATTCATCGATTGGATGCATAAATTTTCTGTTCTTACTTTAGTCGGACCGACGAACACAATTTATGTAATATAAAACTATGATTGCTAAGGATCGTATTCTGAACCATTCATAACACATTAAAGATAACATATCTCATAACATAATACATATAGGTACAACCATAGAATACGAAAAATACATGTGCTACAAGCTCATATAGTACATAAACCATAACAGAGGCAACAATCTCCAAATGAATGAATACACAAGTGACACAAGTACATGAATATACAACTTCACAACCAAGGTAATAACTTCATAGAGATAACTGACGATGTATTGGATGCCACGAATCAACAATTATGACTGGAAAGAACTCAATTTGACCCGAGTATTACATACATGGATCAATGTAGTTTACACATATCAATAATAATAGGACAAGAGAATGTAAAGTCATATGGATAAAAAATCCCTTTTTACACAAAATGAATTATATAAGTCTACGACAACAATCAAATCACGAGATAATTAAGGTTAAACAACTAATGAGATCTCAGGGAAAACACAAATAATCACAAGGGAGAATTCATTTCATCAAAAAGGTGCTAAGTATCAAGCTATGCACGAAGATATAACACCAAGAAATAATGCAAACTCCATCAAAAGGCAACACATAAACTCGCATATGAGTTTATTCAATTCAAAGTGATCGCTATTTTAAAAGAGTATCAAAGTAGCTCTAAGGCTATAATAAATCAATAAGCCACCATGATATTTGATCCAAACCGCCAAATAGCCATTAAAGCAATAAAACATCATAAAATGAATCCAAAACACTAAATTTCATAAGTATCAACAAAAAAATCTATTTTTCCAAGTACTATATGCATATTAAATATCTAATAATACATTTCATTTCGGTTGAGTATACTCAATATGGCCCGCCAAGGTCATACATAATTCTACTATGACCCATCTCGATCTAATATGCATTACTATGACCTGTCTTGGTCGAGTTAAACTTCGCTTCAAGCCACCTCGGTCGAGTGTTATACTAATATGACCCACCTCTATCGCGTATATTCTTATTACAGCCCGTCTTGGTTGAATATAACCACCATATGACCCGTTCGGTCCAATATCTTTACTACGACCCGTCTTGGTCGAGCATGACTCACTACAACATATATAAGTTGAGTATAGATTTACTGTGACCCATCCCGATCGAGTATAGCTTTACCACGACCCGCTTCGGTCGGGTGTACTTGACCACTTTGGTCAAGAGAATACATATATAAGGCTCCCTCGAAATCTGACTTTGAATCTGGTACTGGAAATAACTCGTAATGTATAATGGACTTCCAAATAATAAATCGAAAAGTGAAGGCAATTCATCCCATACTGCATGTTTCACTAATCGATTCACCATAAGTTAGTCTACATCGCATGGGAAATCAACAAATTACTTTGACCGACGAGTCTGGAATTAAATGATGTCATATTCCTTCATGTCCCCATACCACATGGTTTACAATATCATTTAATCATAATTAAGCCTTCTTGAAGGGAGTAGAAATGCGTGTGTTTATAAAAAATACTTGATTTGAAAAATCAAGTGTATGAAATGGTCTTAAAATCATTTTAGATTGTTTCTTTGAAAATCTTTATAATAAGATATATATATATATATATATATATATTATTGCATCAGTTGTATCCTTTAAAAAAATTATAAAACCATTTGTCTCAAAGCAATACTAAAATCTATTTACATATTATTTCTTGAAAAATCATTTTATAAAAACGTATGTGCATGTGTCACAAATACACCAAAATTCAACATGGAAATCAAGTTCAAAACCACACGAATCGTTGAATCTGAAGCATAAATTCAGATATAATATAGGCTCATAACAAAAAAATTTGATCTATAGGAATCCATCAAAAAAACAACATAGAAACTCGTCAATGGAGTAATCAACATGTACAGAAGAACTAAAAACACACTCTAGCAAGCAAGCAGAGTTGCTTGCGCAACACTAACAACATGGGTCAACCTTGGGGTCGACCCAGAAGCTTAGTACGTGGAACCCATTATGCTTGGGTCGGTCTCTAGGTCGACACCAGCTATGGGATTTCCTACAATGATGATCATGCCCTGTATTTGACTTTCTAGCAATGTTTTGATCCACTTACAGTGGTCGGATTAACCTGAAAGTTGACCTAGGCATATACCAACAACACTAAAACAATTTAAAAGAGAAAACGACATGATTTCATTCAGAATTGAACAAGTTATAACCTCCTAAAGTTGGACCTAAGGCTGTTTTACACAGCTGAAACAAATAGGAATAGAAAGTTACATGAACTACGTATTTTCAAAAATTCGACACATATAAACACTGTAAATTAGATTGCATGAAGTTTTACAAACTCACTTTTCTTAGATTTTTAAAGGATTAAACCATAATTAGTTGTTAAACCATTACTTAAAGCTTCAAGTACCCAAATGAATACATAGCAGTGACATGCAAAATCCTGTAACTTGCTGCAACATCTCCCTCCCTATTTCTAAAATTTGATTTGATAACATGCTTGCATGAATTGATTTGCTGATAGATTATCCTTTTCTCTTCTAAGTAGCATTTAATTTGTGAAGCAGACTTAGATAGATTTTAGAACTAGAAGATAAGAGGCTACTATTTTCTCTAGTTAGTTTCAGAAAGAAGATGAAAAAGAACCTAAAGAAATAATATATATATCCTTTCTGTAAAACCTCGGAATTCGATGTTATTTAAATTAGTTATTTTTTTTTGGCATAGCCGACCGGTTTTTGTAGTGATCCGTAACACTTTTTTATTATTACCAATAATAAAAATACAGTATGGTATAGGTGACTGTGGTTACAATCAACTAACTCGGTTTTTAAAGTGGACCGTACATTGCCTATAGAGTTTATAGTGGTCCGTCCACTCTACCTAACATGCTTATAGTACTGGAGCTAGCCTAATTTCACTAGACTACAATCTAAATTAGGTATTTTATTATATTCCAAAATAGGAATTTGAGACAATAATGGAATTTAACCTTGAGACTTGCACCATTGCGTTTGAGACAATAATAGAAAGCTAAACGACTTGTAGAAGGTTATTTATTTATAGAGACCCTTGAGGTTTTATTTATAGACAAATTGGGCACTATTTTGGTTGCGGTTAGCAGAAATCTGATTTTGATTACTTTCGGCTTCGACAACTGTCATTTAGTGGAGGTACCGACCCGCTTTTGCTTCTTGGGTGCAGGTCTCGGTCTTCAGTGGCATGTAATTCCGATGTTGCCTTTGTATAATGTATCGATACCAAGTAAATTGGTACGGAGAGTCTCTTTAGTTTCTTCGGTTTCGATAACAAGCTTCTGTTCAGATATCAATTACTTTGGTAGTAAGTCCCAAGCAATGCCCCAGCCTTTATGGCTTTTAAGTATTGCTTTATATTTTCTTATGACTTTGATATCGGTATCGACACTAAGCATGTTAGCGTGGATGAATCTCCTTGATGACTTCGAAGCTGCTTATTGATAGCGGTATTGATACCAAGTATGTTGGTATCGATAGCCATTTGTTCCAACCCGATTTGGTCTCGTGATTCCCTTTGTAATAACCCGCAAAATCTGGGCCAGTTTAAAATTTTTATTTTGGCAATTTTAGCGAATTTTGAATATTTAAAATGAATTATTTTAAATAATATCGACGAGAAATTTATTTTGAATAGAATTCGACGTATATATTATACGCGTCGTCGTTAGAATATAAATATTTATATATAATTATAAATAGAATTGAAAATGGCGCGGTAGTTCGATAATTCGATTTCAAACTTCAATTGAATGTACCGGGTGCAAAACAATCCGGATTTTAGTGAAACCAAAAATAATAGGATCTAATTGATAATATCTTTCCAACGAATCCGAAAAATCAAAATTTCGTAGCGGGAATCAAAAGATATGTCCAGTTGAAAATTCTGAATAGTCGCTATGGAATTCAGGCCCTTAAAAATGGACATTTTGCAAACGACTTCGGATTTCGACGAAACCACTTTTGTTGGGTCCGTGTTGTTAAATTATTGCTAGGTTTCGAATTTCATAATTTTTCGAATCAATATGTGAGCGTGGCAAAGGAAAACGCGTTTGACCAGTTTCAGTTGATTTTAATCGACTGGAAATTGGCCATTTTTCAAACGGTCTCAGAATTCGACGAAACTAGTTTTGTTAGGACCGTATCGTCAATACGAAGCTAGAAAATATTTTTCTGGAATTTTTAAAGTTCGTATGTGACCTCGGTAATTTGAAATGCGCGTTTAAAATTCAATATATAGATTTAAATGTAAATTTAACGGAAACTGATTCAAACGATCGAATCAACTTGCGATACATATCCCATTGTGTTCGGAATGGGGGTTAAACGCTATGGACGGCAGGTGGTGGGCCTCGTTTTGATGACGTATGTAAAAGTCAACTTTTAAAAATAATAAAATAATAAAATAAAAAAAATAAAAAAAAAGAAAAACCCTCCCCCCTTTAACCGTTCTGCCCCCCCCCCCCCCGGTCCAATTTCATTTCAAAAAAAAAGAAAAAAAAAAAGAAAAAAAAGCCGATCGCAGCCCTAGGCGGAGCACCGCCGCCGCGCCCTGGCCCCGCCCCCCTCCAATCCTCTGCCCCTCTTCCTGCTTCTCTCTCCCCTCCAGCGCCGAAGTCGAAGCCCCCCTCGCCCCAAAACGCGCCGCCGCTGAGACCCAGAACCGCCGCCGCCACCTCGCGACCCCCCCTAACCCTAACCACCGCGCCGCCCTTCTCCTCCCCCTCTTCCACCTCCAGCCTCGCGCAAGCAGAAACCCACCCCCCCCCGGTCGTCGAACACTGTAAGCTTCCATCCCCTTTTAGTTTATTTATTTATTTTCATTTATCTGTAAAATTTTATGTGATGTTAAAAACTGAATTTTGTTTATTTTAAAAAAAAAACTGAATTTTGTTTATTTTAAAAAAACTGAATTTTGTTTATTTTGAAAACTGAATTTTATCTACTTTAAAATCTGATTTTTATTTACCTTAAAAACTGTTTTTTTATTTATGTTGTAAAGTGATAAAAATGTAATCTTTTATATTGTGGAAGTAAAAATATGATTTTTATATTTTTAAAGTAATAAAAATACGATTTTTATATTTTTAAAGTATTAAAAATATAGTCTTTACTATATAGCGATTATAAAAATATGCTTTAAATATTTTTAAAGTAGTAAAAATATAATCTCTTACATTGTAGAAAGATAAAGGTATGATTTTTATATTTTTAAAATAATAAAAATATGATCTTTACTATATAGAAGTAGTGAAAATGTGATTTTTATATTTTTAAAGAGTTAAAAATATAATTTTTACATGATAGAATATTAAAAATATCACCTTTATATGTGTAGAAAAATAAAAATGAGATTTTTATAAAGATGAAATCTTTAAATTTGAAAAGGCGAAGTCTATGTTTTATAAAGGCGAAAACTATATTTTAGAAAGGCGAAATCTTTATATGGAAAATAGCGTGATAAAAATATAATTTTTATCTATATAACATAGTAGTAAAAATTCGATTTTTAAATATTGAATAGCATAGTAAAAATTCGATTTTTAAATATTGAATAGCATAGTAAAAATTCGATTTTTAAATATATGAAGTGATTGTAAAAATATGACTTTTAAATTGAAAGTGAATAAATAAAAATGTGATTTTTTATTTTAAAGACATCGAAATATAAAAATGTGTGACTTTTATATATATAGTGACTACGGGCAACGAAGATGGCGAAGATAGGATAACGACGAAGATTTTCTACAAAAGAAGTGTCGTGAAGTTGGATAACTATTGGTGAGAACTTCTCACTCAAATTTATTCCTAATTAAATATATACTAGGATGCAGACGGTGCTTATTAGAAGCACCCGACACCCGTCCACATACCATGGACTTGTTTGTTTGGTCGTGTAGTTGGTTAGATTATTTGATTTGAATTGGGTTATTTGGTGAACCTGAATTGATTAGAATTTGATGTGTGAATGGCGTGGGCCTTCACTAGACCGGGGATAAGGCTAGGCCTTGTCCCGTTTCTAGTATCGTGCCGTTATGCCGCCGAAATTTTCTAAAATATGTTAGAAAAATAAAAATATCATTTTTATTGTGTAAATGAACTGAATAGAAATTCAAGTGTTGAAATAAATATTTTTGACGTTAAAAATATAATTTTTAACGTGAAAGTGAATAAATAAATATTTATAAACAAATCGGCCGATTTGTTTATTTACACTGATTTGACTGATATTGATTGGGTTGATAAATTTTACACATCGCCCAACTGCACAAACAAAAATGTGTGTTTGTTGATTTGAAACCCCACACGGGTGTTGGGATGATATTTGGTGTACACTAATCCCAATTATTTAATTATTGTCGATCAATTGGTCGACAGACTGTGTAAGCGTCGATTATTTATATTTAATGCTTATGCAGTTGTGTAGTGCACTTTGGTTGATGGTTGATTATTTTTCAATGCTATTATATACATGTGTTGTATGGAATCCATATAATTAACGTTATATGGTGATTGATTGGGCCTCATTCCAATCGGGAAAATAATGAATATTATAAAAGAAAATTCATGTGTTGAATATAAAAATAGTCATGTGTTGACGAGGTTCATGTGTTGAGTGAAATATTTTAAATAATAAATAAATAAATTGAATTTGAAAGTGATTTTAAAAATAATCAAAATTTCCAATACGTGGATTGGACTGGAGCTGAATCGAAATTATCTTCGGGATATTTCGATGTTGGATTTCGTGACTATACATATATTGTTATGGGAATTTGAAAGATATGTTATATATCGTTATTTCCAATATGATATTTGTTGGTTTCAGAATTTGATATTGAATATAAGTCGATATATTTTCTATTCAGAGCCTTGTATTTAATGTCAAATGTGATTTGGTTTGTCGTGAATCGTGTTTTTGATGACATTGGTTCTTTAACCCAGTTAAAGGCAGAATATTGATTTTTGAGAAGATTAAAACTAAGTGGAGTTTTAATGAATCTTTAATTAGATTAAAATGTGAATTGATAATTTAAATTATCAAATCTGAAAAGCGATCGAGAGTGGAGTATCACCATTTTTGCTCCAAAGCGATAGTTAAATCTTTAATTAGATTTGAACGTGAAATGGTAATTAATTTTACCGATAACACCGTGGTGTTAGATATGGAGTATCACCAGTTTTGCTCCATGGGAGATATAGGTTGGGATTGGGAAATAAAACAAATAATTACTTCGGTGTGGTTCGCTAATCCCGACTAGTTTGAAATGATATCCAAAGGAAGATTAAAGAATAAATTTAGAAGAATTTATCTTTGATAAAATTAATGGGAACATTTCCCTAAGAATGTGATTTTGTGAATAAAAGAATATTCTGAATTGGAATGAGGCGTTCATTGTGTTTGTGTAACATTTGTTAATTATATACGTGGGTTATTCAGAAAGGCCGGGTTATACCCATTCTGAATAACCGATTCGACGAGATGTCGAAGATGAAGACGGTGGTTGAAGACCGGAAGTCTTCACATCGTTTGGGTGATTACTGATGATCTTGATTGGACTGTACACCCAAGATGAGGGAAACAGTCGGTGATCGTCCAGACGTACTTGGAGATGGATGGATATGCGAGGAAAGTGCATCCGGTTTCGTTCAGACCCAGAACGAACTTGTAAATGGATTGTGTGTCTGACATTGGATTTTATTCTGTGTTGATTGATCTCTATTAAATATACATCTGTTTGGCGGCGGAGAATTTATTCTCTTGCTTAACGCCCTTCTCTGAGACATACGAGCTCAGAGGTTGTATATCGATGGACATCAGTCGCATGGAGTGAATTGCCAATGTGGCATGCGTAAGTGGCAATTGATCAAGGCTTCTGTTGAAAAGCAAAGTCTTGTGGTTGATGATCAAAGCACGGCCTGTGTGGCGTAGCTTTGTGTATAACGTGAATTCGCGAGCCTCACACCTCGGTATGAGTCAAAAACGGGATAGTGACTGCAGGGAGAGCACGACGTTTCTTTCTAGCTAGGGTGGTGTCAGTGACCTACCAGCCCTGACATTTATATACTTTTCACCTGTGTGGTTGTTGGATATGAGGCGCCTCGGATATAGGTCTGTAAGGACCGGGAAACGTGTGTTCGGGAATAACTAATCCTCAAAAGTAAGAGAGGACCGGCCCTGAAGATCCAAGGATCATAGTGGGGTCCTGAGGCATTTGCTAGAGTGTCTCGAACGCGGAGAGGAGCTTGCCCCTTGCCTCGGCTCATGACGGAAATCCAATTTCCAATACGTGATAGTGCGGTTTTATTTGTAGAACCTAGTATGGCGACATAGTGGTATGGGTCATTAATGCCGCCTATGATTGATATTTATGATTGAAATTTTTTTGACACTATACACTTATAGTAATATCAAAATAATGTGTTTTAAACGTATCAAGCATGCTTTGGCTGTTATAAGGTAAAAACCCTATCCTCCGGCTTGCGTTGCATTGTGTGATGGGACCTGGGTCTTATAACGGCTTCATTTTTCTTTATTTAGCATTGCGCTGTTTGTTTTATGCACTGGTATTCTTGGGAGGAAACCCGTTCCGTGTTATACGGCGTGGTCCCTTGATTTACCTAACTTTAAAAATAAAGATTAATAACTGTTTTAGTTCTCACACCAGTCACATGACTGACCTGGAGTTTATTGTTTTAACCTAAACTCTGGGTGCCCCTATTTTCCACACGGGCAGCTAGTAGTTTTGGTTTTGCAGATTTATATTCACAGGGTCCTGATTTACAGCTGGAACGATGCTCGGAAAGCTCTGTATCCGTGTATCACTTTCAGTTGTGTTTTGTATATTTTTCTGCTGCTATGTAACTTATTGTAATCTCTGATATTTGTCGAATGTAATTTATTCATTTATACTCTGTATATTCTTGTATCTGATGGAATTGTTGTAATAACAATGAAATGTTCTTTCGTCTGCGTCCTATTTTGTCTTGTCCTCACAGTAATTCATTCTTTCTCATCTCTTCGGAGACCGGGAAAGTTCGGGTCGCTTCATTTGGTATCAGAGCTTTGGTTTACAGAGCTCGAGAACAAGGCACATTAGAACCATACGAAAGAATTCATCAGATATTGGATTAGTAATATCCAATTAGAATTACTCGTTAGAGATAGGATCAGTAGTATCCTAGAACGAGTGTGAAGAGTATATTTTTCAATTGAAAACAATTTTTGTTTCGAAAATTTAAACCATTTTAAACGTATTTGAATATTTATTTATTTTGAATATGCACAATCCAATATATAAAGATTTTGCATATACGCGTCATGAACGTATATTCGAAGTTTTAATATATTAGATAGATATAGAATCACATTCTAGTTGCCCGGAGATAATTCTAGTAATGCGGCCGCATTATCAGTATTTATGTTCGTGTTTCGAAGGTGTGATTTCTATATATTTCCATTAGACTGGTGTGAGAACCAAAACTTATATAGTTAGAACACATTGTTGTGAATTGGCATCAAAAACATGATTTTCTTTATATATATCAAAATTATGAATTTGAAACGTTAATCCACTAATTGATTGATGTTTGTGTTGTTTGTTTATTTGTTTGCTAATTTTCAACCATTTATGCCTAATTTAACCGAATATTGAATTGTATTGAAAATTGGTCGCATTGGCTTGCATATACATATACTTACATTGAACAGGTCATAGCAAGGAGGCTAGAGCAGAGAATAAAATTTGTTTGCCCGACAAATAGGTACATGTTTACAACATAATTTCCTTTTTTGTTTGGGTGATGATGATTTTGTGAGCCTATTGGCTAGCCGCTTGGCTTTTTCTTTTTCTTTTTGAGATCTGAAGGACCGGGGAAGCTATTTGAAATTCCCCGATGCTCCCGGTGCAGGGGAGGTTATGGCGAATTTTTTCGAAAATTTAGGGTGTTAGCCAAATTTTTGAAATTTTGAAAATTCTCAGAAACCAAAGAGTTGGAGAATGGAAGCCAGATCGAACATAGTGTTGAATAATCAAACCACTTTCGACTTTGTTCCTTTTCGGGGACGAAAAGTTTTAAGTGGGGGAGATTGTAATAACCCGCAAAATCTGGGCCAGTTTAAAATTTTTATTTTGGCAATTTTAGCGAATTTCGAATATTTAAAATGAATTATTTTAAATAATATCGACGAGAAATTTATTTTGAATAGAATTCGACGTATATATTATACGCGTCGTCGTTAGAATATAAATATTTATATATAATTATAAATAGAATTGAAAATGGCGCGGTAGTTCGATAATTCGATTTCAAACTTCAATTGAATGTACCGGGTGCAAAACAATCCGGATTTTAGTGAAACCAAAAATAATAGGATCTAATTGATAATATCTTTCCAACGAATCCGAAAAATCAAAGTTTCGTAGCGGGAATCAAAAGATATGTCCAGTTGAAAATTCTGAATAGTCGCTATGGAATTTAGGCCCTTAAAAATGGACATTTTGCAAACGACCTCGGATTTCGACGAAACCACTTTTGTTGGGTCTGTGTTGTTAAATTATTGCTAGGTTTCGAATTTCATAATTTTTCGAATCAATATGTGAGCGTGGCAAAGGAAAACGCGTTTGACCAGTTTTAGTTGATTTTAATCGACTGGAAATTGGCCATTTTTCAAACGGTCTCAGAATTCGACGAAACTAGTTTTGTTAGGACCGTATCGTCAATACGAAGCTAGAAAATATTTTTCTGGAATTTTTAAAGTTCGTATGTAACCTCGGTAATTTGAAATGTGCGTTTAAAATTCAATGTATATATTTAAATGTAAATTTAACGGAAACTGATTCAAACGATCGAATCAACTTGCGATACATATCCCATTGTGTTCGGAATGGGGGTTAAACGCTATGGATGGCAGGTGGTGGGCCTCGTTTTGATGACGTATGTAAAAGTCAACTTTTAAAAATAATAAAATAAAAAAAAGAAAAACCCTCTCCCCCCTTTAACCGTTCTGCCACCCCCCCCCCCCCCCCGGTCCAATTTCATTTCAAAAAAAAAAGAAAAAAAAAAAGAAAAAAAGCCGATCGCAGCCCTAGGCGGAGCACCGCCGCCGCGCCCTGGCGCCGCCCCCCTCCGATCCTCTGCCCCTCTTCCTGCTTCTCTCTCCCCTCCAGCGCCGAAGTCGAAGCCCCCCTCGCCCCAAAACGCGCCGCCGCTGAGACCCAGAACCGCCGCCGCCACCTCGCGACCCCCCCTAACCCTAACCACCGCGCCGCCCTTCTCCTCCCCCTCTTCCACCTCCAGCCTCGCGCAAGCAGAACCCCCCCCCCCCCAGTCGTCGAACACTGTAAGCTTCCATCCCCTTTTAGTTTATTTATTTTCATTTATCTGTAAAATTTTATGTGATGTTAAAAACTGAATTTTGTTTATTTTAAAAAAAAACTGAATTTTGTTTATTTTAAAAAAACTGAATTTTGTTTATTTTGAAAACTGAATTTTATCTACTTTAAAATCTGATTTTTATTTACCTTAAAAACTGTTTTTTTATTTATGTTGTAAAGTGATAAAAATGTAATCTTTTATATTGTGGAAGTAAAAATATGATTTTTATATTTTTAAAGTAATAAAAATACGATTTTTATATTTTTAAAGTATTAAAAATATAGTCTTTACTATATAGCGATTATAAAAATATGCTTTATATATTTTTAAAGTAGTAAAAATATAATCTCTTACATTGTAGAAAGATAAAGGTATGATTTTTATATTTTTAAAATAATAAAAATATGATCTTTACTATATAGAAGTAGTGAAAATGTGATTTTTATATTTTTAAAGAGTTAAAAATATAATTTTTACATGATAGAATATTAAAAATATCACCTTTATATGTGTAGAAAAATAAAAATGAGATTTTTATAAAGATGAAATCTTTAAATTTGAAAAGGCGAAGTCTATGTTTTATAAAGGCGAAAACTATATTTTAGAAAGGCGAAATCTTTATATGGAAAATAGCGTGATAAAAATATAATTTTTATCTATATAACATAGTAGTAAAAATTCGATTTTTAAATATTGAATAGCATAGTAAAAATTCGATTTTTAAATATTGAATAGCATAGTAAAAATTTGATTTTTAAATATATGAAGTGATTGTAAAAATATGATTTTTAAATTGAAAGTGAATAAATAAAAATGTGATTTTTTATTTTAAAGACATCGAAATATAATAATGTGTGACTTTTATATATATAGTGACTACGGGCAACGAAGATGGCGAAGATAGGATAACGACGAAGATTTTCTACAAAAGAAGTGTCGTGAAGTTGGATAGCTATTGGTGAGAACTTCTCACTCAAATTTATTCCTAATTAAATATATACTAGGATGCAGACGGTGCTTATTAGAAGCACCCGACACCCGTCCACATACCATGGACTTGTTTGTTTGGTCGTGTAGTTGGTTAGATTATTTGATTTGAATTGGGTTATTTGGTGAACCTGAATTGATTAGAATTTGATGTGTGAATGGCGTGGGCCTTCACTAGACCGGGGATAAGGCTAGGCCTTGTCCCGTTTCTAGTATCGTGTCGTTATGCCGCCGAAATTTTCTAAAATATGTTAGAAAAATAAAAATATCATTTTTATTGTGTAAATGAACTTAATAGAAATTCAAGTGTTGAAATAAATATTTTTGACGTTAAAAATATTTTTTAACGTGAAAGTGAATAAATAAATATTTATAAACAAATCGGCCGATTTGTTTATTTACACTGATTTGACTGATATTGATTGGGTTGATAAATTTTACACATCGCCCAACTGCACAAACAAAAATGTGTGTTTGTTGATTTGAAACCCCACACGGGTGTTGGGATGATATTTGGTGTACACTAATCCCAATTATTTAATTATTGTCGATCGATTGGTCGACAGACTGTGTAAGCGTCGATTATTTATATTTGATGCTTATGCAGTTGTGTAGTGCACTTTGGTTGATGGTTGATTATTTTTCAATGCTATTATATACATGTGTTGTATGGAATCCATATAATTAACGTTATATGGTGATTGATTGGGCCTCATTCCAATCGGGAAAATAATGAATATTATAAAAGAAAATTCATGTGTTGAATATAAAAATAGTCATGTGTTGACGAGGTTCATGTGTTGAGTGAAATATTTTAAATAATAAATAAATAAATTGAATTTGAAAGTGATTTTAAAAATAATCAAAATTTCCAATACGTGGATTGGACTGGAGCTGAATCGAAATTATCTTCAGGATATTTCGATGTTGGATTTCGTGACTATACAGATATTGTTATGGGAATTTGAAAGATATGTTATATATCGTTATTTCCAATACGATATTTGTTGGTTTCAGAATTTGATATTGAATATAAGTCGATATATTTTCTATTCAGAGCCTTGTATTTAATGTCAAATGTGATTTGGTTTGTCGTGAATCGTGTTTTTGATGACATTGGTTCTTTAACCCAGTTAAAGGCAGAATATTGATTTTTGAGAAGATTAAAACTAAGTGGAGTTTTAATGAATCTTTAATTAGATTAAAATGTGAATTGATAATTTAAATTATCAAATCTGAAAAGCGATCGAGAGTGGAGTATCACCATTTTTGCTCCAAAGCGATAGTTAAATCTTTAATTAGATTTGAACGTGAAATGGTAATTAATTTTACCGATAACACCGTGGTGTTAGATATGGAGTATCACCAGTTTTGCTCCATGGGAGATATAGGTTGGGATTGGGAAATAAAACAAATAATTACTTCGGTGTGGTTCGCTAATCCCGACTAGTTTGAAATGATATCCAAAGGAAGATTAAAGAATAAATTTAGAAGAATTTATATTTGATAAAATTAATGGGAACATTTCCCTAAGAATGTGATTTTGTGAATAAAAGAATATTCTGAATTGGAATGAGGCGTTCATTGTGTTTGTGTAACATTTGTTAATTATATACGTGGGTTATTCAGAAAGGCCGGGTTATACCCATTCTGAATAACCGATTCGACGAGATGTCGAAGATGAAGACGGTGGTTGAAGACCGGAAGTCTTCACATCGTTTGGGTGATTACTGATGATCTTGATTGGGCTGTACACCCAAGATGAGGGAAACAGTCGGTGATCGTCCAGACGTACTTGGAGATGGATGGATATGCGAGGAAAGTGCCTCCGGTTTCGTTCAGACCCAGAACGAACTTGTAAATGGATTGTGTGTCTGACATTGGATTTTATTCTGTGTTGATTGATCTCTATTAAATATACATCTGTTTGGCGGCGGAGAATTTATTCTCTTGCTTAACGCCCTTCTCTGAGACATACGAGCTCAGAGGTTGTATATCGATGGACATCAGTCGCATGGAGTGAATTGCCAATGTGGCATGCGTAAGTGGCAATTGATCAAGGCTTCTGTTGAAAAGCAAAGTCTTGTGGTTGATGATCAAAGCACGGCCTGTGTGGCGTAGCTTTGTGTATAACGTGAATTCGCGAGCCTCACACCTCGGTATGAGTCAAAAACGGGATAGTGACTGCAGGGAGAGCACGACGTTTCTTTCTAGCTAGGGTGGTGTCAGTGACCTACCAACCCTGACATTTATATACTTTTCACCTGTGTGGTTGTTGGATATGAGGCGCCTCGGATATAGGTCTGTAAGGACCGGGAAACGTGTGTTCAGGAATAACTAATCCTCAAAAGTAAGAGAGGATCGGCCCTGAAGATCCAAGGATCATAGTGGGGTCCTGAGGCATTTGCTAGAGTGTCTCGAACGCGGAGAGGAGCTTGCCCCTTGCCTCGGCTCATGACGGAAATCCAATTTCCAATACGTGATAGTGCGGTTTTATTTGTAGAACCTAGTATGGCGACATAGTGGTATGGGTCATTAATGCCGCCTATGATTGATATTTATGATTGAAATTGTTTTGACACTATACACTTATAGTAATATCAAAATAATGTGTTTTAAACGTATCAAGCATGCTTTGGCTGTTATAAGGTAAAAACCCTATCCTCCGGCTTGCGTTGCATTGTGTGATGGGACCTGGGTCTTATAACGGCTTCATTTTTCTTTATTTAGCATTGCGCTGTTTGTTTTATGCACTGGTATTCTTGGGAGGAAACCTGTTCCGTGTTATACGGCGTGGTCCCTTGATTTACCTAACTTTAAAAATAAAGATTAATAACTGTTTTAGTTCTCACACCAGTCACATGACTGACCTGGAGTTTATTGTTTTAACCTAAACTCTGGGTGCCCCTATTTTCCACACGGGCAGCTAGTAGTTTTGGTTTTGCAGATTTATATTCACAGGGTCCTGATTTACAGCTGGAACGATGCTCGGAAAGCTCTGTATCCGTGTATCACTTTCAGTTGTGTTTTGTATATTTTTCCGCTGCTATGTAACTTATTGTAATCTCTGATATTTGTCGAATGTAATTTATTCATTTATACTCTGTATATTCTTGTATCTGATGGAATTGTTGTAATAACAATGAAATGTTCTTTCGTCTGCGTCCTATTTTGTCTTGTCCTCACAGTAATTCGTTCTTTCTCATCTCTTCGGAGACCGGGAAAGTTCGGGTCGCTTCACCCTTTTATGGCTCTAGGTTTCTATATTGAACTGTATGCTTCCAGGATTGAGATTAGGTTGATTATTCTTGGTGTCGGTGTCGTAACCACTTTGGACCTCTTGTTATTTATTGGCTCCGGCACTTTCATGCCGCTATCCTTCGTGTATCGATACCAAGCTTCTGCTGCCCATGTTGGTATTGATAGCATGTGATCTGAATTTATTCCTTTCTTGCATCCAGCGTCAGTTATCTTGGTGCTTTGGTGTCGAACTTGTGCTTTCGAGGCATTCACCTAGTGCTAGTTGTGCTTTGATACCCCTTCAGCTCTCTTTCGTTTCGGTGTCGAAATATGTATTAACATTTACCCCCTTGTGAATGGGTACTTTCAACTTTCAAGTCAAAACTTTGACTTTTGTACTGTTATGTTCTAAAGGCACAGTGGTTCCCGCCTTTTGGTGTTTTGGAGGCGATCTAGACCGTCCACTTATGACAGCTTGTATTGTCTAGATAAGAGGGTCTTTTAGTACAAAAGTTTTTCTTCTTCTCCTTTATTTCTTCATGTGCAAGAAGCCATTTTTAAACATGATCACTGTTCCTCAAAATTTCGCAAGCTTTCCAGGATTACAAGTTTGATCTTTTTCTCTATAAGTATTTAATCGACTTAAATAAAATCATATTCCTAGTTCGATTATAAATTCGATTAGGATTTGCTTAGCTTTTAATTTCCCGTTAGAATAAATTTGAATAAATAATATTTAGTTTAAAGGGTCGTCAGTGGCGGATGATATAATTTATCGTACACCCCTAACATATTTTTTGGGGTTTAAAATAAAAAATTCGCATATGAGAGATTTTAACCATTGTTACGAAGATGAAGTTCCTCTTCCGGTACCAGCGAATTCAATATCAACCTGTTATTGATTCCTTTTAATTTTGGTTCTATCGATACCGATACTTATGTTTGTTTTAAATTTTAACTCAATTGGTATCGAAATAGTGTAAGAATGTTACCGAAAAACATGTTTTCCTTTGTTCCAGTGTCGGTAAAATCTGAGACTATGGAACTGGTTTGTTACTATCGATATTGAAATATTCTTGATTTTCACTTCATCGGTACTATGTTTTTAACTTTTCTTAATATCAACTAAGTTTTTGATGTCGATACTGTTATATTTGATTTCGAATAGGCCGACATCATATACTTTGGCCATTCCAACTTTGACTTCGCTGACACCAGAGCCTTCTTTTATTTTGTTTCCCTGTCGGGACAGTTGGTATGACCCACACCAAACACTTAACCATTTTCAAGCATACATAGAATGTATAATCATATATGAATTTTGTTAACGACTTGATCTTAATGACTCTTGAATTTTTTATAGGAGTATTGTATAACTAGTGCCAATGAGTTTTCATGATAGTCTTAATCTTGCGATTAGTTCATATTTATTTATACTAAGTTTTTGTGCTAATACGCTTTATGGAATAATATCACCTGGCAGCATTATGTTTGAAAAACAAAATGTCGATAAGTCAAAGCCAAGCTGTTCTGCTACACCTTGGCCACAGAAGGCCTCAACTCCACAGCATTCTCTTATAAACTCCCTAGACAAAGCCGATACAATTATTAGGAGCTTTTAAATGACCGAGGTTGAAGACAATCCTACCTCTGACTAAGATACTATTCAGTGCCCTCCAGAGGGATTTTTCGCATACACAACCATTAATATTTGACATGGAGGTTTTTTTTCCCTTCCCAAAGTTTGTATCTAGAATTTTTCGTCACATGGGAATTGCTCCTATTCAGTTTCAACAAACACGTACACTCTTCTTCTATGCCTTGAGATTTAGCACTCGAGTCAGGTCAACCTTCCGCCAATGCTAATTTCTACACTATTTTCTTCGTCTGTCTAAAGGAGTGGATTCGTTTATTCTTCGTGTAAATCCTACAAGGAAGTTAATTGGCGATACCATTAACAAGTCTGAAGAGTGAGAAAATTAGTTTTTTATATCAGGTGCCCCCTAATATTTCAAGCACTTATTCCAGTCTTGGTAAGCTTCCTACCCTTTAGGATTTCTGTGTTATTTTTGCACTCTATCTGATTTTTTTATTTTCAATTTCTACTCCCAAGAAGAAAAGTTTAAGGAAAGAGGAAACTCGCATTGCTGATATTATCTATAAAGAATCTAAAGAGTTGGGACAATGATCTATCTTGCTGACTTTGGACAATCTCCACAAGCATGCTCTTCTTCCTTCTGGTCAAAAGCTTTTAGGGCAACTACCCCTCTAATTCCTGTTGCTAAATACCTATCACTAGGTTCTGATGCGTTTACCCTCTGACTCCCTTATTTCCAGGTACTTTGGGCAAGATTGTTTTACTGGAATGATTTAGAACTCTTCATTCATTTTCCATCCTTCTTAGCTTTATTTTCCTATTATAATTGCTTTAATCAGCTACCCAGGACACTGAAGAGACATTTACCATGGTTGCCTTGGCCAACTCCGTAGATGTAGCTAAAAAGGCTTTCCTCCACTATAGACGACCCAACTCCTAAGAGACATAAGGGTGATACTCCCACCTCCTCCACTTTTTGCAAGGACCTTATCGTTAGGACCACTGAGCAGCGGACTCCTGGACCTACTAATCCTACTGCAGAAATTACTCATAATGTTGTTTCCTTCCAGGAAGTGACTTCGGGGAGTGATTTTGTGTATGGTCTTTTGCTAAATAGTTCTTAAGGGCTTCAGACCAAATGGAGCATTGCTAACCCTTCTCTCATTTCCCAACCTAGTAGTCTACCAAGGCCCCTTCCGTAGGCACAAGACTTTGACGAACTTGTAAGACTTGGCATTTCTTCCTATGATATTACCAACGTGGCAATACCCTCCACCTCTTTAGATTTGGAAAAGTTTCAATAATCTCTCGTCAAGCAACAACTTTTGCTATAATCCCATTTCTTATAATTCCTTTTGTTCTTTCTCCTTATGCAAATACTGATTTTTCTTTTCTTCTTTATAGATAACTAAGAATTGGTTCTCGCTTCAGGAGTTGACATCTCCGTTTTCTTCCGAGTTTGCTTAATTTATAGAAGAGAAGGCGGCTTTAGAATCCAAAGTTGATGCCCTGACTAAGGCGAAAGAGGAAAGTGAACAAGAATGTGCAAGGTTGAATGCTTCTCTTGAAAGGGCGAAATCGGACATAGAAAAAGAGAGGAAGGCAAAGGATTCTATGTCTAATAAGGTTTCATCCTTGGAATTGTCGAAACAAAAGCTTGGAAATGACCGGGCTAGAATGGCAGTCGATCACGCTGATGATCTTAAAAAGAAAGATAATACACTCTTAAACACAAAATGGGTAATTCACAAAGCCAAAAATAGAATCTCTTCATTCTTGAAAACTCATTTCCAAGAGGCGATGTTGGAATCTTATTAAAATTCTCTCTTCTTGGCATATTCCAAAAATTTCCAAAAATACCCCGAAATTGAATTTCCCTCTGTTGACTCTTCTATTGCAAGAAAAGTTATGAAAAGGATTGAGCTAACTAAACATAGAATTAAATTTCCTTAGAAGAGTAAAACAAAGCTCAAGGATCTTTTGTACAGTGAGGATTTATCTGACGATTCTAATCTTTATGATGGGGAAGAGGAAGACATTGTTTTTTATGATGATGAAGATGATGACGACGATGATAATAACGATCATGGTCCCAAAGATGGTAGTCATCAGGATGACTCTAAGGGCGGAAATGACAATCCTTCCCCCTCTTCTGGAGATGATCGGGTTATGAGGAAATAGACCTGACCTTTCAGGTGCTCCCACTACTCGAGATCTCACGGATGCTCCTGCTAAAGATGGTGGTTCTTCTAACAAACAAGAAAAGGAACAACCTATTCAGGTTGACATTCCTATTTCTCATGTACAGCTTTCACTATTAAAGTGTTTTCTACCTCCTTGAATTCAAGACAATCGATTCCTTGTCATTATATATAGAACAAGAAAAACATTATTTCGCATCTTAAAGCAAAGTTAAATAAGAAACAAAGAGAAATAAGTTGATGTCATTTAGAGCCAGAGAAATTGCTGAAAGATTATAATGCCTTATCCAGAAACTATCATGATCTTGATAAAAGCACTTCTAAACTTATGTTTTATAAAGAACATGAAGTTGCCCCAAGACTGAAAGCAGCTTGAATCCAAAGAGAGACATTTCTTGAGGAGAACAAGGAGTTGATGACTTTATTTTGGATGCTAATAGAGGATAGAGACATTTTAGTATATTTCTTATATATAGTGTATAGTCAGTTTGAAACAGTAGACTTCTCCTTCTTAGGGGACTACAGTGGCAGTTTGCTTTGACGTCTTCATAGGCATTTCTTAGATAAACATAGGAATGACCTCTATCCTGGGGCTTCTTGGAATCTACCAAGGGTTCTTTTAATTCCCAGGGACTTACCTTGGAGAAGCTTAAATATAACAAAAATAGATTTGTCACTGAGTTATTTAAAAGATCAATATTGTATAAATAAGAGGAGTACTTGTAAAACTATGTGCTTGTGAGTGTATGCTTATGACGATGCCTTTTTTGTATTTGTGATTTTATTTCATGTTATGACATAATTTCATATTCCACAAAGATGTTATACCGAAAGAAGCTTTACATTTATTGTCTACACTAAGGAAGGAATTTTCAACATAACCATCGTATAATTTGGAAGGGTTCACCTCCTAAGAGACCTCCAACGTATTTACATGAAATACCCTCAGCTTCCTTTCGATTTTCTAGGTGATGAACGAGAAGTAACTCTAAGAAGCCTTAGAACCAAACAAGCTGAATTGATATGTAATATAAACAATGGGTGTTTTGACAAATAGAACCAAAGTGTGTAATTTTCATTGTGTGTTACCAAAAGATTTTAAGGATTGCTTGGATAATTTTGAGAATTCATGTAGTAGACATTTTCAGATGGTGGAAAGTATAATTTATCAGTATTACCTTTTGAAAGTAGAACTTGTAAATGATTACATATTTTTTTTGCAAAATAGGGAGACCAATTCAATGTGTTGTACTCTCAAACTAGGGAAGAATATATACATGTTGCAGAGCAAAAGGTTATTACTAAAGATGATCCCGTTGATGCTCGACAAAGGACAATTTTGCTTCAGAAATTAGCTCTGAAGCACTTAAATGAACAAATAACTATTCTGGAAGGTCGACTGAAGGAAAGGGATAAACTATCCTCGAGTTAAATAGAGAGATAAAAACCAATCCCATTATTGATTTGATGTAGAAATAGTTAAATTACATCAACAAATTACTAACTCGAAAACCGAGAAAGATAACGCACAAGCAAGTTGTTAAACTTAGGACCTCATTTCTGGATATACTAATAACATATCTGTGTCTAAGCTTTCCAAAGCCACAACTAAGCCCAAGGCTTTAGTATTTAAAAGATATTCTCATTTAAGGAATCCCCCTTACGGTTAGATGAATCAGTTTTCAGTAGGTGGTGTAGAAATTTCAGAGCCAAAATTAAGGGTTTTTATGACAAAGAACGTAATAAGGATATGCTTCGACGTATCAACTATTATGTCTCCAAAGTCAAGCAATTACAGAAGGAGAGACATGATTTTAGAAAGAGTGCCTTCACCCTAGAGAAAGAGAACAAGACTCTTCAGGTCATGATTATAGCTTTCAACAGGGCTTTGAAATCTCAGGTTAAACCCTTAGACAATCCAGACAAGATTAAGAGAAAGGAGAAAAAGCTTAACGAGCTTTTGTGTATCACGATTCGTCATGCCATTAACCCTCCTTTACCTGTTGACGAGGAGGTGCAAGACCCTTGATGTATTCGTTACATTAATGTCTAACTCTTTGTATTATGATAATTAACGAAATAACTTTGTAAATGAGTTCATAAATTGTGTAGATATCAACTGATGGATGTGCATTTTATTCCCCGCTATTACTTCGTCATATCCCTGCTATATCATGTAGCGGATTTCTACCGCTACGCTATTTCCCCATAGCCTCTGAAATAGCATCTCCGCTTTAAGCCCCGCTATATTCCGATATTCCCTATATATCCTATTATTTCAGCTATATTCTGCTATTTTCTCTATATCTTCTATAAAATAAATGAATTTGAATGTGACATTTATACATTATAAATTTGTAAAATCCGTTTTTTTAATATAATATTTTAACATATATTTCTCAGAATAGAAAATACTACAATATTCTATTAAATTTAATCACACTAAATAAAAGTTTACATTTACTTACATATATTTGCATATGCTTTTATTTAAAATTAATAATTTACTAATTATAATTAAATTGAAAGTTAATTTTCCATTTACTTATCATTTACATGTTTGTAAAAGCATAAAATATGAGTATTATATGCTATTTTAAGCGCATCCGCTATATCATGCTATTTCCTCGCTTTATCCTTACTACATCTTTTTGCGCCTCTGCCGCATTGGATCCGCTTAGCGCTTTAATTGCATAGCCTAATGGGTATCTCTGCTTGTGTTTAGGACATCCTTGTCTTGGATTTTCTCCTATGCATATCTCAACACATAATATTTTTGGTGTTAGCCTTTTGTTAGCATTGAGATGTAAATTATAATTTGCCTAATTCATATGAACCCCTATTAGGTTGTAACCAAGAAGTAGATAAACATTTGTGACAAGTTAAGGTGACAAGTTAAGGTGATCATTTGTGCCCTATATTTTGCCAAATAACAAATAACAATTATATATGCTTTTGGTTTAAAATATCTCCTTATGCAAGATATGTTAAACCTTAAGCCTTCATCCAAAGGTTTTAGTGTAGGAGACCTAAGACACCAACCAAGGAATTGTTTAACACATCCTTCTTCGGAAATGAAAATTATAGTCTAGAGACCCATATTAGGGTATTTTACAAGAGACCAAAAATCTACTTTCGGTGTTTAGTGGAAGCCCCGAAACAAACCTAGATCTGGGTATCTGACAAAAGACAAGAAATTCATATCTAGTAATTAATAGAAGTCTCGAACCAAACCAAGATTCAGATATTTAATAGAAGACCAAAAATACACCTTTGTTATTTAACAGAAGTCCTGAACCAAATCCAGATTTGGGTATTTGATAGAAGACCAGAAATTCATATCTGATAATTATTAGAAGTCTCAAACCAAACTCAGATTTGGGTATTTAATAGAAGACCAGAAATCCACTTTTGGTATTTAACAGAAGTCCCGAATCAAACCCAGATTGGAGTATTTGATAAAACACCAGAAACCTACTTCTAGCGTTTAATAGAAGTCCCAAACCAAATCCTGATTCGGGTATTTGATAAAAAACCAAAAATCCACTTCTGGCATTTAATAGAAGTCCCGAACCAAACCCAGATTCGGGTATTTGATAGAAGACTAGAAATCCACTTCTGGCATTTAATAGAAGTCCTGAACTAAGCCCAGATTCTGGTATTTAATAGAGGACTAGAAATCCACTTTTGGTATTTAACGGAAACCATGAACCAAACCCATATTTGACTATTTGTTATTGTTTGGGACAACTCCAGGCTTACTTTTTAAAGAAGAGGTTGTACGTGCTTTAAGCGCTCTTTTTTTAGCTTTTGTTCCCTTTCTGTAGGATTTGATGCAAGTAGAGGAGATTACGTACTTAAAATGCTACTATAGAGCTTTTGGTTCCCTTTTACGGGATTAGATGTAAGCAGAGGATGTACGTGCTTACTGAGCTACTCTTTAGGCTCTTGATTGTTAAAGCAGAGGATGTATGTGCTTTGTTAGCCACTCTCTGGGCTTGTGTTCCCGGTGCACTTGGCTAGCTTATTCTTAAGCAGGACCCAAGGGCTTCCCGACCTCCCTCCATGAGGCGCCTTACCCTGGCTGTTATAGGTGGTGATAAGAGCTTAGATAATTTAAATTGATCATCGTAGGCGCGGATAAAGGCTTACTATTTTGATCTACCCTAGCCATCATACGTGATAATAGAGGCTTACACATCACCCCCTCAAAGGGGTGCCTTAACCTTGCTATCGTAGGCGCGGATAAGGGTTTTCGACGCTTTACCCTGGCCTTGTCTGATTTAGACTCGGATAAAGGCTTCATTCACCGGCTCCAAGGGGTGCCTTACCTTAGCCATCGTAGGTGGAAATAATGGTTTTAGCTGCTCTGCCTCGAGAATGGAGGCTTACACTTTTGATGCTTTAACCTAGCCTTTTCTGAATTGGACACGACTAAAGGCTAACACACCACCACCATTCGATGTATGCCTTTCCCTAGCCATCTTGGCGGTGACAAGGGTTGTAATGGCCCAGATTTTTTGCCATTTATTTTAACATTTAATAATAGTTTTAAATATTGTTTTTAAATGTATTAACTTGAATATTAATGGTTTCGTATATTATATAGATATAAATTTAATTTCGAAATAGTCGAGATTTGTTGATTTTGCAATATGATATGATTTGGCATTATAAAATTATTTATTGAAGTTTATACTATATTATATTAACATATTTGTTTATTAAATGACAATTAGACATATAATTTACAATTTAATTTAAAACGAACTCGTAACGTCTTGGTAATTCTTAAATTTTAGTTTTGAACTTTAATTTGGTGTATAAGATCCAATATAAGTCGGATTTCTTTTAAACAAGAAATGTTCGAATTTGTTGGATAATAATTTTCTAATAAAGCAGGAAAATAAAATTTTCATATTATAGATTTTGTTTTATGTCCAAATCAAATTTTCAAATAGTCGCTATGGAATTCGTTACTAAAATATAACGATTTATTATATAAATAAAAGGAGTTTTGCGATATATTTAATATCGTTTTAACTTAGAATTTGATATGTTGAGTTTAAAATCTGAACTGGTATATTGTTAAATTATATACGATTCTATTTGAATATATATTTTAATAATAATTTATTATTAATAGATTTTCTTATATCAAAAATCGATATATATATATATATATATATATATATATATATATTATCGACTCAATATGTAAATTAAGAATAATTAATTTTCAAACATCAGTTTTAAATGAAATCAATTTTATTAAAACTATAACGATTAATTTTTGTGTAATTTCCAATTTCGTTACGGCCGGAGTTGTAATGTCCCGCAAATCCGTACTATCTTAGTTGACTACATACATCACACGTCCAACCCAAATATCACAGAAATACGAATCATTTATTTTTAGAAGAAAAAGGTAGAAGAAGAACAGAAATAACAACACAGGATCTCACATCGCAGCGGAACAAAATATAATTTTGAAATACAAAATTTTAACTGTACAACATACAATTATCAGAGTACAACACTTACAACACAGCAGAAATAAAAGTACTATATAACTAACTCTGAAGCCTCCTGCTCCAAACTCCTTTAGATAGATATGTAAAATCCTGAACTACTTGACAGCCCATGCAAATTTGGGCACCCAAGAGTTTAGGTAAAACAAAACAAAATAAACTCTGGGTCAATCATGGGACTAGTATGAGTTAACTATTTAAAACGGTTTGAGAAAATAAATGATATCTCATAAGACCATGCCGTATAACACGGAACGGGTTTTTCCCTTATGAGAATCCAAAATACTTGATTCAACTGTCAAAAATCCTTTTTGAAAGAAACGATAATCTTTATATCAAAACTCTTTTGATATTATAATAGTGTCTAAATCAAATAAATAGAAATCTAGTGGAATGCTTTCATCTCACGCTCCGCATACATAATATACAATCAAAACCTCGGGCACTTATTGAGAAATGAAATTCCAAATACAACAAGGAATGGAACCACCTTCCGATAGTGTATCTCTAGAGAGGAATACACTGGGTTCAACAAGAACATCTTGTAACACGGCCACACATTACCGACCAATCATTTCGCTTGGGTGCATTGAATGTATATCACCAACGGTTGGGATCAACAACCATTATCCTGAATGGGACAGCATCGAGTAGAATAAAGAATGAAATGAATTTCTCTAGATAGGTGATAATACACCCTAATGGGAGCTACCCACATAAACATGCTACCTGCCCGATTTTTGTCATTTCCCAGTGGTTGAGGCCTGAGGCTACAATTGCTTACAATTCATTGATTGCACAATCACTTTGAACGCCACATTGTCAGATCCGTAAATCATTAATTGATTTGCACAAATATATTTTGGATATTATGCTAAGAGAATAAATTCTACGCACCATATATATTTATACAAATCAACATATGCATTCACTGGAAATACTCTGTCAGACACTCGTCCATATGTGTTTGTTTTGGGATTGAACGAAACCGAAGGCACAATTTCCATTAATAGAAAAAGCCCTTGCACTTTACTTCGTCTTCGATTATCTTCATATAATCTGATTCACAACGCTACTGCCAATACGGAGTGGTTCTCGGATAATAATCCAACCGGTCTCTCATATTGACAATGATATTGGCAAATACTTCGATAGTCGGTTATTTAACTATAAAAAAAACATTCATTCATCATGTCAAACAATCACTGGGCCCTTTAATAAATATTTCATTAATTAAATCACTTTTCCATTTCCTTATCAATATTTGTTAACTAAATATTTTCAATAATCATCTTGGCCTCTTACGCTATTTGGAAAACATTTCCATATATCGCTATCTTTTATTTTCTATACTTAGAAAATATATTCTATATAAAATTGGAAAAAACATTCCAATTACTTTTCTCTTTCACACCCGTTCATTTCTACACTTAGGAGATATTTATTTATTATATTTCTAAAATTCCACTTCCTTAGGTTAAACCGAATGTTGTGTACAACATCATTACAAACAACCCAAAATATTTCATTCAACTAACTCTTATTCAAACATTTCTCTTCGAGACTGGCTCTTGCTATTTATCGGTTAAAAATGAAATCAATCAAGTTGGGGTATAACTACCTCTCAGACCTTGACTGAAAACATCCTTAACTTCAAAACGGACAAGACCACTTACCTCGAATAATCAACATCATAAAAACTAATTATTAATTTTTAAACCCGTATATGTTTCTCTTTCTAATTTTACCAGATTTAATTATAGATTTCCTTTTTGTTTATAATATTATATTTTTAAGTTTGTTTCCTTATCGAATTATATATATCGATACATTGATTTCTAGTTATCCAATTTTCTTAAAAATATTCTAACTCGTTAAATTTAAAGAAAATTTCACCATAACCTCCTTTGTACGGGTCAATAGTTCAAATCTCAACTCGCTTCTCTAGGCCCTTTCCATTCAAAAAGAAAATCAAAAAGCCAAGTGGCTTGCCGGTTCGGTGCATAAAAACTCATATGAAATTTAAACGTGTACCTTTTTGTTGGGCATATGAATTATAATCTTCATATACTTCATCCCAGATCTGTCTAACCCATATACGTCCGTTCACAATTTGTTTCAACTCAACTGGCCATTTTTAACTTAATTTGCTAATTAATCGGCTATTTGCCCATTTCATCTTTTTAATTGAACATATCACTTCTGGATATGTTTTTATTTTACTTAAAAACCAATCTAACTCCATTTTCAACCTCATATTCAATTCAAATATGAATTTATAAACACCATTCACTTATGCAACGCCCAATTTTAATTTAAAACACGATTAACTAATTATTCTTCAAATTAGTTAATTCTATTCAATAATTAAAAATCTGATTTTTATTTCAAAAATCATTTCATTACTCCACTTGAGTTCAGATATATTTTACAACTCAAGTTTGGGTACTTCTAATGTAAATCTAAATTTTATTTGCCTAAAATCCTTATATTTAATTAAATAAACCGTTACGTTTTATAATGGCTATGGCACTGTTTTGCTGAAAATTTGATTTTGACATTACTAAAAATCTACAAGACGAAATCCAGATTTTTCTCTTCCATTAGAAAACTATTATTTAGCGGTCCTGATGATTCTTGATTCAAATAATTCCGACATAAATTGAGTTCTGTATACTCAATTGAAGTTCGAAACGCCAATTTGCGAACTGTCGTGATGCAGCGGGTTCGTTTTAATTATATTTAATATATAAACATTTTAAACTTCGTTTATATATAAATTCTACTTCATTCTAATATATTTTAATATATACTAAACCAATTTTCCCAATTCAACTTAATAAGTCTGATTATCCCACCTCGCCAATTATTTCGTATCTCAATTATAAATTTATTCATAATTCAATCTTCTATATTAAATTATAATTCCTTTATAAATAAATTATTTATAAAATTCGATATAATCGAATTTCAAATTGCAAATCCTTCTGATTTATCTCATCTCAGTTTATATTCCGAATTCCAAAAATAAACCCGTCGTTCATTTCTCGAAATGATTTCCAATTCATTGTTAAATTCATATTTGAATTTAAATTCATAAATTATCAAATGATAATTTATTTCACTAAATTTATAGCATTGTTTATAAATTCAACTTCCTTGTTTCATATATTAAAACAAGTTCCATTTCAAATCTACCTGAAACCCAATTCATTTTATATTCCGAATCCTGGAATAAAATTGTCGTTCCCTTTTCGAAATGATTTCAATTTCTATTTTTAAATTCATACTTGAATCTATAATTCCACATTTATCCCACGAAAATTATTCCACTTTATAAACAACATTTATAATTTCTCTTCCTTATTTTATACATTAAACAAGTTCCATTTCAACACCCATTTGAAACCAAATTTCTCTATTTGGAATACTTTATTTATAATAAAACATATAAATATAGTGAATTTATTTTCATATTTAAAATATAAACTTCTATTTAATACAATCCAAATATTTTCTTTTTCTGAAAATATTTATTTAAATCAATTCGATCTAATCGAATTCAAATCATAAATCCATACGGATTTATTTTAATTCAATTCTCATTCCAACCATTGGTAGAATTTACTCGTCCCTTATTAATATGATTCCCAATCTCAGTTTAAATTCATTTTTGAATTTAAATATTTGAATTATCCAAGTGATAATTTGTGCACTTCATTTATAAACACCGTTTATAAATTCAGTTCAATTTCCTAATTATCAAATGAAAATCATTAAATTTAATTTATAAACATCATTTATAAATTTACATCAATTTCCTGTATTATTTAATTTATAAACATTGTTTATAAATTCATCACTTAAATTTCCTTTATTATTTAATTTATAAACACTGTTTATAAATTTAATACTTGTTTTATTTACTCAAAACAAGTTGATATTTCTAGTCCATTCGAAATTTGAATTCTATTTCTAGAAAAATAGATTTCCCTTTTAAATCTCAAAATATCCTTTTTACGATATTTTTATAAATCAATATTCCGGCCCCTGGTGATATTTAAACACCCCTAAACACTTAGTTATCAATAACAGGTTTTCTAACACATCATATATGATAATATATATGAAACAAACAAATAATAATATTTTTGAGGAATCCAGTTGGATCCCTCCAACCTGGTTTCCCTGCATCCGCATATGTTAGCCAACATAAATAATACCCATCATGCTTCGAGGCAGGATATCGCGGTATAGAAGGTCATCCACTATCATAGCATGGGGCGTATAGGGTCATCTGCTAATGATACTGTGGGCATCCACTAATGTTACTGCGGGAATCCAATCACCAATATATATATATATATATATATATATATATATAATAACCACAAAGCAATCCTAAATAACTAATATATTTTTATAGCCACAATAAGATTTTAATGCAACCAAACAACAAACAGATAAATACTTTTAACAAATAATAATAATTCTAAATAAAAACGGAGTGGGATCTACTCACCAGCCTTTTCCGTTGCTAAATATCATGTTTAATTCTTTATCGTCAGCTACAAATCTTCCCGAATGAATTCGCACCTATGATAATTTTATTTAAATTTACTAATTAATATTTATTTATTCAAAATTAACTATTTAAATGAATAAACAAATTTCCTATATATATACACATATATTTTCCTTTTTCCATTTAATTTAAGCATCATAAATCATTTTAAATTAAATATCTAAACCATGATTATAACCTTGTATAAATCCAATATAGTATATAAAAATATGCAATTTATATAAGCTATATATTCTTTTCTGAACCTCATATGAATTAAAACATTTCATTATAGGATATATATATATATATATATATATGTGTGTGTGTGTGTGTGTGTGTGTGTGCGTGTGTATATATATATATATAAAAGCTAATATACTTTGAATTGTATATAAACAATTTAAATTACTAAAGTTAATTTGTTACCTAAAAGTCTGAAAAATATCCCAGCATTTAACCTCCTTCTTCCCTTATTTATTGAACTCAGCGTTTCCTATTTCCACGAAACAACATCTGGCCTTCTCCTTTTGAAACTAAAAATCAGAACTTTATACTCAGTAATAACGGAGTTTATTTTCTTTCTTCTCTAATCTTCGTGCACAAACGACATTCATAGTCCATTACCAACGAACCCCTTCTTCACGAGATCTGAAACCAAACACTCCTTTATCTTCATCTTTCCGTACTCATCCATCCATTTCCAAAAGGCCAAAGCTCACATTGTCTCTTCATCTCACGATCTGGGACTGTGCTCGTGACCTCGACCTGTGGGCATCGTCATTTTCACTCATTACTTTCCACTAGTATTTGATTTCGACCATCGCAACTACCATCTTGGCACTCGCGAGACTATTTCGCCCTTTCCTGTAACGTCTGGGATTTTCGACCCAGAAAATTAACATAAATACACTATCAATTTTTCGAGCATCGAAAATACCAGGACATTAGTAGAAGAATTTAGAGGGTGAGAAAGAAAAGATAGAACTAATAGAATAGAAGAAGAAGAAAATCACACTGAGCATAATCAGAGTAAACACGAAACTCACAGCGGAATAACAATCTTTTATTATATAATGTTTGAAATACAAATCAGAGTTTGTATATATACATACCATTCAGAGTATAATACATGGTATACATCACAGCGGAAATAATCTCTAATAACTAATAGTGGAGCTTCCTGCTTTTAGCTCCTCCAAGTGAATCTGCAAAGCCTGAAACACTTGACTGCCCGTACAAATTTGGGCACCCAAGAGTTTAGGGAAAACAAACAAAATAAACTCTGGGTTAGTCATGGGACTGGTGTGAGTAAATTCCAACTATACCGTTTAACTTTGAAAATCCTTTTGAAACAAAAGGATAATAGTAAGACCAGCCCATACATAAACATGGACGGTTTTTGCCTTACTATAACCCCAAAATACTTTGATGTCAAAACCAATGATATTATGATAATTTCTAAACAAATAATTATCCAAGTAGCAGAACGCTTGCATCTCACGTTCCACATATATATAGTATAAAATCATAAACCGCAGGGCGCTTATTGGAGAGTGGATTCCAACAGACAAGGTATGGGAGCACCTTCTGAATAGTGTACTCTAGAGGGGATACACTCAGGGTTCAACAAGAACGTCTTGCAACCCGACCACACATGACCGCTCACTCATTTAGCTTGAGTGTCGCGAATATTTTGCCACCACGGTTGTAGGCCATCCAACCGTCATCCGAAGATACAGAATCGAAAAGAAGTATAAATATGAATTTTCTCTAGATCAGTGACAATACACCATGCTTGGGGATGACCCAACTAGCCATGCTGCCTAGCCCAACTTCTGTCATTCCTGGTTGTGAGGCTAGAGGCTACGTCTATCTTCAGAACATCTAATCACCATTCTCTTTGAATGTCACATCGTCAAATCCGTAATCACACATTGATTACACAAATTCACACTGGGTGTAGAATAAAGAGAAGTTACCTTCTCCCCACCAACTTGGTATATTCGTACAAATCAACGGTGTGACAGTTGGAAATACTCTGTCAGACACTCGTCCATACAAGTTGTCCTGGGACTGGACAAACAAAACATCATTCTAGAACTGGACGACCCTTGCATTTAACTCCATCTTCGATATCTTCAGCATAGTATAAATCTCAGCACTTATGCCTATACGGAGTGGTTTCCGGATAATATATCCAACCGGTCTCTCCGTATTGACAACGATGGTCAAAACACTTCGATAGTCGGTTATTTAACTATCGGTGTAAAAACAACATTCATTCTAATGTATAGCTAACATCACACAACCAAGGGTATTTTTAATTTTAACATTCGACTTTATTATTCGAATTCTCATATCTTACCAGATATTTCTCAAATCCCGTTTTAGCCTTTTTACACTTTCTCGGAAAACATTTCCAGTTATTATAAACTCTTATTCTCTCATGTTCCGGAGAATATACGTTATTCATGTTTCGAACTATTTCCATTAATTTTACATTCTTTATTTCTATACTTGGATAATCTACCTATTTACATTTGAAATTATTTCCAATTTCATTCTAACCCTTTAATCGGCCCCACATTCACTTTTAAAACATTGTTCACTTTGGAATGTGAATATCATCCCTTATTATAGAAATCTAAACACCTTTATCCAATAACTTCTTTATTTAGAAAATCAATATCATTACCTCATTTACCGAAATCTCTTTCCCACTTTATATTTCCAATCCACTTTATAAACTCTGTCTCTAATCGATTTCTTATCAAATAAATATCAAGTTTATAACCAAATACTGAATCCTATCATATTAACATTATTTGTTTAAAACTAAATGTTAATTATCCTATCGTTTATAATTCCTAAAATAATTTACTTTAATACATTCGACTTCATCGAATTATAGATCAAATCCTAATGGTTTAATTCTAATTACATTTCGAACATCGAAATGTTGTCATCGTTTTCTAGCACGATTCTCCAATTTCTCTTTCCAAAACTAATTCTTATATTTTCTTACGACATCGTTATTTATCACTTTCAAATAAGTGGATTTCAACTAAACTGCTTCATTTCCTAGGAAGTGCTGCCATATATAAAAATCACGCTTAAGTTTGGTTAACAGCGTTAATCTATCGCTATGGTTCTAAACTTGTCGTACGCTGTAATATTCTCCTTATAACTAATCTCAACATTACAGCCACACTTACCTTATCAACAGCGTTACTTTATTGCTATAGTTCAACTTGTCATACGCTGTAATATTCTTTGTTATCTAATCTTGACATAACAGTCACACTTATCTTATCAACAACGTTATTTTATCGCTATAATTCTAAGACTTGCATATGCTGCCATACTCCTTTTATACTGATATTAACATCTATCTCTGTCACAAACTGGTATCATTCCTCGATAATAGTGGAGCCATTCAAGTTGGGGTATTCTATTTACCTCTCAGACCTTGATCGACAACGTTCTTACCTTAGAACAGATATAAGTCTGTATTCTAATCCCTTATTACTTATAATATTCATCAAATCATATTCCCTTGTTTTACTTTGGAATACGGTTTTATAACATCATATTCATACTTTGAAATCTTCGTTGTTTATTATTATTTATTTTTAAACATTTACTTTTCGCTTTCACTTCATTCCATCGTTCTATTTATAACTTCTTAAATTAAAATGGTAATTAGTCTCATAAATCTTGATTAATTTATTTCTAAACTGTTTTCATTAGATTAACTAAAATCCAATTAATCTAATAATCATTTTTCCAAATAACAGTTGATTAAATCAACTTCATTCCATCAGTAAAATTCTTTAACTGATTTTTATTACTTCTCAAAATTAGATTAATATAATTAATCTAATAAAATTATCGCAATATTCAATCGTTGGTTAATTTATGCTTTATAAACTCATTTAAATGTCAACAATCGTTTTTATTTATTTTATAAAAATGAATTCTAAAATACTGGTTTATAATAGAACTTCTATTATAAATTTAAATCTTCTTTTCAATTATAAAAATATAATTTTTATAATTAACCTCATTGATTTGCCTGACGGCCAATCACTCCTTAACAAAACGATGGTTTTACGGTCGACTGTTATCACTTTCTAAATTGATATCGTTTATTGATTTATCGAAACAGATGTTGAATTTCCGTTCAACATCAATATTCACATGGGGTTTAAATATAATTCGGGTTCATACAAAACAAACAGTACATATATTTATCAAGGAATCCAGTCGAATTCCTCCAACCAGTTTCCGCATCCACAGATGTCAGTCAACACAATTTACACTAACTCTATACTAGGGGATATTCTAATCGATGGAATCGGTGTCTAACCGGTGATGTGTACATATGTAACGATATATAACATTCAATCAAATTAACTATAATCAACCTAATCGACCATCACACATCATTCAAACAACATTAAAATGTAATTAAAATAGATCAGAGTTAGTGAATTTACTCACCTTGGCGCGTTAACCATTAAAAACGATTTGCATCGGTACACCAGATCAGTCGTTATGATTCTAGGGGATCCGGTTGCATTACGTTTGTCAACCCCATTTCTCAGCGTCTTCTTTCCGTCGACTCACAGCTTGGCTGCATCACCATTGTAACAACCCGAAAATCTGGGCCAGTTTAAAATTTTTATTTTGGCAATTTTAGCGAATTGTGATTATTTAAAATGAATTATTTTAAATAATATCGACGAGAAATTTATTTTGAATATAATTCGAACGTATATATTATATACGTCGTCGTTAGAATATAAATATTTATATATAATTATAAATAGAATTGAAAATGGCGCGGTAGTTCGATAATTCGATTTCAAATTTCAATTGAATGTATCGGGTGCAAAACAATCCGGATTTTAGTGAAACCAAAAACATTGGGATCCATTCGTGAATATCTTTCCAACGAATCCGAAAAATCGAAATTTCATAGCGGGAATCAAAAGATATGTCCAGTTGAAAATTCTGAGTAGTCGCTATGGAATTCAGGCCCTTAAAAATGGAAATTTTGCAAACGACCTCGGATTTCGACGAAACTAGTTTTGTTGGGTCCGTGGTGTCAAAATATTGCTAGGTTTCAAATTTCATAATTTTTCGAATCAATATGTGAGCGTGGCAAAAGAAAATGCGTTTGACCAGTTTCAGTTGATTTTAATGGACTGGAAATTGGCCATTTTTCCAACGGTCTCAGAATTCGACGAAACTAGTTTTGTTAGGGCCGTATCGTCAATACGAAGCTAAAAAAATATTTTTATGGAATTTATAGAGTTGTTATGTGACCCCGGTAATTTGAAATGTACGTTTAAAATTCAATATAGTGATTTAAATATAAATTCAACGGAAACTGATCAATGCGATCGAATCAGCTTGCGATACATATCCCATTGTGTTCGGAATGGGGGTGAAACGCTATGGACGACAGGCGGTGGGCCTCGTTTCGAGGTCGTATGTAAAAGTCAACTTTTTGCAAAATAAATAATTAATAAATTTAAAAAATAATAAAAAAAAATATATCTCTCCCCTTAAACCCGCTCTGGCCCCCCTCTCTCATTTTCAATCCGATCAGGAAAAAAAAAAAAAGAGAAAGGGAAGAAGAAGACGGGGGGGAACTCGTCGCCCCCCCACCCCGAAGATCGCCGTCGACGCCTCAAGGGAGGGCGCCACCTCCGAAGCCCTGTCCCCCCCTCGCCGCACCAGCGAAAGCCCCCCCTCGCTCGCGATTGCCGTTCGAAGACTAGCCCCCCCCCTCAGGCGGCGCAGCCGCGATGCACCCCTCCCCCTGGCGCCACCGTGAGCCGCGAAGCCCACCTCCACCTCCCCCTTAGCCTGCGAACGCCAACCCCCCCCCCCCCCCCATTCGACGAAACTGTAAGTTTACTTTATTTTTATTTCTTTATTTTATTTATATTGTTTTGTCCGATTTTAATTTTGAAAAAAAATATAATAATAAAAATAAAATCAGTTTATATATATAGGAGGATGAAAACTTGATTTTCATGCATAAAGTTAAGATCTTTATAAACAAGAAATGATTTTTAATAAATAGAAAAGATACAGTTTTTAATTTAGAAAACATACGATTTTTATTCAGGAAAGATTATATTTTTAGATGGTAAAAATACGATTTTTAACAAATAAAAATCTGAGCTTTATTTTATCGTGAAGTAAAGAGGAAAGTAAAAATACGATCTTTATATTTTTAAAGTAATAAAAATATGATTTTTATATTTTTAAAGTATTGAAAATATAATCTTTACTATATAGAAGTAATAAAAATATGATTTTTATATTTTTAAAGTATTAAAAATATAGTCTTTACTATATAGCGATTATAAAAATATGATTTCTATATTTTTAAAGTAGTAAAAATATAATCTTTTATATTGTAGAAAGATAAAAATATGATCTTTGCATAGTAGGAACTATAAAATATAATCTTTATGAGATATAGATGTAAAGATGTGAAAAGGCGAAATTTTTAGATGTAAAAAAAAGGCGAAATTTTTTAGATGTAAAAAAGGCGAAATTTTTAGATGTAAAAATGCGAAATCTATATTTTTGAAATGGAATTTTATCTATATTGAATAACATAATAAAAATGTGATTTTTATATATTGAACATAGAAGTAAAAATGTGATTTTTATATATTGAACATAGAAGTAAAAATATGATTTTTATATATTGAACATGGAAGTAAAAATGTGATTTTTATATATTGAACATAGAAGTAAAAATGTGATTTTTATATATGTAGTGGCTACGGGCAACGAAGATGACGAAGATGTGATAGCAATGAAGATTTCTATCAATGAAGTGCCGTGGAGCTAGGATAGCTATCTGTGAGAATTCCTCACCTTTCAATTTCATTTTCTAGTTATATTTATATACTAGGATGCAGACGGTGCTTAGTAGCACCCGACACAATCGTCCACAGACCATGGACTTGTTTGTTTGGTTGCATAGATTAGTTTGATGATTTGATTTGAATTTGGTTGTTTGGTGAATATGATTGATGTGTGAATGGCGTGGGCCTTCACTAGACCGGGGATAAGGCTAGGCCTCGTCCCGTTTCTAGTATCGTGCCGTTATGCCGCCGAAATTTTCTAAAATATGTTAGAAAAATAAAATATCATTTTATTTAAAGAATGAACTGAATAGAAATTCATATGTTGGAGTAAAATGTTTTGTCGTTAAAAATATAATTTTTAACGTGAATGTGAATAAATAAATATTCATTTACAAACCAGACGGTTTGTTTATGTACACCTATTTGAATGACATTGATTGGGACGATAAATTTTACACATCGCCCAACTGCACAACTAAAATCTGTGTTTGATGGTTTGAAACCCCACACGGGTGTTGGGATGAAATTTGAAGTTCACTCATCCTGATTGATTAAATATGTCGATCGATTGATTGACAGGCTGTTATAAGCGTTAAATATCTATATTTGTTGCTTATACAGTGTAGTGCACTTTGGTTGATGGTTGATTATTTTTCAATGCTATTATATGCGTGTGATGCATGGAAATCCATATAATTAATTTTATATGGTGATTGATTGGGCCTTATTCCAATTTAGAAAATAAAGAATATTATAACATAAAAGTTCATGTGTTGACTGTACTCATTCGTTGAGATTGGTCATGTGTTGAACGAAATATTTTAGTAATAAAATTTACATCTTTATCAATATAAAATAAAGGTTCATGTGTTGACAGTACTCATCCATTGAGATTGGTCATGTGTTGAACAAAATATTTTGATAATAACAACTATTTTGAAAAAGAAATATTTGAAATAGAATATTTGAAAATAGAAATCTATGAAGCCGTGTTGATTAGATTGACGCCATTTTGACGAAAACGATATTTATATCGATTTTATTCAATTCGAAATGAATTGAATTGAAAACGATTTCGAAATGAATTGAATTGAAAACGATTTCGAAATGAATTGAATTGAAAACGATTTCGAAATGAATTGAATTGAAAACGATTTCGAAATGAATTGAATTGAAAACGATTTCGAAATGAATTGAATTGAAAACGAATTCAAATTGAATTGAAAGTGAATTGAAATGAATTCAAATTGAATTGAAATTTGAATTGAATAGAAATGAATTTTAAAACGAATTTATAAAGAAGAATTCAATTTTGATTTGAATTGAAAAGAAAGTTGAAATTGCTTTCGAAACGAATTTAAAACTAATTATATAATTCGTTTTGAATTGAAATCGACGCAGTATATATTATATATATTATATATATAATATAATGGCCTGAATAGAACGCGCCGCGCCGCGGCAGTTCGTGAATTTCGACCATTTATTTCAAACGGACATTACGGGAGATCCGACCGTCGGATTCTCCTAAAACCGGAACCGTTAGGTTCGTATCGAAAAGAGCTTTCTAACGAATATTTGAAATTAGAAATCTAACGGTTGGATTTGGAGTTACGTCCAAATCAAATTTGAAAAAGGTCGCTATAAGTGCAGTTCGATGGCCATTGATGGAAATCGACTGTACGGGCCTTGATAAAATTATTAAAAATAGTAATAATTTGTGTAAAATCATAAGAAATGATTTAGAAAGAATTGGGATGAAAAACTCCATATTTGAAAAGATAAAAATAGATTTTTATCGAAATGAACTAGTTTTGAACTAGAATAACAATTCTATTTATTTTTAAATAAATAAATTGAATTTGAAATGGTTTTGAAAATAACCAGAATTTCCAATAATTGCATTGGAATGTATTTGAATCGAAATTGCCTTCGGAATATTTCGATGTTGGATTTCGTGATGATACAGATATTGTTATGGGAATTTGAAAGATATATATATATATATAAATATATATATCGTTATTTCCAATGCGATAATTGTTAGTCGTAGAATTTGATATTGAATATAAGCCGGTATATTTTCTATTCAGAGCCTTGTATTGAATATCAAATGTGATTTGGGTTTGTCGTGAATGGTGTCTTCACTAACACTGTTCTTGAACCCAGTTGAGAAAAGATTAAATCTTTTTATTTAGATTTAATGAATTGTACCAATTCAACAATATTTAAATCGAATTGAATTGATATTGATATTGGGTTTATCGTGAACAGTGTTTTAAATAACACTTGTTCTTTAACCCAATAATTAATGGAATGATTTTTGGGTTTATCGTGAACAGTGTTTTAAATAACACTCGTTCTTTAACCCGATAATTAATGAATGTGATTTTGGGTTTATCGTGAACCGTGTTTTAAATGACACTGATTCTTTAACCCAGTCGAAGATTAAAACTAAGTGGAGTTTTAATGAATCTTTAATTAGATTGAAATGATCGAAAATGGAGTATCACCAGTTTTGCTCCAGGCGATAGTTAAATCTTTAATTAGATTTGAATGTGGAATGGTAATTGAATTTACCGATAACACCGTGGTGTTAGATATGAAGTATTACCAGTTTTACTTCATGGGATGAATAGGTTGGGATTGGGAAATTAAAACAAATGATTACTTCGATAAGGTTCGTTAATCCCGACTAGTTTGAATTGATATTCAAAAATAGATTAAAGGATAAATTCAAGAAATTTATCTTGGATAAAATTAATGGGAACCTTTCCCTATGAATGTGAAATTTAGAAACTAACTGTCGGTTAGCTAAGCAGAATGGTTTTCTGGATATTGATCTGATGTTGGTTTCGGCCTTCGGGGTTAATATTTGGGGAATTATTCTCTTAATTAATTTACGGTTAGTGACTGATGAATTGGAATGAGGCGTATGTTGTGTTTGTGTAACACTTATTTAAAATATACGCGAGTTATTCGGAAAGACCGGGTTTATCCCATTCTGAATAACTGATACGACGATAAGTCGAAGATGAAGACGACGGTCGAAGACCGGAGGTCTTCACGTCGTTTGGGTAATTACTGATGATCTTGATTGGGCTGTACACCCAAGAAGATGGAAACAGTTAGTGATCGTCCAGACGTACTTGGAGATCGAAGGATATGCGAGGTACTAGGTGCCTCCGGTTTCGTTCAGACCTAGAACGGACTTGTAAATGGACTGTGTGTCTGACATTGGATTTTAGTCCGTGTGATTGATCTCTATTAAATATATATCTGTTTGGCGGCGGAGAATTTATTCTCTTGCTTAACGCCCTTCTCTGAGACGTACGAGCTCAGGGGTTATATATTGATGGATATCAAACGCATGGAGTGAATTGCCTGTGTGGCATGCCTAAGTGGCAATTGATCGAGGCTTCTGTTGAAAAGCAAAGTCTTGTGGTGATGATCAAAGCACAGCCTTTGTGGCGTAGCTTTGTGTAACGTTTACTTCGCGTGTTTCACACCCGGTATGAACCAAAAACGGGAGACGGACCTCAGGGAAGGCATGCATTTCCTTCTAGCTAAAAAGTGGCGTCAGTGGTTTTACATGCCCTGACGAGTTTGACTTATGTGGTTGTTGCTATTGCGAGGCGCCTCGGATTGATCGGTCGTTCTCGAACCGATGGAGTCATTTCGTTGGCTCATTTACGCCCCCAAAGGGCGGGGAAACGTAGTGTTCAGGCATTTTAATCCACATCGGTGGACCGACACTGTCGCTCCAAGGGACGATGCGTTCTGTTCCTGAGACACAGGCTAGAGCGTCTCGAATCGGTTGAGGACTATCTTTTGCCTCGGTTCATAGATGGAAACCCAATTTCCAAATACGTGACTTTGCGATTTTGATTGTATAACCTATATATGGCGACATAGTGTTATGGGGCATTCATGCCGCCTATGATTGATACTTATGATTTGAAGTTGTTTTATACACTATGCACTTATAGTAGTATCAAATGATTTGTTTTAAACGTACTAAGCATGTTTGGCTATTATAAGGGAAAACCCTATCCTCGGCTGCGTTGCATTGTGTGATGGGACCTGGGTCTTATAATAGCTTCATTTTTAGAAAAGCATTGCGTTGTTTACTTATATGCACTGGTATTCTTAGGAGGAAACCCGTTCCATGTTATACGGCGTGGTCCCTTGATTTACCTATCTTTAAAATAAAGATTTACCACTGTTTTAGTTCTCACACCAGTCCCATGACTGACCTGGAGTTTATTGTTTTAACCTAAACTCTGGGTGCCCTTATTTCGACACGGGCAGCTAGTAGTTTTGGTTTTGCAGATTTATATTCACAGGATCCTGGTTTACAGCTGGAACGATATCCGGAAAGCTTTGTATCCGTATATCTCCTTCTAGTTGTGTATTGTATTATTTTCCGCTGCGATGTATTTAAATGTAATTTGAATCTCTGATATTTCTGTGTAATATTTATTCAGTTATACTCTGTATATTCTTGTAATCTGATGCATTGTTGTAAAATACAATGAAATATTCTTCTGTTTGTGTTCTGTTGTGGCTTGTTCTCGAACTATCCGACGCTTTCCTTTACGGGGAAGTTACGGGTTTTCACAGTTGGTATCAGAGCTTTGGTTTACAAAGCAGAGAACAAGACACATTAGAACCGTACGAAAGAATTCATCAGATATTGGATTAGTAATATCCAATGAGAATGACTCGTTAGAGATGGGATCAGTAGTATCCTAGAACGAGAGTGGAGAGTATATTTTTCAAATGAAAACAATTCTGTTTTGAAATTTAGATCGTTTTACACGTATTTGAATATTTATTTATATTGATTTTGGACAATTCAGTATATAAAGAATTTGCATATACGCCTTGCAAACGTATATTCAAAGTTTTAATATATTGGATAGATATAGCATCACACTCTAGTCGCCCGGAGATGATATTGATGATAGCGATCGCATCATCAACATTTATGTTCGAGTTTCGAAGGTGTGATTTTCTATATATTTCCGTTAGAGTGGTGTGAGAACCAAAACTAATATAGCTACAATACATTGTTGTGATTTGGCATCAAAACATGATTTTCTGTATATATATCAAAATTATGAATTTTAAACGTTAAATTCACTAATTGATTGATGTTTGTGTTGTTTGTTTAATTGTTTGATAAATTTTGAACCATTACGCCTAATTGAATCAAATATTGACTTATATTGAGAATTGGTCGCATATGCTTGCATATATATGTACTTACATTGAACAGGTCATAGCAAGGAGGCTAGAGCTGAGAATAAAATTTGTTTGCCCGACAAATAGGTACATGTTTACTACATAATTTACTGTTTTATTTTGGTTAAGATGATGATTTTATGAGCCTATTGGCTAGCCGCTGGGCTTTTTCTTTTTCTTTTTGAGATTTGAAGGACCGGGGAAGCTATTTGAGATTTCCCGATGCTCCCATTGCAGGGGAGGTTATGGCGAAATTTTTCGAAAATTTAGGGTGTTAGCCAAATTTTTGAAATTTTTGAAAATTCTCAGAAACTGAAAAGTTGGAGAATGGAAGCCAAATCGAACGTAGAGTTGATTAATCAAACCACTTTCGACATTGTTCTTTTCGGGGACGAAAAGTTTTAAGTGGGGGAGATTGTAACAACCCGAAAATCTGGGCCAGTTTAAAATTTTTATTTTGGCAATTTTAGCGAATTGTGATTATTTAAAATGAATTATTTTAAATAATATCGACGAGAAATTTATTTTGAATATAATTCGAACGTATATATTATATACGTCGTCGTTAGAATATAAATATTTATATATAATTCGATTTCAAACTTCAATTGAATGTACCGGGTGCAAAACAATCCGGATTTTAGTGAAACCAAAAACATTGGGATCCATTCGTGAATATCTTTCCAATGAATCCGAAAAATCGAAATTTCATAGCTGGAATCAAAAGATTTGTCCAGTTGAAAATTCTGAATAGTCGCTATGGAATTCAGGCCCTTAAAAATGGAAATTTTGCAAACGACCTCGGATTTCGACGAAACCAGTTTTGTTGGGTCCGTGGTGTCAAAATATTGCTAGGTTTCAAATTTCATAATTTTTCGAATCAATATGTGAGCGTGGCAAAAGAAAATGCGTTTGACCAGTTTCAGTTGATTTTAATCGACTGGAAATTGGCCATTTTTCCAACGGTCCCAGAATTCGACGAAACTAGTTTTGTTAGGGCCGTATCGTCAATACGAAGCTAGAAAATATTTTTATGGAATTTATAGAGTTGTTATGTGACCCCGGTAATTTGAAATGTACGTTTAAAATTCAATATAGTGATTTAAATGTAAATTCAACGGAAACTGATCAAAGCGATCGAATCAGCTTGCGATACATATCCCATTGTGTTCGGAATGGGGGTGAAACGCTATGGACGATAGGTGTAACACCCCGCCTCCGCTAGGGTCACTCGCAAAGGAATGCACTAGCTTTAGAGGGGCATTATTGGTAAACATGCACAGAAATATCACAAGACAGAACATATAAAAATAGCGGAAGTAAAATCAAACTTTCATAACATGAATAAATAAGGTCTAAAGCCTTTTACATCAGAGTACATCAAAACCTGTCTTGCAATAGTAAAGAAGCATAAAGACATTTTCATAAATTATTCCCTAAGTAAAAACAGTAAAGTAGCCATTAGCCAAGAAAAGTCCAAGCCATCCATGATGACCTTCAAGCAGAAGAAGTCCGAACTAAACAACAGTATTTCCTCCCTGTAACCTGGGGGGGAACGGAAGAAAAGAGGCGAAACAAAACGGGTCAGTCAAAAAGACTGAGTAAGCCCTATCTACTATTAGCATAAAAACTAGTAAAGTTAACTGACATGAGAAACTGAGATTAACATAAGCATGATAACAAGATAGATAAGCTAAATCAAAATAACAAGATGAACTACTGAACTCAGATAAACTAAGGTGTCATGATAAATTACGATGTCAAGATAAAACAAGGTATCACATCGTCAGGTTTCTATCAAGTATAATATCCCCAAGATATCTGTCACGTATAACGCCCCGTGATATCTATCCTGTATTTTAGCTATGCACCTACCGTACTAGTATCCCCACCGTGTCATGTGTTAACCAAGAATGACCCTCACTCAAAAGTCGTGTAATGGTCCATGTCAACCTAATATATCGCATATATAGGTTACTCAACTTGTATGTTTTATTCCATGTAAATGTTCAGTCCCTTGCCGTAGACCATACGGGCTTTCCCATGAGATTCTTTATTACTTTAACATAGTTCCATGATCCTTAAGATCGGTTTGGACTATTACCCTAAACCTAGCTAGGGTCTTCCAACATGAATTATTGTTTGTACAACTAGGACTTATGCTACCTAGGGCTGCTAGGGATTATGCTTACCTATTGCACGTTTTCGTATCTCGGTTTGGGTTCAACCACCTAGGGCCACTAGGGATTACGCTAACCGCCAACCGCGCCCTTTTTCCCACGCATTCATCGTGAATCGTTTTTCCATGACTGTATGCACATGTATCACATCGTGCCATCCGAGTCCTGTCACAGGGCAAATCAAGAAATACAGGACTCGGTCGGGAGCTTTCGATTTATCTGCCGATGCAGATGCTAAGGTCTGTTTTTCTTATACGTGGCTATGGTCCCACGAGACCACTCCCTCAACTAGTAAAAGACAAGACAGGATAAATCCTGTATGAGAACACAACACTGGCCAACCCACATCCAAGCCTTACCGCACCCATAATTAGATAGCAATTATGGTCTTTTGGGTGTTCTCTGCCTTTCCGTACGTACACGCTTGACCAAAGATGGTAGGTAGCCTGACGAAGTGCTATCTAGGGTACGACCGTGTATCGTCGACTATCCCCTATCCATCCCCGTCTTTAGGTCGCTCGTATAGCAACCAAGGCATACTCTTGGTTCTTCTAACGCAGACCTTAACCTCTCATGAGCCTAGTATCATCACCTGGCAGCTCATAGAGGGATACCAAGAATATCCTCACGTTCCCCGAAGCCGCTGCTTCGTTACCCAGTTCGCTGGAGCCTTTATCTAAATCAGATACTTGCTCCTACTCGTATACTTAAACGATGACCTACCGTATTAGGTTACTCATCTATCTATGAACTGGTCTAAATTTCCTTGATTAAGAATCATTACTTAGTTATTCCTCAACTAAGGTTTACCACTTAGCCTTATTCCCGTTATCCTTGTTAACTACGGTTATCCACCTAATCCTCAGAACTAGGGTTTACATAATGGATTAAGTGTCACTTAAGTTCATGACTTAACCCGTCTACAAATCATGTCAAAATTGGCTAAGTATCCAAGTTCAAGACTTAACCCTACAAACCATGCTCAAGTTGGTTAAGTATATATTAACTTGACCCTATCAAATTACTGAGTCAAATCAGTCAAGCGTATTTAAGCGATTCGTGACTTAGCCTTATCATGTTATCACGTTAGATTGGTTAAGTATTGGTTAACTTAACCTTATCCAATAACCGAGTTGGAGTGTTTAAGTATAGGTTACTTAATCACTTCAAAATTACCGAGTTAGATTGGTTAAGTGTTGGTTAACTTAACCACTTCAAATCATCGTGTTAGGTCAGTTAAGTGTTTAACCTAACCCCATCAAACTACCAAGTGGGATTAATTAAGTCTAGGCTAACTTAACCCCATCCGATTTCCATGTTTAGACTAGTTGAGTCTAATCTTAACCCCATCCATTAACTGTATCTTTCGGTTAAGTGTCATTAAGAAAACTTACTTAACCTTACCAAATTATCGTGTTGGATTGATTAAGTGTTGGTTAACTTAACCCCGTCCACTAGTCGTATAAAAATGGTTAAGTGTCATTAGGCAAATCAAGTTACCGAACCTACCCAACCTTGTCATGTTTTGTTAAGTATAATTAGCCCAATCAAATTACTTAACCCATTTGTCCATGTCATATTTGGTTAAGAGTCATTAATCAAATTAACTTAACCCTATCATGTGGCATTAATTACTTAATGCACCTTAACCTCTCACATTAGACTTTGTTGTGGTTACTAGTTAAGCCGGTCGGTTCCGGGTAGCTTTACACCACAACTTGGTCTAACCTCGGGTTCAAGCACAACATGACCAACTTCTCACATTTGGTCCTATTGTTTGCAACTACTAGTTAGGCCGGTCGGTTCCGGGTAGTTTTACGTTGCAAACTCAACCCAACCTCGAGTTGGCCACACTTATATTATCTAAGTGTCATGTCCATTATGTTTCCAACACATATTACAAGTTTTCAAGGATTTGGGTAGACCTAACTTAATAGGTAAATTCCCAATTCCATAGTATGGGTAGACCTAACTTAATAGGTAAATTCCCAATTTCATATTTTCAAACATACTCACATGTCAACTTCCATGTTATATTTCAAGTCATGTTTTCAAGTTGTATTTCATGTCATTAGAAATTACCCATAACATAACCCAACGCTTTTAAACTCGCATATACATTCGCAACAACGTAATGGATTAAAAGAAGAGACTTGGCAAAGGCATGACAAAAATGGATATTAAGCCACAAGTTAATCATGGTGGCAAATGAGGCACAAATGTGTTCATTAACTTGCATGTTACATTCTTAAGCCTCAAAAACATGCATAAACCCAAACTTGGCACATAAGCGAATCATGGTGACAAAAGACATGGAATGATGACTAGTAACTCGCATATATCATCATATAAGGGTTATGACTTCATATGCAAGTTGACATAAAGGTTATGAGGGTTCTCATGTTGCATAATGCAACATTTCAACATAAAGGTTGTAGCTTTTAGCCAACAAGATCAAGATAATGACTTCATAAACTTGCATGACATGATAGCATGTATCATACTTAATGATCAAACCCAAACTTGCAACATGAACATTTAACTTCATAGTTAATATCTAAGAGTAGGGAAAGGGCTTACATTGCTATGAAGGCACAAAAGATATGACAAAGCCCTTATGCAATCAAATAGACCCAAAATGCAAGCTCTAACATAAAAACCCTTGAGTCAAAATGATCAAAACTCTTTCTTTATGATGCAAATATAGAAACTTGACTTGAATGCAAGCTAATGATGCTCATACAAGTTTGAAAACACTTGTATGCATGGAAAATCACTTAGAAATTTATTTAGGAATTTTATGAAGAGAGTGGAGGCCATGAGAGGATTGATTTTGCCATAGTTTAGTTACTAGAATGAATAATGAGGGTTTTAGGAGAGGGTTAGGTGTCTTTTTATAGAAGACTAGGATAGTTTTAGCCATAGGATAAACCCTAGAGCCAATCCTAGCCTTTAAAGCATGTCTTGGGGAAGAAGTCAAGTCTAAAAAATGGAGTGGTGTCTTAACCAGGCCTAAAAATGGAGTGGTGTCTTAATTGGGCTGAATTTCAAATCTGTTTTCGGATTTGAATTTTCCTGAAACTTTGCGAGGCCATATCTCGGTCATACGAACTCCGATTTATGAAATTTCAGACTCTATTTCGCGTATTTTTCCGAGACGAACGCAATGGCACAACCCGTTTATCCTGATTCAGGTTTTATAATTAAATTCTGCCTTGATTCTTGTCTTAACACGTTGTTAAAATTCGGGTTGTTACAACAGGCGGTGGGCCTCGTTTCGAGGTCGTATGTAAAAGTCAACTTTTTGCAAAATAAATAATTAATAAATTTAAAAAAAATAAAAAAAATAAATCTCTCCCCTTAATCCCGCTCTGGCCCCCCCTCTCTCATTTTCAATCCGATCAGGAAAAAAATAAAAAAATAAAAAAAAGGAGAAAGGGAAGAGGAAGACGGGGGGGAACTCGTCGCCCCCCCCCCCCCCCGAAGATCGTCGTCGACGCCTCAAGGGAGGGCGCCAACTCCGAATCCCTGCCCCCCCCCCCCTCGCCGCAGCAGTGAAAGCCCCCCTCGCTCGCGATTGTCGTTCGAAGACTAGCCCCCCCCTCAGGCGGCGCCGCCGCGATGCACCCCTCCCCCGGCGCCACCGTGAGCCGCGAAGCCCACCTCCACCTCCCCCTTAGCCTGCGAACGCCAAACCCCCCCCCCCCCCCCAGTCGACGAAACTGTAAGTTTACTTTATTTTTATTTCTTTATTTTATTTATATTGTTTTGTCCGATTTTAATTTAGAAAAAAAATATAATAATAAAAATAAAATCAGTTTATATATATAGGAGGATGAAAACTTGATTTTCATGCATAAAGTTAAGATCTTTATAAACAAGAAATGATTTTTAATAAATAGAAAAGATACAGTTTTTAATTTAGAAAACATACGATTTTTATTCAGGAAAGATTATATTTTTAGATGGGTAAAAATACGATTTTTAACAAATAAAAATCTGAGCTTTATTTTATCGTGAAGTAAAGAGGAAAGTAAAAATACGATCTTTATATTTTTAAAGTAATAAAAATATGATTTTTATATTTTTAAAGTATTGAAAATATAATCTTTACTATATAGAAGTAATAAAAATATGATTTTTATATTTTTAAAGTATTAAAAATATAGTCTTTACTATATAGCGATTATAAAAATATGATTTCTATATTTTTAAAGTAGTAAAAATATAATCTTTTATATTGTAGAAAGATAAAAATATGATCTTTGCATAGTAGGAACTATAAAATATAATCTTTATGAGATATAGATGTAAAGATGTGAAAAGGCGAAATTTTTAGATGTAAAAAAAAGGCGAAATTTTTTAGATGTAAAAAAGGCGAAATTTTTAGATGTAAAAATGCGAAATCTATATTTTTGAAATGGAATTTTATCTATATTGAATAACATAATAAAAATGTGATTTTTATATATTGAACATAGAAGTAAAAATGTGATTTTTATATATTGAACATAGAAGTAAAAATATGATTTTTATATATTGAACATGGAAGTAAAAATGTGATTTTTATATATTGAACATAGAAGTAAAAATGTGATTTTTATATATGTAGTGGCTACGGGCAACGAAGATGACGAAGATGTGATAGCAATGAAGATTTCTATCAATGAAGTGCCATGGAGCTAGGATAGCTATCTGTGAGAATTCCTCACCTTTCAATTTCATTTTCTAGTTATATTTATATACTAGGATGCAGACGGTGCTTAGTAGCACCCGACACAATCGTCCACAGACCATGGACTTGTTTGTTTGGTTGCATAGATTAGTTTGATGATTTGATTTGAATTTGGTTGTTTGGTGAATATGATTGATGTGTGAATGGCGTGGGCCTTCACTAGACCGGGGATAAGGCTAGGCCTCGTCCCGTTTCTAGTATCGTGCCGTTATGCCGCCGAAATTTTCTAAAATATGTTAGAAAAATAAAATATCATTTTATTTAAAGAATGAACTGAATAGAAATTCATATGTTGGAGTAAAATGTTTTGTCGTTAAAAATATAATTTTTAACGTGAATGTGAATAAATAAATATTCATTTACAAACCAGATGGTTTGTTTATGTACACCTATTTGAATGACATTGATTGGGATGATAAATTTTACACATCGCCCAACTGCACAACTAAAATCTGTGTTTGATGGTTTGAAACCCCACACGGGTGTTGGGATGAAATTTGAAGTTCACTCATCCTGATTGATTAAATATGTCGATCGATTGATTGACAGGCTGTTATAAGCGTTAAATATCTATATTTGATGCTTATACATTGTAGTGCACTTTGGTTGATGGTTGATTATTTTTCAATGCTATTATATGCGTGTGATGCATGGAAATCCATATAATTAATTTTATATGGTGATTGATTGGGCCTCATTCCAATTTAGAAAATAAAGAATATTATAACATAAAAGTTCATGTGTTGACTGTACTCATTCGTTAAGATTGGTCATGTGTTGAACGAAATATTTTAGTAATAAAATTTACATCTTTATCAATATAAAATAAAGGTTCATGTGTTGACAGTACTCATCCATTGAGATTGGTCATGTGTTGAACGAAATATTTTGATAATAACAACTATTTTGAAAAAGAAATATTTGAAATAGAATATTTGAAAATAGAAATCTATGAAGCCGTGTTGATTAGATTGACGCCATTTTGACGAAAACGATATTTATATCGATTTTATTCATTTCGAAATGAATTGAATTGAAAACGATTTCGAAATGAATTGAATTGAAAACGATTTCGAAATGAATTGAATTGAAAACGATTTTGAAATGAATTGAATTGAAAACGATTTCGAAATGAATTGAATTGAAAATGAATTCAAATTGAATTGAAAGTGAATTGAAATGAATTCAAATTGAATTGAAATTTGAATTGAATAGAAATGAATTTTAAAACGAATTTATAAAGAAGAATTCAATTTTGATTTGAATTGAAAAGAAAGTTGAAATTGCTTTTGAAACGAATTTAAAACTAATTATATAATTCGTTTTGAATTGAAATCGATGCAGTATATATTATATATATTATATATATAATATAATGGCCTGAATAGAACGCGCCGCGGCAGTTCGTGAATTTCGACCTTTTATTTCAAACGGACATTACGGGGGATCCGACCGTCGGATTCTCCTAAAACTGGAACCGTTGGGTTCGTATCAAAAAGAGCTTTCTAACGAATATTAGAAATTAGAAATCTAACGGTTGGATTTGGAGTTACGTCCAAAACAAATTTGAAAAAGGTCGCTGTAAGTGCAGTTCGATGGCCATTGATGGAAATCGACTGTACGCACCTTGATAAAATTATTAAAAATAGTAATAATTTGTGTAGAATCATAAGAAATGATTTAGAAAGAATTGGGATGAAAAACTCCATATTTGAAAAGATAAAAATAGATTTTTATCGAAATGAACTAGTTTTGAACTAGAATTACAATTCTATTTATTTTTAAATAAATAAATTGAATTTGAAATGGTTTTGAAAATAACCAGAATTTCCAATGATTGCATTGGAATGGATTTGAATCGAAATTGCCTTTGGAATATTTCGATGTTGGATTTCGTGATGATACAGATATTGTTATGGGAATTTGAAAGATATATATATATATATATATATCGTTATTTCCAATGCGATAATTGTTAGTCGTAGAATTTGATATTGAATATAAGCCGGTATATTTTCTATTCAGAGCCTTGTATTGAATATCAAATGTGATTTGGGTTTGTCGTGAATGGTGTCTTCACTAACACTGTTCTTGAACCCAGTTGAGAAAAGATTAAATCTTTTTATTTAGATTTAATGAATTGTACCAATTCAACAATATTTAATTGGAATTGAATTGATATTGATATTGGGTTTATCGTGAACAGTGTTTTAAATAACACTTGTTCTTTAACCCAATAATTAATGGAATGATTTTTGGGTTTATCGTGAACAGTGTTTTAAATAACACTCGTTCTTTAACCCGATAATTAATGAATGTGATTTTGGGTTTATCGTGAACCGTGTTTTAAATGACACTGATTCTTTAACCCAGTCGAAGATTAAAACTAAGTGGAGTTTTAATGAATCTTTAATTAGATTGAAATGATCGAAAATGGAGTATCACCAGTTTTGCTCCAGGCGATAGTTAAATCTTTAATTAGATTTGAACGTGGAATGGTAATTGAATTTACCGATAACACCATGGTGTTAGATATGAAGTATTACCAGTTTTACTTCATGGGATGAATAGGTTGGGATTGGGAAATTAAAACAAATGATTACTTCGATAAGGTTCATTAATCCCGACTAGTTTGAATTGATATTCAAAAATAGATTAAAGAATAAATTCAAGAAATTTATCTTGGATAAAATTAATGGGAACCTTTCCCTATGAATGTGAAATTTAGAAACTAACTGTCGGTTAGCTAAGCAGAATGGTTTTCTGGATATTGATCTGATGTTGGTTTCGGCCTTCGGGGTTAATATTTGGGGAATTAATCTCTTAATTAATTTACGGTTAGTGACTGATGAATTGGAATGAGGCGTATGTTGTGTTTGTGTAACACTTATTTAAAATATACGCGAGTTATTCGGAAAGACCGGGTTTATCCCATTCTGAATAACTGATACGACGATAAGTCGAAGATGAAGACGACGGTCGAAGACCGGAGGTCTTCACGTCGTTTGGGTAATTACTGATGATCTTGATTGGGCTGTACACCCAAGAAGATGGAAACAGTTAGTGATCGTCCAGACGTACTTGGAGATCGATGGATATGCGGGGTACTAGGTGCCTCCGGTTTCGTTCAGACCTAGAACGGACTTGTAAATGGACTGTGTGTCTGACATTGGATTTTAGTCGTGTGATTGATCTCTATTAAATATATATCTGTTTGGCGGCGGAGAATTTATTCTCTTGCTTAACGCCCTTCTCTGAGACGTACGAGCTCAGGGGTTATATATTGATGGATATCAAACGCATGGAGTGAATTGCCTGTGTGGCATGCCTAAGTGGCAATTGATCGAGGCTTCTGTTGAAAAGCAAAGTCTTGTGGTGATGATCAAAGCACGGCCTTTGGGGCATAGCTTTGTGTAACGTTTACTTCGCGTGTTTCACAACCGGTATGAACCAAAAACGGGAGACGGACCTCAGGGAGGGCATGCGTTTCCTTTTAGCTAAAAAGTGGTGTCAGTGGTTTTACACGCCCTGACGAGTTTGACTTATGTGGTTGTTGCTGTTGCGAGGCGCCTCGGATTGATCGATCGTTCTCGAACCGATGGAGTCATTTCGTTGGCTCATTTACGCCCCAAAGGGCGGGGAAACGTAGTGTTCAGGCATTTTAATCCACATCGGTGGACCGGCCCTGTCGCTCCAAGGGACGATGCGTTCTGTTCCTGAGACACGGGCTAGAGCGTCTCGAATCGGTTGAGGACTATCTTTTGCCTCGGTTCATAGATGGAAACCCAATTTCCAAATACGTGACTTTGCGATTTTGATTGTATAACCTATATATGGCGACATAGTGTTATGGGGCATTCATGCCGCCTATGATTGATACTTATGATTTGAAGTTGTTTTATACACTATGCACTTATAGTAGTATCAAATGATTTGTTTTAAACGTACTAAGCATGTTTGGCTATTATAAGGGAAAACCCTATCCTCGGCTGCGTTGCATTGTGTGATGGGACCTGGGTCTTATAATAGCTTCATTTTTAGAAAAGCATTGCGTTGTTTACTTATATGCACTTGTATTCTTAGGAGGAACCCCGTTCCGTGTTATACGGCGTGGTCCCTTGATTTACCTATCTTTAAAATAAAGATTTACCACTGTTTTAGTTCTCACACCAGTCCCATGACTGACCTGGAGTTTATTGTTTTAACCTAAACTCTGGGTGCCCTTATTTCGACACGGGCAGCTAGTAGTTTTGGTTTTGCAGATTTATATTCACAGGATCCTGGTTTACAGCTGGAACGATATCCGGAAAGCTTTGTATCCGTATATCTCCTTCTAGTTGTGTATTGTATTATTTTCCGCTGCGATGTATTTAAATGTAATTTGAATCTCTGATATTTCTGTGTAATATTTATTCAGTTATACTCTGTATATTCTTGTAATCTGATGCATTGTTGTAAAATACAATGAAATATTCTTCTGTTTGTGTTCTGTTGTGGCTTGTTCTCGAACTATCCGACGCTTTCCTTTACAGGGAAGTTGCGGGTTTTCACAACCATGAAACCACTGTCCAGTTATTTCTGGCCTGCTACAGGCTCTTTATTCCAATATACTGGTAACACGCGCCTCCCTTAACCATCGTGCATCTTGCATCGAATAGCAGTTGCTGTTCATGTATACAGTGCATCCGCCATTTTCAAACACCATTTCTTCAATTGATTTTCTCCATTCCTTTATCCTCCTTAGTCACGAACACGGCCACAAACCACTTTGCCCCACTCTTCCCTCAGTGCATACATTTTTGTGTATTCCGTTTTTTTTCTATTCTTCCCTTTAAACGCCAAAAACACTTCATACCTCACAACTTTCCACTCATTCCCTACACTTATGCGTTCTTCCATGCTCTGACCAGTCCTCACATCCTCCCATATACTCACGGCTTCATATCTCCATCCACATATACATGTTTGCCACCTTGACCAAATATATACACAGTCAATTCTTTCATTTATCAATACTAACGCATGCTCACAGTTTCCTACCGCATGCTCTCAATCATGCACATCATTATTCACCACTTTTAATTTGCACGCCTCCATTTCATGCTGTTTCACCCTTCACGCTTCAGTCTCCCCCCCTGCATTTCCCGAAAGCTTCTCAGTCGAACCCCCTTGAAACAAGCTCGCACCACAACTTATCCATTCAAATCATGCAGAGATCATTATATATATTTATTTTAGGATCTTACATGAGGATTTCGTTTGTTTTTCTGAGGTCATTACTGGCGGTTTGAAATACTCCTCTGGAACGATGGAAAACGCAGGGTATTTATACAGATTGATTCCTTGGCTTGCACGAAATAGGAGATGGTCACCCAATGATAGCTGTGGAAATTTGTATACTAGGTAGGGTTGCATATTTAAACTTTTCGATTAGCCAAGCCGTAGGGTCGCAGTCCCTAGGTAAGGAGGTTTTAGATGTTAGAGTATGGGTAGTTAATTTACTTTGGGACCAAGAAATGTTATAATATATACATCTCTTATTTTATATTTCTTTTACCGATCCCTTTTCTCTGAAGTAATAGGATAGGGGAGAGCCTGTGTTGTAATAGTGGTTGTACGATGCTTAGTTGTTAAGGCTTTTGAAGTATTTTTAAAGATAGTTTCGGCATGTCTAGTTGATAGCTTTGGCATGGTCTAGTTGATAGTTTCAGTGTATAGGACGTGGGTACCTTACTGCTAGAGAAGTGGAGTGTATTGGTATTGATAAAGGTTTGTATTTATTTGTTTAGTAATAGTACAGTTAGAGTGTTCACAGCTATATTTGAGGACTATCGGGACACACGTATAATTTAAACAAACGCGGAAAACCAAGTTGTTACAATTGCTTGTATTTTAGAAATACACTCAGTGGAATGCAGTGCTGCTTGGACCCTTTAGTGTTTATTTTCTTTAAATTAAGCATACCGTGTTACGTAAAATTGCGTTCATATCCGAGCCGCTTAGGACAGAAATGAGAACACAGTCGTGTCCAACGAGGTACCACGATCCCAAAAATATAATAATACCGGTAGATTGACTTATATTTTGAAACCCTGAAATATCGATACAGGGTGCGAAATACTCCAAATAAAAAGTTGCATATTTAATTAATTAAAAATTACAGTAAAATTCTAAAAATTAAATTATCACCGCGCCTCAAAAGAACCTTGTTCAAATTCGAATCTGATATCTAGTTATTTCAAATAAACTATTACGGTCGATATACGAATCTATAGCGACTTTCTGAATAATTGATTTTGATATAACTCGGAATCTATTATCCGAAATCTTGAATTTTCACTTCTGTTAGGAAGATACAGTTCAACAAATTTCAACGTTTCTTGTTTCGAAGAAATCCGACTTATAACGAGTCCTGTACACTCAGTTGAAGTTCAGAACGTTAAATTACGAACTACAGCGATATTACGGGCTCGATTATATTTAATATATATTTTTATACGTTTAACTTCGTTTATACATCCACTTATATCACGAATTTAATATTTAAACTGATTTAAATATTCCAATACGAACCGACAAAAATGCAGGACGTTACAGTCCTTCCCCCTTAAAATAATTTCGTCCTCGAAATTGCTAAGATAGGGAAAATTCTACAATCTCTGTTATAACATGGTTAAAAATCTTTTTGGTTTACTTCATAATTTCAGTTTCCACTGAACTGATTATTTCCAATTAAAATATTAATTCCTTATTATTTCGAATATTTTCAAAATTTCTGAAAATTTCCTAGCAGCTTAAATTTTCAGAGAATCTCGTCAGCATCTCCTCTGCACGGCTCACTCGGTACTACAACAACTTGCCACTCCGGGCCTTCTCCAATCCAAAAGAAAATCAAACAGCCAAACGGCTTGCCCAAACTGACTCATAAAAAATCTCATACTCGTATATAAACGTGTATCTTCTCTATTGGGCATTCAACTCTATCTCTGCCATCTGCTATCAAACCAGCATATCCAAGCATTCTTGGTTGATCTTCCATCAATCCGTTCTCAAACCAGTCTTTCTCTTTTACTAAGCCAAATTTCTATTCAACTCCGATTCCACTCTCAGTTCTTAACCTTGTTAAGTTTTATTACGACATTCCATTTACTGATTTATTTCTCAAATCGGTTATCTCCATCTCTAATTCAAAATTCGATTCTTATTCTCCAAGAATCAATTCACTTTTAATAACTTGAATCTCCAATATTTTTCTTTTATAATTTTCATTCTGGATCTTTCCAAATTCAGTCCAGTTTTGTTATCTTTGTTTAAATTCCACTTTTACCATTTTAACTCCATAAGTTAAATTTTTATTTCAGAATTCAAATTCCTGGGATTTATTTCGAATCAGTTTGAAATCATATATAATTCAAAACATTTGAATTTCTGACAACTTGTTTCTCAACAATACAAAACAAAAATTTTGGTAGTAATCCGTCACTTACCAGCTCGAAAATGAACACCGATAATGTTGCGATCATCATCGGAATTTATTTTCCAACCATCGAAGTGAGTTCAATACTATATTGCTTCAAAAACTCATTTATAATCACTTTATTTTTGAAATTACTTCAAAATATCTTTCACAGACTTGGGAAACAAATTTTCAAATCTCCCAGGATTTTAAAATTCCCTTATATTTATTTCAAATTCAAATTCAACTCTTTTCCAAATTTCTAGAGTTTTATTTCAATTCTGGTTTTTAATTCAGATTTAGCTCATCTGATTTTTGCATATTATACTATTTCGATTGGTAATTTATATAACCAACTCAATTATAATCCTATTTGATCATAATAATGATCACATATCCAATATATTATATTAATATCAAGATATATAGTTCTTTTTATATCAAAATATATTTTGGGGTAAAATTATTTTATTTACCCTCCTTTCAAAACATACTGTGTCGAATTACTCTGTTCAAGAGTTTAGAAACACCTATCGATGCAGTTTGCATTACTGTTTCGACCAGAATTCATAAACCACTCGACTGACCAGTCAACACAATATAAAACAGTTATTATATTAATTTACAAATACGTGCTCATATATATACGCTCAACTCAATCTAGAGTATTACTAACTCCATCTCTATTGAGTTACGCCACAGAGCCAAGGTAATCACTTAACCTTATGCTCTGATACCAACTGTAACGTCTGGGATTTTCGACCCAGAAAATCAACATAAATACACTGTCAATTTTTCGAGCATCAAAAATACCAGGACATTAGTAGAAGAATTTAGAGGGTAAGAAAGAAAAGATAGAACTAATAGAATAAAAGAAGAAGAAAATCACACTGAACATAATCAGAGTAAACACGAAACTCACAGCGGAATAACAATCTTTTATTATATAATAAGTTTGAAATACAAATCAAAGTTTGTATATATACATACCATTCGGAGTATAATACATGGTATACATCACAGCGGAAATAATCTCTAATAACTAATAGTGGAGCTTCCTGCTTTTAGCTCCTCCAAGTGAATCTGCAAAGCCTGAAACACTTGACTGCCCGTACAAATTTGGCTACCAAGAGTTTAGGGAAAACAAACAAAATAAACTCTGGGTCAGTCATGGGACTGGTGTGAGTAAATTCCAACTATACTGTTTAACTTTGAAAATCCTTTTGAAACAAAAGGATAATAGTAAGACCAGCCCATACATAAACATGGACGGTTTTTGCCTTACTATAACCCCAAAATACTTTGATGTCAAAACCAATGATATTATGATAATGCCTAAACAAATAATTATCCAAGTAGTAGAACGCTTGCATCTCACGTTCCACATATATATAGTATAAAATCATAAACCGCAGGGCGCTTATTGGAGAGTGGATTCCAACAGACAAGGTATGGGAGCACCTTCTGAATAGTGTACTCTAGAGGGGATACACTCAGGGTTCAACAAGAACGTCTTGCAACCCGACCACACATGACCGCTCACTCATTTAGCTTGAGTGTCGCGAATATATTTCCACCACGGTTGTAGGCCATCCAACCGTCATCCGAAGATACAGAATCAAAAAGAAGTATAAATATGAATTTTCTCTAGATCGGTGACAATACACCCTGCTTGGGGATGACCCAACTAGCCATGCTGCCTAGCCCAACTTCTGTCATTCCTGGTTGTGAGGCTAGAGGCTACGTCTATCTTCAGAACATCTAATCTCCATTCTCTTTGAATGTCACATCGTCAAATCCGTAATCACACATTGATTACACAAATTCACACTGGGTGTAGAATAAAGAGAAGTTACCTTCTCCCCACCAACTTGGTATATTTGTACGAATCAACGGTGTGACAGTTGGAAATACTCTGTCAGACACTCGTCCATACAACTTTTCCTGGGACTGGACAAACAAAACATCATTCTAGAACTGGACGACCCTTGCATTTAACTCCATCTTCGATATCTTCAGCATAGTATAAATCGCAGCGCTTATGCCTATACGGAGTGGTTTCCGGATAATATATCCAACCGGTCTCTCCATATTGACAACGATGGTCAAAACACTTCGATAGTCGGTTATTTAACTATCGGAGTAAAAACAACATTCATTCTAATGTATAGCTAACATCACACAACCACGGGTATTTTTAATTTTAACATTCGACTTTATTATTCGAATTCTCATATCTTACCAGATATTTCTCAAATCCCGTTTTAGCCTTTTTACACTTTCTCGGAAAACATTTCCAGTTATTATAAACTCTTATTCTCTCATGTTCCGGAGAATATACGTTATTCATGTTTTGAACTATTTCCATTAATTTCACATTCTTTATTTCTATACTTGGATAATCTACCTATTTACATTTGAAATTATTTCCAATTTCATTCTAACCCTTTAATCGGCCCCACATTCACTTTTAAAACATTGTTCACTTTGAAATGTGAATATCATCCCTTATTATAGAAATCTAAACACCTTTATCCAATAACTTCTTTATTTAGAAAATCAATATCATTACCTCATTTACCGAAATCTCTTTCCCACTTTATATTTCCAATCCACTTTATAAACTCTGTCTCTAATCGATTTCTTATCAAATAAATATCAAGTTTATAACCAAATACTGAATCCTATCCAATTAACATTATTTGTTTAAAACTAAATGTTAATTATCCTATCGTTTATAATTCCTAAAATAATTTACTTTAATACATTCGACTTCGTCGAATTATAGATCAAATCCTAATGGTTTAATTCTAATTACATTTCGAACATCGAAATGTTGTCATCGTTTTCTAGCATGAATCTCCAATTTCTCTTTCCAAAACTAATTCTTATATTTTCTTACGACATCGTTATTTATCAATTTCAAATAAGTGGATTTCAACTAAACTGCTTCATTTCCTAGGAAGTGCTGCCATATATAAAAATCACGCTTAAGTTTGGTTAACAGCGTTAATCTATCGCTATGGTTCTAAACTTGTCATACGCTGTAATATTCTCCTTATAACTAATCTCAACATTACAGTCACACTTACCTTATCAACAGCGTTACTTTATTGCTATAGTTCAACTTGTCATACGCTGTAATATTCTTTGTTATCTAATCTTGACATAACAGTCAAACTTATCTTATCAACAACGTTATTTTATCGCTATAATTCTAAGACTTGCATATGTTGCCATACTCCTTTTATACTAATATTAACATCTATCTCTGTCACAAACTGATATCATTCCTCGATAATAGTGGAGCCATTCAAGTTGGGGTATTCTATTTACCTCTCAGACCTTGATCGACAACGTTCTTACCTTAGAACAGATACAAGTCTGTATTCTAATCCCTTATTACTTATAATATTCATCAAATCGTATTCCCTTGTTTTACTTTGGAATACGGTTTTATAACATCATATTCATACTTTGAAATCTTCGTTGTTTATTATTATTTATTTTTAAACATTTACTTTTCGCTTTCACTTCATTCCATCGTTCTATTTATAACTTCTTAAATTAAAAGGGTAATTAGTCTCATAAATCTTGATTAATTTATTCCTAACTGTTTTCATTAGATTAACTAAAATCCAATTAATCTAATAATCATTTTTCCAAATAACAGTTGATTAAATCAACTTCATTCCATCAGTAAAATTCTTTAACTGATTTTAATTACTTTTCAACATTAGATTAATATAATTAATCTAATAAAATTATCACAATATTCAATCGTCGGTTAATTTCTGCTTTATAAACTCATTTAAATGTCAACAATCGTTTTTATTTATTTTATAAAAATGAATTCTAAAATACTGGTTTATAATAGAACTTCTATTATAAATTTAAATCTTCTTTTTAATTATAAAAATATAATTTTTATAGTTAACCTCATTGATTTGCCTGACGGCCAATCACTCCTTAACAAAACGATGGTTTTACGGTCGACTGTTATCACTTTCTAAATTGATATCGTTTATTGATTTATCGAAACAGATGTTGAATTTCCGTTCAACATCAATATTCACATGGGGTTTAAATATAATTCGGGTTCATACAAAACAAACAGTACATATATTTATCAAGGAATCCGGTCGAATTCCTCCAACAGGTTTCCGCATCCACAGATGTCAGTCAACACAATTTACACTAACTCTATACTAGGGGATATTCTAATCGATGGAATCGGTGTCTAACCGGTGATGTGTACATATGTAACGATATATAACATTCAATCAAATTAACTGTAATCTACCTAATCCACCATCACACAGCATTCAAACAACATTAAAATGTAATTAAAATAGATCAGAGTTAGTGAACTTACTCACCTTGGCGCATTAACCGTTAAAAACGATTTACATCGGTACACCAGATCAGTCGTTATGATTCTAGGGGATCCGGTTGCATTACGTTTGTCAACCCCATTTCTCAGCGTCTTCTTTCCGTCGACTCACAGCTCGGCTGCATCACCATGAAACCACTGTCCAGTTATTTCCGGCCTGCTACAGGCTCTTTATTCCAATATACTGGTAACACGCGCCTCCCTTAACCATCGTGCATCTTGCGTCGAACAGCAGTTGATGTTCATGTATACAGTGCATCCGCCATTTTCAAACACCATTTCTTCAATCGATTTTCTCCATTCCTTTATCCTCCTTAGTCACGAACACAGCCACAAACCACTTTGCCCCACTCTTCCCTCAGTGCATACATTTTTGTGTATTCCGTTTTTTTTTTCTATTCTTCCCTTTAAACACCAAAAACACTTCATACCTCACAACTTTCCACTCATTCCCTACACTCATGCGTTCTTCCATGCTCTGACCAGTCCTCACATCCTCCCATATACTCACGGCTTCATATCTCCATCCACATATACATGTTTGCCAACTTGACCAAATATATACACAGTCAATTCTTTCATTTATCAATACTAACGCATGCTCACAGTTTCCTACCGCATGCTCTCAATCATGCACATCATTATTCACCACTTTTAATTTGCACGCCTCCATTTCATGCTGTTTCACCCTTCATGCTTCAGTCTCCCCCTTGCATTTCCCGAAAGCTTCTTAGTCGAACCCCCTTGAAACAAGCTCGCACCACAACTTATCCATTCAAATCATGTAGAGATCATTATATATATTATTTTAGGATCTTACATGAGGATTTCGTTTGTTTTTCTGAGGTCATTACTGGCGGCTTGAAATACTCCTCTGTAACGATGGAAAACGCAGGGTATTTATACAGATTGATTCCTTGGCTTGCACGAAATAGGAGATGGTCACCCAATGATAGTTGTGGAAATTTGTATACTAGGTAGGGTTGCATATTTAAACTTTTCGATTAGCCAAGCCGTAGGGTCGCAGTCCCTAGGTAAGGAGGTTTTAGATGTTAGAGTATGGGTAGTTAATTTGCTTTGGGACCAAGAAATGTTATAATATATACATCTCTTATTTTATATTTCTTTTACCGATCCCTTTTCTCTGAAGTAATAGGATAGGGGAGAGCCTGTGTTGTAATAGGGGTTGTACGATGCTTAGTTGTTAAGGCTTTTGAAGTATTTTTAAAGATAGTTTCGGCATGTCTAGTTGATAGCTTCGGCATGGTCTAGTTGATAGTTTCAGTGTATAGGACGTGGGTACCTTACTGCTAGAGAAGTGGAGTGTATTGGTATTGATAAAGGTTTGTGTAACACCCCACCTCCGCTAGGGTCACTCGCAAAGGAATGCACTAGCTTTAGAGGGGCATTAATGGTAAACATGCACAGAAATATCACAAGACAGAACATATATAAATAGCGGAAGTAAAATCAAACTTTCATAACATGAATAAATAAGGTCTAAAGCCTTTTACATCAGAGTACATCAAAACCTGTCTTGCAAAAATAAAGAAGCATAAAAACCTTTTATAAATTATTCCCCAAGTAAAAACAGTAAAGTGGCCATAGCCAAGAGAAGTCCAAGCCATCCATGATGACCTTCAGGCAGAAGAAGTCCAAACTAAACAACATTGTTTCCTCCCTGTAACCTGGGGGGGGAAACGGAAGAAAAGAGGCGAAACAAAACGGGTCAGTCAAAAAGACTGAGTAAGTCCTATCTACTTCCAGTATAAAAACAGGTAAAGGTAACATGACATGCATAAACTGAAAGTAAACATAAAGATGACTACAAGATAGATAAACTAAATCGGGGTAACGGGCTGAACTACTGTAGCAAGCTAAACTAAGGTATCGTGGTAAACCACGGTGTCATGATAAATCAAAGTATCACATCGTCAGATCTCTATCGGGTACATTATCCCAAGGTATCTACCCCGTCTAACATCCCACGATATCTATTATGTATATTCTTCCTAGTTCTAACATGTATACTTGCTCTGCACCCCTCGTACTAGTATCCCTACCCGCGTCATGTGTAAACCATGAATGTCCCGTGCTCAAAGTCGTGTTATGGTCCATGTCAACCTAAGATCGCATATATAGGTTACTCAAATCATATGTTTCTTTCCATGTATATAAGTTCTGTCCTTTGCCGTACCTCGTACGGGCTTTCTCATGTCGTAATATCCTTGAAATCGTTTCGGACTGTCACCCTTGTTCTAGCTAGGCTCTTCCATAGGAATCATCGTTTAAACTACTAGGACTTACGCCACCTAGCACCACTAGGGATTACGCTTACTTATCGCACGCTTTCGTATTTCGGTTTGGGTTAAACCACCTAGGCCACTAGGGATTACGCTAACCCTCGACCGCGCCCTTTTCCCCGCATTCATCTTGAATCGTTTTTCTATAACTGTATGCACATGTATCACATCGTGCCATCCGAGTCCTGTCCCAGGGCAAAACAAGAAATACAGGACTCGGTCGGGAGCTTTAGATTTATCTGCCGATGCAGATACTAAGGTCTGCTTTTCTACACGTGGCTATGGTCCCACGAGACCCCTCCCTCAACTAGTGAAAGGCAACACAAGAGAAAATCTTGCATGAGAACTACACTCCGGCGAGCCCACATCCTACGGCCTACCTCACCCATAATTAGATAGCAATCATGGTCTGTTGGGTGTTCCCTGCCTTTCCGTACGTACACGCTTGACTCAAGATGGTAGATGATCGACGAACTTGCTATCTCGGGCACCTGATGTATTCGCCGACTCACTGCTATCCACCCCAGTCTTTAGGTCGCTCGCATAGCAACCAAGGCATATTCTTGGTTCTTCTACCGCAGACCTCAACCTCTCGTGAGCCTAGTATAATGACCTGACAGCTCACAGAGGGATCCCAAGAATATCCTCACGTTCCCCGAAGCCGCTGCTTCGTTACCCAGTTCGTTGGAGCCTTTATCTAAATCAGATAGCCTGCTCCTTTACGCATACTTAAACGTTGACCTACCATATCGGGTTACTCACCTATCTAAGAAGTGGTCCAGATTTCCTCGACTAAGAATTATTACTTAGTTTCCCTTAACTAAGGTTTACCACTTAGCCTTATTTCCATTGCCCTTGTTAACTATGGTTATTTACCTAATCCTCCGAATTAGGGTTTATCTAATGGGTTAAATGTCACTTAAGTCCATAACTTAGCCCGTCCCCAAATCATGTCAAAATTGGCTAAGTATCCAAGTCCAAGACTTAACCCTACAGACCATGTGTCAAGTTGGTCAAGTATATCGAGCAATCCATGACTTAACCTCGTCTAATTATCAATTTAGATTGGTTAAGTATATATTAATTTGACCCTATCAAATTACCGAGTCAAATCGGTCAAGCGTATTCAAAACGATTCGTGACTTAGCTTTATCATGTTTTCACGTTAGATCGGTTAAGTATAGGTTAACTTAACCTCATCAACTCCTCGTGTTAAATTAGTTAAGTGTTTAACTTAACCCCATTAAATTACCAAGTGGGATTAATTAAGTCTAGGCTAACTTAACCCCATCCGATTACCATGTTTAGATTAGTTAAGCTTAATCTTAACCCCGTCCATCAACTGTATTGTACGGTTAATTGTCACTAAGAAAATTTACTTAACCCTATCACGTTATCGTGTTGGATTGATTAAGTGTTGGTTAACTTAATCTCGTCCACTAGTCGTATATAAAAAAAATGGTCAAGTGTCATTAGGCAAATCAAGTTACTTAACCTACCCAAGCTTATCATGTTTTGTTAAGTATCATTAGCCTAATCAAATTACTTAACCCATTTGTCCATATCATATTTGGTTAAGCCTCATTAATCAAATTAACTTAACCCTATTATGTGGCATTAATTTAATTAATGCACCCTCAACCTCTCACATTAGACCTTGTTGTGGTTACTAGTTAAGCCGGGCGGGTCCGGGTAGATTTACACCACAACCTAGTCTAACCTCGGGTCTTAAGCGCGACATGACCAACTTCTCACATTGGGTCCTATTGTTTGCAACTACTAGTTAGGCCGGTCGGTTCCGGGTAGTTTTACGTTGCAAACTCAACCCAACCTCGAGTTGGCCACACTCATATTATCTAAGTTCATCATGTTTCCAAAACATGTTACAAGTTTCCGAGCATTTGGGTAGACCTAACTTAATAGGTAAATTCCCAAAGGGTAGACCTAACTTAATAGGTAAATTCCCAAGCTCATGTTTTTATGCATACTTACATGTCATCTTCCATGTTATCTTTCAAGTCATATTTTCAAGTATAAACGCATGTCCTATTCAAGTTAAGACCTTGCGACAAGTTCATGTTTATCTAACTACCCAAATCGTGCTTTCCCAACGCAAGCAAACCGAGTCAACATAGTAAGGATACTATGCCACATATTGGTCACAAACCATGCATGATGCCAAAAAGGGCTTGGCTTCCACATGCATAACATCGTAAAGGGATTGGCCATAAACATGCATAGTGTCATAAGGTAATTTTGGCCACAAACATGCATATTATCACAAAGGGTTTGGCCATAATCATGCATAGTCTCATAAAGGACTTGGCCACAAACTTGCATGATAGCATAAAAGGGTTTGAGTTCATAAACATGCATAAGCCCCAAAATCTCGTCTTGGCCAATGTTTCACAAGTAAAATGGTTCCTAAAGGTTCATGCTAGCATTTCATGCATAAAGATCCAAACTTGCAAGTTAAACTAGGTTATGCATAGCATGAGAGGCATGATTAAGTCACTCACATGGCCTAAAATCATAAATATGAACACAAGAGGCATGGTAAGGTTCATATGGATTCGCATAATCATGTTTAGCCTCATTTTATCCCATGTCAACATTAAAATACCGTTTTGACCCAAAAGTAGCTAGAACTTACATAGTTAGGCCTAGGCAAAGAAGCATGAATCATCTTGGCTAAGAAAGGTGCCCCCTTTGTTGAAGAATCGTCATGGAACTCGCATAGCAACGTTGATTTGGCCTTGATTTGGTGTAGCAAGCTTGCACCTTTTGATTTGAACTTGATTTGAGTGCATAGGCTCTAGGGATTTGAGATGGAGGCCATGATCAATGTTGATTTTGGCAGCACTTAGTTGCTAGGTTTTATTTTTAGTGATTTAGATTAGATTTAGGGTCTTTTTATAGAGATTAAGATAGTTTTAGGCCATAGGATTAGATCTAGGGTTAATCTAGACCACAGAAATCGTCACAGGCCCATCAGACCAGACCAAGACTGCATCCAGGTGCACCAGGCCACCAAAACACGGCGTTGTGTTTTTGGGCCCAGTCGACACCCAAGTCGACAGCCCTGTCGACTTGGGGTCCAGGGGTGTCGACAACCCTGTCGACTCCCCTGTCGACATGGGCTTTGGCGGGAAAATTCCCGCCTGGCCCCATTTCTGATTTCCAAAACTGTTTCCGAAATTCAAATTTCCAGAAATCTTCTTTGGGCCTTAAACGGGTCATACGGACTCCGATTCTCGAAAACTCGGACTCTATTTCGCGTATTTTTCCGAGACGAACGCAATGGCATAGCCCGTTTTACTTGATTCCGAATTTAAAATTAAATTCCGCCTTGATTCTCGTTTTAACATGTTGTTGAAATGCGGGTTGTTACATTCTCCCCACCTTTTAGGATTTCGTCCCCGAAATCTCCAAGTTAGGAAGAACATATCCTACCATCCATCATCCATCTACTCAAAACATCATCCACAAGCAACCATTGTCCTTAGATGATTTCTAATGCCATATGAATATATGCAAAACGTGTGTGTACATGTTCCTTAGTTAATGCTAATGATCAGGCCTGAAAAATCTTTTGAATGCAAAAATATGTTTAGTGCCATGAATCCAACATGTATGCAAATAGTCCTAGTCATATAGATACTATATGCGTGCACAAACATTCATCCATATGCAACGTCCACATGGTAACACATTCAATTTCATCCATAACCAGTATAAATACTCGTGCATATGCAATATGAAATGTGACCGAGTCGAGCTAATATCCAATGTAAATTCGCGCATCCATGAGCAACCACTTGCAACCATTTGCAAACATTTGCAACCATATCAACCATAACATGTTTCAAATACATGTTTACATCCATAGGGTTCTACCTAAGATTCCCTGAAACAGGATCGAGAAGATAAACATGACAAACTCCTTACGGGGTTTGTAACAGAAAATGGGACCGAGAGGATGCCCACAAAAGATAGCCTACAAGTAAGCTCTACAGAAAACAGGGATCAACGATATACTCCCAAAAAGAGATATCATGCGTGTATCTAGTCTTTGACCCTCAAAGTCGTCTTTCAACTTCGCGATTTTGTAGCTTCTTCTTCCTGTTTCCATAACATGGGCAGGAACTCATTTCTTCGTCGCCTCTCGTTCCACTTGCACTTATCCTTTTCCTAGAATACTTGGCGCAAATATGACTGCGTACTCATGATCTCATGCAAGCTTTCCAAAATTCACTAGTGAATCTCGGACCTCGTACCACAGGGTATTTCTTGTAGAAGAACTTCCTCTTGAAAGTAAACAGATGCCAACCAGGTTATCAAGCGCACTTACTAGGGTGATCTCTATAACCCATGCATAAATGAAGTAAACCGTCCGTCTTATCGGCGAATTCCATTCAAACGGATTACCAACAACTGCATCCTGGGATTCTAGGTAACTAGCCATGATAGGGCCCAAAAAGGTTACACAAGACCAAGATGAGTCGAGAATCTAACTACCCTCTTTCCAAAACCGAGAATGGCACCCCTTGCTGGATAACCACTTCATCCCTAGAATCCATCCATAGCTTATAAACATAAGCATTATTTCCAAGCTCAACACTTGATATAGACATTCTCAAATCCAAACAAGCCATGAGTAAATGGACCGATCTTCCAATAGGACTTGAGACAAAAGCGGGATTCTCTACTACGCTAGTACTAAGGTGCAGAGACTCAACTATCGAAGCGGACTTAAAAGATGCGGTGATCAAAACAAAGTCCCGACAGGATGATAGAGAAGAAAAGCTAAACCTTTGACACGATCGTTACCCTCCTTCTGAGGTACCCTAGAAATAAGAGCATACTATTGCCCTTCGAATGATCTTGTCCCTGTTCCATGATACTTAACTATCCATCCCGTTTCACCATGCCGAAGGTACTCTCTCACCATGGGTTTCATGGTTCATCTTCCTTACTATCCTTTCTTATAACGCGGCCACTGGTCTCTCGAGAACCACCTCCATCGTAAGGAAAACATTTTCGTAGGTAGAAAAGACTAGTCGCAGTTAAAACTACTGTGACTACAGATGGAGGAAAGAAAGGAAAAGAGATTAAATCAAGGAAACAAGGATGATGCTAATGGCCTTTGGGGAATAGCCTTTTTCTTTTTAAAAGAAAATTTTCCTGAAAAATGCTTCTTTGTAAACGGTTTTTCAAATAATTTTCAGAAGGTCTTTAAAAACTTTTGCCCAGTCTGGTAACCTTCTGCTCTGATACCAAATGTAACACCCCACCTCCGCTAGGGTCACTCGCAAAGGAATGCACTAGCTTTAGAGGGGCATTATTGGTAAACATGCACAGAAATATCACAAGACAGAACATATATAAATAGCGGAAGTAAAATCAAACTTTCATAACATGAATAAATAAGGTCTAAAGCCTTTTACATCAGAGTACATCAAAACCTGTCTTGCAAAAATAAAGAAGCATAAAAACCTTTTATAAATTATTCCCCAAGTAAAAACAGTAAAGTGGCCATAGCCAAGAGAAGTCCAAGCCATCCATGATGACCTTCAGGCAGAAGAAGTCCAAACTAAACAGCATTGTTTCCTCCCTGTAACCTGGGGGGGGGGGGGGGAAACAGAAGAAAAGAGGAGAAACAAAACGGGTCAGTCAAAAAGACTGAGTAAGTCCTATCTACTTCCAGTATAAAAACAGGTAAAGGTAACATGACATGCATAAACTGAAAGTAAACATAAAGATGACTACAAGATAGATAAACTAAATCGGGGTAACGGGCTGAACTACTGTAGCAAGCTAAACTAAGGTATCGTGGTAAACCACGGTGTCATGATAAATCAAAGTATCACATCGTCAGATCTCTATCGGGTACATTATCCCAAGGTATCTACCCCGTCTAACATCCCACGGTATCTATTATGTATATTCTTCCTAGTTCTAACATGTATACTTGCTCTGCACCCCTCGTACTAGTATCCCTACCCGCGTCATGTGTAAACCATGAATCTCCCGTGCTCAAAGTCGTGTTATGGTCCATGTCAACCTAAGATCGCATATATAGGTTACTCAAATCATATGTTTCTTTCCATGTATATAAGTTCAGTCCTTTGCCGTACCTCGTACGGGCTTTCTCATGTCGTAATATCCTTGAAATCGTTTCGGACTGTCACCCTTGTTCTAGATAGGCTCTTCCATAGGAATCATCGTTTAAACCACTAGGACTTACGCCACCTAGCACCACTAGGGATTACGCTTACTTATCGCACGCTTTCGTATTTCGGTTTGGGTTAAACCACCTAGGCCACTAGGGATTACGCTAACCCTCGACCGCGCCCTTTTCCCCGCATTCATCGTGAATCGTTTTTCTATAACTGTATGCACATGTATCACATCGTGCCATCCGAGTCCTGTCCCAGGGCAAAACAAGAAATACAGGACTCGGTCGGGAGCTTTAGATTTATCTGCCGATGCAGATACTAAGGTCTGCTTTTCTACACGTGGCTATGGTCCCACGAGACCCCTCCCTCAACTAGTGAAAGGCAACACAAGAGAAAATCTTGCATGAGAACTACACTCCGGCCAGCCCACATCCTACGGCCTACCTCACCCATAATTAGATAGCAATCATGGTCTGTTGGGTGTTCCCTGCCTTTCCGTACGTACACGCTTGACTCAAGATGGTAGATGATCGACGAACTTGCTATCTCGGGCACCTGATGTATTCGCCGACTCACTGCTATCCACCCCAGTCTTTAGGTCGCTCGCATAGCAACCAAGGCATATTCTTGGTTCTTCTACCGCAGACCTCAACCTCTCGTGAGCCTAGTATAATGACCTGACAGCTCACAGAGGGATCCCAAGAATATCCTCACGTTCCCCGAAGCCGCTGCTTCGTTACCCAGTTCGTTGGAGCCTTTATCTAAATCAGATAGCCTGCTCCTTTACGCATACTTAAACGTTGACCTACCATATCGGGTTACTCACCTATCTAAGAAGTGGTCCAGATTTCCTCGACTAAGAATTATTACTTAGTTTCCCTTAACTAAGGTTTACCACTTAGCCTTATTTCCATTGCCCTTGTTAACTATGGTTATTTACCTAATCCTCCGAATTAGGGTTTATCTAATGGGTTAAATGTCACTTAAGTTCATAACTTAGCCCGTCCCCAAATCATGTCAAAATTGGCTAAGTATCCAAGTCCAAGACTTAACCCTACAGACCATGTGTCAAGTTGGTCAAGTATATCGAGCAATCCATGACTTAACCTCGTCTAATTATCAATTTAGATTGGTTAAGTATATATTAATTTGACCCTATCAAATTACCGAGTCAAATCGGTCAAGCGTATTCAAAACGATTCGTGACTTAGCTTTATCATGTTTTCACGTTAGATCGGTTAAGTATAGGTTAACTTAACCTCATCAACTCCTCGTGTTAAATTAGTTAAGTGTTTAACTTAACCCCATTAAATTACCAAGTGGGATTAATTAAGTCTAGGCTAACTTAACCCCATCCGATTACCATGTTTAGATTAGTTAAGCTTAATCTTAACCCCGTCCATCAACTGTATTGTACGGTTAAGTGTCACTAAGAAAATTTACTTAACCCTATCACGTTATCGTGTTGGATTGATTAAGTGTTGGTTAACTTAATCTCGTCCACTAGTCGTATATAAAAAAAATGGTCAAGTGTCATTAGGCAAATCAAGTTACTTAACCTACCCAAGCTTATCATGTTTTGTTAAGTATCATTAGCCTAATCAAATTACTTAACCCATTTGTCCATATCATATTTGGTTAAGCCTCATTAATCAAATTAACTTAACCCTATTATGTGGCATTAATTTAATTAATGCACCCTCAACCTCTCACATTAGACCTTGTTGTGGTTACTAGTTAAGCCGGGCGGGTCCGGGTAGATTTACACCACAACCTAGTCTAACCTCGGGTCTTAAGCGTGACATGACCAACTTCTCACATTGGGTCCTATTGTTTGCAACTACTAGTTAGGCCGGTCGGTTCCGGGTAGTTTTACGTTGCAAACTCAACCCAACCTCGAGTTGGCCACACTCATATTATCTAAGTTCATCATGTTTCCAAAACATGTTACAAGTTTCCGAGCATTTGGGTAGACCTAACTTAATAGGTAAATTCCCAAAGGGTAGACCTAACTTAATAGGTAAATTCCCAAGCTCATGTTTTTATGCATACTTACATGTCATCTTCCATGTTATCTTTCAAGTCATATTTTCAAGTATAAACGCATGTCCTATTCAAGTTAAGACCTTGCGACAAGTTCATGTTTATCTAACTACCCAAATCGTGCTTTCCCAACGCAAGCAAATCGAGTCAACATAGTAAGGATACTATGCCACATATTGGTCACAAACCATGCATGATGCCAAAAAGGGCTTGGCTTCCACATGCATAACATCGTAAAGGGATTGGCCATAAACATGCATAGTGTCATAAGGTAATTTTGGCCACAAACATGCATATTATCACAAAGGGTTTGGCCATAATCATGCATAGTCTCATAAAGGACTTGGCCACAAACTTGCATGATAGCATAAAAGGGTTTGAGTTCATAAACATGCATAAGCCCCAAAATCTCGTCTTGGCCAATGTTTCACAAGTAAAATGGTTCCTAAAGGTTCATGCTAGCATTTCATGCATAAAGATCCAAACTTGCAAGTTAAACTAGGTTATGCATAGCATGAGAGGCATGATTAAGTCACTCACATGGCCTAAAATCATAAATATGAACACAAGAGGCATGGTTAGGTTCATATGGATTCGCATAATCATGTTTAGCCTCATTTTATCCCATGTCAACATTAAAATACCGTTTTGACCCAAAAGTAGCTAGAACTTACATAGTTAGGCCTAGGCAAAGAAGCATGAATCATCTTGGCTAAGAAAGGTGCCCCCTTTGTTGAAGAATCGTCATGGAACTCGCATAGCAACGTTGATTTGGCCTTGATTTGGTGTAGCAAGCTTGCACCTTTTGATTTGAACTTGATTTGAGTGCATAGGCTCTAGGGATTTGAGATGGAGGCCATGATCAATGTTGATTTTGGCAGCACTTAGTTGCTAGGTTTTATTTTTAGTGATTTAGATTAGATTTAGGGTCTTTTTATAGAGATTAAGATAGTTTTAGGCCATAGGATTAGATCTAGGGTTAATCTAGACCACAGAAATCGTCACAGGCCCATCAGACCAGACCAAGACTGCATCCAGGTGCACCAGGCCACCAAAACACGGCGTTGTGTTTTTGGGCCCAGTCGACACCCAAGTCGACAGCCCTGTCGACTTGGGGTCCAGGGGTGTCGACAACCCTGTCGACTCCCCTGTCGACATGGGCTTTGGCGGGAAAATTCCCGCCTGGCCCCATTTCTGATTTCCAAAACTGTTTCCGAAATTCAAATTTCCAGAAATCTTCTTTGGGCCTTAAACGGGTCATACGGACTCCGATTCTCGAAAACTCGGACTCTATTTCGCGTATTTTTCCGAGACGAACGCAATGGCATAGCCCGTTTTACTTGATTCCGAATTTAAAATTAAATTCCGCCTTGATTCTCGTTTTAACATGTTGTTGAAATGCGGGTTGTTACAGTTTGTATTTATTTGTTTAGTAATAGTACAGTTAGAGTGTTCACTGCTATATTTGAGGACTATCGGGACACACGTATAATTTAAACAAACGCGGAAAACCAAGTTGTTACAATTGCTTGTATTTTAGAAATACACTCAGTGGAATGCAGTGCTGCTTGGACCCTTTAGTGTTTATTTTCTTTAAATTAAGCATACCGTGTTACGTAAAATTGCGTTCATATCCGAGCCGCTTAGGACAGAAATGAGAACACAGTCGTGTCCAACGAGGTACCACGATCCCAAAAATATAATAATACCGGTAGATTGACTTATATTTTGAAACCCTGAAATATCGATACAGGGTGAGAAATACTCCAAATAAAAAGTTGCATATTTAATTAATTAAAAATTACAGTAAAATTCTAAAAATTAAATTATCACCGCGCCTCAAAAGAACCTTGTTCAAATTCGAATCCGATATCTAGTTATTTCAAATAAACTGTTACGGTCGATATACGAATCTATAGCGACTTTCTGAATAATTGATTTTGATATAACTCGGAATCTATAGTCCGAAATCTTGAATTTTCACTTCTGTTAGGAAGATACAGTTCAACAGATTTCAACGTTTCTTGTTTCGAAGAAATCCAACTTATAACGAGTCCTGTACACTCAGTTGAAGTTCAGAACGTTAAATTACGAACTGCTGCGATATTACGGGCTCGATTATATTTAATATATATTTTTATACGTTCAACTTCGTTTATACATCCACTTATATCACGAATTTAATATTTAAACTGATTTAAATATTCCAATACAAACCGACAAACATGCAGGACGTTACAGTCCTTCCCCATTAAAATAATTTCGTCCTCGAAATTGCTAAGATAGGGAAAATGCTACAATCTCTGTTATAACATGGTTAAAAATCATTTTGGTTTACTTCATAATTTCAGTTTCCACTGAACTGATTATTTCCAATTAAAATATTAATTCCTTATTATTTCGAATATTTTCAAAATTTCTGAAAATTTCCTAGCAGCTTAAATTTTCAGAGAATCTCGTCAGCATCTCCTCTGCACGGCTCACTCGGTACTACAACAACTTGCCACTCCGGGCCTTCTCCAATCCAAAAGAAAATCAAACAGCCAAATGGCTTGCCCAAACTGACTCATAAAAAATCTTATACTCGTATATAAACGTGTATCTTCTCTATTGGGCATTCAACTCTATCTCTGCCATCTGCTATCAAACCAGCATATCCAAGCATTCTTGGTTGATCTCCCATCAATCCGTTCTCAAACCAGTCTTTCTCTTTTACTAAGCCAAATTTCTATTCAACTCCGATTCCACTCTCAGTTCTTAACCTTGTTAAGTTTTATTACGACATTCCATTTACTGATTTATTTCTCAAATCGGTTATCTCCATCTCTAATTCAAAATTCGATTCTTATTCTCCAAGAATCAATTCACTTTTAATAACTTGAATCTCCAATATTTTTCTTTTATAATTTTCATTCTGGATCTTTCCAAATTCAGTCCAGTTTTGTTATCTTTGTTTAAATTCCACTTTTACCATTTTAACTCCATAAGTTAAATTTTTATTTCAGAATTCAAATTCCTGGGATTTATTTCGAATCAGTTTGAAATCATATATAATTCAAAACATTTGAATTTCTGACAACTTGTTTCTCAACAATACAAAACAAAATTTTTGGTAGTAATCCGTCACTTACCAGCTCGAAAATGAACACCGATAATGTTGCGATCATCATCGGAATTTATTTTCCAACCATCGAAGTGAGTTCAATACTATATTGCTTCAAAAACTCATTTATAATCACTTTATTTTTGAAATTACTTCAAAATATCTTTCACAGACTTGGGAAACAAATTTTCAAATCTCCCAGGATTTTAAAATTCCCTTATATTTAATTCGAATTCAAATTCAACTCTTTTCCAAATTTCTAGAGTTTTATTTCAATTCTGGTTTTTAATTCAGATTTAGCTCATCTGATTTTTGCATATTATACTATTTCGATTGGTAATTTATATAACCAACTCAATTATAATCCTATTTGATCATAATAATGATCACATATCCAATATATTATATTAATATCAAGATATATACTTCTTTTTATATCAAAATATATTTTGGGGTAAAATTATTTTATTTACCCTCCTTTCAAAACATACTGTGTCGAATTACTCTGTTCAAGAGTTTAGAAACACCTATCGACGCAGTTTGCATTACTGTTTCGACCAGAATTCATAAACCATTCGACTGACCAGTCAACACAATATAAAACAATTTTTATATTAATTTACAAATACGCGCTCATATATACGCTCAACTCAATCTAGAGTATTACTAACTCCATCTCTATTGAGTTACGCCACAGAGCCAAGGTAATCACTTAACCTTATGCTCTGATACCAACTGTAACGTCTGGGATTTTCGACCCAGAAAATCAACATAAATACACTGTCAATTTTTCGAGCATCGAAAATACCAGGACATTAGTAGAAGAATTTAGAGGGTAAGAAAGAAAATATAGAACTAATAGAATAAAAGAAGAAGAAAATCACACTGAACATAATCAGAGTAAACACGAAAATCACAGCGGAATAACAATCTTTTATTATATAATAAGTTTGAAATACAAATCAGAGTTTGTATATATACATACCATTCGGAGTATAATACATGGTATACATCACAGCGGAAATAATCTCTAATAACTAATAGTGGAGCTTCCTGCTTTTAGCTCCTCCAAGTGAATCTGCAAAGCCTGAAACACTTGACTGCCCGTACAAATTTAGCACCCAAGAGTTTAGGGAAAACAAACAAAATAAACTCTGGGTCAGTCATGGGACTGGTGTGAGTAAATTCCAACTATACTGTTTAACTTTGAAAATCCTTTTGAAACAAAAGGATAATAGTAAGACCAGCCCATACATAAACATGGACGGTTTTTGCCTTACTATAACCCCAAAATACTTTGATGTCAAAACCAATGATGTTATGATAATGCCTAAACAAATAATTATCCAAGTAGCAGAACGCTTGCATCTCACGTTCCACATATATATAGTATAAAATCATAAACCGCAGGGCGCTTATTGGAGAGTGGATTCCAACATACAAGGTATGGGAGCACCTTCTGAATAGTGTACTCTAGAGGGGATATACTCAGGGTTCAACAAGAACGTCTTGCAACCCGACCACACATGACCGCTCACTCATTTAGCTTGAGTGTCGCGAATATATTGCCACCACGGTTGTAGGCCATCCAACCGTCATCCGAAGATACAGAATCGAAAAGAAGTATAAATATGAATTTTCTCTAGATCGGTGACAATACACCCTGCTTGGGGATGACCCAACTAGCCATGCTGCCTAGCCCAACTTCTGTCATTCCTGGTTGTGAGGCTAGAGGCTACGTCTATCTTCAGAACATCTAATCACCATTCTCTTTGAATGTCACATCGTCAAATCCGTAATCACACATTGATTACACAAATTCACACTGGGTGTAAAATAAAGAGAAGTTACCTTCTCCCCACCAACTTGGTATATTCGTACAAATCAACGGTGTGACAGTTGGAAATACTCTGTCAGACACTCGTCCATACAAGTTGTCCTGGGACTGGACAAACAAAACATCATTCTAGAACCGGACGACCCTTGCATTTAACTCCATCTTCGATATCTTCAGCATAGTATAAATCGCAACGCTTATGCCTATACGGAGTGGTTTCCGGATAATATATCCAACCGGTCTCTCCGTATTGACAACGATGGTCAAAACACTTCGATAGTCGGTTATTTAACTATCGGAGTAAAAACAACATTCATTCTAATGTATAGCTAACATCACACAACCACGGGTATTTTTAATTTTAACATTCGACTTTATTATTCGAATTCTCATATCTTACCAGATATTTCTCAAATCCTGTTTTAGCCTTTTTACACTTTCTCGGAAAACATTTCCAGTTATTATAAACTCTTATTCTCTCATGTTCCGGAGAATATACGTTATTCATGTTTCGAACTATTTCCATTAATTTCACATTCTTTATTTCTATACTTGGATAATCTACCTATTTACATTTGAAATTATTTCCAATTTCATTCTAACCCTTTAATCGGCACCACATTCACTTTTAAAACATTGTTCACTTTGAAATGTGAATATCATCCCTTATTATAGAAATCTAAACACCTTTATCCAATAACTTCTTTATTTAGAAAATCAATATCATTACCTCATTTACCGAAATCTCTTTCCCACTTTATATTTCCAATCCACTTTATAAACTCTATCTCTAATCGATTTCTTATCAAATAAATATCAAGTTTATAACCAAATACTGAATCCTTTCCTATTAACATTATTTGTTTAAAACTAAATGTTAATTATCCTATCGTTTATAATTCCTAAAATAATTTACTTTAATACATTCGACTTCGTCGAATTATAGATCAAATCCTAATGGTTTAATTCTAATTACATTTCGAACATCGAAATGTTGTCATCGTTTTCTAGCACGATTCTCCAATTTCTCTTTCCAAAACTAATTCTTATATTTTCTTACGACATCGTTATTTATCACTTTCAAATAAGTGGATTTCAACTAAACTGCTTCATTTCCGAGGAAGTGCTGCCATATATAAAAATCACGCTTAAGTTTGGTTAACAGCGTTAATCTATCGCTATGGTTCTAAACTTGTCATACGCTGTAATATTCTCCTTATAACTAATCTCAACATTACAGTCACACTTACCTTATCAACAGCGTTACTTTATTGCTATAGTTCAACTTGTCATACGCTGTAATATTCTTTGTTATCTAATCTTGACATAACAATCACACTTATCTTATCAACAACGTTATTTTATCGCTATAATTCTAAGACTTGCATATGCTGCCATATTCCTTTTATACTAATATTAACATCTATCTCTGTCACAAACTGATATCATTCCTCGATAATAGTAGAGCCGTTCAAGTTGGGGTATTCTATTTACCTCTCAGACCTTGATCGACAACGTTCTTACCTTAGAACAGATATAAGTCTGTATTCTAATCCCTTATTACTTATAATATTCATCAAATTGTATTCCCTTGTTTTACTTTGGAATACGGTTTTATAACATCATATTCATACTTTGAAATCTTCGTTGTTTATTATTATTTATTTTTAAACATTTACTTTTCGCTTTCATTTCATTCCATCGTTCTATTTATAACTTCTTAAATTAAAAGGGTAATTAGTCTCATAAATCTTGATTAATTTATTTCTAAACTGTTTTCATTAGATTAACTAAAATCCAATTATTCTAATAATCATTTTTCCAAATAACAGTTGATTAAATCAACTTCATTCCATCAGTAAAATTCTTTAACTGATTTTAATTACTTCTCAACATTAGATTAATATAATTAATCTAATAAAATTATCCCAATATTCAATCGTCGGTTAATTTCTGCTTTATAAACTCATTTAAATGTCAATAATCGTTTTAATTTATTTTATAAAAATGAAATCTAAAATACTGGTTTATAATAGAACTTCTATTATAAATTTAAATCTTCTTTTTAATTATAAAAATATAATTTTTATAATTAACCTCACTGATTTGCCTGACGGCCAATCACTCCTTAACAAAACGATGGTTTTACGGTCGACTGTTATCACTTTCTAAATTGATATCGTTTATTGATTTATCGAAACAGATGTTGAATTTCCGTTCAACATCAATATTCACATGGGGTTTAAATATAATTCGGGTTCATACAAAACAAACAGTACATATATTTATCAAGGAATCCGGTCGAATTCCTCCAACCGGTTTCCGCATCCACAGATGTCAGTCAACCCAATTTACACTAACTCTATACTAGGGGATATTCTAATCGATGGAATCGGTGTCTAACCAGTGATGTGTACATATGTAACGATATATAACCTTCAATCAAATTAACTGTAATCTACCTAATCGACCATCACACAGCATTCAAACAACTTTAAAATGTAATTAAAATAGATCAGAGTTAGTGAATTTACTCACCTTGGCGCGTTAACCGTTAAAAACGATTTGCATCGGTACACCAGATCAGTCGTTAAGATTCTAGCGGATCCGGTTGCAATACGTTTGTCAACCCCATTTCTCAGCGTCTTCTTTCCGTCGACTCACAGCTCGGCTGCATCACCATGAAACCACTGTCCAGTTATTTCCGGCCTGCTACAGGCTCTTTATTCCAATATACTGGTAACACGCGCCTCCCTTAACCATCGTGCATCTTGCGTCGAATAGCAGTTGCTGTTCATGTATACTGTGCATCCGCCATTTTCTTCAATCGATTTTCTCCATTCCTTTATTCTCCATTCCGTTTTTTTCTCTTCTTCCCTTTAAACGCCAAAAACACTTCATACCTCACAACTTTCCACTCATTCCCTACACTCATGCGTTCTTCCATGCTCTGACCAGTCCTCACATCCTCCCATATACTCATGGCTTCATATCTCCATCCACATATACATGTTTGCCAACTTGACCAAATATATACACAGTCAATTCTTTCATTTATCAATACTAACGCATGCTCACAGTTTCCTACCGCATGCTCTCAATCATGCACATCATTATTCACCACTTTTAATTTGCACGCCTCCATTTCATGCTGTTTCACCCTTCATGCTTCAGTCTCCCCCCTGCATTTCCCGAAAGCTTCTTAGTCGAACCCCCTTGAAACAAGCTCGCACCACAACTTATCCATTCAAATCATGTAGAGATCATTATATATATTATTTTAGGATCTTACATGAGGATTTCATTTGTTTTTCTGAGGTCATTACTGGCGGCTTGAAATACTCCTCTGGAACGATGGAAAACGCAGGGTATTTATACAGATTGATTCCTTGGCTTGCACGAAATAGGAGATGGTCACCCAATGATAGTTGTGGAAATTTGTATACTAGGTAGGGTTGCATATTTAAACTTTTCGATTAGCCAAGCCGTAGGGTCGCAGTCCCTAGGTAAGGAGGTTTTAGATGTTAGAGTATGGGTAGTTAATTTGCTTTGGGACCAAGAAATGTTATAATATATACATCTCTTATTTTATATTTCTTTTACCGATCCCTTTTCTCTGAAGTAATAGGATAGGGGAGAGCCTGTGTTGTAATAGGGGTTGTACGATGCTTAGTTGTTAAGGCTTTTGAAGTATTTTTAAAGATAGTTTCGGCATGTCTAGTTGATAGCTTCGGCATGGTCTAGTTGATAGTTTCAGTGTATAGGACGTGGGTACCTTACTGCTAGAGAAGTGGAGTGTATTGGTATTGATAAAGGTTTGTATTTATTTGTTTAGTAATAGTACAGTTAGAGTGTTCACAGCTATATTTGAGGACTATCGGGACACACGTATAATTTAAACAAACGCAGAAAACCAAGTTGTTACAATTGCTTGTATTTTAGAAATACACTCAGTGGAATGTAGTGCTGCTTGGACCATTTAGTGTTTATTTTCTTTAAATTAAGCATACCGTGTTACGTAAAATTGCGTTCATATCCGAGCCGCTTAGGACAGAAATGAGAACACAGTCGTGTCCAGCGAGGTACCACGATCCCAAAAATATAATAATACCGGTAGATTGACTTATATTTTGAAACCCTGAAATATCGATACAGGGTGCGAAATACTCCAAATAAAAAGTTTCATATTTAATTAATTAAAAATTAAATTATCACTGCGCCTCAAAAGAACCTTGTTCAAATTCGAGTCCGATATCTAGTTATTTCAAATAAACTGTTACGGTCGATATACGAATCTATAGTGTAACAACCCGGAAAATCTGGGCCAGTTTAAAATTTTTATTTTGGCAATTTTAGTGAATTTTGATTATTTAAAATGAATTATTTTAAATAATATCGACGAGAAATTTATTTAGAATATAAATCGAACGTATATATTATACGCGTCGTCGTTAGAATATAAATATTTATATATAATTATAAATAGAATTGAAAATGGCGCGGTAGTTCGATAATTCGATTTCAAACTTCAATTGAATGTACCGGGTGCAAAACAATCCGGATTTTAGTGAAACCAAAAATAATGGAATCGAATAGTGAATATCTTTCCAACGAATTCGAAAAATCAAGATTTCATATCGGGAATCAAAAGATATGTCCAGTTGAAAATTCTGAATAGTCGCTATGGAATTCAGGCCCTTAAAAATGGACATTTTGCAAATGACCTCGGATTTCGACGAAACCAGTTTTGTTGGGTCCGCAGTGTCAAGTTATTGCTAGGTTTTAAATTTCATAATTTTTCGAATCCATATGTGAGCGTGGCAAAGGAAAACGCGTTTGACCAGTTTCAGTTGATTTTAATCGACTGGAAATTGGCCATTTTTCAAACGGTCTCAGAATTCGACGAAACTAGTTTTGTTAGGACCGTATCGTCAATACGAAGCTAGAAATAATTTTTCGGGAATTTTTCTAGTTAGTATGTGACCCCGGTGATTTGAAATGTACGTTTAAAATTCAATATAGTGATTTAAATGAAAATTCAAAAGGAAACTGATTCAAACTATCAATTCAGCTTGCGGTACATAGCCCATTGTGTTCGGAATGGGGGTAAAACGCTATGGACGACAGGCGGTGGGCCTCGTTTCGAGGTCATATGTAAAAGTCAACTCTTTAGGATAAAACGAAATAATTAAATAAAAAAAAAAAAAAAAAATCTCTCTTCCATTAACCCGCTGGCCCCCCCCCCCCCCCCCCCGATCATTCAACAGAAAATAAAAATAAGGAAAGAAAAAAAAAAAAAAAAAAGAAATCGAGCCGCCGCCTCCACCCTACATCCGTCGCCGCCGCGATGGAGCCACCCACCTCTGGCGCGCCTCCCTCCCTCAATCTCCGCCTTCTCCTTCTTTCCTTCCAGCCTCGAACGAAACCCCGAAGCCCTGAACCCCTCCGCTCGATTACAGCGAACCCCCCCCCCCCCCCCCTTTGTTCCACTTCGAATCGAACCCCACTAATCCGCCTCCGCACCACCAGCTCGGACCAGCACGCCCTCCGACGATCTGCAGAAACCCCCCCTTATCTGTAAGTATTTTTATTTTTATTTTTAAAAGTATTAAAAACTGTTTTTTTTTTTTTTTTTTTTTTTTTTTTTTTTTTTTTTAGTGTAAAACTGTTTTTTTAAAAAAGAAAGAAAACTGTTTTTTTTAGTTAGTAAAACTGTTTTTTTATATAAAAGTAAAAAGAATATAAAAACTGAAAATGTTTAAAAGTTAAAAACTGGATTTTTAAGAATTTAAAAACTGAATTTTTGAATATAGAAAACTGATTTTTGTTTTAAGTTTTTAAAACAGAATTTTTAAAAGAAGTAAGTTATAAAAACTGTTTTTAAAAAGAAATTAAAAACTGATTAAAGATTTAGATCTTAAAAAGAGAAAAGATTTAAACTTGAAAAGGTAAAAGAAAAGATTTGATCTTTAAAATGGAAAAGGCGGGATCTATATTTTTGTAAAAATATGATCTTTATATTTTTAAAGTATTAAAAATATGATTTTTATATTTTTAAAGTATTGAAAATATAATCTTTATAGGATAGAGAATATAAAGATATCATCTTTGTGTATGTAACGAAATAAAAATCTGATTTTTATTTTATATATGAAGCGACAGAGAAGATTGAACTTCGATAGAAAAATGGAATTTTTATATATTGAACTTCGATAGAAAAATATGATTTTTATATATTGAATAGCGAACTAAAAATTCGATTTTTATATATTGAATAGCGAACTAAAAATTCGATTTTTATATATTGAATAGCGAACTAAAAATTCGATTTTTATATATTGAATAGCGAACTAAAAATTCGATTTTTATATATTGAATAGCGAACTAAAAATTCGATTTTTATATATTGAATAGCGAACTAAAAATTCGATTTTTTATATATTGAATAGCGAACTAAAAATTCGATTTTTACATATGTAAAGGATCCGGGCAACGAAGGTGACAAAGATGCGATAGCGATGAAGATTTCTATCAATGAAGTGCCGTGGAGCTAGGATAGCTATATGTGAGAATTTCTCACCTTTCAATTTATTTTTCTAGTTATATATATACTAGGATGCAGACGGTGCTTAGTAGCACCCGACACCCGTCCACAGACCATGGACTTGTTTGTTTGACTGTTTGGTGATTGATTGTGATAATGGTTTGAATGTGGTTTGTGGTGTGAATAATCGAATCGATAAATTGGTTAGGATTAGACGTGCGCCGTTATAAGGCGAAGGAGTAAGGCTAGGTTAGACCCTTACTCCAAAGTTTGTGGTTTGCATAACGAATTGATTTGATTGATGTGTGAATGGCGTGGGCCTTCACTAGACCGGGGATAAGGCTAGGCCTTGTCCCGTTTCTAGTATCGTGCCGTTATGCCGCCGAAATTTTCTAAAATAAGTTAGAAAAATAAAAATAGCATTTTATTTAACGAATGAACTGAATATAAATTCATATGTTAAAATAAAATGTGTTATCGTTAAAAATATAATTTTTAACGTGAATGTGAATAAATAAATATTCATTTACAAACCAGACGGTTTGTTTATGTACACCTATTTGAATGACGTTGATTGGGTCGATAAATTTTACACATCGCCTAACTGCACAAATAAAATATGTGTTTGATTGTTTGAAACCCCACACGGGTGTTAGGATGAAATTTGAAGTTCACTCATCCTGATTTATTAAATATGTCGATCGATTGATTGACAAGCTGCTATAAGCGTTAAATGTCTATATTTGATGCTTATACAGTGTAGTGCACTTTGGTTGATGGTTGATTATTCATCGTTGTTGATATATACATGTGTTGTAGAAAATCCATATAATTAACATTATATGGTAATTGATTGGGCCTCATTCCAGTTTCGAGAAAAAAAAGAAATATTTGAAATAGAAATATTTGGAATAGAAATATTTGAAATAGAATATTTGAAAATAGAAATTTATGAAGCCGTGAGGATTAGATTGACGCCATTTTGACGTGAACGATATTTATATCGATTTTATTCATTTTAAAATGAATATTGAAAAGTGATTTCGAAATCGAATATTTTGAATTGAATTGAAAACGATTTCGAAATGAATTGAATTGAAAACGATTTCGAAATGAATTGAATTGAAAACGATTTCGAAATGAATTGAAAACGAATTCAAATTGAATTGAAATTTGAATTGAATAGAAATGAATTTTAAAACGAATTTATAGAGAAGAATTCAATTTTGCTTTGAATTGAAATGGAAGTTGAGATAGATTTTGAAAACGAATTTTAAAACTATTTATATAATTCGTTTTAAATAGAATCGACGAAATATATATTATATATATTATATATATAATATAATGGCCTGAATAGAACGCGCCGCGCCGCGGCAGTTCGTGAATTTCGACCATTTATTTCAAACGGACATTGCGGGAGATCCGACCGTCGGATTCTCCTAAAACCGGAACCGTTGGGTTCGTATCGAAAAGAGCTTTCTAATGAATGTTAGAAATTTGAAATCTAACGGTTGGATTTGGAGATACGTCCAAATCAAATTCGAAAAAGGTCGCTGTAAGTGCAGTTCGATGGCCGTTAATGGAAATCGACTGTACGGGCCTTGATAAAATTATTAAAAATAGTAATAATTTGTGTAAAATCATAAGAAATGATTTGTGAAAGTTTGGGATGAAAAACTCCATATTTGAAAAGATAAAAATAGATTTTTATCGAAATGAACTAGTTTTGAACTAGAATTATAATTCTATTTATTTTTAAATAAATAAATTGAATTTGAAATGGTTTTGAAAATAACCAAAATTTCCAATGATTGCATTGGAGTGGATTTGAATCGAAATTGTCTTCGGAATATTTCGATGATTGGAATTCGTGATTATACAGGTGTTGTTATGGAAATTTGAAAGATATATATATTTATATCGTTATTTCCAATACGACATTTGTTAGTCGTAGAATTCGATATTGAATATAAGCCGATATATTTTCTATTCAGAGCCTTGTATTGAATATCGAATGTGATTTGGGTTTGTCGTGAATGGTGTCTTCACTAACACTGTTCTTGAACCCAGTTGAGAAAAGATTAAATCTTTTTATTTAGATTTAATGAAGTGTACCAATTAAATGATATTTAATTGGAATTGAATTGGTATTGATTTTTGGGTTTATCGTGAACAGTGTTTTAAATAACACTTGTTCTTTAACCCGATAATTAATCGAATGTGATTTGGGTTTGTCGTGAATGGTGTCTTCACTAACACTGTTCTTGAACCCAGTTGAGAAAAGATTAAATCTTTTTATTTAGATTTAATGAAGTGTACCAATTAAATGATATTTAATTGGAATTGAATTGGTATTGATTTTTGGGTTTATCGTGAACAGTGTTTTAAATAACACTTGTTCTTTAACCCGATAATTAATCGAATGTGATTTGGGTTTGTCGTGAATGGTGTCTTCACTAACACTGTTCTTGAACCCAGTTGAGAAAAGATTAAATCTTTTTATTTAGATTTAATGAAGTGTACCAATTAAATGATATTTAATTGGAATTGAATTGGTATTGATTTTTGGGTTTATCGTGAACAGTGTTTTAAATAACACTTGTTCTTTAACCCGATAATTAATCGAATGTGATTTGGGTTTGTCGTGAATGGTGTCTTCACTAACACTGTTCTTGAACCCAGTTGAGAAAAGATTAAATCTTTTTATTTAGATTTAATGAAGTGTACCAATTAAATGATATTTAATTGGAATTGAATTGGTATTGATTTTTGGGTTTATCGTGAACAGTGTTTTAAATAACACTTGTTCTTTAACCCGATAATTAATCGAATGTGATTTGGGTTTGTCGTGAATGGTGTCTTCACTAACACTGTTCTTGAACCCAGTTGAGAAAAGATTAAATCTTTTTATTTAGATTTAATGAAGTGTACCAATTAAATGATATTTAATTGGAATTGAATTGGTATTGATTTTTGGGTTTATCGTGAACAGTGTTTTTAAATAACACTTGTTCTTTAACCCGATAATTAATGGAATGAGATTTTGGGTTTATCGTGAATCGTGTTTTAAATGACACTGATTCTTTAACCCAGATAATGATTAAAACTAAGTGGAGTTTTAATGAATCTTTAATTAGATTGAAAAGATCGAGAATGGAGTATCACCAGTTTTGCTCCAGGCGATAGTTAAATCTTTAATTAGATTTGAACGTGAAATTTAGAAACTAACTGTCGGTTAGCCAAGCAGAATGGTTTTCTGGATATTGATCTGATGTTGGTTTCGGCCTTCGGGGTTAATATTTGGGGAATTATTCTCTTGATTAATTTACGGTTAGTGACTAATGAATTGGAATGAGGCGTATGTTGTGTTTGTGTAACACTTATTTAAAATATACGCGAGTTATTCGGAAAGACCGGGTTTATCCCATTCTGAATAACTGATACGACGATAAGTCGAAGATGAAGACGATGGTCGAAGACCAGAGGTCTTCACGTCGTTTGGGTGATAACTGATGATCTTGATTGGGCTGTACACCCAAGAAGATGGAAACAGTTAGTGATCGTCCAGACGTACTTGGAGATCGATGGATATGCGGGGTACTAGGTGCCTCCGGTTTCGTTCAGACCCAGAACGGACTTGTAAATGGACTGTGTGTCTGACATTGGATTTCATTCTGTGTGACTGATATCGGTTGCATAGAGTGGTTTGCCTGTGTGGCATGCTAAGATGCAAATGATCGAGGCTTCTGTTGAAAAGCAAAGTCTCGTGGTGATGATCAAAGCACGGCCTTTGTGGCGTAGCTTTGTGTAACGTTTACTTCGCGAGTTTCGCACCCGGTATGAACCAAAAACGGGAGAGGACATCAGGGAGGACTTGCGTTTCTTTCTAGCTAGAAGTGGCGTCAGTGGTTTTACACGCCCTGACGAGTTTGACTTATGTGGTTGTTGCGGTTGCGAGGCGCCTCGGTTATATCGGTTTCGGCCGAATGCATTCTGGTCGGCTGACGGACCAGACTTACACCCCATAGGGTGGGGAGACGTATTGTTCAGGCATAATAATCCACTCCGTGTGGACCGGCCCTGACGATCCAAGGCTTGCCTGCGCGCTTGCCTGAGGGGCGGGCTAGAGCGTCTCGAATCGGTTGAGGACTATCTTTTGCCTCGGTTCATAGACGGAAATCCAATTTCCAAATACGTGATTTTGCGATTTTGATTGTATAACCTATATATGGCGACATAGTGGTATGGGGCATTCATGCCGCCTATGATTGATACTTATGATTTGAAGTTGTTTTATACACTATGCACTTATAATAGTATCAAATGATTTGTTTTAAACGTATCAAGCATTCTTTGGCCGTTATAAGGTAAAAACCCTATCCCCCGGCTTGCGTTGCATTGTGTGATAGGACCTGGGTCTTATAACAGCTTCATTTTTCTTCATTTAGCATTGCGCTGTTGTTTTATGCACTGGTGTTCTTGGGAGGAAACCCGTTCCGTGTTATACGGCGTGGTCCCTTGATTTACCTAATGATTTAAAATAAAGATTTATAACTGTTTTAGTTCTCACACCAGTCACATGACTGACCTGGAGTTTATTGTTTTAACCTAAACTCTGGGTGCCCCTATTTTGACACGGGCAGCTAGTAGTTTCGGTTTTGCAGATTTATATTCACAGGATCCTGGTTTACAGCTGGAACGATATCCGGAAAGCTTTGTATCCGTATATCTACTTCTAGTTGTGTATTGTATTATTTTCCGCTGCTATGTATTTAAATGTAATTTAAATCTCTGATATTTCTGTGTAATATTGTTTCATACTCTGTATATTCTTGTAATCTGATGCATTGTTGTAATATACAATGAAATGTTCTTCTATATGCGTTCTGCTGTGGTTTGTTCTCGAACTATCCGACGCTTTCCTTTACGGGGAAGTTGCGGGTCTTCACAGTTGGTATCAGAGCTTTGGTTTACAAAGCTCAGAGAACAAGACACATTAGAACCATACGAAAGAATTCATCAGATATTGGGTTAGTAATATCCAATTAGAATGACTCGTTAGAGATGGGATCAGTAGTATCCTAGAACGGGTGTGAGGAGTATAATTTTCAAATGAAAACAATTTTGTTTTTAAAATTTAAATCGCTTTATGCGTATTTGATTATTTATTTATATTGAATATGGACAATCGAGTATATATAGATTTCGCGTATACGCGTCATGAACGTATAGTCGAAGTTTTAATATACTGGGTAGATATAGAATCACATTCTAGATATCCGGGGATGATTCTGATGATGGTGCATCATCATCAGCATTCATATTCGAATTTCGAAGGTGTGATTTCTATATATTTCCATTAGGCTGGTGTGAGAACCAAAACTTATATATAGCTAGAATACATTGTTGTGATTTGGCATCAAAACATGATTTTTTGTATATATATCAAAATTATGAATTTGAGACTCTAATTCACTAATTGATTGATGTTTGTGTTGTTTGTTCATTTGTTTGCTAATTTTGAACCTTTATGCCTAATTAAACACATATTGAATTGTATTGAAAATTGGTTGCATCTGTTTGCATATACATATATATCATTGAACAGGTCATAGCGAGGAGGCTAGAGCCAGAGAATAAAATTTGTTTGCCCGACAAATAGGTACATGTTTACTACATAATTTCCTGTTTTGTTTGGGTGATGATGATTTTGTGAGCCTATTGGCTAGCCGCTTGGCTTTTTCTTTTTCTTTTTGAGATCTGAAGGACCGGGGAAGCTATTTGAAATTCCCCGATGCTCCCATTGCAGGGGAGGTTATGGCGAAATTTTTCGAAAATTTAGGGTGTTAGCCAAATTTTTGAAATTTTGAGAATTCTCAGAAACTAAAGAGTTGGAGAATGGAAGCCAGATCGAGCGTAGAGTTGATTAATCAAACCACTTTCGACTTTGTTCCTTTTCGGGGACGAAAAGTTTTAAGTGGGGGAGATTGTAACAACCCGGAAAATCTGGGCCAGTTTAAAATTTTTATTTTGGCAATTTTAGTGAATTTTGATTATTTAAAATGAATTATTTTAAATAATATCGACGAGAAATTTATTTAGAATATAAATCGAACGTATATATTATACGCGTCGTCGTTAGAATATAAATATTTATATATAATTATAAATAGAATTGAAAATGGCGCGGTAGTTCGATAATTCGATTTCAAACTTCAATTGAATGTACCGGGTGCAAAACAATCCGGATTTTAGTGAAACCAAAAATAATGGAATCGAATAGTGAATATCTTTCCAACGAATTCGAAAAATCAAGATTTCATATCGGGAATCAAAAGATATGTCCAGTTGAAAATTCTGAATAGTCGCTATGGAATTCAGGCCCTTAAAAATGGACATTTTGCAAATGACCTCGGATTTCGACGAAACCAGTTTTGTTGGGTCCGCAGTGTCAAGTTATTGCTAGGTTTTAAATTTCATAATTTTTCGAATCCATATGTGAGCGTGGCAAAGGAAAACGCGTTTGACCAGTTTCAGTTGATTTTAATCGACTGGAAATTGGCCATTTTTCAAACGGTCTCAGAATTCGACGAAACTAGTTTTGTTAGGACCGTATCGTCAATACGAAGCTAGAAATAATTTTTCGGGAATTTTTCTAGTTAGTATGTGACCCCGGTGATTTGAAATGTACGTTTAAAATTCAATATAGTGATTTAAATGAAAATTCAAAAGGAAACTGATTCAAACTATCAATTCAGCTTGCGGTACATAGCCCATTGTGTTCGGAATGGGGGTAAAACGCTATGGACGACAGGCGGTGGGCCTCGTTTCGAGGTCATATGTAAAAGTCAACTCTTTAGGATAAAACGAAATAATTAAATAAAAAAAAAAAAAAAATATCTCTCTTCCATTAACCCGCTGGCCCCCCCCCCCCCCCCCGATCATTCAACAGAAAATAAAAATAAGGAAAGAAAAAAAAAAAAAAAAAGAAATCGAGCCGCCGCCTCCACCCTACATCCGTCGCCGCCGCGATGGAGCCACCCACCTCTGGCGCGCCTCCCTCCCTCAATCTCCGCCTTCTCCTTCTTTCCTTCCAGCCTCGAACGAAACCCCGAAGCCCTGAACCCCTCCGCTCGATTACAGCGAACCCCCCCCCCCCTTTGTTCCACTTCGAATCGAACCCCACTAATCCGCCTCCGCACCACCAGCTCGGACCAGCACGCCCTCCGACGATCTGCAGAAACCCCCCCTTATCTGTAAGTATTTTTATTTTTATTTTTAAAAGTATTAAAAACTGTTTTTTTTTTTTTTTTTTTTTTTTTTTTTTTTTTTTTTTTAGTGTAAAACTGTTTTTTTAAAAAAGAAAGAAAACTGTTTTTTTTAGTTAGTAAAACTGTTTTTTTATATAAAAGTAAAAAGAATATAAAAACTGAAAATGTTTAAAAGTTAAAAACTGGATTTTTAAGAATTTAAAAACTGAATTTTTGAATATAGAAAACTGATTTTTGTTTTAAGTTTTTAAAACAGAATTTTTAAAAGAAGTAAGTTATAAAAACTGTTTTTAAAAAGAAATTAAAAACTGATTAAAGATTTAGATCTTAAAAAGAGAAAAGATTTAAACTTGAAAAGGTAAAAGAAAAGATTTGATCTTTAAAATGGAAAAGGCGGGATCTATATTTTTGTAAAAATATGATCTTTATATTTTTAAAGTATTAAAAATATGATTTTTATATTTTTAAAGTATTGAAAATATAATCTTTATAGGATAGAGAATATAAAGATATCATCTTTGTGTATGTAACGAAATAAAAATCTGATTTTTATTTTATATATGAAGCGACAGAGAAGATTGAACTTCGATAGAAAAATGGAATTTTTATATATTGAACTTCGATAGAAAAATATGATTTTTATATATTGAATAGCGAACTAAAAATTCGATTTTTATATATTGAATAGCGAACTAAAAATTCGATTTTTATATATTGAATAGCGAACTAAAAATTCGATTTTTATATATTGAATAGCGAACTAAAAATTCGATTTTTATATATTGAATAGCGAACTAAAAATTCGATTTTTATATATTGAATAGCGAACTAAAAATTCGATTTTTTATATATTGAATAGCGAACTAAAAATTCGATTTTTACATATGTAAAGGATCCGGGCAACGAAGGTGACAAAGATGCGATAGCGATGAAGATTTCTATCAATGAAGTGCCGTGGAGCTAGGATAGCTATATGTGAGAATTTCTCACCTTTCAATTTATTTTTCTAGTTATATATATACTAGGATGCAGACGGTGCTTAGTAGCACCCGACACCCGTCCACAGACCATGGACTTGTTTGTTTGACTGTTTGGTGATTGATTGTGATAATGGTTTGAATGTGGTTTGTGGTGTGAATAATCGAATCGATAAATTGGTTAGGATTAGACGTGCGCCGTTATAAGGCGAAGGAGTAAGGCTAGGTTAGACCCTTACTCCAAAGTTTGTGGTTTGCATAACGAATTGATTTGATTGATGTGTGAATGGCGTGGGCCTTCACTAGACCGGGGATAAGGCTAGGCCTTGTCCCGTTTCTAGTATCGTGCCGTTATGCCGCCGAAATTTTCTAAAATAAGTTAGAAAAATAAAAATAGCATTTTATTTAACGAATGAACTGAATATAAATTCATATGTTAAAATAAAATGTGTTATCGTTAAAAATATAATTTTTAACGTGAATGTGAATAAATAAATATTCATTTACAAACCAGACGGTTTGTTTATGTACACCTATTTGAATGACGTTGATTGGGTCGATAAATTTTACACATCGCCTAACTGCACAAATAAAATATGTGTTTGATTGTTTGAAACCCCACACGGGTGTTAGGATGAAATTTGAAGTTCACTCATCCTGATTTATTAAATATGTCGATCGATTGATTGACAAGCTGCTATAAGCGTTAAATGTCTATATTTGATGCTTATACAGTGTAGTGCACTTTGGTTGATGGTTGATTATTCATCGTTGTTGATATATACATGTGTTGTAGAAAATCCATATAATTAACATTATATGGTAATTGATTGGGCCTCATTCCAGTTTCGAGAAAAAAAAGAAATATTTGAAATAGAAATATTTGGAATAGAAATATTTGAAATAGAATATTTGAAAATAGAAATTTATGAAGCCGTGAGGATTAGATTGACGCCATTTTGACGTGAACGATATTTATATCGATTTTATTCATTTTAAAATGAATATTGAAAAGTGATTTCGAAATCGAATATTTTGAATTGAATTGAAAACGATTTCGAAATGAATTGAATTGAAAACGATTTCGAAATGAATTGAATTGAAAACGATTTCGAAATGAATTGAAAACGAATTCAAATTGAATTGAAATTTGAATTGAATAGAAATGAATTTTAAAACGAATTTATAGAGAAGAATTCAATTTTGCTTTGAATTGAAATGGAAGTTGAGATAGATTTTGAAAACGAATTTTAAAACTATTTATATAATTCGTTTTAAATAGAATCGACGAAATATATATTATATATATTATATATATAATATAATGGCCTGAATAGAACGCGCCGCGCCGCGGCAGTTCGTGAATTTCGACCATTTATTTCAAACGGACATTGCGGGAGATCCGACCGTCGGATTCTCCTAAAACCGGAACCGTTGGGTTCGTATCGAAAAGAGCTTTCTAATGAATGTTAGAAATTTGAAATCTAACGGTTGGATTTGGAGATACGTCCAAATCAAATTCGAAAAAGGTCGCTGTAAGTGCAGTTCGATGGCCGTTAATGGAAATCGACTGTACGGGCCTTGATAAAATTATTAAAAATAGTAATAATTTGTGTAAAATCATAAGAAATGATTTGTGAAAGTTTGGGATGAAAAACTCCATATTTGAAAAGATAAAAATAGATTTTTATCGAAATGAACTAGTTTTGAACTAGAATTATAATTCTATTTATTTTTAAATAAATAAATTGAATTTGAAATGGTTTTGAAAATAACCAAAATTTCCAATGATTGCATTGGAGTGGATTTGAATCGAAATTGTCTTCGGAATATTTCGATGATTGGAATTCGTGATTATACAGGTGTTGTTATGGAAATTTGAAAGATATATATATTTATATCGTTATTTCCAATACGACATTTGTTAGTCGTAGAATTCGATATTGAATATAAGCCGATATATTTTCTATTCAGAGCCTTGTATTGAATATCGAATGTGATTTGGGTTTGTCGTGAATGGTGTCTTCACTAACACTGTTCTTGAACCCAGTTGAGAAAAGATTAAATCTTTTTATTTAGATTTAATGAAGTGTACCAATTAAATGATATTTAATTGGAATTGAATTGGTATTGATTTTTGGGTTTATCGTGAACAGTGTTTTAAATAACACTTGTTCTTTAACCCGATAATTAATCGAATGTGATTTGGGTTTGTCGTGAATGGTGTCTTCACTAACACTGTTCTTGAACCCAGTTGAGAAAAGATTAAATCTTTTTATTTAGATTTAATGAAGTGTACCAATTAAATGATATTTAATTGGAATTGAATTGGTATTGATTTTTGGGTTTATCGTGAACAGTGTTTTAAATAACACTTGTTCTTTAACCCGATAATTAATCGAATGTGATTTGGGTTTGTCGTGAATGGTGTCTTCACTAACACTGTTCTTGAACCCAGTTGAGAAAAGATTAAATCTTTTTATTTAGATTTAATGAAGTGTACCAATTAAATGATATTTAATTGGAATTGAATTGGTATTGATTTTTGGGTTTATCGTGAACAGTGTTTTAAATAACACTTGTTCTTTAACCCGATAATTAATCGAATGTGATTTGGGTTTGTCGTGAATGGTGTCTTCACTAACACTGTTCTTGAACCCAGTTGAGAAAAGATTAAATCTTTTTATTTAGATTTAATGAAGTGTACCAATTAAATGATATTTAATTGGAATTGAATTGGTATTGATTTTTGGGTTTATCGTGAACAGTGTTTTAAATAACACTTGTTCTTTAACCCGATAATTAATCGAATGTGATTTGGGTTTGTCGTGAATGGTGTCTTCACTAACACTGTTCTTGAACCCAGTTGAGAAAAGATTAAATCTTTTTATTTAGATTTAATGAAGTGTACCAATTAAATGATATTTAATTGGAATTGAATTGGTATTGATTTTTGGGTTTATCGTGAACAGTGTTTTTAAATAACACTTGTTCTTTAACCCGATAATTAATGGAATGAGATTTTGGGTTTATCGTGAATCGTGTTTTAAATGACACTGATTCTTTAACCCAGATAATGATTAAAACTAAGTGGAGTTTTAATGAATCTTTAATTAGATTGAAAAGATCGAGAATGGAGTATCACCAGTTTTGCTCCAGGCGATAGTTAAATCTTTAATTAGATTTGAACGTGAAATTTAGAAACTAACTGTCGGTTAGCCAAGCAGAATGGTTTTCTGGATATTGATCTGATGTTGGTTTCGGCCTTCGGGGTTAATATTTGGGGAATTATTCTCTTGATTAATTTACGGTTAGTGACTAATGAATTGGAATGAGGCGTATGTTGTGTTTGTGTAACACTTATTTAAAATATACGCGAGTTATTCGGAAAGACCGGGTTTATCCCATTCTGAATAACTGATACGACGATAAGTCGAAGATGAAGACGATGGTCGAAGACCAGAGGTCTTCACGTCGTTTGGGTGATAACTGATGATCTTGATTGGGCTGTACACCCAAGAAGATGGAAACAGTTAGTGATCGTCCAGACGTACTTGGAGATCGATGGATATGCGGGGTACTAGGTGCCTCCGGTTTCGTTCAGACCCAGAACGGACTTGTAAATGGACTGTGTGTCTGACATTGGATTTCATTCTGTGTGACTGATATCGGTTGCATAGAGTGGTTTGCCTGTGTGGCATGCTAAGATGCAAATGATCGAGGCTTCTGTTGAAAAGCAAAGTCTCGTGGTGATGATCAAAGCACGGCCTTTGTGGCGTAGCTTTGTGTAACGTTTACTTCGCGAGTTTCGCACCCGGTATGAACCAAAAACGGGAGAGGACATCAGGGAGGACTTGCGTTTCTTTCTAGCTAGAAGTGGCGTCAGTGGTTTTACACGCCCTGACGAGTTTGACTTATGTGGTTGTTGCGGTTGCGAGGCGCCTCGGTTATATCGGTTTCGGCCGAATGCATTCTGGTCGGCTGACGGACCAGACTTACACCCCATAGGGTGGGGAGACGTATTGTTCAGGCATAATAATCCACTCCGTGTGGACCGGCCCTGACGATCCAAGGCTTGCCTGCGCGCTTGCCTGAGGGGCGGGCTAGAGCGTCTCGAATCGGTTGAGGACTATCTTTTGCCTCGGTTCATAGACGGAAATCCAATTTCCAAATACGTGATTTTGCGATTTTGATTGTATAACCTATATATGGCGACATAGTGGTATGGGGCATTCATGCCGCCTATGATTGATACTTATGATTTGAAGTTGTTTTATACACTATGCACTTATAATAGTATCAAATGATTTGTTTTAAACGTATCAAGCATTCTTTGGCCGTTATAAGGTAAAAACCCTATCCCCCGGCTTGCGTTGCATTGTGTGATAGGACCTGGGTCTTATAACAGCTTCATTTTTCTTCATTTAGCATTGCGCTGTTGTTTTATGCACTGGTGTTCTTGGGAGGAAACCCGTTCCGTGTTATACGGCGTGGTCCCTTGATTTACCTAATGATTTAAAATAAAGATTTATAACTGTTTTAGTTCTCACACCAGTCACATGACTGACCTGGAGTTTATTGTTTTAACCTAAACTCTGGGTGCCCCTATTTTGACACGGGCAGCTAGTAGTTTCGGTTTTGCAGATTTATATTCACAGGATCCTGGTTTACAGCTGGAACGATATCCGGAAAGCTTTGTATCCGTATATCTACTTCTAGTTGTGTATTGTATTATTTTCCGCTGCTATGTATTTAAATGTAATTTAAATCTCTGATATTTCTGTGTAATATTGTTTCATACTCTGTATATTCTTGTAATCTGATGCATTGTTGTAATATACAATGAAATGTTCTTCTATATGCGTTCTGCTGTGGTTTGTTCTCGAACTATCCGACGCTTTCCTTTACGGGGAAGTTGCGGGTCTTCACATATAGCGACTTTCTGAATAATTGATTTTGATATAACTCAGAATCTATAATCCGAAATCTTGAATTTTCACTTCTGTTAGGAAGATACAGTTCAACAGATTTCAACGTTTCTTGTTTCGAAGAAATCCGACTTATAACGAGTCCTGTACACTCAGTTGAAGTTCAGAACATTAAATTACGAACTGCAACGATATTACGGGCTCGATTATATTTAATATATATTTGTATACCTTCAACTTCGTTTATACATCCACTTATATCACGAATTTAATATTTAAACTGATTTAAATATTTCAATACGAACTGACAAAAATGCAGGACGTTACATTTCCCTCCATCGCGATCCACCAAAACCCACCTGTTGCCACTGTAACAACCCGGAAAATCAGAACTAATTTAAAAATGTTATTTTGGCAATTTTAATGAATTTTGAATATCTAAAATGATTTATTTGAAATAATTACGACTAGAAATTTATTTTGAATAGAATTAGAACTTATGAATTTAGTTAAATCAAAGTTGGAATAAAAATATTTATTTTAATTATAAAAGGAATTGGAAATGGCGCGGTAGTTTGAAAATTCGATTTCAAATTTCAAATTTCAAATGAATGTACAGGATTCAAAATAAACCGAATTTTAGTGAAAGCAGAAATATTTGAATCTGTTTGAAAATATCTTTCCAATGAATCTGAAAAATTGAAATTTCATAGCGGGAATAAAAAGTTATGTCCAATTGAAAGTTCAGAATAGTCGCTATGGAAATGTAGCCCTTAAAAATAGCAATTTTGCAAACGACCACCGTTTTTGACGAGACCACTTTTGTTGGATCCGGAATGTCAAATTATTGCTTGATTCCAATTTTCATAATGTTTGGAATCAAAATGTTAGCGTGGTGGATTTAGACGTGTTTGGTAATTTCAATTTGAATTTAATCGACTGGAAAATGACCATTTTTCAAATGGTCTCCAAATTCGATGAAATTAGTTTTGTCAGAACCGTATCGTCAAAACATAGCCAGATTTATTTTTCTGGGAATTTTGGAGTCCATATGTGGCCCCAATAAATTGAAATGTACGTTTAAGTTAAATATATATTGATTTATATTGTAATTTAAATTAAAACTGATCGAAACAACCGAAATGGGTTATGAAACATATCCCATTACATTCGGAATGGGGGCATTTAGCTAGGGGCGACAGTCGGCGGGTTCGATTTGGAGTTCGAAATAAAAAGTTGCTTTTAGGAAATTAAAATAATTAAATTATAAATTATATATTTCTTTTTCCCTTTTTTTCTCCTTAACCAACCTCCTATCCCCATTGACTTCAGTTGGAACGAAAATAAATAAATAAATAAATAAAGAACCCTCCCAGACCTGTCGACCTCGTCCTTTGCGCCCCTCCTCCACCTGTGCCGTCGCTCCTCTGCCTCCCCTTCACCGCACCACCCCCTCCCCTCTCTCCTCCTCCCCCTCCAGTGCCTCCCCCATCGACCACTTTCCCTAATCGAAACTCCCTCAAATAAATGGAAATACCACAACCCATCGCCCTTTGCCTCCAGCATCGTCCCGACACCCTGGGCCCACCGCGAGCGAGCCTCGCCACCCCCTGACCGCCAGCGAACTCCCCCGACTATCCCCAGTCTCCGTGACCTCCGATGGGCCCCTTTTTTGTTCAAAACCCCCTTCTTCTTCTTCGTTGGAATTGGAGGCTCCTACACAACTTGAAAAGGACGTCGCCAGCCCCATTTCAACCCCCCAATAAATGTGAGCTTCTCTGATTTTTATTCAATTTAAGAATCGATTTTTATTTGAAAGAAAGAATTGATTTTCATTTGAAAGAAAGAATTAATTTTTATTTGAAAGAAAAGATGAGATTTTTAAATTAGAAAAGATTAAATTTTTATATAAGGAAAGATTATATTTTTATATAAGGAAAGATTATATTTTTATATAAGACAACATTTGATTTTTAAAATAGAAAAATAAGATTTTTTAAGCAATATAAAAATATGGTTTTTTATATACATGCATGGCAATATAAAAATGCGATTTTTAAATATACGAACATCATATTAAAAATATGATTTTACTATGAACAGCGTGAAAAGGATTGCGGGGAATTTCGGGAAAATCCGAACCGTTCAGAAATTCAAAATAGAATGGAGGAGTGGAAACCAAAGGTGAGAACTCTCCCACTGAATTCTTTGTACAGTTATTTATTTTATAACTGCATATATGAATTGCTCCCCGTTGTCCACAGACCATGGACGACTTATTTGTTTGATTGTGTTGTGAAAAGTGATTGTGATGTGAAATGGACTGTATAAAATATTCATGTGTTGAATAAAATATATGAATAATAAAAATATCATTTTTATTGACTTAATGGGCTGTAAATAAAATTCATATGTTGAAATAAATTATTTTATCATTAAAAATATAATTTTTAACGTGTATATGAATAAAATAAATATTCATTCATAAATCAAACGATTTGTTTATGTGCACCCATTTGACTGATAGATTGGATGATATATTTTACACATCGCCCAACTACACAAATAATAATCAGTGTTTGTTGATTGAAACTCCACACGGGTATTGGGATGATATTGGACATACACTAATCCCAATATTTATTTGTATGTTAATCGATGGGTTGACAGGTTGTTGTAAGCGTTAAATGTTTATATTTGACGCTTATGCAGTCGTGTGATGCACTCTGGATGATGGTTGACTGTGTATATTTATTGTTGTGTACATGTGTGTATGAAATCCCTATAAATAACATTATACGGTAATTGACTGTGTCTGATTCCAGTTCAGAAAGAATGAATATTTTAGAATAACGAATATTTTAAAATAATATTTAGTAAAAGATCAAAATCTGATCTTGATGTCCGCTTTTGAATGGACACAACAATATATTGAAATATATAAAGCCGTGCAGATTAGTTATACGCCATTTTGACGTGAACGATATTTATATCGATTTTATTCATTTCCAATATGAATATCGAAAAGGAAATGATTTCGAAATAAAATATTTTGAAAATATTACCGTTTATATATTAATGATATGGAATATTCAATTTTGATTTGAAATTGAATATGAAGTTGAAATTGTTTTGAAAACGAATTTAAAATGATTTATAAAATACGTTTTAAATGGAAATCAACGAAATACATATATATATATATATATATATATATATTATATTTAATGGCCTGAATAGAACGCGTCGCGCCGTGGTAGTTCATGAATTTCGACCATTGACTTCGAATGGACATTACGGGAGACCCGACCATTGGATTCTCCTAAAGCCGGAACCGTTGGGTTCGTATCGAAAAGAGCTTTCCAACGAATATTAGAGATTTGAAATCTAACGGTTGGATTTGGAATTATGTCCAAATCAAATTGGGAAAAGGTCGCTGTAAGTGCAGTTCGATGGCCGTTTATGGAAATCGACTGCACGGGCCTTGATAAAATTATTAAAAATATTAATAATTTGTGCAAAATCATAATAAATGATTTGGAAAGAATTGGGATGAAAAATCCCGCATTTGAAAAGATAAAAATTTATTTATATCAAAATGAATTAGTTATGAACTAGAATTATAATCCAGTTTTTTAAATAAATAAATTGGATTTGAAATGGTTTTAAAAATAACCAGAATTTCCAATATATGAATTGGAATGGATTTGAATCAAAATTATTTTCGGAATATTTCGATATTGGATTTTGTGATTATATGGACATTGCGGAGGAATTTGGATGATATATATATCGTTATTCCAATACGATGTTTGTTGAGTTCAGAATTTGATATTGAATATAAGCCGATATATTTTCTATTCAGAGCCTTGTATTTAATATCAAATTGGATTTTGGGTTTGTCATGAGCGGTGTCTTCACTAACACTGTTCTTAAACCCAGTTGAGAAAAGACTAAATCTTTTTCTTAAGATTTAATGAAGTTTACCAATTAATTAACATTTAATTGGAATTGAATTGAAATTGGTTTTTGGGTATATCGTGAATGGTGTTTTAGAAAACACTTGTTCTTTAACCCGATCAACAATCGAATGAGATTTTGGGTTTGTCATGAATGGTATCTTTAATAATACCGTTCTTAAACCCAATGGAGTTAAGGAAATTATAAACTAACTGGAGGTTAGCTAAGTTGAATGGTTTCCTAGTTATTGATCTGATGTTGGTTTCGGCCTTCGGGATTAATACTTAGGGAGTTGTTTTCTTACTAATTTACAGTTAGAGACTGGTGGAATGGTATCTTCAGTAACACTGTTCTTAAACCCTGTGTGAAAAGAATAAATCTTTTAATTAAGATGTAGAGAAGAATTACCAATTAATTAACATTTAATTGGATTTGAAAGGGAATATGAATTGGGTTTATTGTGAATTGTGTTTTTAACGACATTCGTTCTTTAACACGATTTACAGTGAAATGTGATTAGGAATTTATAAATCTTTTGTTAAGATTTAAAGGAGATTTTCCAAAGTAAAGTTTTCCAATTTAACATATTAAATTGGAATTGAATGGAATTTGATTTGGTAATAATCGAAGTGTAGAGGAAGACTGTTAATATATATGGAATTTAAAAGGCATTGTCGTTATTCCATTTATATTATCGGCTGGATGTGGAAGTTTATATCGATTATATATATATATATATATATATATATATATCATCTGTTTTCCATGAAAATTCCATTGTTAATGGAATGAGATTTTGGGTTTATCGTGAGATGTGTTTTAAATGACATTAGTTCTTTAACCCAGTTAAAGGTAAGAATAACTTCTTAACTTTAAAGAAAATCATTAACTAATGATTTTTGGAGATTAAAACTGAATTAGAGTTTAAATGAATCTTTAAATAGATTGAAAGGTGAATTTGATAACTAAAATTATCAAATTTAAGAAATGGTCGAGAATGGAGTATCGCTAGTTTTGCTCCGTGCGATAGTTAAATCTTTAGTGAAATGGTAATTAATTTTACTGATAACACCGAGGTGTTAGATATGAAGTATTACCAGTTTTACTTCATGGGATGAATATGATGGGATTTGGAAATTAAACAAATGATTACTTCGGTAAGGTTCGCTAATCCCGACTAGGTTGGATAAACCATAATTTGGCTTGAATTGATATCCAAAGGAAGATTAAAGAATAAATTTAAAGAATTTATCTTTGATAAAATTAATGGGAACCTTTCCCAAAGGATACGAATATTTAAATAAAAGAATATTCAGAATTGGAATGGGGCATATGTTGTGTTTTATAGCACTTGTTTATTGCATATACTCGAGTTATTCGGAAAGGTCGGGTTTATACCCATTCTGAATAACTGATTCGACGATGAAGACGGTGGTTGAAGACTGGAGGTCTTCACATCTTTTGGATGATTACTGATGCCTTGATTAGGCTATACACCCAAGATGAGGTAATAAGTGGTGATCTTCCAAACGTACTTGGAGATCGACCGAATATGTGAGGACCTCTCTCCTGTATTGCACATATGGGGGCAAGGAATAAGGTGCCTTCGGTTTCGTTCAGACCCAGAATGAACTTGTAAATGGATGTGTGTTTGACATTGAATTTTATTCTGTGTTGATTGATCTCTATTAAGTATATATCTATTTGGCGACGGAGAATTTATTCTCTTGCTTAACGCCCTTCTCTGAGATGTACGAGCCCAGAGGTTATATATCGATAGACATCAGTCGCATGGTGTGAATTGCCTGTGTGGCATGCTGAGATGCAAATGATCAAGGCTTTTGTTGAAAAGCAGAGTCTTGTGGTTGATGATTAAAGCACGACTTTAATATAGCATAGCTTTGTGTATTGCGTTAATTCGCGAGCCTCACACCCCGATGTGAACCAGAAACGGGAGAGGACATCAGGGAGAACATGCATTTCCTTCTAGCTAGGAGTGGTGTTTGGATTTTGAACGCCCAGACGTTTTACTTACGTGGATGATGAATAGCGAGGCGCCTCGGAGATATCGGTGCTGCGGGGCCGATGGATGGTATGGTCTTTATACAAACCAGTTTACGCCCCATAGGGTGGGGAAACACATTGTTCAGGCATTTTAATCCACTACGTGTGGACTGACCCTGACGATCCAAGGTACAGTTGCAGCTGTTCCTGAGGCTCGGGCTAGAGAGTCTCAAATTAGCACAGGATTATCCCTTTGCCTTGGTTCACAGATGGAAATCCAACTTCCAGTACGTGACTTTGCAGTTTTAATTGTAGAACTAGATTGGCGACATGATATATGGTACCCATGCCATCTATGATTGATACATTTATATTTGAAGTTGTTTTATACACTATGCACTTATAATAGTATCAAAAGATTTGTTTTAAACGTACCAAGAATGTTTGGCTATTATAAGGGAAAACCCTATCCTCCGTCTTGCGTTGCATTGTGTGATGGGACCTAGGTCTTATAATAGCTTCATTTTTCCAAAAAGCATTGCGCTGTTTTGTTATATGCACTAGTATTCTTGGGAGGAAACTCATTCCATGTTATACGACGTGGTCCCTTGATTTACTTTATTTTAAAGTAAAGTTTTAAATAACTGTTTTAGTTCTCACACCAGTCACATGACTGACATGGAGTTTATTGTTTTAACGTAAACTCTGGGTGCCCTTATTTTCCACACGGGCAGCTAGTAGTTTTGGTTTTGCAGATTTATATTCACAGGATCCTGGTTAGTAGCTGGAATGATATTCAGAAAGCTCTATATCCGTATATCCCTTTTAGTTGTGTTTTGTATTATTTTCAGCTGCTTTGTAATTTGTAAATCTCAAATATTTATCGAATGTATATTATTTATTCATACTCTATATATTCTTGTATTCGGATGGAATTGTTGTAATAAGCGATGAAATGCTCTTTTGTTTGTGTTCTAATTGGTCATGTTTTCAACTCAATCCGGGCTTTCCTCCACGAGGAAGTTCGGGTTGCTTCATCCACCATATCAAATCGTTATTGACCTCGCCTGCCACTAATGTCGCTACATCCGAATTCAAACCCAGAATCGAAACTCTTAAGTGCGGTAGCCACTATCGAACTCCCTGGAAGAAAATCGCATCCTCATACTGATGTCGAGCATCGCGCTCTGATAGGAGGCGATTTTGTTTGAATTGATTTCTCTCTCTCTTTCTTTCGGTGGATAGATTCAATTTGTTTTAACTGCGTCTTTGATTTCATTTTTGAAAGAGGAAGCTTTTGGTTATAAAACGAAATAGAAAATAAACAAAAAAGGGACCATGATTTTATATAGATTTAGGGAGGACCATTTTGTTACTGAAGCTTCGAGCAATTTATTTTTAGAAGAGCAGAAAAATGGAAAGAAACAAGGTCATCGCGTTTATTAATAGAAGGAGAATACTTAGTTAATAAGAAATTTGGTCTGCCTAATTTAATGCCCATTGTACTTGCCATGTACCGTATATTTATTTATTTAGGGTAGAAGGAAACCCTTATTTATTTATTTATTTATTTATTTATTTTAGTTTTGAATTAACCGATACAATTTAATTAATTAAATCATCCCGTTGATTACGAACTCTTATTCGAATGCAACAACTGGCATTTCTAGGGTTATACCATTATTCTGAACACACTAATACAGGTTGCAAAGCCTCATTTGATCATATGGAGAAGATATTAATTTAAATCGATATAAATTAAATTCAACACAATTAGTTCCTCGAAAATAAATTAATATTATAATTCTAATTCAAACAGAAGTTTGTATTTGATCATCTGAACTGTTTTCAATTCAGTTTTAAATTTTGAATTTAATTAAATTCATATTACGATAATTTAATATATTCAATATTAAATCGAAATTGATTATTAAATCGATAACTTAATAAAAAAATTCATTTATATTATCAATACAATATTTAAAACGATATTAAATATTTAAAATAAATCGACCAAAAATCTAGATCGTTAAATTCTTTCCGCCTTAAAAGAATTTCGTCCTCGAAATTACTAAGTTAGGAATAATGCTTTGAACCTATTTACTTTTCAAAAATCCACTTATATTGAAACTCAACTCTTCATATTTCAACAAAATTCAGTTCTACCAAAACTTTTGGTTTCCATTTACATAGCACACCATATATGCTCACATTCAATTAATCTGAATGATTTACAATCAGTATATTCACATCCAGTTCATATTCATTCAAATTGATTTTAATCAATTTATTCATTTTTATTTTATCCATTTAACTTTTTTAAGTTAAATTTAAGTTCCAGAATTCTAATTCTAGGGTTTTCATTTCAAAGCCTTCTGAAATCACATAAACATATACATATATATTTATTTCCATTTCAAATTCAAAACATTTGAATTTTCAAACTAATTTGTTTTCCTTCCAACAAATTTCCACTAAAACTTTTCTACGGTAGCAATCCATCACTTAGAACTCGAAAATGAACACTGACGATGTTGTAGTCATCATCAGAATTATTTCCCAACGACTGAAGTGAGTTCAGTGCTTTATTACTTTCAAAATCCATCTGAAAATGGTTTTTATTCAAATATCCTTTTAAAACAAAGCTATATTATTCTAATATACTTCAGAAAATATTTTCCAATTTCCCAGGATTTAAATTGCAAATTCTGGTTTGAATTAAATTTTAATTCATCTCATTTGTATATATTTCATTCATATACAAATTCTATTTGGTTATATATAGCCGTTTCAATTTTATAATCTCATTGGATTACAATATTAACATCCATCACATCCATACAATATAATAATTCCAGAAAATTATTCTTTTCTATATCAAAATAGAATTTTTGGTAAAATTATTTCATTTACCCACTTTAAAACAATACCGTGTCGAATTTCTCTGCTAAAGTGTTTAGAAAATCCTATCGACTTCCTGGCATCCCACGATTTGATCAGAGTTCATAAACCACTCAGCAGACTAGCCAACACAATATAAAACAATTGTTTTAATCAATTAACAAATACGTGCTCTCGTATATATACACTCAACTCATTCTAGGGTACAACTAACCGTATCTCTAATGAGCACATCCCACCAAAGCCTAGGTATTCGCTCAACCTAAGCTCTGATACCAACTGTAATGGCCCGCAAATCCGTACTATCTTAGTTGACTACATACATCACACGTCCAACCCAAATATCACAGAAATACGAATCATTTATTTTTAGAAGAAAGAGTTAGAAGAAGAACCGAAATAACAACACAGAATCTCACATCGCAGCGGAACAAAATATAATATATCATAACTTTTGAAATACAAAATTTTAACTGTATAACATACAATTATCAGCACAACACTTACAGCACAACGGAAATAAAAATACTATATAACTAACTCTAAAGCCTCCTGCTCCGAGCTCCTTTCGATAGATCTGTAAAATCTTGAACTACTTTACTGCCCATATAAATTCGGGCACCCAATAGTTTAGGTAAAACAAAACATAATAAACTCTGGGTCAGTCATGGAACTGGTATAAGTAAACAATTTAAAACAGTTTGAGAAAATAAACGATATCTCATAAGACCACCCCGTATAACACGGAACAGGTTTTTCCCTTATGAGATTCCAAAACACTTGATTCAGCTTTCAAAAATCCTTTTTGAATGAAACGATAATCTTTATATCAAAACTCTTTTTATATCATAATAGTGTCTAAATCAAATAAATAGAAATCTAGTGGAACGCTTTCATCTCACGCTCCACATACATAATATATAATCAAAACCGCGGGCACTTATTGAGAAATGAATTTCCAACTATAACAAGGTATGGAACCACCTTCCGATAGTGTATCTCTAGAGGAGAATACATTGGGTTTAACAAGAACATCTTGTAACCCAACCACATATGACCGACCACTCATTTCGCTTGGGTGTATCGAATGCATATCACCAACGGTTGGGATTAGCAACCATTCTCCCGAATGGGACAACATCGAATAGAATAAAGAATGAAATGAATTTCTCTGGATAGGTGATAATACACCCTAATAGGATCTACCCACATAGCCATGCTTCCTGCCCGATTTTGGTCATTTCCCGATTATTAAGGCCTGAGGCTAAGATTGCTTACAATTCATTGATAGCACAATCACTTTAAACGCCACATTGTCAGATCCGTAAATCATTAATTGATTTGCACAAATATATTTTGGACACTATGCTAAGAGAATAAATTCTCCGCCACCATATATATTTATACAAATCAATATATGCGATCACTGGAAATACTCTGTCAAACATTCGTCCATATACGTTCGTTCTGGGATTGAACGAAACCGAAGGTACAATTTCCATTAATAGAAAAAGCCTTTGCACTTTACTCCGTCTTCAATTATCTTCATATAATCTGATTTGCAATGCTACTGCCAATACGGAATGGTTCTCGGATAGTCAGTTATTTAACTATCGAAGCAAAACCAACATTCATTCATCATGTCAAACAATCACTGGGCCCTTTAATTAATATTTCATTAATTAAATCATTTTTCCTTTTCCTCATAAATATTTGTTAACTAAATATTTTCAATAATCATATTGGCCTCTTACGCTATTTGGAAAACATTTCCATATATCGCCATCTTTTATTTTCTATACTTAGAAAATATTTTCAATTTAAAATTGGATAAAACATTCCAATTACTTGTCTCTTTCACGGCCGTTCATTTCTACACTCAGGAAATATTTATTTATTCGATTTCCAAAATTCCACTTCCTTGAGTTAAATCGGCTGTTGTGTAAAACATCATTACAAACAACCCAAAATATTGCATTCAACTAACCCTTATTCATACATTTCTCTTCGAGACTGGATCTTGCTATTTATCGGTCAAAAATGAAATCAATCAAGTTGGCGTATAACTACCTCTTAGACCTTGACTGAAAACATCCTTAACTTCAAAACAGACAAGACCACTTACCTCGAATAATCAACATCATAAAAACCAATTATTCATTTTTAAACCTGTATACGTTTCTCTTTCTAATTTTACCATATTTAATTATAGATTTCCTTTTTGTTTAAAATATTATATTTTTAAGTTCGTTTCCTTATCGAATTATATATATTGATACATTGATTTCTGGTTATCCAATTTTTTTTTAAAATATTCTAACTCATTAAATTTTTGGAAAATTTCGCCATAACCTCCTTTGTACGAGTCAATAGTTCAAACCTCAACTCACCTCTCTAGGCCCTTTCCATTCAAAAAGAAAATCAAAAAGCCAAGTGGCTTGCCGATTCAGTGCATAAAAACTCATATGGACTTTAAACGTGTACCTTTTTGTCGGGCACACGAATTATAATCTTCATATACTTCATTACATATCTGTCTTACCACATACATCCACTCACAATTTGTTTCAACTCAACTGGCCATTTTTAACTTAATTTGCTAATTTATCTTTAATCAGCTATTTGCCCATTTCATCTTTTTAATTGAACATATCATTTCCGGATATGTTTTTATTTTACTTAAAAACCAATCTAATTCCATTTTCAACCCGAGTTTCATATTCGATTTCGAATATGAATTTATAAACCCCATTCACCTATGCAACGCCCAATTTCGATTCAAAACATGATTAATTAATTATTCTTCAAATTAGTTAATTCTATTCAATAATTAAAAATCTGATTTTTGTTTCAAAAATCATTTCATTACTCCACTTGAGTTCAGATATATTTTACAACTCAAGTCTGCATTCTTCTAATGTAAATCTGAGTTTTATTTACCTAAAATCCTTATATTTAATTAAATAATCCGTTATGGTTTTATAATGGTTATGGCGCTGTTTTTCTGAAAAACTAATTTTTACATAACTCAAAATCTAAGAGACGAAATCCTGATTTTTCTCTTCCATTAGAAAACTATCACTCAAACGGTCCTGATGATTCTCGTTTCAAAGAATTCCGACTTAAACTGAGTTTTATATACTTAATTGAAGTTCGAAACGCCAATTTACGAACTGCCATGCTACAGCGGGTTCGTTTTAATTTTAGTTAATTTATAAACGTTTAAAACTTCGTTTATATATAAATTCTACTTCATTCTAATATATTTCAAAATATACTAAACCAATTTTCCCAATTCAACTTAATAATTCTGATGATTCCAGATCGCCAATTATTTTGTATCTCAGCTATAAATTTATTTATAATTCAAACTTCTATATTAAATTATAATTCGTTTATAAATAAGATAATCGAATTTCAAATTGCAAATCCGATTTATCTCATATCAGTTTATATTCCGAATTCCGAAAAATAAACCCGTCGTTCATTTCTCGAAATGATTTCCAATTCGCTGTTAAATTCAAATTTGAATTTAAATTCTTAAATTATCAAATGATAACTTATTTCACTAAATTTATAACACCATTTATAAATTCAACTTCCTTGTTTCATATATTAAAACAAGTTCCATTTCAAATCTACCTGAAACCCAATTCATTTTATTTTCCGAATCCTGGAATAAAATTGTCGTTTCCTTTTCGAAATGATTTCATTTTCTATTTTTAAATTCATACTTGAATCTATAATTCCACATTTATCCCATGAAAATTATTCCACTTTATAAACAACGTTTATAAATTTTCTTCCTTGTTTTATACATTAAACAAGTTCCATTTCAACACCCGTTTGGAACCAAATTTCTATATTTGGAATACTTTATTTATAATAAATCATATATATATATAGTGAATTTATTTTCATATTTAAAATTTAAACTTCTATTTAATACAATCCAAATATATTTTTTTTGAAAATATTTATTTAGATCAGTTCGATCTAATTGAATTCAAATCATAAACCCATACGGACTTATTTTAATTCAATTCTCATTCCAACAATTGGAATAATTTCCTTGTCCCTTATTAACATGATTCCCAATCCCTAGTTTAAATTTACTTTTGAATTTAAATATTTGAATTTTCCAAATGATAATTTTTCTAGTTCATTTATAAACACCGTTTATAAATTTATTTCAATTTTCTGATTATCGAATGAAAATCATTCCATTTAATTTATAAACATCATTTATAAATTTTCTTCCATTTCCTGCATTATTTAATTTATAAACATCGTTTATAAATTCATCACTTCAATTTCCTGTATTATTTAATTTATAAACATCATTTATAAATTCAATGCTTGTTTTATTTATTCAAAACAAGTTAATATTTCTAGTCCATTCGAAGTTCAAATTCAATTTTTAGAAAAATAGATTCCCCTTTAAATATCAAAATACCCTTTTTACGATATTTTTATAAATCAATATTCAGGCCCCCAGTGATATTTAAACACCCCAAAATACTCAGTTATCAATGATAGGTTTTCTAACACATAATATATGATAATATATATGAAACAAACAAATAATAATATTTTTGAGGAATCCAGTTGGATCCCTCCAACCTATTTTCCCTGCATCCACATACGTTAGCCAACATAAATAATACCCACCCTGCTTCGAGGCAGGATATCGCAGTATAGAAGGTCGTTCACTATCATAGCGTAGGGCGTATAGGGTCATCCGCTAATGATACTATGGGCATCCGCTAATGGTACTGCAGGAATCCAATCACCAATATATATATATATATATATATATATATATATATATATAATAACCACAGACAAATCCTAAATAACTAATATATTTTTCATAGGCACAATAAGATTTTAATGCAACCAAACAACCAACAGACAAATATTTTTAACAAATGATAATAATTCTAAATAAAAACGGAGTGAGATTTACTCACCAGCTTTTTCCATTGCTGAATATCCTGCTTAATTCTTTATCGTCAACAACAAATCTTCCCGAATGAATTTGCATATACGATAATTTGATTTAAATTTATTAATTAATATTTATTTATTTTAAATTAACTATTTAAACAAATAAATAAATTTCCTATATATATATACATATTCTCCTTTTTCCATTTAATTTAAGCATCACAAATCATTTTAAGTTAAATATCTAAACCAGGATTATAACCTTGTATAAATCCAATACAATATATAAAAACGTGCAATTTATATAAGCTATACATTCTTTTCTGAACCTCATATGAATTAAAACATTTCATTATAGGATATATATATATATATATATGTGTGTGTGTGTGTGTGTGTATATAAAAAAAAGCTAATATACTTTGAATTGTATATAAACAAATTTAAATTACTAAAGTAAATTTGTTACCTAAAAGTCTGAAAAATATCCAAGCATTTAACCTCCTTCTTCCCTTATCCATTGAACTCGGCGTTTCCCATTTCCTCCAGACAACGTCTGGCCTTCTCCTTTTGAAACTAAAAATTAGAACTTTATACTCAGTAACTACTGAGTTTATTTTCTTTCTCTTCTAATGTTCATACACAACTGACATTCACAGTCCATTACCAACGAACCCATTCTTCACGAGATCTCAAACCAAACACTCCTTTATCTTCATCCTTCCGTACTCATCCATCCATTTCCAAAAGGCCAAAGCTCACATCGTCTCTTCATCTTGCGATCCGGGACCGTGCTCGTGACCTCGACCTATAGGCAACAACATTTTCATTCATTACTTTCCACCAATATTTGATTTTGACTATTGTGACTTCCATCTTGGCACTCTCGAGACTACTGCGCCCTTTCCCTCCATCGCGATCCCCTGAAACCCACCTGCTGCCACCGTATCAAATCCTTTTTGACCTCGCCTTCCACTAAACTCGCAACATCTAAATTCAAACCCAAATTTGAAACTCTTAAGTGCGGTAGCCACTATCGAACTCCCAGGAAGAAAATCACATCCTTATACTGATGTCGAGCATCGCGCTCTGATAGGAGGCGATTTTGTTTGAATCGATTTCTCTCTCTTTTTCTTCCAGTGCATCGATTCAATTTTTTTGAACTGCGTATTTGATTTCATTTTTGAAAGAGGAAGTTTTTGGTTATAAACGAAATGGAAAACAAACAAAAAAGGGACCGCAATTTTATACTGATTTAGGGAGGACCATTTTCTAACTGAAGCTTCGATCCGTTAATTTTTAGAAAAGCAGAAAAATGGAAAGAAACAAGGTCATTGCATTTATTAATAGAAGGAGAATACTTAGTTAGTAAGGAATTTGGTCTGCCTAATTTAATGCCCATTGTACTTTCCATGTACCGTATATTAATTTACTTAGGGTAGAAGGAAATCCCTTTTTATTTATTTATTTATTTTAGTTTTGAATTAACTGATACAATTTAGTTAATTAAATTATCCCATTGATTACGAACTCCTATTCGAACGCAACAACTGGCGTTTCTAGGGTTATACCATTATTTTGAACACACTCACACAGGTTTCAAAGCCTCCTTTGATCATCTGGAGAAGATATTAATTTAAATCGATATAAATTAAATTCAAAATAATTAATTCCTCGAAAATAAATTAATATTGTTATTCTAATTCAAACAGAAGTTTGTATTTGATCATCTGAACTGTTTTCAATTCAGTTTTAAATTTTGAATTCAATTAAATTCATATTACGATAATTTAATATATTCGATATTAAATCGAAATTGACTATTAAATCGATAACTTAATATAAAAATTCATTTATATTATCAACACAATATTTAAAACGATATTAAATATTTAAAATAAATCGACCAAAAATCTAGCTTGTTACATTCGTTCCCCCTTAAAAGAATTTCGTCCTCAAAATTACTAAGGTAGTAATAATGCTTTATTTTCAAAAATCCACTTATATTGAAACTCAACTCTTCATATTTCAACAAAATTCAGTTCTACCAAAACTTTTGGTTTCCATTTACATTGCACACCATATATGCTCACATTCAATTAATCTGAATGATTTACAATCAGTATATTCACATCCAGTTCATATTCATTCAAATTGATTTTAATCAATTTATTCAATTTTATTTTATCCATTTAACTTGTTTAAGTTAAATTTAAGTTCCAGAATTCTAATTCCCTGGTTTTCATTTCAAAGCCTTCTGAAATCACATAAACATATACATATATATTTATTTCCATTTCAAATTCAAAACATTTGAATTTTCAAACTAATTTGTTTTCCTTCCAACAAATTTCCACTAAAACTTTTCTAAGGTAGCAATCCATCACTTAGAACTCGAAAATGAACACCGACGATGCTGCAGTCATCATCAGAATTAGTTCTCAGCGACTGAAGTGAGTTCAGTGCTTTATTACTTTTAAAATCTTTCTGAAAATGGTTTTTATTCAAATATCCTTTTAAAACAAAGCTATATTATTCTAATATACTTCAGAAAATATTTTCCAACTTCCCAGGATTCAAATTTCAAATTCTGGTTTGAATTAAATTTTAATTCATCTCATTTGTATATATTTCATTTATATACAAATTCTATTTGGTTATATATAGCCATTTCAATTTTATAATCTCATTGGATTACAATAGTAACATCCAACACATCCATATAATATTATAATTCCAGAAAATTATTCTTTTCTATATCAAAATAGAATTTTTGGTAAAATTATTTCATTTACCACTTTAAAACAACACCATGTCGAATTTCTCTGTTAAAGTGTTTAGAAATTCCTATCGACTTTGTGGCATCCCACGATTCGATCAGAATTCATAAACCACTCAACACACTAGCCAACACAATATAAAACAATTGTTTTAATCAATTAACAAATGCGCGCTCTCGCATATATAAACTCAACTCATTTTAGGGTACTACTGACCCTATCTCTAATGAGCACATCCCGCCAAAGCCTATGTATTCGCTCAACCTAAGCTCTAATACCAACTGTTACGGCCCGCAAATCCGTACTATCTGAGTTGACTACATACATCACACGTCCAACCCAAATATCACTGAAATATGAATCATTTATTTTTAGAAGAAAAGGTATAAGAAGAACAGAAATAACAACATAGAATCTCACATCGCAGCGGAACAAAATATAACATATCACAACTTTTGAAATACAAAATTTTAACTGTATAACATACAATTATCAGAGTACAATACTATAAAAATACTATATGCCTAACTCTGAAGCCTCCTTATCCAAGCTCCTTTAGATAGATTTGTAAAATGTTGAACTACTTGACTGCCCATACAAATTTGGGCACCCAAGAGTTTAGGTAAAACAAAACAAAATAAACTCTGGGTTAGTCATGGGACTAGTATGAGTAAACAATTAAAAACATTTTGAGAAAATAAACGATATCTTATAAGACAACGCCGTATAACACAGAATGGGTTTTTCCCTTATGGGAATCCAAAACACTTGATTCAACTTTCAAAAACCCTTTTTGAAAGAAATGATAATCTTTATATCAAAACTCTTTTGATATTATAATAGTGTCTAAATCAAATAAATAGAAATCTAATGGAACACTTTTATCTCATGCTCCATGAAACGACCCAAAATCCTCCTTACGGGAAATCGCGGATTGAGTTGAGGACTAGCCACATCCGATTGCTGACAGAAGAACATTTCATTGTTAATTACACAATTCCATCAGAATACAAGAATATACAGAGTATAAATCAATTTTACACATTCACTAAATATCAGAGATTACAATACATTACTGCAGCGGAAAAATAATATAATACACAACTGAAAGAGATATACGGATACAGAGCTTTCCGGAGATCATTCCAGCTGTAAACCAGGTACCTGTGAATATAAATCTGCAAAACCAAAACTACTAGCTGCCCGTGCGGAAAATAGGGGCACCCAGAGTTTAGGTTAAAACAATAAACTGCAGGTCAGTCATGTGACTGGTGTGAGAACTAAAACAGTTAATTTATCTTTATTTTAAAGCTAGGTAAATCAAGGGACCATGCCGTATAACACGGAACGGGTTTTCTCCCAAGAATACCAATCCATAAACAACAGCGCAATGCTAAATAAAGAAAAATGAAGCTATTATAAGACCCAGGTCCCATCACACAATGAAACACAAGCTGGAGGATAGGGTTTTACCTTATAATAGCCAAAGCATGCTTGATACGCTAAATTTCATCTTTTATTACTATAAATGTATAGTGTCAAAACAATTTCAATCATAAGTATCAATCATAGACGGCATAAGTGCCCCCATCCCACTATGTCGCCATATATAGGTTCTACAATCATAACCGCAAAGTCACGTATTGGAAGTTGGACTTCCATCTGTGAACCAAGGAAAGGGATCGTCCTCTACCGAATTCGAGATGCTCTAGCCCGCCCCTTAGGAATAGAATGCATAGTCCCATGGATCGTCAGGGCCGATCCACCGATGTGGATTAAAATGCCTGAACACTGCGTTTCCCCACCCTATGGGGTGTCAATGAGTCCCATGAATCCATCGGTCCCGGATCGACCGATATATCCGAGGCGCCTCGCAACAGCAACAACCACATAAGTCAAACTCGTCAGGGTGTGTAAAACCACTGACGCCACTTCTAGCTAGAAGGAAACGCATGCCCTCCCTGAAGTCCTCTTCCGTTTCTGGTCCACTACCGGGGTGTGAGGCTCGTGAATCAACGCTACACAAAGCTATGCCACACAGTCCATGTTTTCATCATCACCCACAAGACTTTGCTTTTCAACAGAAGCGTTGATCATTTGCCTTTCAACAGAAGCGTTGATCATTTGCCACTTAGGCATGCCACACAGGCAATTCACTCCATGCGTTTGATATCCATCAATATATAACCCCTGAGCTCGTACGTCTCAGAGAAGGGCGTTAAGCAAGAGAATAAATTCTCCGCCGTCAAAAAGATATATATTTAATGGAAATCAATCACATAGAATAAAATCCAATGTTAGACACACAGTCCATTTACAAGTTCATTCTTGGTCTGAACGAAACCGAAGGCACCTAGTACCCCGCATATCCATCGATCTCCAAGTACATCTGGACGATCACTAACTGATTCCCTCCTCTTGGGTGTACGACACAATCAACATCATCAGTAATCACCCAAACAACGTGAAGACCTCCGGTCTTCGACCACCGTCTTCATCCTCGACACCACATCGAATCAGTTATTCAAAATGGGATAAACCCAGTCTTTCTGAATAACTCGCGTATATAATAAAAAAGTGTTACACAAACACAACATACGCCTCATTCCAATTCAGAATATTCTTTTATTCAAATATTCTTATACTTTGGGAAAGGTTCCCATTAATTTTATCAAAGATAAATTCTTTAAATTTATTCTTTAATATTCTTTTGAATATCAATTCAAACTAGTCGGGATTAGCGAACCACACCGAATTAATCATTTATTTTATTTCCTAATCCCACCCTATTCATCCCATGAAGTAAAACTGGTCATACTTCATATCTAACACCACGGTGTTATCGGTAAATTCAATTACCATTGCACGTTCAAATCTAATTAAAGATTTAATTATCGCCTGGAGCAAAACTGGTGATACTCCATTCTCGATTATTTCAATCTAATTAAAGATTTAACTATCTCCTGGAGAAAAACTGGTGATACTCCATTCTCGATTATTTCAATCTAATTAAAGATTCATTAAAATTACACTTAGTTTTAATCTTCCCAAAAATCAATATCCATGATTATTTAACTTGGGAAATCACATCTTGGCTTTAACTGGGTTAAAGAACCAATATCATTTAAAACATGGTTCACTATAAACCCAAAATCACATTCCATTAATTATCGGGTTAAAGAACAAGTGTTATTTAAAACACCATTCACGATAAACCCAAAAATTAATTCAAATTCAATTCCAATTAAATACCATTTGATTGGTACACTTCATTAAATCTAAATAAAAAGATTTAATCTTATTCTCAACTGGATTTAAGAACAGTGTTAATGAAGACACCATTCACGACAAACCCAAACCCCATTCGATATTAAATACAAGGCTCTGAATAGAAAATATATTGGTTTATATTCAATATCAAATTCTACGACCAACAAATATCGTATTAGAAATAACAATATAAACGTATCTTTCAAATTACCATAACAATATCTGTATAATCACGAAATCCAACATCGAAACATTCCAAAGACAATTTCGATTCAAATCCATTCCAATTCAATTATTGGAAATTCTGGTTACTTTTAAAACCCTTTCAAATCCAATTTAATTATTTTAAAAATAAATGGATTCTAATTCTAGTTCAAAACTAGTTCATTTCGATAAAAAAACTATTTTTATCTTTTCAAATATGGAATTTTTCATCCCACTTCTTCACAAATCATTTCTTATAATTTTACACAAATTATTACTATTTTTAATAATTTTATCAAGGCCCGTACAGTCGATTTCCATCAATGGCCATCGAACTGCACTTACAGCGACATTTTCCAGATTTGATTTGGACATAATTCCAAATCCAGCCGTTAGACTTCAATTCTCTAATATTCGTTAGAAAGCTCTTTTCAATATGAACCCAATGGTTCCAGTTTTAGGAGAATCCGATGGTCGAATCTCTCGCAACGTCCATTCGAAGTCAATGGTCGAAATTCACCAACTGCCGCAGCGTGACGCGTTCTATTAAGGCCATTATATATATATATATAATATTATATACATTTCGTCGATTTCCTTTTAAAACATATTTTATAAATCGTTTTAAATTCGTTTTCGAAATGATTTCAACTTCATATTCAATTTCGAATCAAAATTGAATATTCCACATCATCGATATTCGAATGATAATATTTTCAAAACATTATATTCTGAAATCACTTCCTTTTCTATATTCATTTTAAAAATGAATATAATCGATATAAATATCGTTCGCGTCAAAATGGCGCATATCTAATCAACACAGCTTTATATATTTTAATAACTTCGTTATTCTATTCAACAAAAGAATATTTCCTTCAACACATGAATATATATTTTATTCAACGCATGAATATATATTTTTATTCAACACATGAATTTATATTTTCTATTCAACACATGAATATTTATTTTCTATTCAACACATGAATATATTTCTATTCAACACATGAATATATTTCTATTCAACACATGAATATATTTCTATTCATCACATGAATATATTTTCTAAATTGGAAGGAGGCCCAATCAATTACCATTTTAATGTTAATTATATGGATTTTCTACAACACTTGTATATAATAGCAACGATAAATAATCAACCATCATCCAGAGTGCACCACACAACTGCATAAGCATTAAATATAAATAATTAACGCTTACACAGTCTGTCAACCCATCGATTGACATACAACTAAACAATCGGAATTAGTGTACGTCAAATATCATCCCAATACCCGTGTGGGGTTTCAAATCAACAAACACATATTTTATTTGTGCGATTGGGCGATGTGTAAAATTTATCGTTCCAATCAATATCAGTCAAATCAGTGTATATAAACAAATCGTCCGATTTGTTTATGAATATTTATTTTACACACACGTTAAAAATTATATTTTTAACTATAAAATATTTTCCACTATAAAATATTTTATTTCATTCCACATCACACAATCAAATTTCACAACACATCAATCAAACAAACAAGTCATCCATGGTCTGTGGACGACGGGTGTCGGGTGCTACTAAGCACCGTTTGCATCCTAGTATATATTTCAACTAGAAAATAAATTAAAAGTGAGGAGTTCTCACCGAGGGTTCCACTCCTCCAGTTTTTTATTTATGTATATCAGAACAGTCGGAGTTTGCCAAACTTTCCAATGCAGTCATCTTAATGCTGTTCATATTTAAAATCACAGTTTTATTTTAACGTATATGTATAATAAAAGTCATATTTTTATTTCGCTATATATATAGAAATCATATTTTTATTCTCTACATTATATAAAAATCATATTTTTATTCTCTACATTATATAAAAATCATATTTTTATAACGATGTTTATACAACGAAAATCCTATCTTTATACGGATAAAAATCATGACTTCATACGAATAAAATCCCACCTTTCCGTTATTAAAAATATAAACTTTTCTTAATTAAAAATATAAACTTTTTCATAATAAAAATGTCAACTTTCTATTGTTATTCATATGAAAATACCCTTTTTTATTTTATAACCTAAATAAATAAAAATGAATAAAAACTTACTGTTTTACTGTTGGCGGAGGGGATGGCGCACGGGGGTGTCGCAGGAGCTTCAGGTGGGTGGTCAGAACAGGTGGCGGCGGATTTAGGGAGGCACCGTGCTTCATCGGAGGGTGGCGGCGGATTAAGGGGGAGTTCGATTTGGGTTAGGGCAATCAATTTTGGGGATTGGGGTAATCGAACAAGGCTAGGGGAGAGAGGGGGAGGCACGGCCGAGCTTCGGTGAAATGGAGCGGTGGGTGGCGACGCTGTTGGCGGGGGACGACGGGGTATTGGGGATCGGGTTTTGGGTTTTATTTCATTTTTTTCTTTTATTATTTCTGAACGTGGAGAGATAAGTGAGGGAGGAGGGGGTTAATATAAAATTATTTTATTATTTATAATTTCAAAACATACATTTTTATTTTGAACTCAAAATCAAACCCACCAACTATCGTCCATAGCTGATTACCCCCATTTTGAACACAATGGGATATGTATCATGGGCCAGTTCGGCCATTTCGATCAGTTTTCATCAAAATCAAAATATAAATCAGTATATATTCAATTTGAACGTACATTTGAAATTACCGGGGCCACATACAGTCTTTAAAAATTCCAGAAAAATTATTTCTAGCTTCGTATTAACGATACGGTCCTAACAAAATTGATTTCGTAAAATTCTGAGTCTGTTTGAAAAATGGCCATTTTCCGGTCGATTAAAATCAACTGAAACTGGTCAAACGCGTTTTCCTTTGCCGCGCTCACATATTGATTCGAAAAATTACAAAATTTGCAACCTAGCAATAACTAGACATCACGGATGCAACAAAAGTGGTTTCGTCGAAAACCGAGGTCGTTTGCAAAATTGCTATTTTTAAGGGCCAAAATTCCATAGCGACTATTCTAAAATTTCAACTGGGCATAACTTTTTATCCCCGCTATGAAATTTCAATTTTTCGGATTCTTGGAAAGATATTATCAATTTGATTCTAATATTTTTTGGTTTCGCCAAAATCCATTTTATTTTGCACCCGGTACATTCATTTGAACTTTGAAATCGAATTTCTGAACTACCGCGCCATTTTCAATTCCTTTAATGATAAAAAATAAATATATATATTCTAATGTCGATTCAAATAAATATATACTTTCTAATTCTATTCGAATTAAATTTCTCATCGATATTATTTAAAATAATCCATTTTAAATATTCAGAATTCGCTCAAAATGCCAAAATAAAAATTTTAAATTGGCTCGGATTTCCGGGTTATTACAATCTCCCCCACTTAAAACTTTTCATCCCCGAAAAGGAACGAAGTCGAAAGTTGTTTTACAAATTAACTCAACTTCCATTATTTTCTTTACGGCTTAAGTTCTTCAACTTTTCAGTTTCTAAGAACTTTTCAATTTTTTCAAAAATTTGGCTAACATCCTAAATTTTCGAAAAATTTCGCCATAACCTTCCCTTCACCGGGGACTTCGGGATATTTCATATAGCCTCCCGAGGCCTTCTTCAATCCAAAAGAAAAGGAAAAGGCCAAGCGGCTGTCCAATCGGCTCATAAAATCATCAAATCCCCAAGAAATACAATAAACATGTACCTATTTGTCGGGCAAACAATTTTATTCCTCTTCTCTAGCCTTCTTGCTATGACCTGTTCAATGTAAGTACCTGTATATGCATGCAAATGCGACAAATTTTCTATACAACTCACTTTTTGATACCATTTGGCTAAAGGTTCAACATTTAATTAATCAAACAATAATCAAACAACACAACCATCAATCAATTAGCTGATTACCTTTTCAAATTCATAACTTTGATACATATACAAAAATTCATGTTTTTGATACCAAATCACAACAATAAACCTATCTAGCTTTGGTTCTCACACCAGTCTAATGGAAATATATAGATATCACATTTTTGTAACTCGAACATAAATACTAACGATGTGACCACATCATCAGAATCATCCCCGGGTGTCTAGAATGGGATTTTATATCTATCCAGTATATTGGAGGCTTCTAATACACGTGGATCAGACGTATATTAAAATATCTATATACCTGATAATCCAAAACAATATAAATAAATATTCAAATACGAATAATTGAATAAAATTTTCAAAACAAAAATTGTTTTCACTTTAAAAATATACTCTTCACACTCGTTCTAGGATACTACTGATCCCATCTCTAACGAGTCATTCCCATTGGATATTAATAATCCAATATCTGACGAATTCTTTCGTATGGTTCTAATGTGTCTTGTTCTCTGAGCTTTGTAAACCAAAGCTCTGATACCAGGTGAAACGACCTGAAATCCCCCTTACGGGAAATCGTGGATTGAGTTGAGGACAAGCCACATCCGAACGCAGACAAAAGAACATTTCATTGTTAATTACACAATTCCATCAGAATAAAAGAATATACAGAGTATAAATCAATTTTACACATTCACTAAATATCAGAGATTACAATACATTACTGCAGCGGAAAAATAATATAATACACAACTGAAAGAGATATACAGATACAGAGCTTTCCGAATATCATTCCAGCTGTAAACCAGGTTCCTGTGAATATAAATATGCAAAACCAAAAATTCTAGCTGCCCGTGCAGAAAATACGGGCACCCAGAGTTTAGGTTAAAAAATAAGCTCCAGGTAAGTCATGTGACTGGTGTGAGAAATAAAACAGTTATTAATCTTTATTTTAAAGTTAGGTAAATCAAGGGACCATGCCGTATAACACGAAACGGGTTTCCTCCCAAGAATACCAATGCATAAACAATAGCGCAATGCTAAATAAAGAAAAATGAAGCTATTATAAGACCCATGTCCCATCACACAATGCAACACAAGCCTGAGGATATGGTTTTACCTATAATAGCCAAAGCATGCTTGATACGCTAAATTTCATCTTTTATTACTATAAGTGTATAGTGTCAAAACAATTTCAATCATAAGTATCAATCATAGACAGCATAATTGCCCCATCCCACTATGTCGCCATATATAGGTTCTACAATCAAAACCGCAAAGTCACGTATTGGAAGTTGGACTTCCATCTGTGAACCAAGGAAAGGGATCGTCCTCTACCGAATTCGAGACGCTCTAGCCCTCCCCTCAGGAACAGAACGCATCGTCCCCTGGATCGTTAGGGCTGGTCCACCGATGTGGATTAAAATGCGTGAACACTGCGTTTCCCCACCCTATGGGGTGTCAATGAGTCCAATGACTCCATCGGTCCCGGATCGACCGATATATCTGAGGCGCCTCGCAACATCAACAACCACATAAGTCAAACTCGTCAGGGCGTGTAAAACCACTGACGCCACTTCTAGCTAGAAGGAAACGCATGCCCTCCCTGAAGTCCTCTCCCGTTTCTGGTCCACTACCGGGGTGTGAGGCTCGCGAATCAACGCTACACAAAGCTATGCCACACAGGCCGTGCTTTGATCATCACCCACAAGACTTTGCTTTTCAACAGAAGCGTTGATCATTTTCCACTTAGGCATGCCACACAGGCAATTCACTCCATGCGTTTGATATCCATCAATATATAACCCCTGAGCTCGTACGTCTCTGAGAAGGGCGTAAAGCAAGAGAATATATTCTCCACCGCCAAACAGATATATATTTAATGGAAATCAATCACACAGAATAAAATCCAATGTCAGACACACAATCCATTTACAAGTTCGTTCTTAGTCTGAACGAAACCGGAGGCACCTAGTACCCTGCATATCCATCGATCTCCAAGTACGTCTGGACGATCACTAACTGATTCCCTCCTCTTGGGTGTACGGCACAATCAAGATCATCAGTAATCACCCAAACGACGTGAAGACCTGCGGTCTTCGACCACCGTCTTCATCCTCGACACCCCGTCGAATCAGTTATTCAGAATGGGATAAACCCGGTCTTTCTGAATAACTCGCGTATATAATAAACAAGTGTTACACAAACACAACATACGCCTTATTCCAATTCAGAATATTCTTTTATTCAAATATTCTTATACTTTGGGAAAGGTTCCCGTTAATTTTATCAAAGATAAATTCTTTAAATTTATTCTTTAATCTTCTTTTGAATATCAATTAAAAAACTAGTCGGGATTAGTGAACCACACCGAAGTAATCATTTATTTTATTTCCCAATCCCACCATATTCATCCCATGAAGTAAAATTGGTCATACTTCATATCTAACACCACGATGTTATCGGTAAATTCAATTACCATTTCACGTTCAAATCTAATTAAAGATTTAACTATCGCCTGGAGCAAAACTGGTGATACTCCATTCTCGATTATTTTTTATCTAATTAAAGATTTAACTATCGCCTGGAGAAAAATTGGTGATACTCCATTCTCGATTATTTCAATCTAATTAAAGATTCATTAAAACTCCACTTAGTTTTAATCTTCCTAAAAATCAATATCCATGGTTATTTAACTTGGGAAATCACATCCTGGCTTTAACTGGGTTAAAGAACTAATGTTATTTAAAACACGGTTCACTATAAACCCAAAATCACATTCCATTAATTATCGGGTTAAAGAACAAGTGTTATTTAAAACACCGTTCATGATAAACCCAAAAACTAATTCAAATTCAATTCCAATTAAATACCATTTAATTGGTACATTTCATTAAATCTAAATAAAAAGATTTCATCTTATTCTCCACTGGGTTTAAGAACAGTGTTAATGAAGACACCATTCACGACAAACCCAAACCCCATTCGATATTAAATACAAGGCTCTGAATAGAAAATATATCGGCTTATATTCAATATCAAATTCTACGACCAACAAATATTGTATTAGAAATAACGATATAAACATATCTTTCAAATTTCCATAACAATATCTGTATAATCACGAAATCCAACATCGAAACTTTCCAAAGACAATTTCGATTCAAATCCATTCCAATTCAATTATTGGAAATTCTAGTTACTTTTAAAACCCTTTCAAATCCAATTTATTTACTTTAAAAATAAATGGATTCTAATTCTAGTTCAAAACAAGTTCATTCCAATAAAAATCTATATTTACTTTTCAAATATGGAATTTTTCATCCCACTTCTTCACAAATCATTTCTTATGATTTTACACAAATTATTACTATTTTTACTAATTTTATCAAGGCCCGTACAGTCGATTTCCATCAACGGACATCGAACTGCACTTACAGCGACCTTTTCCAGATTTGATTTCGACATAATTCCAAATACTACCATTAGATTTCAAATCTCTAATATTTGTTAGTAAACTCTTTTCAATACGAACCCAACGGTTCCGGTTTTAGGAGAATCCGACGGTCGGATCACCCGCAACATCCATTCGAAATCAATGGTCGAAATTCACAAACTACCACAGCGCGGTGCATTCTATTGAGGCCATTATATATATAATATGTATACTATATATATTTTGTCGATTTCCTTTTAAAACGTATTTTATAAATCATTTTAAATTCGTTTTCGAAATGATTTCAACTTCATATTCAATTTCGAATCAAAATTGAATATTCCACATCATCGATATACAAATGATAATATTTTCAAAACGTTATATTCTGAAATCACTTCCTTTTCTATATTCATTTCAAAAACGAATATAATCGATATAAATATCGTTCGCATCAAAATGGCGCATATCTAATCAACACGGCTTTATATATTTCAATAACTTCGTTATTCTACTCAACAAATGAATATTTTCTTCAACACATGAATATATATTTTATTCAACACATGAATATATATTTTTATTCAACATATGAATTTATATTTTCTATTCAACACATGAATATTTATTTTCTATTCAGCACATGAATACTTTTCTATTCAATACATGAATATATTTCTGTTCAACACATGAATATATTTCTATTCATCACATGAATATATTTTCTAAATTGGAATGAGGCCCAATCAATTACCATATAATGTTAATTATATGGATTTTCTACAACACATGTATATAAAAGCAACGATAAATAATCAACCATCATCCAGAGTGCACCACACAACTGCATAAGCATTAAATATAAATAATTAACGCTTACACAGTCTGTCAACCCATCGATTGACATACAACTAAACAATCGGGATTAGTGTACGTCAAATATCATCCCAATACCCGTGTGGGGTTTCAAATCAACAAACACATATTTTATTTGTGCAGTTGGGCAATGTGTAAAATTTATCGTCCCAATCAATGTCAGTCAAATCAATGTATATAAACAAATCGTCCGATTTGTTTATAAATATTTATTTTACACACACGTTAAAAATTATATTTTTAACTATAAAATATTTTCCACTATAAAATATTTTATTTCATTCCACATCACACAATCAAATTTCACAACACAGCAATCAAACAAACAAGTCATCCATGGTCTGTGGACGACGGGTGTCGGGTGCTACTAAGCACCGTATGCATCCTAGTATATATTTCAACTAGAAAATAAATTAAAAGTGAGGAGTTCTCACCGAGGGTTCCACTCCTCCAGTTTTATTTCTGTATATCAGAACAGTCGGAGTTTGCCAAACTTTCCAACGCAGTCTTCTCAATGCTGTTCATATTACAAATCACAGTTTTATTTCAACGTATATATATATAATAAAAACCAGATTTTTATTTCGCTATATATATAAAAATCATATTTTTATTCTCTACATTATATAAAAATCATATTTTTATTCTCTACATTATATAAAAATCATATTTTTATAACGATATTTATACAACGAAAATCCTATCTTTATACGGATAAAAATCATGACTTCATACGAATAAAAATCCCACCTTTCCATTATTAAAAATATAAACTTTTCTTAATTAAAAATATAAACTTTTCTTAATTAAAAATATAAACTTTTCTTAATTAAAAATATAAACTTTTCATAATAAAAATTTCAACTTTCTATTGTTATTCATATGAAAATATCCTTTTTTATTTTATAACCTAAATAAATAAAAATGAATAAAAACTTACTGTTTTACTGTCGGCGGAGGGGACGGCGCGCGAGGGTGTCGCAGGAGCTTTAGGTGGGTGGTCAGGACAGGTGGCGGCGGATTTAGGGGGCGCCGTGCTTCATCAGAGGGTGGAGGTGGATTAAGGGGGGGTACGATTTGGGTTAGGGCAATCGATTTTGAGGACTAGGGTGATCGAACGAGGCTAGGGGAGAGAGGGGGAGGCGCGGCCGAGCTCCGGTGAGATGGAGCGGCGGGCGGCGATGCTACTGGCAGGGGGCGAAGGGGTATTGGGGATTGGGTTTTGGGTTTTATTTCATTTTTTTTCTTTTATTATTTCTGAACGTGGAGAGATAAGTGATGGAGGCGGGGGTTAATATAAAATTATTTTATTATTTATAATTTCAAAAAGTACCTTTTTATTTTGAACTCGAAATCAAACCCACCGACTGTCGTCCATAGCTAATTACCCCCATTCAGAACACAATGGGATATGTACCGTAAGCCAGTTCGGCCATTTCGATCTGTTTTCGTCAAAATCAAAATATAAATCAGTATATATTCAATTTGAACGTACAATTTAAATTACCGTGGCCACATATAGTCTTTAAAAATTCCAGAAAAATTATTTCTAGCTTCGTATTGACGATACGGTCCTAACAAAACTAATTTCGTCAAATTCTGAGACCATTTGAAAAATGGCCATTTTCCAGTCGATTAAAATCAACTTTGGTCAAATGCGTTTTCCTTTGCCACACTCACATATTGATTCGAAAAATTACGAAATTTGTAGCCTAGCAATAACTAGACATCACGGATCCAACAAAAGTGGTTTCATCGAAAACCGAGGTCATTTGCAAAATTGCTATTTTTAAGGGCCAAAATTCCATAGCGACTATTCTGAAATTTCAACTGGGCATAACTTTTTATCCCCGCTATCAAATTTCAATTTTTTAGATTCATTGGAAAGATATTATCAATTTGATTCTAATATTTTTGGTTTCGCCAAAATCCGTTTTATTTTGCACCCGGTACATTCATTTGAACTTTGAAATCGAATTTTTGAACTACCGCGCCATTTTCAATTCCTTTTATAATTAAAAATAAATATTTATATTCTAATGTCGATTCAAATAAATATATACGTTCTAATTCTATTCGAATTAAATTTCTCGTCGATATTATTTAAAATAATCCATTTTAAATATTCAAAATTCGCTAAAATTGCCAAAATAAATTTTTTAAATTGGCTCGGATTTCCTGGTTATTACACTCCACATACATAATATACAATCAAAACCACGGACACTTATTGAGAAATGAATTTCGAACTATAACAAGGTATGGAACCACCTTCCGATAGTGTATCCCTAGAGGAGAATACACTGGGTTCAACAAGAACTTCTTGTAACTCGGCCACACATGACCGACCACTCATTTCGCTTGGGTGCATCGAATGTTTATCACCAACGATTGGGATCAGCAATCATTCTTTCGAATGGGACAACATCGAATAGAATAAAGAATGAAATGAATTTTCCTAGATAGGTGATAATACACCCTAATGGGAGCTACCCACATAGACATGCTGCCTTCCCGATTTTTGTCATTTCCCGGTTGTTGAGGCCTGAGGCTACGATTGCTTACAATTCACTGATAGCACAATCACTTTGAATGCCACGTTGTCATATTCTTAAATCATTAATTGATTTGCACAAATATACTTTGGATATTATGCTAAGAAAATAAATTCTCCATTACCATATATATTTATACAAATCAACATATGCGATCACTGGAAATACTCTGTCAGACACTCTTCCATATACGTTCGTTTTGGGATTGAACGAAACCGAAGGCACAATTTCTATTAATAGAAAAATCCCTTGCACTTTACTTTGTCTTTAATTATCTTCATATAATCTTATTCGCAACTCTGCTTCCAATGCAAAGTGGCTCTCGGATAATAATCCAACCGGTCTCTCCATATTGACAACGATATTGGCAAATACTTTGATAATCGGTTATTTAACTATCGAAGAAAAACAAACATTCATTCATCGTGTCAAACAATCACTGGTCCCTTTAATTAATATTTCATTAATTAAACCACTTTTCCTTTTCCTTATCAATATTTGTTAACTAAATATTTTCAATAATCATCTTGGCCTCTTACGCTATTTGGAAAACATTTCCATATATCGCTATCTTTTATTTTCTATATTTAGAAAATATATTCAATTTAAAATTGGAAAAAACATTCCAGTTACTTGTCTCTTTCATAGCCGTTCATTTCTATACTCAAGAAATATTTATTTATTCTATTTCCAAAATTCCACTTCCTTGGGTTAAACCAACTATTGTGTAAAACATCGTTACAAACAACCCAAAATATTGCATTCAACTAACTCTTATTCATACATTTCTCTTCGAGATTGGATCTTGCTATTTATCGGTTAAAAATGAAATCAATCAAGTTGGCGGTATAACTACGTCTCAGACCTTGGCTGAAAACATCCTTAACTTCCTAACGGACAAGACCACTTACCTCGAATAATCAACATCATAAAAAACAATTATTCATTTTTAAACCCGTATACATTTCTCTTTCTAATTTTACCAGATTTAATTATAGATTTCCTTTTTGTTTATAATATTATATTTTTAAGTTCGTTTCCTTATCGAATTATATATATATATATCAATACATTGATTTCTAATTATCCAATTTTCTTAAAAATATTCTAGCTCATTAAATTTTCGGAAAACTTCGACATAACCTCCTTCGTATGGGTCAATAGTTCAAACCTCAACTCGCCTCTCTAGGCCCTTTCCATTCAAAAAGAAAGTCAAAAAGCCAAGTGGCTTGCAGATTCAGCACATAAAAACTTGTATGGAATTTAAACGTGTACCTTTTTGTCGGACACATGAATTATAATCTTTATATACTTCATTCCATACCTGTCTAACCCATATACGTCCACTCACAATTTGTTTCAACTTAACTGGCCATTTTTAACTTGATTTGCTAATTTCTTTAGTTAGCCATCTGCCCATTTCATCTTTTTATTTGAACATATCACTTACGGATTTATTTTTTACTCAAAAAGCAATATAATTCCGTTTTCAACCCGAGTTTCATATTCGATTTCGAATATGAATTTATAAACCCCACTCACTTATGCAACGCCCAATTTCGATTCAAAACATGATTAACTAATTATTCTTCAAATTAGTTAATTCTATTCAACAATTAAAAATCTAATTTTTGTTTCAAAAATCATTTCATTACTCCACCTGAATTCATATATATTTTACAACTCAAGTCTAGATTCTTCTATTTTAAATCTAAGTTTTATTGCCTAAAATCCTTATATTTGATTAAATAAACCGTTATGGTTTTATATTGGTTATGGCGCTGTTTTTATGAAAATTTGATTTTGACATAACTCAAAATCTACTAGACGAAATCCAGATTTTTCTCTTTCATTAGAAAACTATTATTCAAACGGTCCTGATGATTCTTGTTTCAAAGAATTCCGACTTAAACTGAGTTCTATATACTCAATTGAAGTTCGAAACGCCAATTTACGAACTACCGCACTGCAGTGGGCTCGTTTTAATTATATTTAATATTTAAACGTTTTAAACTTCATTTATATATAAATTCTACTTCATTCTAATATATTTTAATATATACTAAACCAATTTTCCCAATTCAACTTAATAATTCTGATTATCCCAGCTCGCCAATTATTTCGTATCACAGTTATAAATTTATTTATAGTTCAATCTTCTATATTAAATTATAATTCCTTTATAAATAAATTATTTATAAAATTCAATATAATATAATTTCAAATTACAAATCCTACTGATTTATCTCAACTCAGTTTATATTCCAAATTCCAAAAATAAACTCGTCGTTCATTTCTCGAATGATTACCAATTCGCTGTTAAATTCATATTTGAATTTAAATTCTTAAATTATCAAATGATAATTTATTTCACTAAATTTAAAACATCGTTTATAAATTCAACTTCCTTGTTTCATATATTAAAACAAGTTCCATTTCAAATCTACCTGAAACCCAATTCATTTTATATTCCAAATCCTAGAATAAAATTGTCGTTCCCTTTTCGAAATGATTTCAATTTCTATCTTTAAATTCATACTTGAATCTATAATTTCACCTTTATCCCATGAAAATTATTTCACTTTATAAACAATGTTTATAAATTTTCTTCCTTGTTTTATACATTAAACAAGTTCCATTTCAACACCCATTTGAAACCAAATTTCTATATTTGGAATACCTTACTTATAATAAACCTTACATATATATATATATATAGTGAATTTATTTTCATATTTAAAATTTAAACTTCTATTTAGTACAATCCAAATATTTTCTTTTTATGAAAATATTTATTTAAATCAATTCAATTAATTGAATTCAAATCATAAACCCATACGGATTTATTTTAATTCAATTCTCATTCCAACCATTGGAATAATTTCCTCATCCCTTATTAACATGATTCCCAATCGTTAGTTTAAATTCATTTTTGAATTTAAATATTTGAATAATGCAAATGATAATTTTTCCACTTCATTTATAAACACCATTTATAAATTCATTTCAATTTCCTGATTATCAAATGAAAATCATTCCATTTAATTTATAAACATCATTTATAAATTTACTTCAATTTCCTGCATTATTTAATTTATAAACACCATTTATAAATTCATCACTTTAATTTCCTGTATTACTTAATTTATAAACATCGTTTATAAATTCAATACTTGTTTTATTTATTCAAAACAAGTTAATATTTCTGGTCCATTCGAAATTTGAATTCTATTTTTTAGAAATAAAGATTTCCCTTTTAAATCTCAAAATATCCTTTTTATGATATTTTTATAAATCAATATTTAGGCCCCTAATGATATTTAAACACCCCAAAACACTCAGTTATCAATCGCAGGTTTTCTAACAAGTCATATATTATAATATATATGTGAAACAAACAAACAATAATATTTTCAGGAATCTAGTTGGATCCCACCAACCTGTTTTCCCTGCATCCAATCCTGCTTTGAGGCAGGATATCGCGGTATAGAAGGTCATCCACTATCATAGCGTGGGGCGTATGGGGTCATCCGCTAATGATACTGCGGGCATCCGCTAATGTTACTGCGGGAATCCAGTCACCGATATATATATATATATATATAATAACCACAAACCAATCCTAAATAACTAATATATTTTTCAAAGCCACAATAAGATTTTAATGCAACCAAACGGCCAACAGACAAATATTTTTAAAAAATAATTATAATTCTAAATAAAATCTGAGTGAGATTTACTCACCAGCTTTTTCCATTGTTGAATATCCTGTTTAATTCTTGATAGTCAGCTACAAATCTTCCCAAATGATTTCGCACGTACGATAATTTTATTTAAATTTGCTGGTTAATTTTTTATTTATTTTAAATTAACTACTTAAATGAATAAATAAATTGCCTATATATATACACATATATTCTCCTTTTTCCATTTAATTTAAGCATCACAAATCATTTTAAATTAAATATCTAAACCATGATTTTAACCTTGCATAAATCCAATATAGTATATAAAAACGTGCAGTTTATATAAGCTATATATTCTTTTCTGAACCTCATATGAATAAAAACATTTCATTATAATATATATATATATATATGTGTGTGTGTGTATATATATATATAAAAGCTAATATACTTTGAATTGTATATGAACAAATTTAAATTACTAAAGTAAATTTGTTACCTAAAAGTCTGAAAAATATCCAAGCATTCAACCTCCTTCTTCCTTTACCCATAGAACTCGGCGTTTCCCATTTCCACCAGACAACATCTGGCCTTCTCCTTTTGAAACTAAAAATCAGAACTTTATACTCAGTAATAACCGAATTTATTTTCTTTCTTCTCTAATGTTCGTACACAACCGACATTCACAGTCCATTACCAACGAACTCGTTCTTTACGAGATCTGAAACCAAACACTCCTTTATTTTCATCTTTTCGTACTCATCCATCCATTTCCAAAAGGCCAAAGCTCACATCGTCTCTTCATCTCGCGATCTGGGACTGTGCTCGTGACCTCGACCTGTGGGCAGTGACATTTTCATTCGTTACTTTCCACCAGTATTCGATTTCGACCATCGTGACTTCCATCTTAGCACTCGCAAGACTATTGCGCCCTTTCCCTCCACTGCGATACCCCAGAACCCACCTCCTGCTACTGTATCAAATCATTTTTGACCTCGCTTTCCACTAAAATTGCAACATCCGAATTCAAACCCAAAGTCGAAACTCTTTAGTGCGGTAGCCTCTATCGTACTCCCTGGAAGAAAATTGCATGGTCATACTGATGTCGAGCATCACGCTATGATAGGAGGCGATTTTGTTTGAATCGATTTTTCTCTCTTTTTCTTTTAGTGGATCGATTCAATTTGTTTTAACAGCATCTTTGATTTCATTTTTGAAAGAGGAAGTTTTTGGTTATAAAATAAAATGGAAAACAAACAAAAAAGGGACCGCGATTTTATTTGGGGAGGACCATTTTCTTACTACAGCTTCGAGCAATTTATTTTTAGAAGAGCAAAAAAATGGAAAGAAACAAGGTCATCGCGATTATTAATAAAAGGAGAATACTTAGTTAGTAAGGAATTTGGTCTGCCTAATTTAATGCCCATTGTACTTGCCATGTACCGTGTATTAATTTACTTAGGGTAGAAGGAAACCCTTTATTTATTTATTTATTTTAGCTTTGAATTAACTGATACAATTTAATTAATTAAATTATCCCATTGATTACGAACTCCTATTCGAACGCAACAACTGGCATTTCTAGGGTTATACCATTATTCTAAACACATTGACACAGGTTTCAAAGCCTCATTTGATCATTTGGCAAAGATACTAATTTAAATCGATATAAATTAAATTCAAAACAATTAATTCCTCGAAAATAAATTAATATTATTATTCTAATTCAAACAGAAGTTTGTATTTGATCATCTGAACTGTTTTCAATTCAGTTTTAAATTTTGAATTCAATTAAATTCATATTATGATAATTTAATATATTCGATATTAAATCGAAATTGATTATTATATCGATAACTTGATATAAAAATTCATTTATATTATCAACACAATATTTGAAACGATATTAAATATTTAAAATAAATCGACCAAAAAATTGGATCATTACAGGAGTTTACATGGGTTTGTACGAACCGCGAACATCTAGCATTGTACGCGAAAAATATCACCAGTCTCCTTCGTAAAATAATCATTAGACATTCTGGCAAAAATCTTTCATCATGTCAAAATTTAAAATCTTTGTCACGCATCTGCTTTTTTTTTCAAATTCAACTATGTAAAACTATGCACATGAAATATCTCTGCACTGCTGCATACTAAAAGACTCGGCGTGTTATTTTTTTTCAAAACTTCTAGCTGTTCTTCATACATAAAATAAAATAGTAACATGTCTGTCCTTTCCCCAGCATGCCTACTGTACAAAATAGCGATGTTTTCCTTTAAATTTCCACCTTCTCCGTTCACTTGAAAACACATCGGCAACACCAAATAAATCGAAAAGTTTGGAAAAATATCATAAATAAAAACCAAAAATAAAATAAAGCTTCCACTGCAAATAACCCACTTCAATGCTTTCTTCTCAAAACCAACATGTGAACTAAAAACTAGCGCCTGCCTGTTTCCTTCTCATCGCAAACTAAAATCCAAACTCATGCATCTTCAAATAATATACCACTCCCCATTCCTATAAACCGCAGTTTCACCATAGGGAGTTTCGATGCAAAGTTTCTAATCAACAGTGCCTCATGATGGGGGGAAGCGACGTTGGTGATGAGATAAGGGAAAGCTTTGACACAGTAGTTATCGTAGTTATTGCGGTTGGTTTAGGCTGTAGAGCTTGGCACGGGACTGCAGACCAAAGAAGGAGGACCTCAAGTAAGTGTGGAGGCGCACGTATGGTTGAGGCCAAGGGGTTGTAGCAGTTTGTAAGACATGTGGGCGGGACGGTGACTCGAAGACAGTTAGTGTTACACGTTTTGGCAACAATGGAGGTGGTGGAAGGGAGTTTGGGTATGCTGATGGGTTACAGAAGTAGTTTAGGTTCCGGGAGATTTGAAAAAATATAAAATAAAATAAACGCATGATGTTTCTTGGAGAAACGGTGGAAGCTGGAGTTGTTCATGATGATGTTGGCTTTAGTTAGGAAGTGGTTAGAAACTCATATGGTAAATAGCAAGAGCTGTTCACGTTTTCAGCATAGTAGGAGAAGCAGGCTACATGCTGGAGAAGGAAATATGGGAGCAGTGATAATGTACATGGGCTCATGGCATGTCATGGGTTTAAAAACTGGCAGAAAAAAAATAAAGCGAGGAAGAAGAATTGGGTTGTTGTTTGGTAAAGGTGGATGCACATTCCTGTAGAGGTTTTTTGGTGGCGGTGCTTTAAGGTAGAGGTGGAAAGAAGCTCAGCGTGGTTTAAAATAAAATAAAATATATGTACGAAAGAAGAGAAGTTTATAAGGAAGGAGAGGAAAGAAACTGCAGAAGAACATACGTAAGAGAAAGAAGAAGGTGGTCGGGTGCAGAAGAGAGAATGGGCTTGGGCCTCACGCGTAAGATGTATTAAAAAAAGTAAAGGAAGGAGAATAATGGTCAATGGTAAGAAATGCTTGGGTATGTTATGTAACACCGCGTATTTTCGGTAAACATTAAAGTTACGAATTAAAGAATAATTAATTTCAAATGTAAGAATTAAGGGAAACGGGTTATGCCATTGTGTCCGTCTCGGAATTCTGCTTCAGATAGAGTCCAGTTTTGCATAAATCGGATTCCGTATGAAGGATTTATGACCTTCAGAAGATTTAAGAATTTAAATAAACAGTTCAGAAATTCAAAATCCAAAATCTGAAGCAGAAGCGGGCTGGGCGGGAAATTTCCCGCCCAAGGCCAGGTCGACCAAGAGGTCGACCAGGGGGTCGACCTCCCCCCATACAGGTCGACCTGGGGGTTGACCTCCCCCTCGGGTCAGATCTAAAAACTGACGTGTTTTCTCTATGACGAATTTTTGTGTCATTAGGGCTTGCGTGGCACGTTCTGGTTGGTTCTCTTAGGTTTGAATGGCTTTGATTTGCTTTAGGTTAATCTGACGCGTCCTATTAAATCAAACTTCTATATAAGCAACCTAAATCTAAACCCTAAAGCCACACAAAAATATTCCTAAGACCATCATGCTGTCAACACTCAACCTAGAGTAGCCGCCATTCTCATTCAACTAGAAAGCAAGTAGGTATTGCAAATCAAATCTAATTCAACTAAGAGAATTCAACGTCTACAACAAAGGAGAGCTATTCAAATTCAGAATACAGATTCCAGAACTCAAGAATAGCCTCCTTTTTGTAAGTCCAGTTATCATTTAGACCTAAACGATGTTAGAATTGTGATAAATAACTGGATATAGAACATCGTCTAATGTAAATCTATGTCTATCCTTTTTTGTTAAAACTGAATTGATTGGGACTATAATTCTTTCTATGCTAAGTTGTGAATCTTGTTGTATATTATTTGATGATCAAAGTTAAATGCTTTGGACCCATATGTTGTATAATTTGCCAGTGACATATCATATTGTGTAGTTTGGCAATGACAAACCATATTGTATAATTTGGCGACGAATATCACATTGTGTAAATTTTGGCAATGACATTTCATGTCGCATGATTTGATAATAACACCTATATGTCATATGACAATTTGGTAAATTTGTTATGGTTATGCAAGTTCAACCATGTTCACATATATGACCAAAACTACATGCTAATATGATTAAGTTCATGCTAGATTAGATCCAAATAATTTGCGAAGTTCACAATTACATGCCTAATGTTAAGTTTATGTAATTCTATGTAAAACTCCTATTTCATGATCCATGTTAAGTAGATCTAAATTTGCAAGTTCATAAGTGAATGTATATTGTTATATGCCAAATTCATATGATACATATGTAGTTAGATCAATATTTTTATGATGTTGGAATTATTACATGTTCCTCTTTTTTCCCCTTTTGTGTATAAGTTAGGCTATGTATCGAGCCTAACATTTTATGTGATTCATGCGAACATTTAACGGGGGCAACGTTGGGGGGGGGGGAAGGAATATGAAATTATCTATAATTGGCATATTTGGCTCATGAACATGTAAATGTTTTATGGCATAAAGTGGTATAAATTTTTATACCTAAAATTATGAACTTGTTTTAAAATGGAAAGTGGGGCTTGACTTGAGTGACAATAATTTACATATAAATATAAAGAAGTAAATATGTAAATTTAGAAAAGACGTATACGCCTAACCCGAGGTTAGATTGAGTTACAGTGCAAGACTGCCCGGAACCGCCCGACACATCCAACAACCGTAACAATATATATCTAATGTGGGAGGTTAGTGCATCAAGCCCAAAGGAACCCGAGGTTAGACTGAGTTGCGGTGTAAAACTGCCCAGACCCGACTGGCACATCCAGTAACCACAACAATACCTGTCTAATGTGAGTGGTTGGTGCTTTAATAAATGAATTAAAGCTATGTCAGGAATGGTAGGGTTAAGTTAATTAAGGCAAAACTTAACTAATGCAACATGTTAACTAAACTGATGGGTGGGGTTAGGTTAACTTGGACACTTAACCAATTTAGCATGTCGACTAGAAAACCCTAGTAATGGGGACCCATTTCAGCAGTAACCCACATAGATGTATCATGGTACCCTGAACAAGGCAGGGTGGGGCACGATTACTGGGCTGATTATAAGCAGTCAAAACGACGGCAGTTGGTGCATCAGTGTAGGTTCCGATGGAGTACGGGCGTGCACGTACTCCGGAGTGGAAAAAGCAGGCACCGGGCATCAGTAGTTATACACTGTGCATCTTGAATCATGTCAGTTTGCCACCATAGGATTTGATACACCCCATGGTGTGACCGGCACAGGTATCTACAATCGAGCGGGGCCGTATGACATAAGTGTTAAATGTGTGCGAGTAGGAACCGATCAATGAAAAAGGGATCACTGGGTTTTGAACTCACAATTATGGTTAAAATATCTAATAGGTGTAGAGAATATGAACATGAGTGTGATAGTATGATTAGTTTATCTTGCCTTGTTTATCTTGCCCTGTTTAGCTTACCTTATCCTATGTTACCTTATTTCCTTATTATTGTCATGTGTCTAGCTTATTCAAGTCATGGTTCTCTTATCAGTTTACATGTTGAATAATCACTGGACTTACCAGACTTATGTCTGACCCATTTTCTTTCGCTCTCTTTTCTTCCATTCCCCCCCACCCCCCAGGTACCCAGGAAGGGAATAGCTCAGCCTAATTTGGACCGTTCATCTTTCCAAGCTTGAAGACTCTGTGATGTATAGCTTGGAACTTCTTATCTTTGGCTATGGCTTTGGACACACTACTACTTGGGGATTTATGCAGTTTTATTATGTTTTATGCTTCTTTATGTAATAATCAAGACAGAGATTTTGATGTAGTGATTTGGAAGTGGTTTGAAACAGTTTGCTATAATGTTTTGTTATGAACCACATTTAAAATAAAGTTTGTTTTTCCGTAGCTTATATACATATCTGTCTTGTAAATTATCTGTGTCTTTTACCTATAATGCTCCACCAAAGTTAAGGCATTCCCTTTGTGAGTGACCTTAACGGTGGTGGGGTGTTTCACTTGGTATCAGAGCAAAGGTTTACCAGATCAGGTAAAAATTTTGAGAACTGTTTTTTAAAAAGAAGTTTAAAGAGGCAATTTTCAAAAAAAAAATGTTTTGTTTTAAAAAGGCGTAATCCCCCAAAGCCATATGCACTATCCTTTTATCCTTTGTTTTGAATTTCTCCTTTTTTGTTTCAGCATATCTGGGGATCTTAACCTTCCAGAGGGCGTACCGGTATCTGGGTAGTTCAGAAGGTACCTAGAGGCTAGGGCTAATGCCGTAGGCCCAGCAGACGTTCCTCCTCCCCCAACTGTTGCGGTTCCTCCTCCTCGTGCAAATGCTTTCTCAAAAATATGTAGGGACTTTCGAGCCATGGGTGGAAAGAAATTCAATGGAAATGAATCCTTCGTGGAAGCAAGAAACTGGCTCAAAGAAACTGAGGATTTGATCGATATCCTCAAAGTGGATGATAGGCAGAAAATACAGTTGGCGGTATGGTTGCTCAAAGATGAAGCCTCCTATTAGTGGGAAGTTACTAACGCTGAAAGACCAATTGAAACTTGGATGGATTTTAGAATGAGGTTTGAAATGAAATTCCTCCCACAAGATGAACGAAGCCTATAGATGGAGAAGTTCTTAGCTATCAAACAGGGAAGTATGTCGGTCAAGGAATATGTTAATCAATTCAATCAGCTGGCTAGGTTTGGATTGAAGTTAGTGAACACTCCACATAAGAAGGCTCTCCGCTTTGTTAAAGGATTGAATGAGCCATTGCACAGTGTAGCTATGTCCTATATACCTATGGGTGCGACTTATGAGAGACTGGTGGACATGGCACTGTTACAAGAAGAATATAAGGTTGGCAAGAAGGAGACAAAGGTGGAAGCATCTCAAGATAAGAAAGGGGAAGGATCACAGAGCAAGAAGACAGATTCCAAGAAGGGCGGGAAAACAACAAAACCCGTGACAAGAGGAAGTGTAACTTTTGTGGCATTCCTGGACATCTGGTTAAGGACTGCAGGAAGAAGAAAAGGAAGAAGGGTGGTTGTTTCCATTGCGGCGAGGCAGGACACATGGCTAGGGACTGCCCAAGAAATCAAGGGCAGGGGCAGAGAGATGGATCTACTTCGGGAGGGCAGGTTCATGCTCTCATGGCACCTCTGCAAGAACGAGGTAGAAATGTTTCTGTTGAGAGTTTAGTTTATCTTTTTGATCATCTTGTTCATACACTCTTTGATTCTGGCGCATCGCACTCTTTTATATCTACTGCTTTAGTTGAATCTCTGCACCTAGACACCAGTTTAGTAGAGGATCCCTTGGTTGTTTCAAATCCAATTGGGGGCTCAACTTATTTGTCAATGATTTGTTTGGATTTGGAAATTTCTATACTAAGTGTGGGGTTTAGATGCAATGCCTATGTTTTGGGCTTCATGGGCTATGGGTTGATTCTAGGCATGGATTGGCTATCCAGTAATGGTGCCATCCTCGATTGTGAAAGGAGAGTGGTTAGACTCATGACTTTCCTCGGTAACACTCTCGAAATTTCTTGTAATCCCATGAACTCTGTTATGCTTAGCTATCTAGAATCTCTTGATGCGTCTATTGAGAATTTGCAGTCTGTTAAAGTAGTCCGTGAATACTCGGATGTCTTTGAAGAGGTTAAAGGGTTACCTCCGAAGCGGGAAATAGACTTCCGCATATACCTCATCGATAATGCAAACCTCGTTGCTTTACCCGTTAGACACATGGCTCCAAGGGAGAGGAAATAACTCAGCAAGCAAGTTAAAGAGTTGCTTGAGAAGGGGTTTATAAGGCGGAGTATTTATGAATGGGGTGCTCCAGTAGTGTTCGCAACTAAAGCGGATGGTTCGCTTCGCCTATGCATTGATTATAGGGAGCTAAACAAGCTGACCAAAAAGAATAGGCACCTACTTTCAAAAATAGATGACTTGTTCGATCAGCATTAGGTGCATCGGTTTTCTCCTAACTAGATTTAGCTTCCGGGTTTCATCAGCTGAGAGTGGCTGAAGACAGCATTGATAAGACCGCGTTCAGAACTCCATATGGTTTCTTCAAGTGGCTTGTCATGCCTTTCAGTCTAACGAACGCACCCGCTTACTTCGGTGGTTTGATGAGCAGAGTGTTCAGGGAGTTCCTCAATAAGTTCGTGGTGGTCTTCATAGATGACATTTTGATTTTCTCAAAGAGTGAGGAAGAGCATGCTCAGCATTTAAAACAAGTCATGGATACTCTTCCAGCACATCAGTTGAAAGCCAAATTCTCCAAATGCCACTTCAGGAGAGAGGAAGTAAGATTTCTTGGACATGTGGTATCCACGGAAGGGTTAGCCGTGGACCCCGCAAAAGTAGTTGCAATACAAGATTGGAAGGTTCCACGGAATGCGACCGAGGTCTTGAGCTTCCTCGGGCTAGCGGACTTTTACCGAAAGTTCATCAAAGACTTTGCGAAAATCTCAGCTCCGCTTACAAAGTTGACAAAGAAGAACCTAACTTTCAATTGGGATTTGGATTGCGATATTACTTTCCGATGATTAAAGAGAGCTCTAACAACAGCCCCAGTTCTGACATTGCCGGATGGGAGCAAGATGTTTACCGTATACACGGATGCATGTGGCATGGGACTAGGTGTTGTTTTGATGCAAGAGGGGAAGGCAGTAGCTTATGGAGGCAGGCAGTTGAAAGCACATGAGAAAAACTACCCAATCCACGATCTAGAGTTGGCTGCCATCGTCTTTGCGCTTAAGTCTTGGCGCCATTATCTTCTAGGTGAGAAATTTGAATTGTATATTGACCATAAATCGTTGAGTACCTTTTTCTCGCAGAAAGATCTTTACTTGAGGAAACAAAGGTGGATGGAATTCTTGGCATCCTACGATTTTGAGATTTCCTATACACCTGGCAAGGGCAATGTAGTAGCAGATGCCTTGAGTAGAAAGAAGCTGACCTTAAGCCCTCTCTTTGTTGAAAGGCAGAGCTTGGAGTACATAGCCATTTTTGACTTTAGACCCTCCAGCGATCATGTGACTGGTTTGTTAGCATCGCTGGAGGTGCGGCCTACTCTTTTGGACTCAATAGGAACCGTGCAACGTGAAGACCCTCAGCTTGCTGATGTGATGGACAAGCTAATTAGGGGTGAGACTTCTAGTCACCTCAATAGATACTCCATCGATGATAAGGGATGGTTGAGGCGGGATGGAAGGCTATGCGTTCCACAAGCAAGGGATTTGGTGAAGAAGGTTCTCGAAGAGGCGCACCATTCCAAGTTGACCACACACCCCGGTGGAGACAAGATGTATAAAGACGTAAGAAGGGTTTTCTTTTGGGATGGCATGAAGAGGGATGTAGCTGAATTCGTCTCAAAGTGCTTATTATGCCAGCAAGTCAATGTAACACCCCACACCCGCTAAGGTCACTCACTAAGGGAATGCCTTAACTTCAGTGGAGTATTTTAAGTGAATATAGAACAGAAAAATTACAACAAGACAGATATAAGTAATACTTGAAATTTAAAACATCATTTCATTGCAGCAGAAGGTAAACATGTTTGGTTACATATCAAAAACCAACAAGAGTCAAGTACAAAATATCCACCTCGTTAAAACATAAGTACATAATCCCACTTCATAACTAATAGCCATAATAGAAAAGATAACCGAGCTTTACTCCAAGAGTCCAAGCTCCAAAAGATAGATAAAGCAATCCGATCAAAGCCCACTAGTGCTAGGCCCACTCTGATAACCTGAGGGTTGGGAAAAAGATAAAAACAACGGGGTCAGACATAAGTCCGAGTGAGCCCTATAACTTTAACAATACAATCATTAAAGTAATTAGGGCATGATATAAACCTGGTATGGTACAACTGGGGATAAATGACTACACTAAGCAGCCAACTAGACTTAGGATGAACTAAGATAACGGTAAAGACACGCCTATCCACCCAAGGATAAATACTACACTGCACCACACCAGATCTACCCACCCAAGGGTAATTCCTACACTGCACCACACTAGATCTACCCACCCAAGGGTAATTCCTACTTAAAGGTTGATCCCTCCCAAGGACTTAGAAAATTTACCCAGTAGTTTCGTGTACCCCTAGCTGACTACATAGGTGCCGTCTGCCCCTATCTCCACTAGGTGTACCCACTACTCCCAAGCGATCGGCTCCCTACCGTAAATACCCGTGCTGGCCCCACAGTGGGGTGTATCACTCCCCAAAGTGGCAACCCGATACAATCAATGGTGCACGGCTTATACCTACACGATGCAACAACGTCTTACCTACCAGCCCGGGTCCACACACGCATATGAAACCCATTGGACTTGCGTTGCCACCACTAACCCGTTTTGGCCTCTTATAGTCAAGCCCAGTACGCGTGTCCCGTCCTCGACATGGATCGAGCCCAATAAGATACATATGGGTTACTGGTTGAAATGGGCCCCCACAAGCTACCCACCTAAGCTTGTCCTTTCTAGTGTATCCCACTTAACCCTTTTTAATAATAATGTCCACTTACATGTTTAAAGTTTGGTTAAGTCATGTAATCATATTTTAATTGCCACTCAAGGCACCCACTAGATTTCCACATGCCACCCAAGGCACTTACTTGATTTCCACATGCCACCCAAGGCACTTACTTAACCCTTTAATCATGTTTAATTACATGTTCCACTTGGGTTAAGTAATCTAATTTTATCTTCTATTGCCACCCAAGGCAACCACTAGATTTTCCCCATGCCACCCAAGGCACTTACTTAACCCTTTAATCATGTTTAATTACATGTTCCACTTTGGTTAAGTATTCTAATCTTATCTTCTATTACCACCCAAGGCAACCACTAGATTTTCCCCATGCCACCCAAGGCACTTACTTAACCCTTTAATCATGTTTAATTACATGTTCCACTTTGGTTAAGTATTCTAATCGTATTTTCTATTGCCACCCAAGGCAACCCACTAGATTTCCACATGCCACCAAAGGCACCCACTTAACCCCTCATGCCCCACTACATGCTTATCTGGTTAAGTGTTTCTTAATTGATTAAGAACGTAACCGTTGTAAAGACCTCTCACATTAGACTATCTTTTATGGAAGCTGGATTTGCCGGTCGGGTCCGGACAGCCTTACGCCATAACCGAGTCTAACCTCGTGTCTTTACACTTGTCACGTATTTAGTTTGTGCCTAGGACCTCTCACATTGGGCCAATCATTTGTAGCCGCTGGATTTGCCGGTCGGCTCCGGGCAGTCTTATGGTACAAAAGGGTCCAACCTCGTGTCTTAGTCGATTAATTACACCTAATTGATCACCCCCATAATTTGTATTAATTATCCCTAATTAATTACAAATTTAACGATGTACATAATTGACTCAATTATGTCCATCCACTTTATGGTATGCATAATCATACCAACTTCACACCATTTCATTAACATGAATATTAACCCCATCGTTCCCCACGTAATTCGCTAACATGACATACTTAAAAGGGAACATTCATCACACATACAATGGGTTCAACTTGCATAACATTAGCATCAACATGGGTTTAAAAGGTGTAAACATGCATATAGCATCAAACCCAACTAGCATAAATAATCAACCCAAACTTGCATGAATCACATATGTCATAAAGAGGTTAACTTGCCTAAGTTACTTATGTCATACAAAGGGGTAAACTTGCATATGTATGTATGACATACAAATGGGTTAACTTGCATATGTATGCATATCATACAAAGGTGTAAACTTGCACATGTTACTTGCATATAATCAAACACCAAACTTGCATAACATGTCATATATGAACCTGCATATAATCATACACCAAACTTGCATAACATATCATATATGAACTTGCATATAATCAAACACCAAACTTGCATAACATGGTGTCATAATGGATCAATGTTTATCATAGCGATTTGCATAACTAGCATCATGAACACATAGCCTAAAACTTGCACAACTTGCATAACATCATGATCATCTAGCATATGACTTGCATAACTTGCATAACATCATGATCACATAGCATATAACTTGCATACCTTGCATAACATCATGATCACATAGCATATGACTTGCATAACTTGCATAACATCATAAACACATAGCATATGACTTGCATAACTTGCATAACATCATGATCACATAGCATATAACTTGCATAACTTGCATAACATCATGATCACATAGCATATGACTTGCATAACTTGCATAACATCATAAACGCATAGCATATGACTTGCATAACTTGCATAACATCATGAACACATAGCATATAACTTGCATAACTTGCATAACATCATGAACATATAGCATATGATAACATAACTTGCATTGATCCACATTCATAGCCATAACCTCATTATATCCTATCATAATCATTTCAACAATTGGTCATTAAGGCTATAGAAACTCACAACTTGTTGATTAGCACTCCTATGAAGAAGATTAAGTTGCTAGAGTTGATTAGAGGTTGATTTGAGAGGCTATCTTCTTCTATAATTTGATGGAGGCTCCTTCAAGTTGCATTTTGACAGCATAATGACGTTGTAACTATTTTTAGTATGAATTAGGGTAGTCTTAGGGTGTATTTATAGAATTAGGATTTAGTTTAGGCCCTTAGATTAACCCTAATTTAGATTAGAGCCCTCAGATTTCGTCACAAGCTCCAAAACACAGCCCAAACCCCTTCAGACTGCACCCAGGCAAAACTGGCCGACAGGGGGGTCGACCACTGGGTCGACCCCTAGGGAGGGGGTCGACACCCATGTCGACCCTAGGGTCGACACCCTCTGCCTGGCGGGAATTTTCCCGCCTCTATGAAATGTGAAATTTTTGTATTTAAATCTGTTTTGAATTTTCTGAAAACTTCTTCGGGCCTTAACTGGGTCATACGGACTCCGATTTTCGAAAACTCGGACTCTATTTCGCGTATTTTTCCAAGACGAACGCAATGGCGTAGCCCGTTTCCCCTGATTCAGATTTTAAAATTTAATTCTGCTCTGATTTATATTATAGCAAGTTATTCAACATACGGGGTGTTACATTCTCCCCTAGTTAAAGGATTTCGTCCCCGAAATCTCTAAGTCAAGAAGAACGTATCCTACCATCCAAACAACCATCTACTCAAACCATCAAACACTGGCATCCATTGTCCTTAAAATTTCTAATGCTGTATGAACATATGCAAAAAGTGTGTGTATATGTTCCCTGTCTAATGCAAAATCAGGCGGCCTACTGATTCAGTTGACCTCCTTAATGCAAACCATGATAGTGCCATGCATCCAATATGTATGCGAGAGAACCCTATCGACACATACTATTACTACATGTGTGCACAACCATACACCAAAATGCATCATCCAAATGATAACACAACCATTATACATCCATTAATATAACTACCTACACACAATTATATGCAATATGCAATATGAAGTGACTGAGCCGATCTAGTGCCTAAAGTGTGTGTATATGCATCCACGAGCAACCACTAGCAACCACTTGCATCCACACGCATCCATCAATCATAACATGTCTCATACACATGTTTCAACCATAGGTTTACCCTATCTAAAGGTCAAAGGTACTAATGAGAGGACATACTAAAGATAAGATAAGTACTAGACAAACGATAAAGGAGAAGTTAAAAGACATACCCTCAAAAAGGAATGGGTACAATGAACGCATCTTCGCTTCTGTCTCCCAAGTAGTATTGCTCTCATCCTCTCCCCATTGCACTTTGACTAGTCGAACCTCTCTGTTTCTCAACTTCCTAATCTCTGACCCAAGGATGCGGGTAGGAGCTCGTCGAATAGTCGCATCACGCTCTACCTCCACTTCTCTAAGCAAGCTCGGCTCTACCACCTCTGCGGTCTCATGTAGGCACTTCCTCAAATGTGACACATGGAACACGTCATGTACCCCACTAAGTCTCTCGGGTAAATCCATTCTATATGCCATCCATCCAATCCTTTCCTTAATAGGAAACGGTCCTACTAATCTTGGTGCTAACTTCCCAACGGACCCAAAGCGAACAACATTCTGTAATGGAGATACTTTGACAAAGACCATGTCCCCAACATCAAACTCAAGATCCGTCCTCCTCTTATCCGCGTAAGATTTCTGCCTATCTTGCGCTGCTTTCATCCTTCTTCGAATCAAATCAATCATTTCCGAAGTCTCTCTAACCATATCAGGCCCAAGCAAGATCTTATCCGTAGATTCCCACCAACATGTAGGTGATCGACAAGGCCTTCCATAAAGAGCTTTAAAAGGAGCCATACCAATACTGGACTGAAAGCTGTTATTATACGCGAACTCCACCAATGGAAGATGCTCTTCCTATGTACCTCCAAAATCTAAGATACAAAGCCTCAAAAGGCCTTCTAGAACATGATTAACTCTCTCGGTCTGGCCGTCCGTCTGAGGATGATATGCGGTGCTCAGACACAACTGAGTCCCTACCGCCTCTTGCAAACTCTTCCAAAACTCGCTAGTGAAGATAGGATCTCGATCACTCACTATGCTAGAAGGTACACCATGCAACCGAACTATCTCTCGAAGGTAAACTGAAGCCAACCATGGAGCAGTCCTCTTACTCTTCATGGGTATGAAATGGGCACTCTTAGTAAGTCTGTCTACCACAACCCAAATTCCCGTATTACCCTTCCTCGATCTCGGTAACCCATCAATAAAATCCATCGAGACGCTATCCCACTTCCATTGCGGAACTTCCAATGGGTGAAGCAACCCACCGGGTTTCTTTTGCTCCGCTTTCACTTGTTGGCACACCAAGCATCTAGCGACATACTCGGCCACATCTTTCTTCATACCGGCCCAAAAGAAAACTCGCTTCATGTCTTGGTACATCTTGTCCCCACCGGGATGAATGGTCATTTTTGAACGATGCGCATCATCAAGAATAGCCTTCCTCAAACCCTCATCTTGCGGTACACAAAGTCTACCGTCTCTACGCAAGCACCCCCTATCGTCTAGGGTATACCTACTCAAATAGCTGGACGACTCCTCCCTTATGAGCCTCTCTACCAACTCGACCAACTGTGGGTCATCCCGCTATGCCTCGCCAATCTGTCCCAAAAGAGTAGGCCTGACCTCTAAAGATGCTAGCAAACCGGGTACAAAGTCAACGGAAGGTCTGAAATCAAACATCGAGATAAATTACAAGCTTCGTCGTTCCACGAACAATGGACTCAAGGACAACCTTTTTCTGCTCAAGGCGTCCGCCACCAGGTTACCCTTGCCAGGGGTATACGCTATCTCGAAATCATAGGATGCTAAGAATTCCATCCACCTTTGCTGTCTCAAGTTCAAATCCTTCTGAGAAAACAAGTACTTCAATGATTTGTGGTCAGTGAACAATTCGAACCTCTCTCCAAGAAGATAATGACGCCAAGTCTGAAGCGCAAAAACAATAGCGGCCAACTCTAAATCATGGGTAGGGTAATTTTTCTCATGCTTTCTCAACTGCCTTCCCCCATAGGCTATTACCCTTCCCTCTTGCATTAAGACTACGCCCAGTCCTGTCCCACAAGCATCCGTATAGACAACAAATGGCTTACTCCCATCTGGCAACACTAAGACTGGAGCTGTGGTTAAAGCTCTCTTTAACCGTTGGAACGCATCATCACAATCTAAGTCCCATGCGAAGACTAGATTCTTCTTCGTCAAGCGAGTTAATGGGGCTGATATCTTCGCGAAGTCCTTGATAAACTTCCTATAGTAGCCAGCCAACCCCAAGAAACTCCTCACCTCGGTAGCACTCTTCGGAACCTTCCAATCTTGGATGGACACTACCTTCGCGGGATCTACAGCTATCCCTTCCTTGGAGACCACGTGCCCCAAGAACCGCACTTCCTTCCTCCAAAAGTGACATTTAGAGAATTTAGCCTTAAGGCTATGCGCTCGAAGAGTCTCCAATACTTCCCTAAGATGTAGGGCATGCTCTTCTTCACTCTTAGAAAATACTAAGATGTCATCCACAAAGACCACCATGAACTTATTAAGGTACTCCCTGAACACCCTACTCATCAAATCAACAAAGTATGCGGGGGCGTTCGTCAATCCAAATGGCATCACCAGCCACTCATAGAAACCATCCGGAGTCCTAAAGGCAGTCTTGTCTATGCTGTCCTCAGCCACTCTCAACTGATGAAACCCCGTGGCCAAGTCCAACTGCGAAAACACTGAGGCGCCAACCAACTGATCAAAGAGATCATCAATCCTCGGCAATGGGTGTCTATTCTTCTTTGTGAGCTTGTTGAGTTCTCTATAGTCTACACAAAGTCTGAGGGACCCATCCGCCTTCGTGGCAAAAACTACTGGAGCACCCCACTCCGATATACTTCGTCTTATGAACCCCTTCTCAAGCAACTCCCCTACTTGCTTATGGAGTTCCCTCCTCTCACGAGGAGCCATGTGGCGCACTGGCAAAGATACTGTTTTAGCATTGTCCACCAGATATATTCGGAAGTCTATCTCCCGCTTCGGAGGTAAGCCCTTCACTTCCTCAAACACATCCGAGTATTCCCGGACCACTCTAACTGATCGCAAACTCTCGACCGAAGCTTCAAGCGAATCAAGATAACTTAGCATAACAGAATCTATGGGATTACAAGAGATCTCGAGAGTATTCCCCAAGAGGGTCATGAGCCTAATAACTCTCCCTTCACAATCAAGAACGGCACCATTACTGGATAACCAGTCCATGCCCAAAATCAACCCATAGCCCGTGAAGCCCAGAACAAAAGCATCACATCTAAACTCAACGCTAAGTATAGAAATCTTCAAACCCAAACATATCATGGACAAATAAGTGGAGCCCCCAATTGGGTTTGAAGCAACCAAGGGATCATCTACTAGACTGGTGTCTAAGTGCAGTGACTCAACTAACGATGATGAGATAAACAAATGCGATGCGCCAGAGCCGAATAAAGTTCGAACAGGATGATCGAGAGAACCAACTTTCAACCTAGACGGCCCTACCCCCATCAGGTATACCAGCCATGAGGGAATACATCTACCCTCCAGAAGATCCTGTACTTTGTCCTTACCTCTTTGGACAATCCTAATAAGGTGTCCTATTTCTCCAAAACAACTAGCCTTCTCCTTTACATTCTCCTTTCGTGACCTTCTCGCCACGATGAGGTTTCATCCTTTATTTATCTAACAGCTATTTGAACCTTCCTCCCTCGTCCATCTTAAAGGTACCCATAAGCCCTCCACCTCCTTGGACTAACTTCTTAGCCCGACAAACTTCTTAGTCCCTTGAAATGGTTCTTCCGTCCTTCATACGGAAATCCTTAATTATCTTAAAAAGACATCTATACGTGGAGGGGAAATTCAAAAAGAGATAGAGGAAGAGATTCAAAATGGAGAATCGAAGGAAGGATATATGGCTCTTGGGGATTATGTTCTTTTCTTTCAAAAACTTTTCTCTTAAAAGACATGTTTTTGAAAATACTTCTTCCAAAAATGTTTTTAGAAAAATAGTTTTCTAAAAAATTTATCTGTTCCGGTAACCTTCAGCTCTGATACCACGTGTAACACCCAACACCCGCTAAGGTCACTCACTAAGGGAATGCCTTAACTTCGGTGGAGTATTTTAAGTGAATATAGAACAGAAAAATTACAACAAGACAGATATAAGTAATACTTGAAATTTAAAACATCATTTCATTGCAGCAGAAGGTAAACATGTTTGGTTACATATCAAAAACCAACAAGAGTCAAGTACAAAATATCCACCTCGTTAAAACATAAGTACATAATCCCACTTCATAACTAATAGCCATAATAGAAAAGATAACCGAGCTTTACTCCAAGAGTCCAAGCTCCAAAAGATAAATAAAGCAATCCGATCAAAGCCCACTAGTGCTAGGCCCACTCTGATAAACTGAGGGTTGGGAAAAAGATAAAAACAACGGGGTCAGACATAAGTCTGAGTGAGCCCTATAACATTAACAATACAATCATTAAAGTAATTATGGTATGATATAAACCTGGTACGGTACAACTGGGGATAAATGACTACACTGAGCAGCCAACTAGACTTAGGATGAACTAAGATAACGGTAAAGACGCGCCTATCCACCCAAGGATAAATACTACACTGCACCACACCAGATCTACCCACCCAAGGGTAATTCTTACACTGCACCACACCAGATCTACCCACCCCAGGGTAATTCCTACTTAAAGGTTGATCCCTCCCAAGGACTTAGAAAATTTACCCAGTAGTTTCGTGTACCCCTAGCTGACTACATAAGTGCCGTCTGCCCCTATCTCCACTGGGTGTACCCACTACTCCCAAGCGATTGGCTCCCTACCGTAGATACACGTGCTGGCCCCACAGTGGGGTGTATCACTCCCCAAAGTGGCAACCCGATACAATCAATGGTGCACGGCTTATAGCTACACGATGCAACAACGTCTTACCTACCAGCCCGGGTCCACACACGCATATGAAACCCGTTCGACTTGCGTTGCCACCGCTAACCCGTTTTGGCCTCTTATAGTCAAGCCCAGTACGCGTGTCCCGTCCTCGACATTGGTCGAGCCCAATAAGATACATATGGGTTACTGGTTGAAATGGGCCCCCACAAGCTACCCACCTAAGCTTGTCCTTTCTAGTGTATCCCACTTAACCCTTTCTAATAATCATGTCCACTTACATGTTTAAAGTTTGGTTAAGTCATCTAATCATATTTTAATTGCCACTCAAGGCACCCACTAGATTTCCACATGCCACCCAAGGCACTTACTTGATTTCCACATGCCACCCAAGGCACTTACTTAACCCTTTAATCATGTTTAATTACATGTTCCACTTTGGTTAAGTAATCTAATTTTATCTTCTATTGCCACCCAAGGCAACCACTAGATTTTCCCCATGCCACCCAAGGCACTTACTTAACCCTTTAATCATGTTTAATTACATGTTCCACTTCGGTTAAGTATTCTAATCTTATCTTTTATTGCCACCCAAGGCAACCACTAGATTTTTCCCATGCCACCCAAGGCACTTACTTAACCCTTTAATCATGTTTAATTACATGTTCCACTTTGGTTAAGTATTCTAATCGTATTTTCTATTGCCACCCAAGGCAACCCACTAGATTTCCACATGCCACCCAAGGCACCCACTTAACCCCTCATGCCCCACTACATGCTTATCTGGTTAAGTGTTTCTTAATTGATTAAGAACGTAACCGTTGTAAAGACCTCTCACATTAGACTATCTTTTATGGCAGCTGGATTTGCCGGTCGGGTCCGGGCAGCCTTACGCCATAACCGAGTCTAACCTCGTGCCTTTACACTTGTCACATATTTAGTTTGTGCCTAGGACCTCTCACATTGGGCCAATCATTTGTAGCCGCTGGATTTGTCGGTCGGTTCCGGGCAGTCTTATGCTACAAAAGGGTCCAACCTCGTGTCTTAGTCGATTAATTACACCTAATTGATCACCCCCATAATTTGTATTAGTTATCCCTAATTAATTACAAATTTAACGATGTACATAATTGACTCAATTATGTCCATCCACTTTATGGTATGCATAATCATACCAACTTCACACCATTTCATTAACATGAATATTAACCCCATCGTTCCCCACGTAATTCTCTAACATGACATACTTAAAAGGGAAGATTCATCATGCATACAATGGGTTCAACTTGCATAACATTAGCATCAACATGGGTTTAAAAGGTGTCAACATGCATATAGCATCAAACCCAACTAGCATAAATAATCAACCCAAACTTGCATGAATCACATATGTCATAAAGAGGTTAACTTGCCTAAGTTACTTATGTCATACAAAGGGGTAAACTTGCATATGTATGTATGACATACAAATGGGTTAACTTGCATATGTATGCATATCATACAAAGGTGTAAACTTGCACATGTTACTTGCATATAATCAAACACCAAACTTGCATAACATGTCATATATGAACTTGCATATAATCATACACCAAACTTGCATAACATATCATATATGAACTTGCATATAATCAAACACCAAACTTGCATAACATGGTGTCATAATGGATCAATGTTTATCATAGCGATTTGCATAACTAGCATCATGAAAACATAGCCTAAAACTTGCATAACTTGCATAACATCATGATCATCTAGCATATGACTTGCATAACTTGCATAACATCATGATCACATAGCATATAACTTGCATAACTTGCATAACATCATCATAAACACATAGCATATGACTTGCATAACTTGCATAACATCATGATCACATAGCATATGACTTGCATAACTTGCATAACATCATGATCACATAGCATATGACTTGCATAACTTGCATAACATCATGAACACATGGCATATAACTTGCATAACATCATGAACATATAGCATATGATAACATAACTTGCATTGATCCACATTCATAGCCATAACCTCATTATATCCTATCATAATCATTTCAACAATTGGTCATTAAGGCTATAGAAACTCACAACTTGTTGATTAGCACTACTATGAAGAAGATTAAGTTGCTAGAGTTGATTAGAGGTTGATTTGAGGGGCTATCTTCTTCTACAATTTGATGGAGTCTCCTTCAAGCTGCATTTTGACGGCATAACGACGTTGTAACTATTTTTAGTATGAATTAGGGTAGTCTTAGGGTGTATGTATAGAATTAGGATTTAGTTTAGGCCCTTAGATTAACCCTAATTTAGATTAGAGCCGTCAGATTTCGTCACAAGCTCCAAAACACAGCCCAAACCCCTTCAGACTGCACCCAGGCAAAACTGGCCGACAGGGGGGTCGACCCCTGGGTCGACCCCTAGGGAGGGGGTCGACACCCATGTCAACCCTAGGGTCGACACCCTCTGCCTGGCGGGAATTTTCCCGCCTCTTCTGAAATGTGAAATTTTTGTATTTAAATCTGTTTTGAATTTTCTGAAAACTTCTTCGGGCCTTAACTGGGTCATACGGACTCCGATTTTCAAAAACTCGGAATCTATTTCGCGTATTTTTCCGAGAAGAACGCAATGGCGTAGCCCTTTTCCCCTGATTCAGATTTTAAAATTTAATTCTGCTCTGATTTATATTATAGCAAGTTATTCAACATACGGGGTATTACAGTCAAGGCGGAGCAAAAGAAGCCTGGTGGTTTGCTTCATCCTCTAGAGGTCCCACAGTGGAAATGGGATAGCATTTCAATGGACTTTATTGATGGGTTGCCTAGATCAAGAAGGGGCAATACCAGTATTTGGGTAATAGTGGACCGGCTCACAAAAAGCTCTCACTTTATACCCATTAAAAGTAAGAGGATTGCCTCGTCTTTAGCATCCATTTACCTTAAAGAGATAGTTTGACTCCATGGGATAACCTCCAACATTGTTAACAACCGAGATCCTATCTTTACGAGCGAGTTTTGGAAGAGCTTGCAAGAGGCTGTAGGCACACAACTATGCTTAAGCACGTCCTATCACCCCCAAACCGATGGTCAGACAGAAAGGGTAAACAGAGTATTAGAAGACCTCTTGAGATTATGTATTCTGGACTTCGGAGGTACATGAGAGGATCATCTTCCTTTGGTGGAGTTTGCCTACAACAATAGCTACCAAGGCACTATAGGCATGGCACCCTTCGAAGCTTTATATGGAAGACCGTGCCGATCACCAACTTGTTGATGGGAGTCTACAGACAAGCTCATACTTGGACCAGATATGATTAGAGAAACTTCAGAGAAAGTGGACTTGATTTGAAGAAGAATGAAGACTACCCAAGATAGATAGAAGTCCTACGCAGATAAAAGAAGGACCGACCTTGAATTTGAGGTTGGGGACAGAGTTTTCCTTAAAGTATCTCTTTTGGGGAACGTCGTTTGCTTCGGATCCGCAGGAAAGTTGGCACCAATATTTGTAGGGTTGTTTCCTATCATTGAAAGGATTGGGAAGATGTCTTACAAAGTAGAGCTGCCCGAAAAATTGGCTGGAGTTCATAATGTCTTTCACGTTTCTTACTTACGAAAGTGCTTACATGAGTCTGCGAAAGTGGTGGAACCAAGCATATTAGAGGAAGTAGAAGGAGAACGAGAGGCGACTGTGAGAAGAGTTCCAACTCATATCTTGGGTACAGAAGTCAAAAAGCTACGCAACCGCGAAGTCAAACTTGTAATAGTTCAGTGGAGTGACGCTGAGGAAGACGCGACTTAGGAGATTGAGGCCAAGATACGCGCAGCCTACCCTTTTCTTTTTAAGGGTACATCTTTGATATTTTTATCCTTAAATTTGTTCATGCTTGTATCTATCTTTCTAGTATTTTTCCTCTGTGTTGTTCTCGATCCTTAGGTAGAAACCAATGGATGTAAACATGTATTTGAAACATGTTATGATTGATGGTTGCAAGTGGTTGCAAGTGATTGCTAGTGGTTGCTCGTGGATGCATATACACACACGTTAGGTATTAGATCGGCTCAGTCACTTTCATATTGCATATGCATATATGTACTTGTATATGATTGAAGCTTGATGTGTTATCATGTGGATGTTAAATTTGTATGAATGATTGTGCACTCATGTAGAAAATATGGTTAGGGAACATTGCATACATTATGGACGCATGACACCGACGTGACTTGCATTAAGGAGGTCAACTGAATCGTGGACCACCTAATTTTGCATTAGATGAGGACATGTACACACACTATGCATATGATCATGAAGCATTAGAAGTCTTTTAAGGACAATGGACGCTTGTGTTTGATGGTTGAGTAGATGGACGATTGGATGGTAGGATACACATTCTTCTTGACTTGAAGATTTCGGGGACAAAATCCTTTAAGGTGGGGAGAATGTAGCACACCGTATTTTCGGTAAACATTAAAGTTACGAATTAAAGAATAATTCATTTCAAATGTAAGAATTAAGGGAAACGGTTTATGCCATTGCGTTCGTCCCGGAATTCTTCTTGAGATGGAGTCCGAGTTTGCATAAATTGGATTCTGTATGAAGGAGTTATAACTTTCAGAAGATTCAAGAATATAAATAAACAATTTAGAATATAGTTCAGAAATTCAAAATCCAAAATCTGAAGCAGAAGCGGGCTAGTCGGGAAATTTCCTGCCCAAGGCCAGGTCGACCAGGGGGTCGACCTCCCCGTATACAGGTCAACTTGGGGGTCGACCTCCCCCTCGGGTCAGATCTAAAATCTGATGTGTTTTCTCCTATGACGAATTTTTGTGTCATTAGGGCTTGCGTGGCACATTCTGGTTAGTTCTCTTAGGTTTGAATGGCTTTGATTTGCTCCAGGTTAATCTGACGGCTCCTATTAAATCAAACTTCTATATTAAGCAACCTAAATCTAAAACCTAAAGCCACACAAAAACATTCCTAAGATCGTCATGCTGTCAACACTCAACCTAGAGTAACCGCCATTCTCATTCAACTAGAAAGCAAGTAGGAATTGCAAATCAAATCTAATTCAACTAAGAGAATTCATCGTCTACAACAAAGGAGAGCTATTCAAATTCAGAATACAGATTCCAAAACTCATGAATATCCTCCATTTTGTAAGTCTATTTATCATTTAGACCTAAACGATGTTAGAATTATGACTAAATAACTGGATATAGAACATCGACTAATGTAAATCTATGCCTATCCTTTTTTGTTAAAACTGAATTGATTGAGACTATGATTCTTTCTATGCTAAGTTGTGAATCTTGTTGTATGTAATTTGATGATCAAAGTTAAATGCTTTGGACCCATATGTTGTATAATTTGCCAATGACATATCATATTGTGTAGCTTGGCAATGACAAACCATATTGTATAATTTGGCGATTGATATCACATTGTGTAAATTGTGGCAATGACATTTCATGTCGCATGATTTGACAATAACACCTATATGTTATATGACAATTTGGTAATTTGTTATGGTTATGCAAGTTCAACCATGTTCACATATATGACCAGAACAACATGCTAATATGATTAGGTTCATGCTAGATTAGATCCAACTAATTTGCGAAGTTCACAATTACATGCCTAATGTTAAGTTTATGTAATTCTATGTAAAACTCCTATTTCATGATCCATGTTAAGTAGATTTAAATTTGCAAGTTCATAAGTGAATGTATATTGTTCTATGCCAAGTTCATATGATACATGTGTAGTTAGATCCATATTTTTATGATGTTGGAATCATTACATGTTCCTCTTTTTCCCCTTTTGTGTTTAAGTTAGGCTATGTATTGAGCCTAACATTTTATGTGATTCATGCGAACGTTTAACGGGGGTAACTTTGGGGGGGGGGGGGATATGAAATTATATATAATTGGCATATTTGGCTCATGAACATGAAAATGTTTTATGGCATAAAGTGGTATAAATTTTTATACCTAAAATTATGAACTTGTTTTAAAAAGGAAAGTGGGGCTTGACTTGAATGACAACAATTTACATATAAATATAAAGAAGAAAATATGTAAATTTAGAAAAGACGAATATGCCTAACTCGAGGTTAGATTGAGTTACGGTGTAAGACTGCCCGGAACCACCCGGCACATCCAACAACCGTAACAATATATATCTAATGTGGGAGGTTAGTGCATCACGCCCAAAGAAACCCGAGGTTAGACTGAGTTGCTGTGTAAAACTGCCCGGACCCGACCGACACATCTAGTAACCGCAACAATACTTGTCTAATGTGAGTGGTTGGTGCTTTAATAAATGAATTCAAGCTAAGTAAGGAATGGTAGGGTTAAGTTAATTAAGGCAACACTTAACCAATGCAACATGTTAACTAAACTGATGGGTGGGTTTAGGATAACTTGGACACTTAACCAATTTAGCATGTTGACTAGAAAACCCTAGTAACGGGGACCCATTTCAGCAGTAATCCACATAGATGTATCATGGTACCCTGAACTAGCCAGGGTGGGGCACGATTACTGTGCCGATTATAAGCGGTCAAAACGACGGTGGTTGGTGCATCAGTGCAGGTTCCGATGGAGTACAGGCGTGCACGTACTCCGAATTGGAAAAAGTAGGCACTAGGCATCAGTAGTTATACACTGTGCATCTTGAATCGTGTCGGGTTGCCACCATAGGATTTGATACACCCCATGGTGGGACCAGCACAGGTATCTACAATCGAGCGGGGCCATATGACACAAGTGGTAAACGCGTGCGAGTAAGAGCCAATCAATGAAAAAGGGATCACTGGGTTTTGAACTCACGATAATGGTTAAAATATCTAGTAGGTGTAGAGAATATGGACATGAGTGTGATTGTATGATTAGTTTATCTTGCCTTGTTTATCCTGCCCTGTTTAGCTTACCTTATCCTATGTTACCTTATTTCCTTATTATTGTCCTATGTCCAGCTTATTCAAATCATGGTTCTCTTATCAGTTTACATGTTGAATAATCATTGGACTTACCAGACTTATGTCTGACCCATTTTTGTTTGCTCTCTTTTCTTCCGTTCCCCCCCCCCCCGGTACCTAAGGAGGGAATAGCTCAGCCTAATTTGGACCGTTCATCTTTCCAATCTTCAAGACTCTGTGATGTATAGCATGGAACTTCTTATCTTTGTCTATGGCTTTGGACACACTACTACTTGGGGATTTATGCAGTTTTATTGTGTTTTATGCTTCTTTATGTAATAATCAAGACAGAGATTTTGATGTAGTGATTTGGAAGTGGTTTGAAATAGTTTGCTGTAATTTTTTGTTATGAACCACATTTAAAATAAAGTTTGTTTTTCCGCTGCTTATATACATATCTGTCTTGTAAATTACCTGTGTCTTTTACCTATAATGCTCCACCAAAGTTAAGGCATTTCCTTTGTGAGTGACCTTAACGGAGGTGGGGTGTTTCATGTTATAAGTTGGGGAGGAAAGAAATATGGGATAAACATTAAGATTTAAATATGTGGCATGGTTGATTGCTGTAGCACGAACGAAAGGTGTGGAAAAATATGTTTTGGTGATGATGGGAATGGCTTGGCGTTGCAGATAGGAAATGCGTGGATTTGATGAGCCACGTAATCATGGGGTAGAGGATATAAACGGTAATTTAAATAGTAAAGTTATATTATATTTAAATTTGAATAAAGATTGTAAAAACCATATCTTTTCCGTACGGATACAGAATTGCGCGAAATAGGTTTCTTGGATTTGTGACGCCGAGTACTTCGCACACGGTGCTAAGGCACGAGGTTAAGTCTGACTTGTGGTAGAATTCTACCTGGAACCGCCTGGCATATTCAGCATCCACAAGTGGTAGACTTAATGTGAGAGGTCTAGTCCATTAACAGCCATAAATGGAAATATGATAATAACTTGTTAACCTGAGATACTTATCCTATTTAAATCTGTGGGAGTTACATGAACCTATCAAATTGATTAGGGGTAACGTAAACTTGCTTGAATTAGTGGGGGTTAAGTTAATCTTGTTAAATATATGGGAGGTTATATAAGATCGACAAACTTAACCTGTATTACATGTTGGGGTTATGCAACCTTGTTAAACTGTTAGGCATAACCTATCAAAATCCTAGTAGTGGGGATGCAAGCCCAGGGATAGCTTCTATCATCTGTCATGTGCGGCCTGTATCAGTCAGTAATCCATCTTGGTATCAAACGGGGAACCCCGAACTAGGTCGGGGTCAGGGCACGCTTTGTGAGTTAATTGTGAGAGGTTCATATAGGTGGAGGTGTTGAAAGCGCGAGATCCAACTGAGTTATGTGCGTGCATGGGTCTGTCTTGCTCGGGAAAATTATGACGCTATGACATCAGTAGATGGTTGTTCCTCTCGAAAATAAATGGGTTGCCACTATAGGAATGATACATCCTACTATGGGGCTAATACAGGTTATCTATAGGGTAGGGAGCCGATCGATTAGGGTAGTAATTAGGGTACATCTAGTCTTGCTTGTTTAGAATCCCATTATTATCGTTGGGGGTAACACCTGTCATTTCCGTTGGGCTGCCTGTTATTATTGTTGGGGGTAAAACCCATCACTAGAAGTATACCTAACTCTACCATCTGTTTCTGTAGGGATCATCTTATTTCTGTTATACTTGTATTGGTGCAGAGAAAATTATTAGAGAAGCATTACCTATTCTATTCTGCTTATCTTGTTCATTCTGCTATACATGTCTTATGATACTGTTATCTCTCTCATCCAGTTTATATGCCTACCATGAAGCTTTTACTTATATGTTAAAAGTAACTGGACTCTCCAGACTTTATGTCTGACCCATTTTGTTTCCTCTTCTCTCTCTTCTGTTTCCCCTCCCTCATCCCGCCCCTTCCCCCCCAGGTTCTCATGGTGTGAATTCTCAGGCCTGATTTGGATTCTCTCTTTCATTTTGCTTGGAGCTGCTTAGATATACCGCTTTGATTTCTTGTCTTCTTGGATATGGCTATATTTTGGGGACTATGCTTTTCATATATTATTGTACTCTAACAATTTTAGTACAAGATAACAGTTTTAAATTGATATAATGGATTTTCTGTGTTTCAGACTTATAATGTAACCAGGTTTTGGACCACGTTGATTTCTATTTAATAAAGTTCAAAATTCCGCTGTTATTTTATATTTTTTTGTGGTGTTTCTTTTTACCTATAACGCTTCACGAAACTTAATGCATTCTGATAAAGAGTGACATTAACGAACGTGGAGTGTCACATTTGGCATTAGAGCTGAAGGTTACCAGATCAAAAAAAGGTTTTGAAAAATTGTTTTCAAAAAGGTTTTAAAAGAAAGCATTTTCAAAAGAAAAGTCTTTTTTGAAAAACAAATTCCCCAAAGCCATATGAAATATCTATCGATTCCATATTTGAATCCCTTTTACTTTTCTTTTTAGCATGTAAGGGGACCCTAATATTCCCAAGGGTGTTCATATACCGTCTTGGTTCCGTAGGTATCTTGAGGCTGCGGCACCTGCCGGAGGCCAAGTAGACGCCCTTCCCCTAGCTGAAGCCGCTGTTCCTCCTCCTCCTCCTCCTCCGTGAGCTGATAATTTCTCCGAGGTATGCAAGGATTTCTGTGCTATGGGAGGAAAGCCATTCCGAGAACTGAGACTTTTGTGGAAGCAAGGAACTAGCTTAAAGAGATGGAGGATTTGTTTGGGATTTTTGAGGTTGACGATCGTAGGAAGATTCAATTGGTCGTCTGGCAGCTGAAAGATAAGGCTTCGTTCTGGTGGGAAGTGACACATGTGGGATGTCCAGTCGAGACTTGGGATGATTTCTGATAGGGATTCGAGATGAAATTTCTTTCTCAAGCCGAGTAAAGTGTGCAAATGGAATGGTTTTTGGCACTTAAGCAAGGAGGCATATCTGTCAAAGAGTATGTTAATAAGTTCAATCAATTGGCGAGGTTTGGTTTGGAGCTAGTGAATACCCCGCACAAGTAAGCTTTGGGGTTTGTTAAAGGATTGAATGAACCCCTCCATGGATTGGCTATGTCTCATATTTTGATGGGAGCAACTTTTGAGAAACTCGTTGATATGGCATTGATGCATAAAGAAGATAAAGGTGAAAAGAAAGAGATTAAGATTGATAAAATACAAAACAAGAAAGTGTGGCCCAAGAAAGAACAACAACAACAACATAAGATGGGTGGAAAGAATGAGCGAGCCCGTGAAAATAGAAAATGTTATAATTGTGGACGTGTGGGTCATTTGAGCAAAGATTATGGAAAAAGGAAGAATGCTTGCTTCCAATGTGGAAAGGTCGGACACCTTATTAAAGATCGCCCGAAGAAGCTAGGACAGGGCCAAAGGTCAGGATCTTCCAGAGGGCAGGTGCATGCTCTCGTGGCCGGTATAACGGACAGAGGTAGGAAAGTTTCTATAGAAGGTTTGATTTTTCTTTCCAATCATCCTATTATAACTCTTTTTTATTCTGGCGCTTCGCATTCTTTTATATCTGATTTTGTGGTTGAGTCTCTGCACCTTAGTACTAGTATGGTTTTGGATCCCGTTGTTGTCTCAAACCCTATTGGAGGTACGACTCATTTGTCTATGATTTGTCGGGGTTTGAGAATATCTGTGTTGGGCATTGAGTTTGAGTGCGATGCATACATGCTTGATTTCATGGGTTATGGTTTGATTCTAGGGATGGTTTGGCTTGCCATGTATGGTGGCATTCTAGACTATGAGAGTATGGTCGTTAGACTTTTGACTTTCCATGGGAGGACCCTCGAGATTTCTTGTGACCCTAAGGGTCTGTCAAGCTTAGTTTCCCAGAATCACCTGATGCATCTATCGATGACTTGCGATCTGTACTAGTAGTCTATGAGTATTCAGATGTTTTTGAGGAAGTTAACGGCTTAAATCCGAGGCGCGAGATTGATTTCCGTATATACATGGTGGACAATGCAAAGCCAGCTGCATTTCCTGTGCGCCACATGACTCCGAGAGAAAGGAAGGAGCTCAACAAGCAAGTAGGGGTGCTACTTGAGAAAGGGTTTAATAGGTGAAGCATATCTGAATGGGGTGCTCCAGTGGTATTCACAATTAAGGTTGATGGTTCGCTTCTCTTATGCGTGGATTACAAAGAGTTGAATAAACTCATTAAGAAAAATAGGCACCCATTTCCAAGGATAGACGATTTGTTTGACCAGCTTGTTGATGTGTTTTTTTCCCTCCTATTTAGACTTGGCCATGGGTTTTCATTAGTTGAGGGTGGCCGAGGATAGTATAGACAAAACTGCTTTTAGAACTCTAGATGGTTTCTTCGAGTGGCTCGTCATGCCTTTTGGTTTGACGAATGCACCCGCCTATTTTGCGGATCTAATGAGTAAGGTGTTTTTCTGGAGTTTCTAAGTTTATTATGGTCTTTGTTGATGAAATCTTGATTTTCTTGAAGAGCGAGGAAGAGCATGCCCTACATTTAAGGGAGGTCTTGAAGACTCTTTGAGCGCATCAGCTTGAGGCAACATTCTCCAAATGTCATTTTGGAGAAAGGAAATGAGATTTCTAGGGCATATGGTCTCTAAGGATGGGATAGCAGTGGATCCCGCGAAAGTAGTTGCAGCTCAAGATTGGCATATTCCAAAGAATGCAACGGAGGTGAGGAGTTTTCTTGGTGTAGCGGGCTATTATGGGAAGTTCATTAAGGAATTTGCAAAGATATCAGCCCCACTCACCAGGTTGATAAAGAAGAATCTGACAATTTTCCTGGGGTATAGACTGTGAGGATGTAGCGATTGAAAAGGGCTCTAACAATAGCTCCAGTCTTGACTTTGCCTGATGGGAACAAAGTGTTCACAGTATACACTTAAGTATGTGGTACAGGGCTTGGTGCGGTTCTGATGCAAGAGGGAAGGGTGGTATGTTATGGAGGTAGACAGTTGAGAGTTCATGAGAAGAACCACCCTACCTATGATTTGGAGTTAGCTACCGTTGTATTCGTGCTTAAGTCTTGGTTTCACTATTTGCTTAGAAAGAAGTTCGAGTTGTATACATATCATAAATCTCTCAAGTACATGTTCTCGCAGAAGGATCTCAATTTGAGGCAACAGAGATGGATGGAGTTCCTAGCATCCTATGACTTTGAGGTTTCTTATACCCCCGGCAAGGGTAATGTGGTAGCGGATGCACTGAGTAGGCAGAGGATGACCTTAAGTCCTCTATTTGTAGAGAGGAAAAGCTTACAGTATATATCAGATTTTGATTTTAGACACTCTACCGAGTTCACACCCAATTTATTGGCATCATTAGAGGTGCAACCTACTCTTTTGGATCAGATAGGAACTTCGCAACGAGAGGACCCATAGATATCAGACGTCTTGGATAAGGTCAGTAGAGGGGGGACTTCTAGTCACCTCACTAGATATTCCACGAATGATAGAGGGTGGTTGCGACGATATGAAAGGCTTTGTGTTCCCCAGATTGGGAGTTTTTTGAAGACAATGGTTGAGGAAGCCCATCATTCTAGGATAACTATTTATCCAGGAAGTGATAAGATGTATAGAGATATGAAGAGGTTTTTTTTTGGGCTGGGGTGAAGAAAGATGTAGTGGAGTTTGTTTCTCGATGTTTGTTTTGTCAGCAAGTCAAAGCTGAGCAAAGAAAGCCTGGTGGTTTACTTCATCCTTTGGAGGTCCCACAGTGGAAGTAGGAGAGCGTCTCTATGGATTTCATCGATGGTTACCCTAGATCGAGGAAAGGCAACACCAGTATTTGGGTTATAGTTGACAGGCTTACTAAGAGCGCTCATTTCGTTCCTGTTAAGAGTAAAAGGACGGCAGCATGCTTGGCAGTAGTTTATCTACGTGAGATTGTCCGTCTACATGGAGTACCTTCCAGTATTGAGTTATCGCGACCCCATAATTACCAGTGAGTTTTGGAGGAGCTTGTAAGTAGCAGTAGGTGTATGGTTATGTTTGAGCACTGCTTATCACCCTCAGACCGATGGACAAACAGAAAGGTTGAATAGAGTTCTTGAGGATCTTTTAAGATTGTGTATCCTAGACTTCGGAGGGACTTAGGAAGAGCATCTTCCATTGTTATAGCTCACCTACAACAACAAATATTAGGCTAGTATTAGCATGGCACCCTTCGAGGTATTGTACGAATGACTCTATAAATTACTGATTTGTTGGTGGGAGTCTACAGAAAGGATTCTACCTGGACCTAAGATGATTAGGTAAACTTCAAAAAAGATTGATCTTATTCACAGACGCATGAAGACAACTCAGGACAGGAAGAAGTCCTACGTAGATAAGAGAAGGACTGGTATTGAGTTTGAAGTAGGAGACATGGTTTTCATCAAGTTATCACCTTTGAGGAATGTGGTTCATTTTGGATCTGTAGGGAAATTTGAGCCAAGATTTGTAGGACCATTTCCAATAATAGAAAGGATTGGCTAATTGGCTTATAGGGTGAAGTTACTAGAGAGATTGGCAGGAGTTCATGATGTTTTCCATGTTTCTCATTTACGGAAGTGTTTACATGATATCGCAGAAGTAGTGGAGCCGAGCATGCTTGAGGAAGTAGAGGTGGAACGAGGAGCGACAATTAGACGAGTTCCTACCCGTATTCTTGGATCAGATGTTAAGAAGCTATGCAACCAAGAGGTCAAGTTGATGAAAGTTCAATGGGGAGAAGACCCGAGAATGCAACTTGGGAGACTAAAGACAAGATTCGCGCTTCGTACCCTTTTCTTTTTAAGGGTATGTTCTTAACTTCTTTTCCAAAGTTTTTTTATTCGTACTTGCTTCTGTCATTTAAGTATATCCTATCGATCGAATCTTCGACCTTTTGTTAGGGAACCTATGGATGTAAACTTGTGTTTGAAGCATGTTATGTTTGATGGATGCAAATGTTTGCTGATGGTTGCTCGTGGATGCATATACACACACATTAAGCACTAGATCGACTCAATCACTCTCATACTACATATGGATGTGTGTTCATTTTTTTTAAAAATTTTATGGATGAAAATGGGTGTATTATCATGTGGATGTTGCATTTGTGTGAATGATTGTGCACATATAGAACTTACATGTTATACTATGATTAACTGCATACATGTTGGATTCAGGGCACTAACATACATTGCATTAAGGAGGTCGACTGAATCAGTAGACCGCTTGAACTTTTGCATTATTATATGGACATATACAGACCCCTTCGAAAATGTTCATATAAGCATTAGAAATATTTTAAGGACAACGGATACCTGTGAATGGTGGATGAGTATATGGATGATGGATGTTAGGATATACATTCTTCTTAACTTAGAGATTTCGGGGACGAAATCCTTTAAGTAGGGGAGAATGTAACACGCCGAAATTTTAAAGAACACCATAATGATAAATTAAATAATACATAATTAAATATTGGGAATTAAGTAAAACGAACTACGACATTTTGTTCGTCTCGGAATTCTGCTTAAGGTAGACTCTGAGTTTGCATAAAACAGACATCGTATGAAGAAGATATTAAGGTTTGGGGTCGACCCCATGCTCCATGGGTGTCAACCGCACCGAGATTTGGGGTATATTCCTCTCCTGCACTTGGACGCATTTCTGAACAAGATTTGTTGACCGTATGCTATAAATAGGACCTCATTTCTATTGTTTTGTTCACCAAAAACAATGGAGACAATGAGGTGATGCCCTAGCTCAGATTAAATTAGCCTATTCTTCTGCAACAAGTTATATGTATTCAAGAATATTTGCTACGACATCTACAATCATTTCTCTGTTCTTTAGATCCAGTCCTTCTGAGTTCATGTTATTTTAATATATAAACATTTAGTAAGTAATCTTGACATGTTTATAAGTTTGGATCTAAGCTTATGCCTGTTAATAACTTGAATCGTAATTGAACAGATCTACCATTACTTGTACACCTAATCTATTGTTCTCATATGTCCAATTCCGCCATCATATGCCTATTCTGTTATTATGATCAATTTTATCATCATATGCCTATTTAGCTATTATGCCTATTTCTATTCTCTTCTCTCCCTCCTTCCTTTTTATTTTTATAGCCAGGCTACCATCGAGCCCAGGCTTATCGTTGAAATATGCGAACGCATGAAATTGGGAATGGATATTAAAATTGTGGGACTAACTTGTACTGTTAAACCTGACGTGGATTTTGAAGGCATAACATATACCGCGATCCAAGACTTTAATTTGGGGCATAATCTATGAAAAACATGAATACTTGGCTAAGAACGAATATGCCTAAAACTACAGCAAATAGAAACTGTAACTACACTTAGACACAATATTAGATTACACTTGTGGTAGAAGTCTACCCGGAACCACCCGGCAAATACAACAACCACAAGTTGTTAATCTAATTTGAGGGATCGAGTACATAGATGTACACGTAATGGTGCTAAGACACGAGGTTAAGTCCGACTTGTGATAGCAGTCTGCCCGGAACCGCCCGGCATATCTAGCATCCACAAGTGGTATACTTAATGTGAGAGGTCTAGTCCATTAACTGCCATAAACGGGAATATGATAATAACTTGTTAACTTGAGATACTTAACCTGTTTAAATCTATGGGGGTTACATGAACTTGTCGAATTGAGTAGGGGTTAAGCAAACTTGATTGAATCAGTGGGGGATAAGTTAATCTTGTTAAATCTATAGGGGGTTATATAAGCCCGACAAACTTAACCTATATTACATGTTGGGGTTATGCAGCCTTGTCAAACTGTTAGGCATAACCTGTCAAAATCCTAATAGTGGGGATGCAAACCCATGGGGTAACTTGTATCATTTGTCGTGTGGGACCTGTATCAATCAGTAACGCTTCTTGGTATCAAACGGGGAACCCCGAACTAGGTCGGGATCAGGGCACACTTACTGAGTTGATTATAAGAGGTTCATATTGGTGGAGGAGTTGACAGCTCGGGATCCAACAGAGTCATGTGCGTGCATGTCCGACTTGCTTAGGAAAATTAAGAAGCTGTGACATCAGTAGATGGTTGTGCCTCTCGAAAATAAATGGGTTGCGACTTTAGGAAGTGACACATCCTACTGTGGGGCCAACACCGGATATCTGCAGGGTAGAGAGCCGATCGATTAGGGTAGTAATTAGGGTACATCTAGTCTTGCTTGTTTAGAAGCCCATTATTATCATTGGGGGTAACACCTGCCATTTCTGTTGGGCTGCCTATTATTATTGTTTGGGGTAAAACCCATCACTAGAAGTACACCTAAGTCTACCATATGTTTCTATAGGGAACATCTTGTTTTTATTACACTAGTATTGGTGCAGAGAAAAGAATTAGAGAAGCGTAACCTATTATGTTCTGTTTATTCTGCTTATCTTGCTCATTCTGTTATACCTGTCTTATGATACTGTTATCTCTCTCATCCAGTTTACATGCCTGCTATGATGCTTTTACTTATTTATATGCTAAAAGTAACTAGACTCACCAGACTTTATGTCTGACCCATTTTGTTTCCTTTTCTCTCTCTTCCGTCCCCCCCCTCCCCAAGGTTCTCAGGGTGGGAATACTCGGGCTTGATTTGGATTCTCTCTTTCATTCTACTTGGAGCTACTTAGATGTACCACTTTGATTTCCTGTTTTCTCAGATATGGATATATTTTTGGGACTACGCTTTGCATATATTATTGTACTCTGATGATTTTAGTACAAGACAGAAGTTTTAGATTGATGTAATGGGTTTTTTATGTTTCAGACTTACGATGTTACTGGGTTTTGGACCACGATGATTTCTATTTAATAAAATTTTAAATTTTGTTGTTATTTTATATCTGTCTTGTGATGTTTCTATTTCTGTTTACCTACGACGCTTCATGAAATTTAATGCATTCTGATAAAGAGTGACATTAACGGACGTGGAGGTGTTCATAACTTGTATTATCAACCACTAATCTTCATATAATCCATATAAGTTTACCAATAATAGTTAATAATAAATATGGTCTTTTCGGTTGATAGCTTCTCGCCGAGGGTTCCACTCCGTAAAACTTCAAGCGGATGATATCTAAACATTCTCAGACGACACTGACAGCCTTCTAGCATTAGTAGAGAATTCTAGAAACAAATCTACTAGATTTTTGATGTGTCGGGGTTTCTAACCTTACAAACGAATAAACGGGGCTAGGTCTTGGTTTTCGGAGCAAACATGGTAGGGTATCGGGGCTTTGGGGGTTTGTCCTTGGGGTTGTGGACCTGGGATGGTTGAGTTTGTGGCTGGTACAGGATGTAGGGCCCAGGCATTGGCTGTAGGGGTGTTGAGGAGGTGGATTTTGGGTGAATTTTAGGCTTAAGTGGTGATTACGGTTTTTAAAAGGGTAAATTAGGGCTTTGGGTGGACGTGGGGACACGGATCAAGGGAGGCACTACTAGGGTATGGCGGGGTAGGGAGGAGGGGCTGGAGTTGGTGGAGTAGGTCTGGTGGTGGAGCAAGAGAGGAAGGAAAGAGGAGAGAAGGCCAAGGAAAAAAAGAGGGATTAAAGTGGAAAATGTAGAGAAGCTTTGGTTTTTATAAAAGGGGAATGGAGATGGATTTGTGAGTTGTTAATAGATGTGGAGATGAGAGAAAACAAAACTAGGGCTTCCATGGCTCGACATGTCATAAAAGAAACACTTGTGTTTCTTACTTGTTTGAAGATGAAGTTTTTTTTTGAAAGGCAAGCACAAAAATTTTATTACTCAACTTGACAAATTAAAATATGTACAATCTCTTAATATATATACAAATGTTAAAACTGCAAGCCCAAGCAAAACCACATATAACTTTCACATAACAGTAGTTATAGGGCACCCAAAATAGCAAGCTTGAAAGCCACAAAGCACCACTCGAACTCACTAGCTTCAGCAACACAAAAGTCTTCAGCCGAACAAAATCCTCTTGAAAAACAAGTGCAACTACATGTGAAATAGAGATGACTCCAGAGGCAAGGCCTGATACATCTACAAATGATAGTAGATAACACCAGTAATAAGAACTCCTGAAGCTGCTACCAATGACAAGAGATTACTTAGCTAATACAAAACCAAAACCCAAACTGTCTTATCGATCAAACAAATCCAAATGTAACCAAAAAAGAAATGAAACTGCAAACAAGTGCCCTAATATATTCATCATGTAAAGAAAGGATCAAACAGGGAGCATGGTTTCTTCTCGTATGTCTTTTGGTTTATTTTAAATTACTACTTAAAGGTAGCACATCCTCTGGTTTGAAATCAGTACCCTCATCTAAATCTTCCCAAAATTTACCTTTCAACTTGTTGCTCTTGGATTTAGATGAGGGGATTGAACTTGTAGGAACAGTAGAATATAAAGCAGCCATTGTTGTATTCACATTAGGAAATGTCAAACCTAAACCAGTAACATTAGAAGGTGGTAGATGGATATGTGAAGGAGGCTTATGATCATATGGAGAAGCCTTAGATAGAGATGAAGTTGACAAACCTGGACTAGAAACCAAATGTGACGGCCCGCCCCGCACCAGCCTGCATTTCCTCCGAAGGTGTGCTGTACACATGCCTGACTAGCGCGGAACGGACGCCAAAGAAAGGAAACAAGGAAATGAACTAACAAGGAACCTATAGAATGTCTCACAGCGCATGGAACAAAATATAATAATAACATAATCTTGACATAAAACAGGCGAGATAGTGCATAAGCTGAAAACTAAACCAACATAGCAGCGGAAATCCAAATACAGCTTATTACAACTTTCCAAATTACTGTCTCTAAAACAAAAGAAAGCTAAAGTAGGAGATGCACTACTAATGCCCAAGCAGTGATCTTCAACAACACAGGGAGAATACTACATATATCGTATGTGGAAGCCTCCTGCTCGTCTCCGGATCAGCTACCCGTGCATAACCAGCTAACTTGTCTCTAGTCTGCTCGTGAGAGCACCCAGAGTAATAAGAAGAGACATAAAACTCTGGGTCAGACAAAAAGTCTGGTATGAGCGATAAGCAGCTAAACAGAACAATAACAGGTATACTAAACCATACTTGAACCTGGACCTGCAACCAAAGAGTTAGCACTACATACCGTACAATACTCTAAGGTGCCACAAAACAAATGGTGTATAGATAACAGGGGGTGGGGCGTGCATGTCATAATGATGGCAAACAAATCAAGCATAGCAACCATCCTCACATCTCTCACTCAGTGTGTAAAGCATACGATGTCCACCACTGTTAATCACTAGACCCATCGAAGTAGTGACGGAGTTCGACTTGTACAACTACTGCTACTACTACCAAGCTTACCAAATGGAGTCATGACCAAACCTTTACAAATGACCCCACTTCATTGGTCTATAGCCCCTTTAGTCATACCTAGGCCACTGTGGCCCTGAATCCGTTCATGTACTCCCTACACATAGTGATTCAAAGTTACAGACATCGACGACCCCTTAGCACACGTCCCGCAGCAAAGCCCAACTCATGAAGCTGACTCATTGATTCCCAACTGGATCCTGAGTACAAACTTCCCATTTGGACTACCTTTGCATCTCAGGTTATTGGTCTTCTCCGGATCGGTTCTTTACTTCAGTCTATACTTCAAAGTAGGATCATGATTCGCATCTCGAGTCCAAGCATCTCAGTTCGGATCGGTCGAGCTACCCCCCATCGGATCGGGGTCCTCATCCCGTGGCGGTTTGGATCGGTCATCATCACCTCCATGTGGATCGGGTCGGTCATCATCACCTCCAGGTGGATCGGGTCGGGTTCTTCAAGTCCAGTCGCCATGCATCGGTTCGGTTCGGAGGTGGCCATGTGGGTCGGGTCGGAGAAGATGCTTCCCAATTTTTCAGATCATCTCGTGGATACACTGCTTGGAGGACGGTTCGGTTCGGATGCCCTTCCTCCGATCCGATCTGAATCGGCCAGTTTCCTACAGCCTCTTCCAGCGATTATTTACGCCACTCGACGGCGTTTTCGACTAATCTAACACTTCTAGACAATCACAAACCATACTATATAGTCATAGCAACATGTAACATCAACCATAAACATCAAAACCATAACTTGATAGGGTAAAATAAATCAAACATAGCCAAAATCCAATATTTTCCCATAAGCATGTTTAGGCAAAACTAATGGTATGATTAGCAAAACTTAACCAAATCAAACTAAATTTCTAACAGAGGTCTAAAACATTATTTTCGACTTTATAAATATTTTTCCAGAATTTATTAGTGTATAAATTCGCTAATCTTCACTAATTACCCTTAATTAACTGTAATTAGTGTCAAAACAATGCTAATCACTCACCTTGGCCACAAATGAAATTTTCAGAACTGAAACCTCACTGATTTGGGCGAATACTGATGTCTAACAGCAGCTCTAATACTAATTTGGTGAAGATCTTCTTTGATTTGATGTAGATTAAGCCAAAACTTGATTAGAAAGTGATTAGAAATTGATTTGGGCGTTGGAGGCCATTGTTAGGGTTTCAAGAATGAAAGTGGCGTCTGAAAAATGAAAATAAGATCGTTCTCTAACTGATTTCAGCCTCCTCATAACCCTAATCCCGAAATTCCCCATTGGGTCTAGCTGTTAATCACCCGGTTAAGCCCAATTAAGCTGTTTTTCACTATCTAAAACTTGTTTCAGCCATATCTCCCAAACGGTAAGTCCGTTTGGCTACTGTGACCACTCTATGGAATTGTAAACCATCAAACAAATCTAATGGAATTGGTTTCAGGTCAAAATTCCTTCCCAGTCAAAAGTTATGGCCAAAACAGTACCAGCTAGGGGCAAAATGGTCATTTAAAAATCGAGAAAAATCATGAACATGGGAAATGACCCCAGTAGTCGTCTCTCAAAGTTACATGACCATACGACTTCGTAGGTGAAAGAAATAAATATTCTACGATCCCGCGATGCGTAGAATGCGGGTTGTTACATTCTCCCCCCCTTAAGAAATTTCGTCCCCGAAATTCCTTAACCCAAAACATACAAAAGATCCCGCATGCCTACCAATCATATACAACAATCAACCATGCAAAACAAACAAAGCAAACCTATCCTAGCATGCGGAAAAACTAAATCGAAATTGAAATCTTACCAGGCGAAGAGTTCTAGATACGTCTTCCTAATGCTCTCCTCTGTCTCCCAAGTACAGTCATTCTCATTCTCGCCCCATTGAACTTTTACTAGATTCACCGCTTTCCTCCGAAGTTGCTTTGTATCGTTCCCAACAATACGCATAGGCTTGCGGTTCCCAACCGCCTTGGGTTCAACTTCGATATCATCCAACTGATCAGGTGAAATAGTCACATCTGGTTTGTGCGCGAACTTTCTTAACTGGGAAACATGAAATACGTTGTGAACTCCTGCCATCTTCTCTGGAAATTCAACTTTGTACGCCAAATTCCCAATTTGCTCAAGAACTGGGAATGAACCAACAAATCTTGGTGCTAACTTGCCTCTCCTGCCAAATCGTATCACGCTCTTCAACGGAGAAATCTTGACAAACACCAAGTCACCAATGGAGAATTTAATTATCTTCTCCTCTTGTCAGCATAACTCTTCTGCCTATCTTGGGCATCCTTCATTCGCTGTTGGATAATCTTAATCTTGGCTGAAGTTTCTCTTATCACATCGGGTCCAAGCACAAACTTTTCGCCAGTTTCTACCCAACATGACGGTGACTTGCACGGTCTTCCGTACAAAGCTTCAAACGGAGCCATACCGATACTGGATTGGTAGCTATTATTATATGCAAACTCTACTAGATGCAAATGGTCATCCCATGATCCACCAAAATCCAATACACAAGCTCTCAAGAGATCTTCCAATATACGATTCACGCTCTCTGTTTGACCATCGGTTTGAGGATGATACGCAGTACTGAGATGTAATTCTGATCCTAACGCCTCTTATAAGCTCTTACAAAATCCACTAGTGAACAACGAATCTCGGTCACTCACAATGCCTTTGGGTATTCCATGAAATCTCACTACCCACTTTACATATAGTTCCGCTAACTTAGCTGCCGTCCTATTCGACTTGACGGGTATAAATCTTGCACTCTTGGTCAATCGGTCCACAATCACCCAAATGCTATCATGGCCCGATCTAGTCCTTGGTAACCCATCAATGAAATCCATTGACACTTGTTCCCATTTCCATTCTGGAATTTCTAATGGTTGTAACAAACCACTAGGCTTTTTTTGCTCAGCTTTAACTAGCTGGCAGTTCATGCATTTGGATATAAACTTCCCAATGTCTCTTTTCATCCCTTCCCAGTAATAGGTCTGCTTCATGTCTCGGTACATCTTGTTACCACCGGGGTGTATAGTCAGTTTTGAGTGATGACATTCTCTAAGAACATCATCTCTCAATCCATTGACATTGGGTACAACTACTCTTCTATTCTTACTAAGCCATCCATCTCGATCAAGCCCATACTTGTTCATCTCCTCATCGATACCCATCTCTAACTTGGAGATGATTTCCAATAGGTTAGGATCGTCCCTCTGACTAGAGCCGATCCGCTCAATCAAAGTGGGTCTGATCGTCAAACTTGCTAACATTTCTGGATCCAACTCGCACTTTGGTCTGAAATTATACCCAGCGATGTACTCCAGTTGCTTCCATTCAAGAAACATAGCCCCTAAACTGGCATGTCTTCTACTCAATGCATCAGCTACCGCATTGCCCTTTCCGGGTGTGTATGCAATATCGAAATCATAGGAAGCCAAGAATTCTAACCATCTTTGCTGTCGGAGATTTAGATCCTTTTGGGAGAAAAGATACTTTAACGATTTATGATCGGTAAACAACTCGAATCTTTCTCCCACGAGATAATGCCTCCACATCTTCAATGCGAACACGATCGCTGCTAATTCCAAATCATGGGTGGGGTATCTTTTCTCATGCGGTTTCAGTTGCCGACTTGCATAAGCTACAACCCTACCTCCTTGCATCAATACAACACCAAGTCCGATACCACATGCATCTGTGTATACCGTCATCTCTTCATTCCCCTTAGGAATGACTAACACTGGTGCACATGTCAACTTGTCCTTTAGACCCTTGAATGCATTCTCGCACCTTTCATCCCAGATAAAAGCTTGATTCTTCTTGGTCAACTGAGTCAACGGTGCCGCTATCTTGGAGAAGTCTTGGATAAACTTACGATAATATCCAGCTAACCCCAAGAAACTTCTTATGTCCATTGCATTCTTGGGCGTAGACCAATCTTGTACCGTAGCCACCTTCGTAGGATCCACGGCAATACCACTCTCTGAAACAACATGGCCCAAGAATCTCACTTCCCTTCTCCAGAAGTGACACTTAGAAAACTTTGCTTTCAATTGGTATTTTCTCAACACCTCCATCACTATTCTTAAATGTTCCTTGTGTCCTTCCTCTGTCCTCGAATAGACCAAAATATCATCCACAAACACAAGGTCAAACTTATTCGACTGATCTCTGAATACTTTATTCATAAGATCCACAAAATATGCTGGGGCATTGGTCAGCCCGAATGGCATGACCAACCACTCATAAAATCCAGACGGCGTCCGAAATGCCGTTTTAGCTATACTCTCAGCTTCCACTCTAAGCTGATGAAAACCTGTCGCGAGATCCAACTGAGAGAATACTCTCGCGCCACTCAACTGATCAAACAAATCATCTATCCGCGGTAAAGGATACTTGTTCTTCCTCGTCACTTTATTCAACTCGCGGTAGTCTACACACAAACGAAGGGAACCATCCGCCTTGGTAGCAAACACAACTGGTGCTCCCCATTTAGAAACACTCCTTCTGATAAATCCATTCTTCAAAGATCGCTGACTTGCACCTCGAGCTCTCGCTGCTCCCTTGGTGCCATACGACGTAGTGGCATCACTATAGGTCTGGCATCTTTCACCAAATCAATACGGAACTCAATCTCTCGGTGTGGTGGAAGCCTGGTCACTTCCTCGAAGACATCCGGATACTGGCCAACCACGGGCAACCCTGACAACTCACTATGCGGGATGTCGAGGGAATTTAGAAAACTAACCATTACCCCATCACCGGGTAGACCACCAAACACTACCCTCCGCCCATCACCCGCTCTAGCTATCACCAAAATGCCCTCATAGTCTACCACCACCCCATATCTTTGGAGCCAATCGACTCCCAAAATAATGCCAAAACCCAGTAAAGCCCAAAACAAAGCAATCACAAACATGCATTCATGACTCGATAAGACCACATTACGACAAATCATGCTAAGGTTAGTTGAACCACCAATTGGGTTCATCACTACTAAAGGTCTATCGACAATCTCGGGCTCCAGTCCCAACCTATCTACCAGGTCACTAGATATGAAAGAACTAGAAGCCCCAGTATCAAACAAAACTCTTACTGGAACATCATAAACAGAAAGCATACCTTGAATAACGACGTTCTTTCCCTTCTCCGCCGCGGTTGGGGCATTCGACGAAGAAGGAATAGCATTAAGGGCATATGCTTTCACCATCTGCTTTTCTTTAGGGGGTTGCGGACACTTGTCCTTATGATGTCCCACTTGGCCACAGTTGAAGCACTTCCTATCCACTGGCTTGGCCCGACAATTACTAGCATAATGGCCCTTCTTACCACAGCTAAAGCACTCAACCGCTTTCTTATTCTTTTTCTGGCCATCCTTATTCTGATTCTGCTTCCTCTTATTCTGAGAACTGATCTTGCCTCCACCACTTGCTTGCGGCTTTGGCTCCTCTGTAGATGTAACCTCGGTCTTCGGCTTAGGGTAAAGACTCTCTGACCTCGATGCTTTCAGCACAATCGATTCAAACGTCTCATCGATGTGGTTAATAAGCCTTTCCCCCAAGTACTGATCCAAACCAATTATGAACTTCTCGTTCTTCTTCTCGGCAGTATCAATAAGAGATAACCCATACTTCAACAAAGTGTCGAATTCGGCAATATACTCCGAGACAGCTCTGCCATTCTGCTTGAGTTCCAAGGATCTCTTAAACAACACTGACTTCTTGGCAGCTGGAATGAACTTCTCGCTAAAGCGAACCTTAAACTGCTCCCAACTAATCTGATCCTCGGGAGTAGCTGCCTTTATAGCACTCCACCAATTCATTGCCCGTCCTTGCAGCTAACGGGATACTAGCCTTCTCTTCATCGCATCCTCGTTACCCAAATCTTCAAAGATATGTTCGCAACTATCCAACCAATCCTGAACATCCGTAGCCGACTCCGTTTTGTCGAACGACTTCCCACCAAGACTAGTATAATCCTTATTCAGCTTGGCGAAATCGGCCCTAGGCGCCTGCACTATTGGACCACCACTATTACCACCATTGGGAGCTTCCCTCTGCACATCCCTAAGCATCTCTCTCATGAGGTCAGTAAACATCGTCCTCATGTCAGCAGCATTCCCATTATTGGCTCCTCTACCGGCACCTCTTACGTATCGGCTCATCGTTCAATCTGTAAAGAGAAAATGTAACGGTCCGCTCCGTACCAGTCGGCATTTCCTCCGAAAGTGCGCTGTATACGTGCCCGACTAGCACGGGACGGTCGTCAGAAGAAAGGAAAGAAGGGAATGAACTAATCAAGGAACCTGTAGAATGTCTCACAGCGCATGGGATAAAATATAATAATAACATACTTGACATAAAACAGGTGAGACAGTGCATAAGCTGATAACTAATAATAAATGTCAACATCAGAGCAGCGGAAATCCAAATACAGCTTATTACAACTTTTCAAAATCTACTGTCTCTAAACAAAAGAAAGCTAAAGTAGAAGATGCACCACTAATGCCCAAGCAGTAATCTTCAACAACACAGGGAGAATACTATATATATATACTACGTGGAAGCCTCCTGCTCATCTCCGGATCATCTACCCGTGCATCACCAGCTAACCTGTCTCTAGTCTGCTCGTGTGAGCACCCAGAGTAATAAGAGGAGACATAAAACTCTGGGTCAGACATAAAGCCTGGTATGAGCGATAAGCATCTAAACAGAATAATAACAGGTATACTAAACCATACCTGAACCTGGACCTGCAACCAAAGAGTTAGTACCACATACTGTACAATGCTCTAAGGTGCCATAATAAATAGTGTAAGAATACGGGGGTGGGGTGTGTATGTCAAACAATCAAGCATAGCAACCATCCTTACGTCTCTCACTCAGTGCGTAAAGTATATGATATCTACCACCTTGGAACACTAGACAAAATGAGGTAACGACGAATCCCGACTTGTAGAAACCCTGCTGTGACCAAGCCAAACACTTGGAGTCATGACCAAACATTTCAATGACCCACTTCATTGGTCGTAGCCCTTGGTTTTACCGATGCCATAATGGCCCTGAATCCGCCTTCGTACCTCCTACCATAGTGGTCCAAAGCTATAGACGTCGATAACCCCTTAACACTCGTCCCGCAGCAAAGCCCAATCATGAAGCGAACTCGTTGATTCCCATCTGGATCTTGAGCTCTAGCTTCTCATTTGGACTACTTTTGCATCTCGGGTTTTGGTCATCATCTTCATCCGGATCGGTCTTCATTCAGTTCGTAGTCATCGCCGTCGGATCGTGAGTAACCTCTTTCCCCAGCTCGGATCGTGGCACACTCTCCAGGTCGGGTCGCCATAGTCGGATCGTGCTCCACCTCGGATCGGTTCGCGGATCGCATCGCCTTCACCAGGTCGGATCGGGTCGAGGCACTCCCACTGGTTCGGGTCGTGCTCCATAGCTCGTGGCGCTTCCCTTCAGTCGTGGAGGCACATCGGTTCGGATCGTGAGCTTCTGAAGTGGATCGGTTCGGGTCGGAGTAGCTCATGCTCACGAGAGACGGATCGTATCGGATCGCACCATCGGATCGGGGTCTTCAACCATCAGCGGATCGGGTCGCGCCATCGGATCGGATCGCCCTCACTCCCACCGATCCGGTTCGGATGATTTCCTGCAGTTCTTCCAACGAGCAGTTTACGCCATTCGACGACGTTTTTGACAAATCTAACACTTCTAATCAATCATAAAACACACCATAGAGTCATAGCAACATGTAATAGCAACCACAACAGCAAACAACCATTCAAATGAATCAAAATGGATCAAAAGTGGCCAAAACTCCTTATTTTTCCCTTAAGCATGTTTAAGTAAAACTGATCATAGGGTTAACAAAACTTAATCAAATCGAACCAAATTTCAACCAGAGGCATAAAACATTATTTAAGAATTTCTAAACATTTTTCCAGAATTTATTAGTGTATAAATTCGCTAATCTTCACTAATTACCCTTGATTACCGTAATTAGTGCCAAAACTATGCAAATCACTCACCTTGGCCACAAAATAAAACACCAAATCTGAAATATTCTCTGTTTGGGTCGAATTCCTATGTATAGCAGCAGCTCCAACCTTGCTTTGTTGCTATTTGGCCTTGTTTCGATGTAGTTTAGGCTTAATCTTCACTAAAAATGTGTTTTGGGATGGTTTTAGAGGATGGAAGCCATTACTAAGGTTTCAAGAAGGTTTGTGGCGGCTCAAAACTGAAATGAAAGTGATAACCTAACCCTAATCAGTCCTCCTATACCTCTAAACCCGAAATTCCCCTCTGGGCCTAGCTGCTAATCACCCGGTTAAGCCCAATTAAGCTGTTTTTCACCATCTGAAACTTGTTTCAGCCATATCTCCCAAACGGTGAGTCCGTTTGGCTAATGTGACCACTCTACGGAAAGAGAAACCATCATCCGGAGCCAATGGAAGTGGTATCAGGTCAAAATTCCTTTCCATCCAAAAGTTATGGCCAAAACAGTGCCAACTAGGGGTAAAATGGTCATTTAAAAATCGGGAAAAATCATGAACATGGGAAATGACCCCAATAGTCGTCCCCCAAAGTTACGTGACCATACGACTTTGTATGTGAAAGAAATAAATATTCTACGATCCTATGATGCGTAGAATGCGGGTCGTTACACTCTCCCCCCCTTAAGAAATTTCGTCCCCGAAATTCCTTAACCCAAAACATACAAAGGATCCCGCATGCCTAACAACCACATACATCAATCAAACATGCAAAATAAGCAAAACAAACCTATCCAAGCATGCGGAAAACTAGATCGAAGTTAAAATCTTACCAGGCAAAGAGTTCTGGGTGTGTCTTCCTAATGTTCTCCTCTGTCTCCCAAGTACAATCATTCTCGTCCTCGCCCCACTGAACCTTGACTAACTTCACTGCCTTCCTTCGAAGTTGCTTCATGTCGTGCTCGACAATACGGGCCGGCTTGCGGTTCCCAACCGCCTCAGGTTCTACTTCGAAGTCCTCTAACTGATCGGGTGAAATAGTCATATCTGAGTCGTGAACGAACTTCCTTAGTTGGGAAACATGAAATACGTTGTGAACTCCTGCCATCTTCTCCGGTAAGTCAATTCTGTATGCCAAATTCCCGACTAGTTCAAGAACAGGGAATGGGCCAACAAATCTTGGTGCCAACTTGCCTCTCCTGCCAAATCGTATTAAGCTCTTCAACGGAGAAATCTTGAAAATACCAAGTCGCCAACGGAGAATTTTAAGTCTCTTCTCCTCTTATCAGCATAACTCTTCTGCCTATCTTGGGCAGCCTTCATTCGTTGCTGAATGATCTTAATCTTATCTGAAGTTTCTCTCACCACATCTGGTCCAAGCATAAACTTCTCGCCAGTCTCTATCCAACATGATGGTGAGTTGCACGGTCTTCCGTACAAAGCTTCAAACGGAGCCATACCGATACTGGATTGGTAGCTATTATTATATGAAAACTCTACTAGATGCAAATGGTCATCCCATGATCCACCAAAATCCAATATACATGCTCTCAAGAGGTCTTCCAAGATACGGTTCACCCTCTCTGTCTGACCGTCGGTCTGAGGATGATATGCGGTACTGAGATGTAACTCTGACCCTAGAGCCTCTTGTAAGCTCTTCCAAAACCCACTAGTGAACAACGGGTCTCGGTCGCTCACAATGCTTTTGGGTACTCCATGAAATCTCACTACCCAGTTCATATATAATTCTGCCAACTTAGCTGTCGTTCTGGTCGATTTGACTGGTATGAATCTTGCACTCTTAGTCAACCGATCCACAATTACCCAAATGCTATCATGTCCCGATCTAGTCCTTGGTAAACCATCAATGAAATCCATCGAGACTTGCTCCCATTTCCATTCGGGAATTTCTAATGGTTGCAATAACCCACTAGGCTTCTTTTGCTCGGCTTTAACTAGCTGGCAATTCATGCACTTGGATATAAACTTCCCAACGTCTCTTTTCATCCCTTCCCAGTAGTAAGTCTGTCTCATGTCTCGATACATCTTATTACCACCAGGATGTATAGTCAGTTTTGAGTGATGACATCCTCTAAGCACTTCATCCCTCAATCCATTGACATTGGGTACGACTAGTCTTCCATCCTTTCTAAGCCATCCATCTCGATCAAGCCCATACTTGTTCATCTCCTCATCGATACCCATCTCTAACTTGGAGATGATTTCCAATAGGTTAGGATCGTCCCTCTGACTAGAGCCGATCCGCTCAGTCAAAGTGGGTCTGATCGTCAAACTTGCTAACATTTCTGGATCCAATTCGCACTTTGGTCTGAAATCAAACCCCGCGATATACTCCAGTTGCTTCCATTCAAGGAACATAGCCCCTAAGCTGGCATGTCTTCTACTCAATGCATCAGCCACCGCATTGCCCTTTCCCGGTGTGTATGCTATGTCAAAATCATAGGAAGCTAAGAACTCTAACCATGTCTGCTGACGGAGATTCAGATCTTTCTGAGAGAAGAGATACTTTAACGACTTATGATCTGTAAACAGCTCAAATCTTTCTCCCAAGAGATAGTGTCTCCACATCTTTAACGCGAACACGATCGCTGCCAATTCTAAATCATGGGTTGGGTATCTTCTCTCGTGCGGTTTCAATTGCCGACTTGCGTAAGCTACAACCCTACCGCCTTGCATCAATACAGCACCCAGTCCGGTACCACAGGCATCCGTGTATACCGTCATCTCTTCATCCCCCTTAGGAATGACTAATATTGGTGCGCTTGTCAACTTGTCCTTTAGACTTTTGAATGCATTCTCGTACCTTTTATCCCAGACAAAAGCTTGATTCTTCTTGGTCAACTGGGTCAATGGTGCTGCTATCTTGGAGAAACCTTGGATAAAATTACGATAATATCCCGCTAACCCCAAGAAACTTCTTACATCTGTTGCATTCTTGGGCGTAGGCCAATCCTGTACCGTAGCCACCTTTGCCGGGTCCACGGCAATACCATTCTCTGATACGACATGGCCCAAGAACCTCACTTCCCTCTTCCAGAAGTGACACTTAGAAAACTTTGCTTTCAATTGGTGTTTTCTCAACACCTCCATCACTACTATTAAATGTTCCTTGTGTTCTTCCTCTGTCCTCGAATAGACCAAAATATCATCAACGAACACAAGGACAAACTTATTCAACTGATCTCCGAATACCCTATTCATAAGATCCACAAAATATGCTGGGGCATTGGTCAGCCCGAATGGCATGACCAACCACTCATAAAATCCAGACGGCGTCCGAAATGCTGTTTTAGCTATACTCTCAGCTTCCACTCTAAGCTGATGAAAACCTGTCGCGAGATCCAACTGAGAAAATACTCTCGCGCCACTCAACTGATCAAACAAATCATCTATCCGCGGTAGAGGATACTTGTTCTTCCTCGTCACTTTATTCAACTCGCGGTAGTCTACACACAAACGAAGGGAACCATCCGCCTTGGTAGCAAACACAACTGGTTCTCCCCATTCAGAAACACTCCTTCTGATAAATCCCTTCTTCAAAAGATCGCTGACTTGCACCTCGAGCTCTCGCTGCTCTCTTGGTGCCATTCGACGAAGTGGCATCACTATAGGCCTGGCATCCTTTACCAAATCAATACGAAACTCAATCTCTCGGTGTGGTGGAAGTCCGGTCACTTCTTCGAAAACATCCGGATACTGGCCAACCACGGGCAAACCTGACAACTCACTATGCGAAATGTCGAGGGAGTTTAGAAAACTAGCCAATACCCCCTTACTGGGTAGACCACCAAACACTATCCTCCGCCCATCATCCGCTCTAGCTGTCACCAACAAGCCCTCACAGTCTACCACCACCCCGTATCTTTGGAGCCAATCTACTCCCAAAATAATGCCAAACCCAGTAAAGCCCAAAACAAAGCAATCACAAACAAACATGCATCCATGACTCGATAAGACTACATTACGACAAATCATGCTAAGGCTAGTCGAACCACCAATCAGGTTCGTCACTACTAAAGGTCTATCGACAATCTCGGGCTCCAATCCCAACCTATCTACCAGGTCACTAGATATGAAAGAACTGGAAGCTCCGGTATCAAACAAAACTCTAATAGGAACATCATAAACAGAAAGCAAACCTTGAATGACGACATTCTTTCCCTTCTCCGTCGTTGTTGGGGCATTCGACGAAGAAGGAATAGCATTGAGAGCGTAGGCTTTCCCCATTTGCTTTTCCTTAGGGGGCTGTGGACACTTGTCCTTGTGATGTCCCATTTGGCCACAGTTGAAGCACTTCCTATCCGCTGGCTTGGCCCGACAATTACTAGCATAATGGCCCTTCTTACCACAGCTGAAGAACTCCACATCTTGCTTATTCTTTTTCTTCTGGCTATCCTTAGCTTGGTTCTGCTTTCTCTTATTCTGGGAACCACCCTTGCCTCCACCACTTGCTTGTGGCTTTGGCTCATCTGCGGATGCAACCTCAGTCTTCGACTTAGGGTAGAGACTTTCTGATCTTAATGCTTTCCCCACAATTGATTCAAACGTCTCATCGATGTGGTTAATAAGTTTTTCCCCCAAGTACTGATCCAAACCAGTTATGAATTTCTCATTCTTTTTCTCCGCAGTATCAATAAGAGATAACCCGTATTTTGACAAAGTGTCAAATTCAGCAATATACTCCGAGACAGCTCTGCCATTCTGCTTGAGCTCCAAGAACTTCTTAAACAACATTGACTTCTGAGCGGCTGGAATGAACTTCTCACTAAAGCGAGCCTTAAACTGCTCCCAAGTAATCTGATCTTCGGGAGTAGCTGCCTTTATAGCATTCCACCAATTCATTGCCCGCCCTTGCAGTTGACGGGACGCTAGCTTTCTTTTCATCGCATCCTCGATACCCAAATCCTCGAAGATACGTTCGCAACTATCCAACCAATCCTGAACATCCGTGGCCGACTCCATTCCGTGGAACGGCTTCCCACCAAGGCTAGTATAATCCTTATTCAGCTTGGCGAAGTCGACTCTTGGCGCCTGCACCATTGGACCACCACCATTTCCACCATTGGGGGCTGCTCTCTGTACATCTCTAAGCATCTCTCTCATGAGGTCAGTAAACATCGTCCTCATGTCAGCAGCATTCCCATTATTGGCTCCCCTACCCGCGCCTCTAGTATATCGGCTCATCGTCAATCTGAAAAAGGAAACGATTAACGACTCCATAGTGGTGCTAGTGCAGTACGACTTCATCCTTATACTACTAATAGTATATATATATAGCTTTTAAAAACCAAAGTAATCACAAATACGCTCTCTCGTATACGTATATTATCTCTCCCTGATAACTTCCCTAGGTTAACTACGCAACCTAGAGCTCTGATACCAAGTGTAACGGCCCGCTCCGTACCAGTCGGCATTTCCTCCGAAAGTGCGTTGTATACGTGCCCGACTAGCACGGGACGGTCGTCAGAAGAAAGGAAAGAAGGGAATGAACTAATCAAGGAACCTGTAGAATGTCTAACAGCGCATGGGATAAAATATAATAATAACATACTTGACATAAAACAGGTGAGACAGTGCATAAGCTGATAACTAATAATAAATGTCAACATCAGAGCAGCGGAAATCCAAATACAGCTTATTACAACTTTTCAAAATCTACTGTCTCTAAACAAAAGAAAGCTAAAGTAGAAGATGCACCACTAATGCCCAAGCAGTGATCTTCAACAACACAGGGAGAATACTATATATATATACTACGTGGAAGCCTCCTGCTCATCTCCGGATCATCTACCCGTGCATCACCAGCTAACCTGTCTCTAGTCTGCTCGTGTGAGCACCCAGAGTAATAAGAGGAGACATAAAACTCTGGGTCAGACATAAAGCCTGGTATGAGCGATAAGCATCTAAACAGAATAATAACAGGTATACTAAACCATACCTGAACCTGGACCTGCAACCAAAGAGTTAGTACCACATACCGTACAATGCTCTAAGGTGCCATAATAAATAGTGTAAGAATACGGGGGTGGGGTGTGTATGTCAAACAATCAAGCATAGCAACCATCCTTACGTCTCTCACTCAGTGCGTAAAGTATACGATATCTACCACCTTGGAACACTAGACAAAATGAGGTAACGACGAATCCCGACTTGTAGAAACCCTGCTGTGACCAAGCCAAACACTTGGAGTCATGACCAAACATTTCAATGACCCACTTCATTGGTCGTAGCCCTTGGTTTTACCGATGCCATAATGGCCCTGAATCCGCCTTCGTACCTCCTACCATAGTGGTCCAAAGCTATAGACGTCGATAACCCCTTAACACTCGTCCCGCAGCAAAGCCCAATCATGAAGCGAACTCGTTGATTCCCATCTGGATCTTGAGCTCTAGCTTCTCATTTGGACTACTTTTGCATCTCGGGTTTTGGTCATCATCTTCATCCGGATCGGTCTTCATTCAGTTCGTAGTCATCGCCGTCGGATCGTGAGTAACCTCTTTCCCCAGCTCGGATCGTGGCACACTCTCCAGGTCGGGTCGCCATCGTCGGATCGTGCTCCACCTCGGATCGGTTCGCGGATCGCATCGCCTTCACCAGGTCGGATCGGGTCGAGGCACTCCCACTGGTTTGGGTCGTGCTCCATAGCTCCTGGCGCTTCCCTTCAGTCGTGGAGGCACATCGGTTCGGATCGTGAGCTTCTGAAGTGGATCGGTTCGGGTCGGAGTAGCTCATGCTCACGAGAGACGGATCGGATCGCACCATCGGATCGGGGTCTTCAACCATCAGCGGATCGGGTCGCGCCATCGGATCGGATCGCCCTCACTCCCACCGATCCGGTTCGGATGATTTCCTGCAGTTCTTCCAGCGAGCAGTTTACGCCATTCGACGGCGTTTTTGACAAATTTAACACTTCTAATCAATCATAAAACACACCATAGAGTCATAGCAACATGTAATAGCAACCACAACAGCAAACAACCATTCAAATGAATCAAAATGGATCAAAAGTGGCCAAAACTCCTTATTTTTCCCTTAAGCATGTTTAAGTAAAACTGATCATAGGGTTAACAAAACTTAATCAAATCGAACCAAATTTCAACCAGAGGCATAAAACATTATTTAAGAATTTCTAAACATTTTTCCAGAATTTATTAGTGTATAAATTCGCTAATCTTCACTAATTACCCTTGATTACCGTAATTAGTGCAAAAACTATGCAAATCACTCACCTTGGCCACAAAATAAAACAACAAATCTGAAATATTCTCTGTTTGGGTCGAATTCCTATGTATAGCAGCAGCTCCAACCTTGCTTTGTTGCTATTTGGCCTTGTTTGGATGTAGTTTAGGCTTAATCTTCACTAAAAATGTGTTTTGGGATGGTTTTAGAGGATGGAAGCCATTACTAAGGTTTCAAGAAGGTTTGTGGCGGCTCAAAACTGAAATGAAAGTGATAACCTAACCCTAATCAGTCCTCCTATACCTCTAAACCCGAAATTCCCCTCTGGGCCTAGCTGCTAATCACCCGGTTAAGCCCAATTAAGCTATTTTTCACCATCTGAAACTTGTTTCAGCCATATCTCCCAAACGGTGAGTCCGTTTGGCTACTGTGACCACTCTACGGAAAGAGAAACCATCATCCGGAGCCAATGGAAGTGGTTTCAGGTCAAAATTCCATTCCAGTCAAAAGTTATGGCCAAAACAGTGCCAACTAGGGGTAAAATGGTCATTTAAAAATCGGGAAAAATCATGAACATGGGAAATTACCCCAATAGTCGTCCCCCAAAGTTACGTGACTATACAACTTCGTATGTGAAAGAAATAAATATTCTACGATCCTCTACCGGCACCTCTTACGTATCGGCTCATCGTTCAATCTGTAAAGAGAAAACGATTAACCATCTCCATAGTGGTGCTAGTGCAGTGCGACTTTATCCTTAGCTATACCAATAGTATATATATATATATATATATATATATATATATATAGCTTTTGAAAACCAACATAATCACAAATACGCGCTCTCATATACGTATACTATCTCTCCCTGATGACTTCACTAGGTTAACTACGCAACCTAGAGCTCTGATACCAAATGTGACGGCCCGCCCCGCACCAGCCTGCATTTCCTCCGAAGGTGCGCTGTACACATGCCTGACTAGCTTGGAACGGTCGCCAAAGAAAGGAAACAAGGAAATGAACTAACAAGGAACATGTAGAATGTCTTACAGCGCATGGAACAAAATATAATAATAACATAATCTTGACATAAAACAGGCGAGACAGTGCATAAGCTGAAAACTAAACCAACATAGCAGCGGAAATCCAAATACAGCTTATTACAACTTTCCAAATTACTGTCTCTAAAACAAAAGAAAGCTAAAGTAGGAGATGCACTACTAATGCCCAAGCAGTGATCTTCAACAACACAGGGAGAATACTACATATATCATACGTGGAAGCCTCCTGCTCGTCTTCGGATCAGCTACCCGTGCATACCCAGCTAACCTGTCTCTAGTCTGCTCGTGAGAGCACCCAGAGTAATAAGAAGAGACATAAAACTCTGGGACAGACAAAAAGTCTGGTATGAGCGATAAGCAGCTAAACAGAACAATAACATGTATATTAAACCATACCTGAACCTGGACCTGTAACCAAAGAGTTAGCACTACATACCGTACAATACTCTAAGGTGCCACAAAACAAATGGTGTATAGATAACGGGGGGTGGGGCGTGCATGTCATAATGATGGCAAACAAGTCAAGCATAGCAACCATCCTCACATCTCTCACTCAGTGCGTAAAGCATACGATGTCCACCACTGTTAATCACTAGACCCATCGAAGTAGTGACGGAGTTCGACTTGTACAGCTACTGCTACTACTACCAAGCTTACCACATGGAGTCGTGACCAAACCTTTACAAATGACCCCACTTCATTGGTCTATATCCCCTTTAGTCATACCTAGGCCACTGTGGACCTGAATCCATTCACGTACTCCCTACACATAGTGATTCAAAGTTACAGACATCGACGACCCCTTAGCACACGTCCCGCAGCAAAGCCCAACTCATGAAGCCGACTCATTGATTCCCAACTGGATCCTGAGTACAAACTTCCCATTTGGACTACCTTTGCATCTCGGGTTATTGGTCTTCTTCGGATCGGTTCTTTACTTCAGTCTATACTTCAAAGTCGGATCGTGATTCGCGTCTCGAGTCCAAGCATCTCGGTTCAGATCGGTCGAGCTACCCCCCATCGGATCGAGTCGGGGTCCTCATCCCGTGGCGGTTCGGATCGGTCATCATCACCTCCAGGCAGATCGGGTCGGTCATCATCACCTCCAGGTGGATCGGGTCGGGTTCTTCATGTCCAATTGCCATGCATCGGTTCGGTTCGGAGGTGGCCATGCGGGTCGGGTCGGAGAAGATGCTTCCCAATTTTTCAGATCGTCTCGTGGATACACTGCTTGGAGGGCGGTTCGGTTCGGATGCCCTTCCTCCGATCCGATCCGGATCGGCCAGTTTCCTGCAGCTTTTCCAGCGATTGTTTACACCACTCGACGGCGTTTTCGACTAATCTAACACTTCTAGACAATCACAAACCATACCATATAGTCATAGCAACATGTAACATCAACCATAAACATCAAAATAATAACTTGATAGGGTAAAATAAATCAAACATAGCCAAAATCCCATATTTTCCCATAAGCATGTTTAGGCAAAACTAATGGTATGATTAGCAAAACTTAACCAAATCAAACTAAATTTCTAACAAAGGTCTAAAACATTATTTTCGAATTTATAAATATTTTTCCAGAATTTATTAGTGTATAAATTCGTTAATCTTCACTAATTACCGTTAATTAACTGTAATTAGAGTCAAAACAATGCTAATCACTCACCTTGGCCACAAATGAAATTTTCAGAACTGAAACCTCGCTGATTTGGGCGAATACTGATGTCTAACAGCAGCTCTAATACTGATTTGGTGAAGATCTTCTTTGATTTGATGTAGATTAAGCCAAAACTTGATTAGAAAGTGATTAGAAGTTGATTTGGGCGTTGGAGGCCATTGTTAGGGTTTCAAGAATGAAAGTGGCGGCTGAAAAATGAAAATAAGATTGTTCTCTAACTGATTTCAGCCTCCTCATAACCCTAATCCCGAAATTCCGCATTGGGCCTAGCTGTTAATCACCCGGTTAAGCCCAAATAAGATGTTTTTCACTATCTGAAACTTGTTTCAGCCATATCTCCCAAACAGTAAGTCCGTTTGGCTAATGTGACCACTCTACGGAATTGTTAACCATCAAACAAATCTAATAGAAGTGGTTTCAGGTCAAAATTCCTTCCCGATCAAAAGTTATGGCCAAAACAGTACCAGCTAGGGGCAAAATGATCATTTAAAAATCGGGAAAAATCATGAACATGGGAAATGACCCCAATAGTCGTCTCCCTAAGTTACATGACCATACGACTTCGTATGTGAAAGAAATAAATATTCTACGATCCCGTGATGCCTAGAATGCGGGTTGTTACACCAAACTACTTGCAGCAGTGAATCAAATGATGAATCCAGTCAGTAGTTAATCAAACCTAGACCTTAAAGATGAAGTTTATTAAGGTCTTTACATGCATTTATCGCTTATATTATCAAACAGTGAATCCGATTGATATGAAATTTTGAACTCTATTAAATTTCATAGTTACGGATCAAACCAAATAGGTCTCGTCGAATTTGGAGTCCATTTGACCATTGCTCTTTTTATTTTATTGCATCATTACTTAATTTTGACTAGTTGACCCAATATGCATTTTTTTCGTACGCTCGCATATCAACTCTGAAAATTATGAAATTTGAAATCCTACCATTTTTCAACATTCTGGATCTGGTAAAATTTGATTCGTCGAATTCGGAGATCGTTTGAAAAATGTCTCTTTTTAAGCTATTGAACTAATATTAAATTATCGAAATTTCAAACCGACTATAAATCCCTGTAAAATTAATCTAAATTAGAAATATAAAAAATTAAATTAGTTCCAAAAATTCAAGTCGTTAAGAATCTTTTTATCCAAACATTTTGTACACATTCCATCCACCTTAATCACTCATGGGCCCATAATCCTCAAACTTCCATAACCGTTTCCTAAGTGTACAAAATTGACATCCAATTTCCTACATGTGTTGTTCACTTAATTAGTGGATTCCTCTATGGATATAGGTATATTTATATGTAATACATTTATATTTTAAGGTCACAAATATGTTCACTCACTATCTATATAAGAATCCTAAACCTAAGCTCTAATACCAGACGTAACAGCCTAGATTCCAACATATCCGGATTTTCAAAAATTCTAAATCCGAAACCATTAAAACTCGAGTTGGCTTGTCTGGTATTTTGCAGAAAAAACAGAGATAGTAAATATATCATAGTTTGATAAAACATCTCATATTGGAATGGATAAAATATCATAACTAAATATAGCCTTACTAAAAGAATGACGCTACCTAACAAGTGTCTAAAGGCTACCAAAATCTCTGTCAAAAGTCTAACCTACGAGTATGTTATGATCAGGGGGTTAGAACACAAGTTCTTGTGAGAGGACAAATCATACATTCTGAAACAACCCTACATATATCATTCAGTTACAATTTCTTAATTATTAAGTTATTCGGCTTAACAACACTCTAGAACCTACACACACGCTGCACCCATCGACTCCCCAGTAGGTTGAACCTAATATAATATATATGTAGTTATACCCAACATCTCAAGATACTCCCCATAATACCCTTCTCGTATGGTCTTCGTCGTCACACCATAGAAGTATGCACAACCTCCATCCCATGCCAAATCGCATACTAAAATCTATATTGCTACGCCACGTAATAGCACAGAACCACCATCGCTAGACTACATAAGCATAAAGATCCTTGTATCTAAAATCCTTGGTCAAATCACGTCTAAACACAGAGTAATCCCCTACCTTCTACAATATACCACCCAATGCATGCATATAGACCCTCATCCAAACATATTGCCTACTATAACCTGAGTCTCGTAATAGGGATGAATCCAATGCACAGAACTCGGTCTGGATATTTTGATATCTGTAAAGGACAGCTTCGTTTGGCCTACAATACAGATATCCACATATGGTCCATCTCTTTTCACGGTGGTTATGGTCCCACTCCGTCCCCTCCCTCAACTAGTGAAAGACTACATCAAGAGCTAATGACGTGCCCCTAACAACCAATCTAGCATCCAATTTTGCATGTCCCTCAACCAATGTCTTGATAGTGAAATATTATTGGTTTGTTGGTTTAGCTCTTAGTCTTTCCGCATTCCCACTGACTGCCGATGACAATTTACCCGTTGGGATCTTTATCTCCATATGTACGGACTGGTCCAAGCGCATTACACCATCGCGTTAGGTCTTATGTCTAATCTTTTAATCACGTGCTTACCTTAACATATCATATTGCTAGTTAACTTGATAATTTAAACATTCATTTTCTATTCAAGTTACTGGTTTATTAGCATACATTTGGCCATTTATTTTCCCCAATTAGCCCCATATTGCCGGAACGGACCCTATCTATGAGTCACTCATTATTGCATTCATTAAACTTATTTTTCAATACATAATTTCTAATAATAAGCCTCTTCTTTCTTTTTATGTTCATGTTATTTATAACTTCTTGTTATATTGTTACCACAACCGTTGTTATCGGTCTAATTATTAACTTAATTCCCCTAACTAAGGTTTATTAATAAGTTCTCATCTTATCTCTTATTATAACCCATGTTTATATCATTACCATAACCATTGTTATGGATTTACTTATTAACTTAGTTCCCTTAACTAAGGTTTATTAATAAGTTATCTTTTCATTATTGATTAAAACCTATGTTATAATTCCACTTGTCCCTAGGACAAGCCTGCCTATTATATTTAATTTCAGTTCACATAATTGATTATAATATGTTATATTCCGCGTTCATCACATTTTCCGATGTTTCCTTGTTATTTAAGAAAACCTTTACTATTGTAGCCTTTCTTTATTTACCATCTTGTCCATTTTTATTATTGCAAGAAATATTTCACACACTTCATTAAATTGGTTGGTGGAAACGTATAAAAATCTATTTCCAAAATATACATCAATTAAGATCCGTAGTTGCAAACTATTTCTTTTATTTACATCATGTGCATAGATTTATTTGATTAGTGCGCGATACGTCAAAAGAACCCCTATTTCATGCTAATCCCTATTACCTTCCTTTTCTTGCAACTACGTTCTTAGTAATTTACCGTAATGATAATTATGGAAATGTATCCCTTTTCCAACCCCAACTAATTCAGTCCACTACTTATTCCTTTTTTCTGAGTTAGATATTAATTCTAGTTTTTCATACACCATTTCCAATTACTGTAAAATTTTCATGCAAAATTAGACATATTAATTCTTTTTCCATTATTTACTATAATTATTTTTTTAACATATCCAATTTACCATTGAATTGCAGTCTTAAGAATATGCATAATCACCATCAGTTTAATATTACAGTAATTCTTGAACCTAAATAGAAAGTCATAGGAATAGATTTATACAACAATAACATTCTCAACGTACGTAGGGAATGAACTATATCACAATTTCAATTATTCATTACGTTAAGAATTACGGGGAATTTAAATGATAAATATAACGTTACAAAAGGTACAATTTAAATCCGCTCACTTAACTGCTTTCCAATTCTTGAATCTAATTCAGATTTGTTATCCTATGGTCTTTCTAATTGAATCTAATATTGAAATAACCATGGATTTATAAATCTAATGCTAAAAGAATGAAAGAAACCATAATAATTCAGATTCACGGAATTTACCTCCCATAGACAAGAAATCCGAACATCTATATCGTAGATCTATATTCATTGTCTTTAAACCTTAAATCGGAATTCCTAAAAATAATATTCTTATTTCTGAAAGATTTGGAGAAGAAAGAAAATGGTAGAGCCTTGGATACATCTCAGATTATAGGAGTTGGAGGCTAGGCTCTTCTAGTCTATTTATAGGTGCATAGAAGTTCTTGTTCGTTGGAATGAATATAATAAAATCCTAGTCGTTTAAATCGAAAATTTGTGTCACTTTACCCAGTGTTGACTTTTCCTTTTATTAATTTTTGGTTTAACATTGTTGTAATGTTCATTTTCTTACTAAATATTGTTATGTCAATCAATTTCTTCCATTTATAAGGTACGTTTAACATTTCAATTTCAAACTTACGTCCATATATTCGCGTATAACTTTGCAAACATTTTTTGTTAATAGTTGCGCAATAAACACTATTATTAACATTATAAATTCGTTGACTCCTTCCTTTTAATATATGCTCAAATTTCAAACGTAGATATTCTCTGACCTATTTTTCATCCATCTCACATTTACTACTTTCCATTTTAAGTTTAAGCTTAAGAGTTCAATTTTGAATCTGTGCATATATATCTACACACAACTCCATTTATTTCCAAAATTCAAACAGTGTTTTCCCGACATTTATTTCTTACATATTTTGAATGATTGCATGTTACTTTTGGATTTCATATATATATATACACACACATGCACGCGTACATATACATGAATATATATACTCACTTATATAATTTTTCCTTATATGTACATTTCATATATTTTTCTCTTAGAACATGCATCCTTTTATTTGCCCCTTTTAAAATTATAAAGAGGACACTGGCGAGACTCGAACTCCTGACCTCCACCATGGGAAGTGCATGCTTTACCAAATCACCTAAGTTAGCTTTTCTTTACAAGACTAAAAGCATTGGTAGCTATTGTTTTTATTTTTGTTTCTTATATCTTCTTTTATCCGTTTGTTCTAAAACTTTATTTAAAGATGTCTTCTTCGTTTTAAATCCGTTGTCTGCAAACCTTAAGTCTAAATTGATCAGAAAATCACCACGGATGCAATGATGCTAGCTCTGTGATCAAATACTGAATTTTTTTATAAAATTTTATTTAATTTAAAACATGGGGTTTTACATAAAACAATGTAGTACATGATGTTAAAAAAAAGAAAATTAGCTCAACCTAAGGTTGGATATGCTTGAGCAGGTTAAAATATCAACCCATTTGAGCATGTGTAAACTGAAATGTGTCAAGTACCACTACCCAACAACAAGTGACAGTATAAGACAAATGGAAATGGGCTTCCAAGGTACAAAACAGCTGTAAGCATGTAACCAGACAGTTTTAATGGCAAACAAGCAATGATTAGAGACACGGCAAGGTGAAGGTATGGCAAAGGCAGTTCAATATCAAAACATTCGCTATTATTAATTTAGTGTTAAATTGATGTTGCAACTTGAACAAAGGAAATAGTGATATAAAAATCAACTTTACTGGTTTAGAAGGGCGCTCACAAATGAGGATGTTGGAAGGGCGGCGGATGGTGGATAGAGCAGAGACTCGAGCAAGTGGTTCCTGCAGTGGTGGCTTTTGGTGGCCTTTAGGAATGCTGATAGAGGCACGAAATTGATTTATGTTCAATGGATTTGCTGGTAGTGGAGGAGAACAAAGCACAAATTATGGTGATTGGTGGCTTCGGAGGCGGTGGCATTACGATAAGGTTTGGTGTTGGTTTTGATTAAGAGGAGTGATTTGCTTGCTGCCATTTTTTAATTGAGGAATGAATTAATTTAGGGAAAGAGGAATTCAGCTAAGTGAAAGTGGATTGATTTTCGTTTGTATAAGATGTTTGATTTTTATTTTCTTCGATTAAATTGAAGATGAATCAATGAAAGGAAAATAAGGGCACATAGCTTGTAATATCAGAAATGCTTGGACAAGTGTCCCATTAATGGATAACTGTTAAACAAGTGTTCATATAACACAAAGAACAAACAAGTGCAAATTCGATTTATTAAATTTAAATTATTTGTTTCCTCTTTTTAAATGATATGTATACAAATTTGAATGCATGTAAATACAAATTTAAATACACGCACAAGGATACGTATGAAATATGAAACAAGGTATACAATAAATGTAACGACCCGGAATTTTGGGGCCAATTTAAAATTTTTATTTTAGAAATTTTAAGGGAATTTTAATATTTAAATTAGTTTACTTTAAATAGGAACGACTAAAAAATTGCTTTAAAATGATTAAATTCAATTTAATTATAAAAGGAGTTTAAAACAGCGCTGTAGTTTGAAATTTTGAATTTGAACTTTGATTGAATGTACAGGATTCATTTTAAATCAGAATTGAGCGAAACCAGAAATATTTAAATCTGTTTAATCATATCTTTCTAACGAATCTGAAAAATTGAAATTTCATAGCGGAAATCAAAAATTATGGCCAATTCAATTTTTAGAAAGGTCGCTGTAGAAATTATATATATATTATATAGGGCCCGAAAGGCTACTTTTCACGTATAAAGGAATTTCGACTCGAAACCACTTCCATTGAGTTCGGAATGACATTTCTGCATTGAAAAACAGTAAACACTTATATATTTTGAGATTCAGAGTTTATTTGTTTAAATATGTTTTTTTAATATTAAATATATTGGCCTTAAAAATAGTCATTTTTTCAAACGACCTCGGTTTTCGGCGAAACCACATTTGTTGGAACCGGAATGTCAAATTATTGCTAGGTTTCAATTTTCATAATTTTTCGAATCAATATGTGAGCATGGCAAAGGAAAACGTGTTTTGTCAGTTTTGTTCAAATTTAATCAGCTTAAAAATAGCCATTTTTCAAACGGTCTCAGAATTCGACGAAATTAGTCTCGTTAGAACCGTTTCGTCAAAACATAACTAAAAATAATTTTTCTGTAATTTTTAGAGGTAGTATGTGGCCCCAGTGAATTTATATACACTGTTAGATTAAATAAATAAATGTTTTTATATTAAATTAAATAAAATACGCAACAGACTTCAGAATTGGGCTACGGGGCATAGCCCAACGCGTTCAGAAGGTGTCAAAACCTTAAGTTTGACACTAACTGGGCCTAATTCTGAGTTGGTGGCTGAACGGGCCTTAATGGGCTAATTTATTAATAAAATATTATAAATAATAACCTTAATCAAATCAAAACCCTAATCACGTTGACCAGCCGTCATCTACCATTCTAATGGCCGAGATTACACAATTTTGATCCCTCGGTTTCTTCCTTCACACAACAAATTAAAACATAAATCATATATCAAATCGAAGAGAATTCCAAGGGCTTTAATCTTATACGGATATGATCAGATGTAATGGATCGTAGTGCTCAATTTTTCGCCCTAAAGTTTCATCGTTCGAGCCCCTTTTTGACTCTCGAGATGCGTGCGAGCTGAGCACATCTCAGGGCGTTGGAGGCTCGTGGCATGGCGGTTCGGGTGGCGTGATCGGATCGAAGTCTGGTGGTCCGTGGGTGGAGCGGCATCGGCCTGATGAAGATTACAATGGGTTCTAACGTTACAGTAAGGAAGAGGAAGAAGCATTAATGTAAAAAGGTAGATTAGTGGAAATTAATTATTATAATAATTATTTAAATAATGAAATTGATATTCAAATTGACATAACTCCTTCGTACGAATTCGAAATTCAGAAATTCAAGAAGCGTTGGAAACCTTGAAGCGAGATCTACGCGATGGTACGAACCAGATCTGAAACAGAGTAGATCAGATTTTGGAAAAAAATTCAGATCTAAATTATTGGGTGAGAATTCTGATTTATAAATTAAATAAAATCTAGTTATTGTTTTTGCTTTTAAATTATGTTGTGAATGATTATGATTCTGATCTGTGATGTGACATTTAAATTTGTTGTTTGATGATTGGGTTGGATTATGATGCTCGTATTTTGTTAGATCCGACAAGGATACTTCTCTATTTCATATTCGTGAACATAGAATTCAATATGGTTTGATAATAAAGTTTTAGTCTTTATTGTTGGTTCTTTAACAATGAATTGATTTCAATGCAAAGGTCATATTTTTAACATCGTATAGTTTACATACAAAAAGAACCAAATTTTATTGTCATTTTTGTTTCAACAAAATATTACATGTTTTTAATGACATTTTGTGTACAATGAAGAATTAAACAAAAATCACATTTTTGTTCGCAATAAAAGTTTATAAACAAAAGTCACATTTTTGTTTGCAATAAAAGTTTACAAACAAAAATCACATTTTGTACGCATTAAAAAGTACGAAATGAAAATGTATATTTTTATACATTAAAAAAAAATAAGAAATGAAAATTTACATTTTTGTCAACTAGATTATAAAGAAATCAAGATTAACATTTTTGTTAATATTAATAAGGATTTGTTCAAAATTGCATTTTTGTTTACATAAAAAAAGGATTTGTTCAAAATTGCATTTTTGTTTCAATCAAATGGATTTGTCAAATCATTATATTTTGTAACATTGAAAAGAATAACCTTTTTATTATATTTTGTAACATGAAAAAGAATAACCTTTTATCATATTTTGTTTAAATGAAAAGGGATAACACATTTTTGTCAGATATGATTAGTGAAAAAGAATAACATATTTTTGTCAATCTAAAGAAATGATTTAAAAACAGTCATTTTTATCAATTTAGATAAATGAATTAGAAAACGTTCATGTTTGTCAAATTTAAAGGATGAAACAAAATCCCCATTTTTGTTTGCATTAGAAGTTTACAAACAAATTCACATTTTTGTTTGTATTAGAAGTTTACAAACCAAATGCATATTTTTGTTACATCAAAAAGAAAGAATTGAAAATGCATATTTTTGTTACATCAAAAGAAAAGTCAATAAGGATTAAAAAGAACATTTTGTTAAAATGTACATTAGAAAGATAAAAAGGACATTTTTGTTTAGAAATGATTATAGAAAAGAAAATCACATGTTAGGTCAAAATTTGTTAGTGGAATAACCTTTTTGGTGTTAAACATGTTAATAAAATCATTATTTTGTACATCAAAAGGAATTATACAAAATCATATTTTTATACTAAAAATGTTAACATTAGAAAAATCATAGTTTGTTATAAAAAGTTGCATTAGAATAAATTCATAGTTTGTTATAAAAATTTGCACTAGAATAAAATCATGTTTTGTTATAAAAAGTTTTCATTAGAATAAAATGAGTTTAACTAAAATTATCACTTTAGTCATTAAAAAGAGTTGAAACAAAATTCTCATTTGGTTTGAATTAAAAGAGTTGAAACAAAATTCTCATTTGGTTTGAATTAAAAGAGTTGAAACAAAATTCTCATTTTGTTTGAATTAGAAGTTATGAAACAAAATTCTCATTTTGTTTGCATTAGAAGTTATGAAACAAAATTCTCATTTTGTTTGCATTAGAAGTAAATAAACAAAATCATCATATTTGATTGCATTAAAAAGAAGAAGTTAAGAATGTATATTTCTTACATTAAAAAGAATGAGTTAGAATGTATATATATATATTTTTTTAAAAAGAATGAATTAGTAATGGACATTTTTGTCACATTAAAAAGTATGAAGTAGAAATATACCTTTGCCATTAAAATGAATGAGGTTAAAAATATACATTTCGGTAAATAAATATGAGTTAAGATTTTTATTGTCATTTGTTAACAATAAAAAGGATTGAAATAAAAGATTAGAATTTTATTGCCATTTGTTCAAAATAAAGGGAATTGAAATATATGATTGTGTCGTTGAGATGGTTGATGTGTTAAATATATTGTTAGTATATTCAAACTGAATATTACACTTCCATTTACAAGTCATCCGATTTGTTTATGTGATTGGGTCGATAATTTTTACACATCGCCCAAGTGCACAAATAATTTATTATTTGATTGTTGGATGAAACCCCACACGGGTGTTGGGATGATACTTGATCTACACTAGTCCCAATATTTAGTGTAGAATCCACTCTGGTTGATTATTTGGTTGCGTGATAGTTATTTATCATGATTGTTGATTATATGCAAATTATGGTTGTTGATTGAGTCACATTCCAATAAAGAATATTCTAGAAAAGGAATATTTTAGGAAAAGAATATATTTTAGAATTTTTTTTATTGAAATGAACTAGTTATTAACTAGAATAATTCATTAAATTTAGATTTAATGAAGTTTTCCAATTTGGTAATATTTAATTGAAAATTTAATTGAATAAACTGAATTTGGGTTTGTCGTGAACGGTGTTTTCAATAACCCCTTTCTTAAACCGAGTCGAGAAAAGAATAGTCTTTTAAATTAGATTATTAAAGTTTTCAATTATATTTAGTAATTGGAATAAGATGAAATGTGAGTTGGGTTTATTGTGAACCGTGTTTTTAAGTGACATGTGTTCTTTAACCCAACTGACTGTGAAATTAGGATTTAGAATTTATAAACCTTTTATTAAGATTTAAATGGAAATTTTCCAAAAGTAAAGTTTTCCAATTTAATATATTAAATTGGAATTGAATAGAATTCGAATTAATTATAACCGAGATAAGCTTCTGTAGAAGAAGTCCGATACTACATATGGAATTTAAGAGGCCTTGCTGTTATTCCATTTATATTATTGGTTGGATACAGAAATTTATAACGATTATATATCGATTTGATTTCTGTGAAGATTCCATATTTTATGGAAAACGATTTTGGGTTTACCGTGAACTATGTTTTTAAATGACATTAGTTCTTTAACCCAGTTAAGAATAAGATTTATCTCTTAAATCTAAAGAATCATTTAATAATGATTTTTGATATTTAAAACCAAATGGTGTTTTGAATAAATCTTTAAAAGAAAGATTTAAGAGTAAATATAAAGAATTTATCTTTGACAGAATAATTGGAATATTTTATTTAAAAGGATATTCTGAATTGGAATGAGGCGTTGGATGTGTTTTTATAATACTTGATTTTAAATTATAAAAATACGTGAGTTATTCGGAAAACCGGGTTTAACCCATTCCAAATAATTACTACGACGACGAAGAGTCGAAGATGAAGACGGTGTTGAAGACCGACGATCTTCACATCGAATGGATGTGTTGCTACAGAGACCCTGATGGGAGTAGCTACCTTGAAGGGGCTTCAGTGGTGGCCGTCCGGACTATTGTTGATTGTTCGGATTTGGTTTTCGCTCAGACCCAGAGCATAAGCTAATAAATGGATGCGAGTCTGACATTGGATTTCGTTCCATGTGAATTAAATCGATTTCTGTTAATGTATGTCTGTTTGGTGGTAAAGGATTTATCCTCTACTTAACACCCTGGTATATATTAATAGTGATTGATCACATGACGTGAATTGTCAATGTGGCACGCCAAGATGCAATTGATCAAGGCTTTTGTTGAAAAGCAAGGCCTTGTGGGATGATAAAAGCATAGCCTATTACGGAATAGCTTTGTGTATATCGTGACTTCGCGAGCCGCACACCCCGGTATGAGTCAAAATCGGGATATGGACTGCAGGGAGTGCACACGTTTCTTTCTAGCTAGTGGTAGTGTCAGTGCTTTAACACGGCCTGACATTTTACTTATGTGGATGATGGATTTTGAGGCGCCTCTGTGACGGCCCGCCCCGTACTAGTCGGATTTCCTCCGAATGTGCGCTGTACACGTGCCCGATTAGCACGGAACGGTCGCCAAAGAAAGGAAAGAAGTGAAGAACTGACACAAAACCTGTAGAATGTCTCACAGCGCATGGAACAAAATATAATAATAACATACTTGACATAAAACAGGTGAGACAGTGCATAAGCTGATAACTAAAATCAACATCAATCATCAGAGCAGCGGAAATCCATATACAGCTTATTACAACTTTCCAAGTTTACTCTCTAAACAGAAGAAAGCTAAAGTAGAAGATGCACCACCAATGCCCAAGCAGTGATCTTCAACAACACAGGGAGAGTATTATACATATATATATATTACGTGGAAGCCTCCTACTCGTCTCCGTATCATCTACCTGTGCATCACCAGCTAACCTGTCTCTAGTCTGCTCGTGTGAGCACCCAGAGTAATAAAAGGAGACATAAAACTCTGGGTCAGACATAAAGCCCGGTATAAGCGATAAGCATCTAAACAAAACCATAACAGGTATACTAAACCATACCTGAACCTGGACCTGCAACCAAAGAGTTAGTACCACATACCGTACAATGCTCTAAGGTGCCATAACAAATAGTGTAAGACTACGGGGGTGGGGTGTGCATGTCACAATGGTAGCAAACAAATCATCCATAGCAACCATCCTCACATCTCTCACTCAGTGCGTAAAGCGTACGACATCTACCACTTTGGAACACTAGACAAACTGAGGTAACGACGAATCCCGACTTGTAGAAACCCTGCTATGACCAAGCTAAACATATGGAGTCATGACCAAACATTTCAATGACCCACTTCATTGGTTGTAGCCCTTGGTTCTACCGATGCCATAATGGCCCTGAATCCGTCTTCGTACCTCCTACCATAGTGGTCCAAAGCTATAGACGTCGATAACTCCTTGGCACGCGTCCCGCAGCAAAGCCCAACCATGAAGCGAACTCGTTGATTCCCATCTGAATCTTGAGCTCTAACTTCTCATTTGGACTTCCTTTGCATCTCGGGTTATAATCTTCACTTCCGGATCGGTCTTCATTCAGTCTTCTCCTCGGATCGTGCTCCCTTGGATGGTTCGGTTCATGATGCGCCTCCCCAATCGGATCGGATCGAGTTCCTGCTGGCTCGTGGTGCTCCAGCTCCATCGGATCGTGTCGCACTATACGGATCGTGCCTCAACAGCTCGTGGCGTTGACAACCCATTGGGTTCGGGTCGTGCTACCTCGTCTGGATCGTCGCGCCTCATCTCGGATCGCACCTTCTGATCGGTTCGTGGTCCACCAAGCTGGAGCGATTCGGATCGAGGTACTTCAGTTTGGACACGGCGCTGCATCGGTTCGTGGCCTTCGAAGTGGAACGGATCGTGGCGCATGGTGGCGTGAGCTTCCATCAGATCGTGCTCATAGAGGGGGCGATCCGATCCGGGTAAATTCCTGCGCTTCGTTCCAGCGACAGTCTTTCGCCATTCGACGGCGTTTTTGACCAAACTAACACTTCTAAACAATCACAAAACATCTCATACAGTCATAGCAACATATAGTATCGACCACGAACACCATAACACAAATCATAGCATGTAAAGTGGATCAAACATGGTCAAAACCCCAAATTTTCCCTTAAGCATGTTTAAGTAAATCTAATCATAGGGTTAACAAAACTTAATCAAATCGAACCAAATTTCTAACTGAGGCATAAAATATTATTTAAGAATTTCTAAACATTTTTCCAGAATTTATTAGTGTACAAATTCGCTAATCTTCAATAATTACCCTTAATTACCGTAATTAGTGCAAAAACTATGCAAATCACTCACCTTGGCCACAAACAAAATTCTCAGAACTGAAACTCCTCTGATTTGGGGCGAATACTGATGTCCAACAGCAGCTCTAACCTTGCTTTGGTGCTTTTTCTTCTTAATTTGATGTTGCTAAGCCTAATCTTCAATTAGAAAGTGATTTGGGGTGTTTTAGATGTAGGAGGCCATTGTTAGAGTGTCTAAGGATGAAAGTGGCGGCTGTAAAATGTCTAAAGAAATGTTTTCTAACCCTAATCAGCCCCTATATACCCCTAAACCCGAAATTCCCCTTTGGGCCTAGCTGTTAATCACCCGGTTAAGCCCAATTAAGCTGTTTTTCACCATCTGAAACTTGTTTCAGCCATATCTCCCAAATGGTGAGTCCGTTTGGCTAATGTGACCACTCTACGGAAAGAGAAACCATCATTCGGAGCCAATGAAAGTGGTTTCAGGTCAAAATTCCTTTCCAGTCAAAAGTTATGGCCAAAACAGTGCCAACTAGGGGTAAAATGGTCATTTAAAAATCGGGAAAAATCATGAACATGGGAAATGACCCCAATAGTCGTCCCCTAAAGTTACATGACCATACGACTTCGTATGTGAAAGAAATAAATATCCTACGATCCTATGATGCGTAGAATGCGGGTCGTTACACTCTCCCCCCCTTAAGAAATTTCGTCCCCGAAATTCCTTAAACCAAAACATACAAAAGATCCCGCATGCCTAACAACCACATTGAACAATCAAACATGCAAAACAAGCAAACAAGCCTATCCTAGCATGCGGAAAACTAAATCGAAGTCAAAATCTTACCAGGCAAAGAGTTCTGGGTGTGACTTCCTAATGTTCTCCTCTGTCTCCCAAGTACAATCATTCTCGTCCTCGCTCCACTGTACCTTGACTAGCTTCACCGACTTCCTTCGAAGTTGCTTCATGTCGTGCGCGACAATACGGGCCGGCTTGCGGTTCCCAACCGCCTCGGGTTCTACTTCGAATTCCTCTAACTGATCAGGTGAGATAGTCATATCTGAGTCGTGAACGAATTTCCTTAGTTGGGAAACATGAAATACGTCGTGAACTCCCGCCATCTTCTCTGGTAAGTCAATTCTATATGCCAAATTCCCGACTAGTTCAAGAACAGGGAATGGGCCAACAAATCTTGGTGCCAACTTGCCTCTCCTGCCGAATCGTATTACGCTCTTCAACGGAGAAGTCTTGACAAACACCAAGTCACCAACGGAGAATTTTAGGTCTCTTCTCCTCTTATCATCATAACTCTTCTTCCTATCTTGGGCAGCCTTCATTCGTTGTTGAATGATCTTGATCTTATCTGAAGTTTCCCTCACCACATCTGGTCCAAGCATAAACTTCTCGCCAGTCTCTATCCAACATGATGGTGAGTTACACGGTCTTCCGTACAAAGCTTCAAACGGAGCCATACCGATACTGGATTGATAGCTATTATTATATGCAAACTCTACTAGATGCAAATGGTCATCCCATGATCCACCAAAGCCAAATATACATGCTCTCAAGAGATCTTCCAAAATACGGTTCACCCTCTCCGTCTGACCGTCGGTCTGAGGATGATATGCGGTACTGAGATGTAACTCTGACCCTAGAGCCTCTTGTAAGCTATTCCAAAACCCACTAGTGAACAACGGGTCTCGGTCGCTCACAATGCCTTTAGGTACTCCATGAAATCTCACTACCCACTTCATATACAATTCTGCTAACTTAGCTGCCGTTTTGGTCGATTTGACTGGTATAAACCTTGCACTTTTAGTCAGTCGATCTACAATTACCCAAATGCTGTCATATCCCGATCTAGTCCTTGGTAAACCATCGATGAAATCCATCGAGACTTGCTCCCATTTCCATTCGGGAATTTATAATGGTTGTAACAACCCACTAGGCTTCTTTTGCTCTGCTTTAACTAGCTGGCAATTCATGCATTTGGATATAAACTTCCCAACGTCTCTTTTCATCCCTTCCCAGTAGTAGGTCTGCTTCATATCTCGATACATCTTATTACCACCGGGGTGTATAGTCAGCTTTGAGTGATGACATTCTCTAAGCACTTCATCTCTCAATCCATTGACATTGGGTACAAAAAGCTTTCCATTCTTTCTAAGCCATCCATCTCGATCAAGCCCATACTTGTTCATCTCCTCATCGACACACATCTCTAACTTGGAGATGATTTCCAATAGGTTAGGATCGTCCCTCTGACTAGAGCCGATCCGCTCAATCAAAGTGGGTCTGATCGTCAAACTTGCTAACATTTCTGGATCCAATTCGCACTTTGGTCTGAAATCAAACCCCGCGATATACTCCAGTTGCTTCCATTCAAGGAACATAGCCCCTAAGCTGGCATGTCTTCTACTCAATGCATCAGCCACTGCATTGCCCTTTCCCGGAGTGTATGCGATGTCAAAATCATAGGAAGCTAAGAACTCTAACCATCTCTGCTGACGGAGATTCAGATCTTTCTGAGAGAAGAGATACTTTAACGACTTATGATCTGTAAATAGCTCAAATCTTTCCCCCAAGAGATAGTGTCTCCACATCTTTAACGCGAACACGATCACTGCCAATTCTAAATCATGGGTAGGGTATCTTCTCACGTGCGGTTTCAATTTCCGACTTGCGTAAGCCACAACCGTACCGCCTTGCATCAATACAGCACCCAGTCTGGTACCACAGGCATCCGTGTATACCGTCATATCTTCACTCCCCTTAGGAATGACTAACACTGGTGTGCTTTTCAACTTGTCCTTTAGACTTTTGAATGCATTCTCGCACCTTTCATCCCAGACAAAAGTTTGATTCTTCTTGGTCAACTGGGTCAATGGTGCTGCTATCTTGGAGAAACCTTGGATAAACTTACGATAATATCCGGCTAATCCCAAGAAACTTCTTACATCTGTTGCGTTCTTGGGCGTAGGCCAATCTTGTACCGTAGCCACCTTTGCCGGGTCCACGGCAATACCATTCTCTGATACAACATGGCCCAAGAACCTCACTTCCCTCTTCCAGAAGTGACACTTAGAAAACTTTGCTTTCAATTGGTGTTTTCTCAACACCTCCATCGCTACTCTTAAATGTTCCTTGTGTTCTTCCTCTGTCCTCGAATAGACCAAAATAACATCAACTAACACAAGGACAGACTTATTCAACTGATCTCTGAATACCCTATTCATAAGATCCACAAAATATGCTGGGGCATTGGTCAGCCCGAATGGCATGACCAACCACTCATAAAATCCGGACGGCGTTCGAAATGCCGTTTTAGCTATACTCTCAGCTTCCACTCTAAGCTGATGAAAACCTGTCGCGAGATCCAACTGAGAAAATATTCTCATGCCACTCAACTGATCGAACAAATCATCTATCTGCGGTAGAGGATACTTGTTTTTCCTCGTCACTTTATTCAACTCGCGGTAGTCCACACATAAACGAAGGGAACCATCCGCCTTGGTAGCAAACACAACTGGTGCTCCCCATTCAGAAACACTCCTTCTGATAAATCCCTTCTTCAAAAGATCGCTGACTTGCACCTCGAGCTCTCGCTGCTCTCTTGGTGCCATACGACGAAGTGGCATCACTATAAGCCCGACATCTTTTACCAAATCAATACGAAACTCAATCTCTCGGTGTGGAGGAAGTCCGGTCACTTCTTCGAAAACATCCGGATACTGGCCAACCACGGGAAAACCTGACAACTCACTATGCGGAATGTCGAGGGAATTTAGAAAACTAGCCAATACCTCCTCACTGGGTAGACCACCCAACACTATCCTCCGCCCATCATCCACTCTAGCTGTCACCAAAAAGCCCTCACAGTCTACCACCACCCCGTACCTTCGGAGCCAATCTACTCCCAAAATAATGCCAAACCCAGTAAAGCCCAAAACAAAGCAATCACAAACAAACATGCATCCATGACTCGATAAGACCATATTACGACAAATCATGCTAAGACTAGTCGAACCACCAATCGGGTTCGTCACTACTAAAGGTCTATCGACAATCTCGGGCTCCAATCCCAACCTATCTACCAGGTCACTAGATATAAAAGAATTGGAAGCTCCGGTATCAAACAAAACTCTAACAGGAACATCATAAACAGAAAGCATACCTTGAATGACGACATTCTTTCCTTTCTCCACCGCAGTTGGGGCATTCGACGAAGAAGGAATAGCATTAAGGGCATATGCTTTCACCATTTGCTTTTCTTTGGGGGGTTGCGGACACTTGTCCTTGTGATATCCCATCTGGCCACAGTTGAAGCACTTCCTATCCGCTGGCATGGCCCGACAATTACTAGCATAATGGCCCTTCTTACCACAGCTGAAGCACTCCGCATCTTGCTTATTCTTTTTCTTCTGGCCATCCGTAGCTTGGTTCTGCTTTCTCTTATTTTGGGAACCACCCTTGCCTCCACCACTTGCTTGTGGTTTTGGCTCTTCTGCAGATGCAACCTCGGTCTTCGACTTAGGGTAGAGACTTTCTGATCTTAACGCTTTCCCCATAATCGATTCAAACGTCTCATCGATGTGGTTAATAAGTTTTTCCCCCAAGTACTGATCCAAACCAGTTATGAATTTCTCATTCTTTTTCTCGGCAGTATCAATAAGAGATAACCCATATTTTGACAAAGTGTCAAATTCAGCAATATACTCCGAGACAGCTCTGCCATTCTGCTTGAGCCCCAAGAATTTCTTAAACAGCACTGACTTTTGAGCAGATGGAATGAACTTCTCGCTAAAGCGAGCTTTAAACTGCTCCCAAGTAATCTGATCTTCGGGAGTAGCTGCCTTTATAGCATTCCACCAATTCATTGCCCGCCCTTGCAGCTGACGGGACGCTAACTTTCTCTTCATCGCATCCTCGATACCCAAATCCTCGAAGATACGTTCGCAACTATCCAACCAATCTTGAACATCCGTGGCCGACTCCGTTCCGTGGAACGGCTTTCCACCAAGGCTAGTATAATCCTTATTCAGCTTGGCGAAGTCGACTCTTGGCGCCTGCACTATTGGACCACCACCATTTCCACCATTGGGATCTGCCCTCTGCACATCTCTAAGCATCTCTCTCATGAGGTCAGTAAACATCGTCCTCATGTCCGCAACATTCCCATTATTGGCCCCTCTACCGGTACCTCTAACATATCGGCTCATCGTCAATCTGAAAAAGGAAATGATTAACGACTCCATAGTGGTGCTAGTGCAGTACGACTTCATCCTTATACTACTAATAGTATATATATATAGCTTTTAAAAATCAAAATAATCACAAATACGCTCTCTCGTATACGTATATTATCTCTCCCTGATAGCTTCCCTAGGTTAACTACGCAACCTAGAGCTCTGATACCAAGTGTGACGGCCCGCCCCGTACCAGTCGGATTTCCTTCGAAAGTGCGCTGTACACGTGCCCGATTAGCACGGAACGATCGCAAAAGAAAGGAAAGAAGTGAAGAACTGACACAAAACCTGTAGAATGTCTCACAGCGCATGGATCAAAATATAATAATAACATACTTGACATAAAACAGGTGAGACAGTGCATAAGCTGATAACTAAAATCAACATCAATCATCAGAGCAGCGGAAATCCATATACAGCTTATTACAACTTTCCAAGTTTACTGTCTCTAAACAGAAGAAAGCTAAAGTAGAAGATGCACCACCAATGCCCAAGCAGTGATCTTCAACAACTCAGGGAGAATATTATACATATATGTATATTACGTGGAAGCCTCCTGCTCGTCTCCGGATCATCTACCCGTGCATCACTAACTAACCTGTCTCTAGTCTGCTCGTGTGAGCACCCAGAGTAATAAGAGGAGACATAAAACTCTTGGTCAGACATAAAGCCTGGTATGAGCGATAAGCATCTAAACAAAACCATAACAGGTATACTAAACAATACCTGAACCTGGACCTGCAACCAAAGAGTTAGTAACACATACCGTACAATGCTCTAAGGTGCCATAATAAATAGTGTAAGACTACGGGGGTGGGGTGTGCATGTCACAATGATAGCAAACAAATCATCCATAGCAACCATCCTCACATCTCTCACTCAGTGCGTAAAGCGTACGACATCTACCACTTTGGAACACTAGACAAACTGAGGTAACGACGAATCCCGACTTGTAGAAACCCTGCTATGACCAAGCTAAACATATGGAGTCATGACCAAACATTTCAATGACCCACTTCATTGGTTGTAGCCCTTGGTTCTACCGATGCCATAATGGCCCTGAATCCATCTTCGTACCTCCTACCATAGTGGTCCAAAGCTATAGACGTCGATAACTCCTTGGCACGCGTCCCGCAGCAAAGCCCAACCATGAAGCGAACTCGTTGATTCCCATCTGAATCTTGAGCTCTAACTTCTCATTTGGACTTCCTTTGCATCTCGGGTTATAGTCTTCACTTCCGGATCGGTCTTCATTCAGTCTTCTCCTCGGATCGTGCTCCCTTGGATGGTTCGGTTCATGATGCGCCTCCCCAATCGGATCGGATTGAGTTCCTGCTGGCTCGTGGTGCTCCAGCTCCATTGGATCGTGTCGCACCATACGGATCACGCCTCAACAGCTCGTGGCGCTGACAACCCATTGGGTTCGGGTCGTGCTACCTCGTCTGGATCGTCGCGCCTCATCTCGGATCGCACCTTCTGATCGGTTCGTGGTCCACCAAGTTGGAGCGATTCGGATCGAGGTACTTCAGTTTGGACACGGCGCTGCATCGGTTCGTGGCCTTCGAAGTGGAACGGATCGTGGCGTGAGCTTCCATCAGATCGTGCTCATAGAGGGGGCGATCTGATCCGGGTAAATTCATGCGCTTCGTTCCAGCGACAGTCTTTCGCCATTCGACGGCGTTTTTGACCAAACTAACACTTCTAAACAATCACAAAACATCTCATACGGTCATAGCAACGTATAGTATCGACCACGAACACCATAACACAAATCATAGCATGTAAAGTGGATCAAACATGGTCAAAACCTCAAATTTTCCCTTAAGCATGTTTAAGTAAATCTAATCATAGGGTTAACAAAACTTAATCAAATCGAACCAAATTTCTAACAGAGGCATAAAATATTATTTAAGAATTTCTAAACATTTTTCCAGAATTTATTAGTGTACAAATTCGCTAATCTTCACTAATTACCCTTAATTACCGTAATTAGTGCAAAAACTATGCAAATCACTCACCTTGGCCACAAACAAAATTCTCAGAACTGAAACTCCTCTGATTTGGGGCGAATACTGATGTCCAACAGCAGCTCTAACCTTGCTTTGGTGCTTTTTCTTCTTAATTTGATGTTGCTAAGCCTAATCTTCAATTAGAAAGTGATTTGGGGTGTTTTAGATGTAGGAGGCCATTGTTAGAGTGTCTAAGGATGAAAGTGGCGGCTGGAAAATGTCTAAAGAAATGTTTTCTAACCCTAATCAGCCCCTATATACCCCTAAACCCGAAATTCCCCTTTGGGCCTAGCTGTTAATCACCCGGTTAAGCCCAATTAAGCTGTTTTTCACCATCTGAAACTTGTTTCAGCCATATCTCCCAAACGGTGAGTCCGTTTGGCTAATGTGACCACTCTACGGAAAGAGAAACCATCATCCGGAGCCAATGAAAGTGGTTTCAGGTCAAAATTCCTTTCCAGTCAAAAGTTATGGCCAAAACAGTGCCAACTAAGGGTAAAATGGTCATTTAAAAATCGGGAAAAATCATGAACATGGGAAATGACCCCAATAGTCGTCCCCCAAAGTTACATGACCATACGACTTCGTATGTGAAAGAAATAAATATCCTACGATCCTATGATGCGTAGAATGCGGGTCGTTACAGCCTCGGATTTTTATAGGCCGATAGTGGTCATATTATAGGTTCAAAGGAACCGGGAAGCGTGTGTTCAGGCATAATTAATCCACTACCCTTAGGTAGGGACCGGCCCTGAAGATCCAAGGGTTCACTGCGGGGGATCCTGAGGCATTTGCTAGAGTGTCTCGAATCAAAGAGGAGCTTGCCCCTAGCCTCGACTCATGATGGAAATCCAATTTCCAATACGACCTTGCGGTTTTGATTGTATAACTAGTATGGCGACATAGTAGGATGGGGTACTATGCTGTCTATGATTAATACATTATGATTGAAATTGTTTTTGAAATATATATACCCATAGATATACACGCTAATATTAAATCCGTTTTATCGTATCAAGCATCTTTTGACCATTATAAGGTAAAACCCTATCCTCCGGTTTGCGTTGCATTGTGTGATGGGGCTTGGGTCTTATAATGGTTTCATTTTTCTAAAAAGCATTGCGTTGTTTAACGATTTACTTTAATTTATGCACTGTAATCCAATGGAGTAAACCCGTTCCGCGTTAGCGGCATGGTCCTGTGATTAGCCTTATTATTAGATAGTTAAGCTAAGATTTCTCATACCAGTCCTATGACTGACCTGTAGTTTGTTTCACCGGCAAACTCGGGTGCCCTTATTTTCCACACCGGCAGTCGAGTAGCTTTTTGCAGATATATTTACAGGATCCTGGCTTACATCTGAAGCGGTATTCGGAAAGCTCTGTATCCGTGTATTCCTTCCAGTTGTATATTTGTATTATTTTTCTGCTGCTATTTAAATGTAATTTAAAACTCTGATATTATTGTATTTCTATTTCTGTAATAAGTATTCATACTCTGTTATATTCTTGTACTCTGATGTAATTGTTGTAATCAGCAATAAAATGTTCTTCAGCTTGTGAGCTGATGTGTGTTTGTTCTCAAAGCAATCCAGCCTTTCCTTTACTGGGAAGTTTGGGTCGTTTCAGTTGGTATCAGAGCTTAGGTTTACAGAGCTCGAGAACTAGACACATTAGAACCAAACGAAAGAATTCATCAGAGATTGTGTAACAACCCGTATTTTTGAATAACATGTTATAACATAAATGGAGGCAGAATTAAACTGTAAAAGCTGAATCAAGGGAAACGGGCTATGCCATTGCGTTCGTCTCGGAAAAATTCGCGAAATAGAGTCCGAGTTTTCGAAAACCGGAGTTCGTATGACCAAGATATGGCCTTGCGAAGTTTCACGAAAAATTCCCAAATTAAAGTATACTTAATTAAGTGAAATGGGTTGCGCAGAGAAATATATATATATATTGATATATATATATATATAATTGGAAATTAAATAAATAAATATGCAAAAATGTTCAAAACAGCAAATTGGGAGAGGGGAATAACCGAACCGGCCGATTTTTGAGGTCGACCCAAGCCCGCTGGGTCGACTAGGGGTTAATCCAGGGTGTTTGGCTGTCAACCCGTGGGCCGATTCGCTCAAATGCAGATTTTGCATTTGAATGGTTCTTATGGTTCATCTTTAATCTAAAGGCCCTAGATGGTTCCTACACTTGACTTCTTCCCCAAGACATGCTTTGATGGCTTGGATTGAATCTAGGTTTAATCCTATGGCCTAAAACACTTGCCTAATCTATAAATAAGACCCTAACCTACCCTAAATCATCATTATTCATTCATACAACTAAACTATGGCAAAATCAATCCTCTCATGGCCTCCACTCTCTTCATAAAATTCCTAAATAAATTCCTAAGTGATTTTCCATGCATACAAGTGTTTTCAAACTTGTATGAGCATCATTAGCTTGCATTCAAGTCAAGTTTATATATCTGCATCATAAAGAAAGAGTCTTGATCATTTTGGCTCAAGGGTTTTGCTTGCATTTTGGGTTTAATTGATTTCATAAGGGCTTTGTCATATTTTTGTGACTTCTTAAGCATTGTAAGCCCTATTCTACTTTCATACTTAAACTCTAAAGTTAAATGTATGATATGCAAGTTTATATGCAAGTTTATCATGTTGTGATATGCAAGTTTATATGCAAGTTTATCATGTTGTGATATGCAAGTTTATCATGTTGTGATATGCAAGTTTATATGCAAGTTTATCATGTTGTGATATGCAAGTTTATATGCAAGTTCATCATGTTGTGATATGCAAGTTTATATGCAAGTATGCCAAGTTATGTTATGCAAGTTTGGGTTGAACGTTTTGTTCATGCTATCATGTTATGCAAGCTTATTTTGGGTTTATGAACATAAAGCTTTAAGCTTTATGCCAAAGGTTGCATTTTAGCAACATGTAAGTTATCATATCTCTTATGATAACTTGCATGTGAGGCTAAATGCGAACTTATGGCCATCTCTACATGTCATTTAGCACCATGTATCACCAGTATGCTAAGTTTGGTTTTATGCATGCTTTTGAGGCCTAAAAATGTAATATGCAAGTGTATGAACATATGAACATTTCATATGCCACCATGTTAAGCTTGTGGCTTCAATACCTTTATGTCATGATTATGCCAAGTTCCCTCTTTCTATCCTTTATGCGCTATTGCGATATGTAAGCGATGGGATTGCGTTTGGGGTTGGGTAAACTTAAAAGACATAAAACATAAGCTTGGGAATTTACCTATTAAGTTAGGTCTACCCATTGGGAATTTACCTATTAAGTTAGGTCTACCCAATTGCTTGAAAACTTGTAACATGTTTTGGAAACATGATGGACATGACACTTAGAAAAGATAAGTGTGGCCAACTCGAGGTTGGGTTGAGTTTGTAGCGTAAACCTACCCGGAACCGACCGGCTTAACTAGTTGCTACAAACAATAGGACCCAATGTGAGAAGTTGGTCATGTTGTACCTTGAACCCGAGGTTAGACCAAGTTGTGGTGTAAAGCTACCCGGACCCGCCCGGCTTAACTAGTAACCACAACAAGGTCTAATGTGAGAGGTTAAGGCGCATTAAATTAATTAATGCCTCGTGATTAGGGTTAAGTCATGGTCCACTTAATACTCAACCAATTTGGGCTTGGTAGATTAATCGGGGTTAAGTCGTGAACTCATCGTTACACTTAACCAAGTTAATCCAGGATTAGCAAGAGGGTTAAACCTTACTTAACCCACTAGAAAAATCCTAGCAATGGGGGCCCACTCCAGCAGTAATCCCAAGTTAGTATCATCATGACCCTAGGGACTAGGCTATGGTGGGGGAACGATTACTGGACTGGAGGTAAGTGACCAAAAGCGACGGCAGAGGGTACGCCGGTGTAGTTCCGGGCGGACTCTGGTCGTGCACATAGTCCGTAGCCGGAGAAAAATGCACGGGTACCAGTAGATCGGGACTGTGCACTCATGTTCATAGTGTCCAGGGGTTGACACCCTAGGGCTTGATACACCCGAAGGGTGGACCCGGCACAGTTCGACTACAATTATGATTGGGCCGTATTGACACCAACACGTGACGAGTTAGGCTTAGGGAGCCGATCGATTAGACCGTTTGGTTGGACCTTGTATTAGGGTCATTTCATGTTAGTGGGCCAAAGCTTGGGCCAAGGGATCAATACTTGTTTATTCAAGTCATGTTAGTTTGCTAGTACACCTGTGGTACAAAACCTTAATCCTGATTATGCGATGACACCTTTATCTACCTTGTTAGTTAATCATCATGCTAGTATATTGTTATCCTTATGTTCATCCCTGCTGCTCATGCCAGTTAACTTTATCAGTTTACATTGATTGTAGTAGGGCTTACTCAGTCTTTTTGACTGACCTGTTTTCTTTTGCCTCTTTTCTTCCGTTCCCCCCCCCCCCCAAGGTTCTCAGGGAGGGAATACTAGAGCTTAGCTTGGATTTCGGATTGCTTGCTTGTGGGATTTCAGCTCATGTACGGTTTCGACATGAAGCTAGCTATGGTTACCACTTAATTGGGGATAGCACTTATTTATTTCAGTTTTTCAGTTGATGTTGTTTTATCTAGACTTGTTTATTTGGAAAGCTATGTTGTACCAGACTTGTTTTGAAATGTTTTGAAATCTTCCGCTGTTTTATCTATGTTATTTACTCTGTTTACATATATACATATGTTCTTGTTCTGCCTTGATATATCATTATGCATGTTTACCTGATTCAAACGCCCCTCCAAAGTCAGAGTGCTTGCAAGAGCCACCCTGGTGGAGGTGGGGTGTTACAATTTGGTATCAGAGCATATGGTTTACGAGAAGGAACAAAAAGGTTTTTAAAACTTTTGGAAAACTATTTTCAAAACCAAGTATAAAGTATTTTCCAAAGAAAAGTCTAGTTTATTTTAAAGGCTATTCCCCAAAAATCCATTAGCAAAATTCCTTCGTTTTTCTCCATTCTGAATCTGTCTTTTTCTTCGTTTTCAGTATGGCCGATAACTTTGCTATTCCGGAGGGAGTACACGTACCTGTTTGGTATAGGAGACTTTTGGAGGCTAGGGCGACCGAAGCCGGCCCCGCAGATGTTCCTCCTCCTCCTCCTCCGGTAGTTAATGTTCCTCCTCCTCCTCCTCCGGTGGTTAATGTTCCTCCTCCTCCTGTCGCTGAGGTTCCTCTTCCTCCTCCCCTTCAGCATCATCAAGTGGACTTCACAAAGACTTGCAAAGATTTCAAAGCAATGGGTGGCAAGAACTTTCAAGGCACTGAGACTTTTGTAGAGGCCAGAAATTGGTTGAAAGAGACCAAGGATTTGTTTGCTATCTTTGGGTTAGACGATCAGAGGAAGCTCTTGTTGGCGGTTTGGCTTATGAAGGATGAAGCCGCTTATTGGTGGGAAGTCACCAATGGTACTAGGCCTGTTGAGACTTGGGCCGATTTTAGGGCAAGGTTCATGCTTAAGTTTCTATCTTCTACTGAGGAGAATCTGCAAATGGAGAGGTTCATAAGTTTGAAACAAGGAGATATGTCTGTCAAAGAATATGTGAACAAGTTCAATCAGTTAGCTCGTTTTGGCTTGGATATGGTGAATACTCCTCAGAAGAAGGCTCTTCGTTTTGCTAGAGGATTGAATGAGCTGTTGCAGGGATTGGCTATGTCACATATTCCCCATGGGGCCACGTTTGAGAGTTTGGTTGATATGGCGTTACTTCAGGGAGATGTCAAGAAAGAAACCAAGATGAATGATACTCAAGCTAAGAAGACTGATTCCCAGGGAAAAGGAAATCAGGGAAATCCAAGTGGTCAAAGCAGTCAAGGCAATCAGAACAAGAACAAGGGTCAAGGCAACAAAGGGAACAACAACAAGGGCAAGAACAACAAGGGGAAGTTCCATTATTGCGGTTCAGTTGGGCATCTTATTAAGGATTGTAAGAAGAGGAAAAGGAAGAATGGTGAATGCTTTTTCTGCGGTGAGACTGGACATTTCAGTAAGGATTGCCCGAGGAAGCAAGGGCAAGGCCAGGGTCAGACTCAGCGTGCTGGACCTTCAGGAGGGCAAGTTCATGCTCTCAATGTCGCTCCAGTTCCCGATCGAGGTAGTATTTCTGTTGAGAGCCTTGTATATATTTCTGATTTTCCAGTTCGTACCTTGTTTGATTCTGGTGCATCGCATAGCTTTATCTCATTTGATCTTGTTGATAGTTTGCACCTTAGTACTAGCTTGGTACATGATCCCGTCTGTGTCTCAAATCCTATTGGGGGTTCCGCCCATTTGTCTATGATATGTGGGGATTTGAGGATCTCTATACTGAGTGTAGAGTTCTTGTGCAGTGCTTATGTTCTTGGTTTTAGGAGATACGGATTGATATTGGGCATGGATTGGCTGTCCAGATATGGAGCCATTCTTGATTGTGAGCATAGGGTTGTGAGGCTCGTGACTCGCCTCGGAAACACCCTAGAGATTTCTTGTGATCCGAGAGGTCCCGTCATGTTGTGCTATCTGGAATCACTCGACTCGTCAATGGAAACTCTTCAGTCTGTGAGAGTGGTTCGAGAGTATCCGGATGTTTTCGATGAAGTTAGGGGGTTGCCCCCTAAGCGAGAGATTGATTTCCGCATTTATCTGGTGGATAATGCAAAGCCTGTTTCTTTGCCCGTTCGGCACATGGCTCCGCGTGAAAGGCGGGAGCTAAGTAAGCAAGTGAAAGAGTTGCTTGAGAAGAACTTCATTAGACGAAGTATATCTGAATGGGGAGCGCCTGTGGTATTTGCTACCAAGGCGGATGGTTCTCTCCGACTTTGCGTTGACTATCGAGAGTTGAATAAGCTGACTAAGAAGAACAGACACCCGTTACCGAGGATTGATGATCTCTTTGAACAGCTTGTCGGTGCTTCTGTTTTCTCTCAGCTTGATCTTGCTACGGGGTTCCATCAGCTCAGGGTAGCTGAAGATAGTATAGACAAGACTGCGTTCAGAACTCCAGATGGATTCTTCGAATGGCTTGTCATGCCGTTCGGCTTGACTAATGCACCCGCATATTTCGTGGGCTTGATGAGTAGGGTGTTCAGGGAGTTCTTGAACAAGTTTGTCGTGGTCTTCGTAGATGATATTCTGATCTTCTCTAAGGATGAGGAAGAGCACGCAAGGCATCTCATGGAGGTGATGGATACGCTTAGAGCGCATCAGTTGAAGGCCAAGTTCTCCAAGTGTCACTTTTGGAGAAGGGAAGTTAGATTCCTTGGGCATATAGTATCTAAGCAAGGCTTAGCGGTGGATCCCGCTAAGGTAGTGGCAGTTCAGGATTGGAAGACTCCAAGGAATGCAACCGAAGTGAGAAGTTTTCTAGGTCTTGCGGGTTTCTACCGGAAGTTCATCAAGGACTTCGCAAAGATATCCGCTCCTCTCACTAAATTGACGAAGAAGAATTTAGTTTTTGCTTGGAGCATAGAATGCGAGCTTGCTTTTCAGAAGCTCAAGAGAGCCCTCACATCAGCACCTGTTCTAGCTTTGCCCGATGGAGGGAAGTTATTTACCGTATACACCGATGCATGTGGCACGGGGTTAGGAGCTGTTCTTATGCAAGAAGGAAGAGTGATATGCTTTGGCGATAGACAACTCAAAGTGCATGAGAAGAATTATCCCACTCATGACTTAGAGTTGGCAGCAATAGTATATGCACTCAAGGCTTGGCGCCATTATCTTCTGGGAGAAAGATTTGAGCTTTATGCTGATCACAAGTCATTGAAGTATCTCTTTTCTCAGAAAGATCTAAATCTGAGGCAACAAAGATGGATGGAATTCTTGGCGTCCTACGATTTTGAGATAGCTTATACCCCTGGCAAGGGGAATGTTGTAGCAGATGCATTGAGTACAAGAAGGTTGACCCTAAGTCCTCTATTCGTTGAGATGAAGAATTTAGAGTATGTGGCAACCTTTGATTTCTCTTTGGCGATTGAGTCGATGACTGGTTCTTTAGCATCTCTGGAACTCAGACCTACCCTTCTTGATCAAGTTGGGGCTTCGCAGAGAGAAGACCCTCAGATAGTTGAGATTATGGATAAGCTAATTCGAGGAGAAACGTCTAGTCATCTCGCTCGATATTCTATTGATGACAAGGGTTGGCTGAGGAGAGACGGAAGGTTATGTGTTCCAATGGTAGAAGATCTGGTAAGAAGAGTTCTTGAGGAAGCGCATCACTCTAAGTTGACTATACATCCGGGCGGAGATAAGATGTATAAAGATATGAAGCGCATTTTCTTTTGGCCTGGGATGAAGAAGGATGTGGCAGAATTTGTCTCTAGATGTATCATTTGCCACCAAGTTAAGGCCGAGTCGAAGAAGCCCGGTGGGCTATTGCATCCTCTAGACGTTCCACTATGGAAGTGGGAGAGTATTTCCATGGATTTTATCGATGGGCTACCAAGGTCAAGGAAAGGGAATACAAGCATTTGGGTTATTGTGGATAGACTTACGAAGAGTGCTCATTTCATTCCGGTGAAGAGCAAGAGGACCGCATCTTGGCTAGCGTCTGTATATCTTCGTGAGATTGTGAGACTACATGGAGTCCCTTCTAGTATAGTCAGTGACCGTGACCCAATCTTTACAAGTCAATTCTGGAATAGCTTGCAAGAAGCTATGGGCACAAGGTTGAATCTAAGTACGGCTTATCATCCACAGACGGACGGTCAAACCGAAAGGGTGAATAGGGTACTCGAGGATCTATTGAGGCTTTGTATTCTGGATTTTGGTGGTACTTGGGAAGACAATCTTCCTCTTGTTGAGTTTGCATATAATAACAGTTATCAGGCAAGCATAGGGATGGCACCATTTGAAGCTTTATATGGGAGGCCGTGCAAGTCGCCTACATGTTGGTGGGAGACTACAGATAAGCTTATACTTGGGCCTGATATGATCAGAGATACATCCAAGAAGATCGAGTTGATTCGGAGACGGATGAAAGCGGCCCAAGACCGACAGAAATCCTATGCTGATAAGCGAAGAACGGATTTGGAGTTTGATGTTGGGGATATGGTTTTCGTGAAGGTTTCTCCTTTGCGGAATGTGGTCCGATTTGGAGCTGTTGGGAAGTTGGCACCGAGGTTTGTTGGACCATTCCCTATTATAGAGAGGATCGGGCAGATGGCTTATAGAGTGAAGTTGCCCGAGAAGCTTGCTGGAGTACACGATGTTTTTCATGTCTCACATCTCCGGAAGTGTTTACATGAATCAGCAGAGGTTGTTGAGCCAAGTGTTCTAAAAGATGTAGAAGTGGAGAAAGAGGCTACCTTGAGGAGAGCTCCGATTCGTATCTTGGGGATGGAGACCAAGAAGCTAAGGAATCGAGAGGTCAAATTGGTGAAGGTTCAATGGGGTGAAGCCGAAGAAGACGCAACTTGGGAAACCGAGGAGAAGATGCGTGGGCTTTATCCATTCCTTTTTGAGGGTACACTCTCAATCTCTTTTCTTTGTTAGCATATCTTTCTCTTTGCTATCCATGTTTATCTAGTTTATCGTGTTAATCTTGTCATGAGAACCTTAGGTAGAAACCCTTTGGATGAAACATGTGTTTGAAACATGTTATGCTTGATGGTTGCAAGTGGTTGCAAGTGTTTGCAAGTGGATACTCGTGGATGCATAATACACGTTAGGCACTAAGATCGGCTCACACAATTTCATACCGCATATGCATGAGTGTTTATGATTATTCATGGATAAAAACTTGTTATGCTATCACGTGGATGTTGCATATGGATGAATGTTATGTGCACTCATGTAGAGATTATAAATTATGTTAGGAATTTGCATACATATGGACTCATTTCACTAACATATTTTGCATTAAGGGGGTTTACTGAATCAGTAACCTCCTGATTTTCGCATTAGATAAGTACATATACACACACCTTTGCATATGATCATACAGCATTTAGAACTTTTTAAGGACAATGATTGCTCGTGGATGATGTTTTGAGTAGATGGATGATGGATGGTAGGATACATTCTTCCTAACTTGGAGATTTCGGGGACGAAATCCTTTAAGGAGGGAAGAATGTAACAACCCGTATTTTTGAATAACATGTTATAACATAAATGGAGGCAGAATTAAACTGTAAAATCTGAATCAAGGGAAACGGGCTATTCCATTGCGTTCGTCTCGGAAAAATACGCGAAATAGAGTCCGAGTTTTCGAAAATCGGAGTCCGTATGACCAAGATATGGCCTCGCGAAGTTTCACGAAAAATTCCCAAATTAAAGTATACTTAATTAAGTGAAATGGGTTGCGCAGAGAAATATATATATATTGATATATATATATAATTGGAAATTAAATAAATCAATATGCAAAAATGTTCAAAACAGCGAATTGGGAGAGGGGAATAACCGAACCGGCCGATTTTTGAGGTCGACCCAAGCCCGCTGGGTCGACTAGGGGTTAATCCAGGGTGTTTGGCTGTCAACTCGTGGGTCGATTCGCTCAAATGCAGATTTTGCATTTGAATGGTTCTCATGGTTCATCTTTAATCTAAAGGCCCTAGATGGTTCCTACACTTGACTTCTTCCCCAAGACATGCTTTGATGGCTTGGATTGAATCTAGGTTTAATCCTATGGCCTAAAACACTTGCCTAATCTATAAATAAGACCCTAACCTACCCTAAATCATCATTATTCATTCATACAACTAAACTATGGAAAAATCAATCCTCTCATGGCCTCCACTCTCTTCATAAAATTCCTAAATAAATTCCTAAGTGATTTTCCATGCATACAAGTGTTTTCAAACTTGTATGAGCATCATTAGCTTGCATTCAAGTCAAGTTTATATATTTGCATCATAAAGAAAGAGTCTTGATCATTTTGGCTCAAGGGTTTTGCTTGCATTTTGGGTTTAATTGATTTCATAAGGGCTTTGTCATATTTTTGTGACTTCTTAAGCATTGTAAGCCCTATTCTACTTTCATACTTAAACTCTAAAGTTAAATGTATGATATGCAAGTTTATATGCAAGTTTATCATGTTGTGATATGCAAGTTTATATGCAAGTTTATCATGTTGTGATATGCAAGTTTATATGCAAGTTTATCATGTTGTGATATGCAAGTTTATATGCAAGTTTATCATGTTGTGATATGCAAGTTTATATGCAAGTTTATCATGTTATGATATGCAAGTTTATATGCAAGTATGCCAAGTTATGTTATGCAAGTTTGGGTTGAACGTTTTGTTCATGCTATCATGTTATGCAAGCTTATTTTGGGTTTATGAACATAAAGCTTTAAGCTTTATGCCAAAGGTTGCATTTTAGCAACATGTAAGTTATCATATCTCTTATGATAACTTGCATGTGAGGCTAAATGCGAACTTATGGCCATCTCTACATGTCATTTAGCACCATGTATCACCAATATGCTAAGTTTGGTTTTATGCATGCTTTTGAGGCCTAAAAATGTAATATGCAAGTGTATGAACATATGAACATTTCATATGCCACCATGTTAAGCTTGTGGCTTCAATACCTTTATGTCATGATTATGCCAAGTTCCCTCTTTCTATCCTTTATGCGCTATTGCGATATGTAAGCGATGGGATTGCGTTTGGGGTTGGGTAAACTTAAAAGACATAAAACATAAGCTTGGGAATTTACCTATTAAGTTAGGTCTACCCATTGGGAATTTACCTATTAAGTTAGGTCTACCCAATTGCTTGAAAACTTGTAACATGTTTTGGAAACATGATGGACATGACACTTAGAAAAGATAAGTGTGGCCAACTCGAGGTTGGGTTGAGTTTGTAGCGTAAACCTACCCGGAACCGACCGGCTTAACTAGTTGCTACAAACAATAGGACCCAATGTGAGAAGTTGGTCATGTTGTACCTTGAACCCGAGGTTAGACCAAGTTGTGGTGTAAAGCTACCCGGACCCGCCCGGCTTAACTAGTAACCACAACAAGGTCTAATGTGAGAGGTTAAGGCGCATTAAATTAATTAATGCCTCGTGATTAGGGTTAAGTCATGGTCCACTTAATACTTAACCAATTTGGGCTTGGTAGATTAATCGGGGTTAAGTCGTGAACTCATCGTTACACTTAACCAAGTTAATCCAGGATTAGCAAGAGGGTTAAACCGTACTTAACCCACTAGAAAAATCCTAGCAAGGGGGGCCCACTCCAGCAGTAATCCCAAGTTAGTATCATCATGACCCTAGGGACTAGGCTAGGGTGGGGGCACGATTACTGGACTGGAGGTAAGTGACCAAAAGCGACGGCAGAGGGTACGCCGGTGTAGTTCCGGGCGGACTCTGGTCGTGCACATAGTCCGTAGCCGGAGAAAACATGCACGGGTACTAGTAGATCGGGACTGTGCACTCATGTTCATGGTGTCCAGGGGTTGACACCCTAGGGCTTGATACACCCGAAGGGTGGACCCGGCACAGTTCGACTACAATTATGATTGGGCCGTATTGACACCAACACGTGACGAGTTAGGCTTAGGGAGCCGATCGACTAGACCGTTTGGTTGGACCTTGTATTAGGGTCATTTCATGTTATTGGGCCAAAGCTTGGGCCAAGGGATCAATACTTGTTTATTCAAGTCATGTTAGTTTGCTAGTACACCTGTGGTGCAAAACCTTAATCCTGATTATGCGATGACACCTTTATCTACCTTGTTAGTTAATCATCATGCTAGTATATTGTTATCCTTATGTTCATCCCTGCTGCTCATGCCAGTTAACTTTATCAGTTTACATTGATTGTAGTAGGGCTTACTCAGTCTTTTTGACTGACCTGTTTTCTTTCGCCTCTTTTCTTCCGTTCCCCCCCCCCCCCCAGGTTCTCAGGGAGGGAATACTGGAGCTTATCTTGGATTTCGGATTGCTTACTTGTGGGATTTCAGCTCATGTACGGTTTCGACATGAAGCTAGCTATGGTTACCACTTAATTGGGGATAGCACTTATTTATTTCAGTTTTTCAGTTGATGTTGTTTTATCTAGACTTGTTTATTTGGAAAGCTATGTTGTACCAGACTTGTTTTGAAATGTTTTGAAATCTTCAGCTGTTTTAATTATGTTATTTACTCTGTTTACATATATACATATGTTCTTGTTCTGCCTTGATATATCATTATGCATGTTTACCTGATTCAAACGCCCCTCCAAAGTCAGAGTGCTTGCAAGAGCCACCCTGGTGGTGGTCGGGTGTTACAGATTGGGTTAGTAATATCCAATGAGAATAACTCGTTAGAGATGGGGTCAGTAGTATCCTAGAACGAGTGTGAAGAGTATTGTTTTCTTTATAAAAAAAATGAAAACAAATTTAGTTTTGAAATTTTATCTTAAAGTACGTATTTGAGTATATTATTATATTTTAATGTGGACAATCGAGTATATAAAGATTTCGAATATACGAGTAATTAACGGATATTCGAAGTTTTAATATACTGGATAGATATAGAATCACACTCTAGTCGCCCGGAGGTAATTCTGGTGATAGGTCGACCATCACCAGTATTTATGTTCCAGTCTCGAAGGTGGGATTTCTATATATATCCATTGACTAGTATGAGAAGCAAAACTTAGTTAGGACACATTGCTGTGATTTGCACTAAGAATATGATTTTTGATTATATAAAAAAGTTAAATATATTTGAAAAAGTTAATCACCTAATTGATTGCTGGTTATGATGTTTGATTATTAGTTTAACTAATAAAAGGGTTGAAATGATAATTAATTTAAATAGAATTATGTAAACCAATAAAGTTGAGTTGGTTAATTTAACAACTTTTAGCTCCGTTCCTTTTCGAGGACAAAAAGATTTTAAGTGGAGGCGATTGTAACGACCCGGAATTTTGGGGCCAAATTAAATTTTTTATTTTAGAAATTTTAAGGGAATTTTAATATTTAAATTAGTTTACTTTAAATAGGAACGACTAAAAAGTTACTTTAAAATGAATAAATTCAATTTAATTATAAAAGGAGTTTAAAACAGCGCTGCAGTTTGAAATTTTGAATTTGAACTTTGACTGAATGTACAGGATTTATTTTAAATCAGAATTGAGCGAAACCAGAAATATTTAAATCTGTTTAATCATATCTTTCTAACGAATCTGAAAAATTGAAATTTCATAGCGGAAATCAAAAGTTATGGCCAATTCAATTTTTAGAAGGTCGTTGTAGAAATTATATATATATTATATAGGGCCTGAAAGGCTACTTTTTACATATGAAGGAATTTCGACTCGAAACCACTTCCATTGAGTTCAGAATGACGTTTCTGCATTGAAAAATAGTAAACACTTATATATTTTGAGTTTCGGAGTTTATTTGTTTAAAAATGTATTTTTAATATTAAATATATTGGCCTTAAAAATAGTCATTTTTTTCAAACGACCTCGGTTTTCGACGAAACCACTTTTATTGGAACCGGAATGTCAAATTATGGCTAGGTTTCAATTTTCATAATTTTTCGAATCAATATGTGAGCGTGGTAAAGGAAAACGTGTTTTGTCAGTTTTGGTCAAATTTAATCAGCTTAAAAATAGCCATTTTTCAAACACTCTCAGAATTCAACGAAATTAGTCTCGTTAGAACCGTTTCGTCAAAATATAACTAAAAATATTTTTTCTGTAATTTTTAGAGGTCGTATGTGGCCCCAGTGAATTTATATACATGGTTAGATAAAATAAATAAATGTTTTTATATTAAATTAAATAAAACACGCAAAAGACTTCAGAATTGGGCTACGAGGCATAGCCCATCGCGTTCAGAAGGTGTCAAAACCTTAAGTTTGACACTAACTGGGCCTAATTCTGAGTTGGTGGCTGAACGGGCCTTAATGGGCTAATTTATTAATAAAATATTATAAATAATAACCTTAATCAAATCAAAACCCTAATCACGTTATGACCAGCCGCCATCTACCAGTCTAATGGCCGAGATTACACAATTTTGATCCCTCAATTTCTTCCTCCACACAACAAATTAAAACACAAATCATATATCAAATCGAAGAGAATTCCAAGGGCTTTAATCTTATACGGATATGATCAGATGTAATGGATCGTAGTGCTCAATTTTTCGCCCTAAAGCTTCGTCGTTCGAGCCCCTTTTTGACTCTTGAGATGCGTGCGAGCTGAGCACAGCTCAAGGCGTTGGAGGCTCGTGGCATGGCAGTTCGGGTGGCGAGATCGAATCGAAGTCTGGTGGTCCGTGGGTGGAACGACATCGGCCTGATGAAGATGACAATGGGTTCTAACGTTACAGTAAGGAAGAGGAAGAAGCATTAATGTAAAAAGTTGGATTAGTGGAAATTAATTATTATAATAATTATTTAAATAATGAAATTGATATTCAAATTGACATAACTCCTTCATACGAATTCGAAATTCAGAAATTCATGAAGCGTTGGAATCCTTGAAGCGAGATCTACGCGATGGTACGAACCAGATCTGAAACAGAGTAGATTAGATTTTGGGAAATTTTTCAGATCTAAATTATTGGGTGAGAATTATGATTTATAAATTAAATAAAATCTAATTATTGTTTTTGCTTTTAAATTATGTTGTGAATGATTATGATTCTGATCTGTGATGTGACATTTAAATTTGTTGTTTGATGATTGGGTTGGATTATGATGCTCGTATTTTGTTAGATCCGACAAGGATACTTCTCTATTTCATATTCGTGAACATAGAATTCAATATGGTTTGATAATAAAGTTTTAGTCTTTATTGTTGGTTCTTTAACAATGAATTGATTTCAATGCAAAGGTCATATTTTTAACATCGTATAGTTTACATACAAAAAGAACCAAATTTTATTGTCATTTTTGTTTCAACAAAATATTACATGTTTTTAATGACATTTTGTTTACAATGAAGAATTAAACAAAAATCACATTTTTGTTCGTAATAAAAGTTTATAAACAAAAGTCACATTTTTGTTTGCAATAAAAGTTTACAAACAAAAATCACATTTTGTACGCATTAAAAAGTATGAAATGAAAATGTATATTTTTATACATTAAAAAAAAAATTAAGAAATGAAAATTTTCATTTTTGTCAACTAGATTATAAAGAAATCAAGATTAACATTTTTGTTAATATTAATAAGGATTTGTTCAAAATTGCATTTTTGTTTACATAAAAAAAAGGATTTGTTCAAAATTGCATTTTTGTTTCAATCAAATGGATTTGTCAAATCATTATATTTCGTAACACTGAAAAGAATAACCTTTTTATTATATTTTGTAACATAAAAAAGAATAACCTTTTATCATATTTTGTTTAAATGAAAAGGGATAACACATTTTTGTCAGATATGATTAGTGAAAAAGAATAACATATTTTTGTCAATCTAAAGAAATGATTTAAAAACAGTCATTTTTATCAATTTAGATAAATGAATTAGAAAACATTCATGTTTGTCAAATTTAAAGGATGAAACAAAATCCCCATTTTTGTTTGCATTAGAAGTTTACAAACAAATTCACATTTTTGTTTGTATTAGAAGTTTACAAACCAAATGCATATTTTTGTTACATCAAAAAGAAAGAATTGAAAATGCATATTTTTGTTACATCAAAAGAAAAGTCAATAAGGATTAAAAAGAACATTTTGTTAAAATGTACATTAGAAAGATAAAAAGGACATTTTTGTTTAGAAATGATTATAGAAAAGAAAATCACATGTTAGGTCAAAACTTGTTAGTGGAATAACCTTTTTGGTGTTAAACATGTTAATAAAATCATTATTTTGTACATCAAAAGGAATTATACAAAATCATATTTTTATACTAAAAATGTTAACATTAGAAAAATCATAGTTTGTTATAAAAAGTTGCATTAGAATAAAATCATAGTTTGTTATAAAAAATTTCATTAGAATAAAATCATGTTTTGTTATAAAAAGTTTTCATTAGAATAAAATGAGTTTAACCAAAATTATCACTTTAGTCATTAAAAAGAGTTGAAACAAAATCCTCATTTGGTTTGAATTAAAAGAGTTGAAACAAAATTCTCATTTGGTTTGAATTAAAAGAGTTGAAACAAAATTCTCATTTTGTTTGAATTAGAAGTTATGAAACAAAATTCTCATTTTGTTTGCATTAGAAGTTATGAAACAAAATTCTCATTTTGTTTGCATTAGAAGTAAGTAAACAAAATCATCATACTTGATTGCATTAAAAAGAAGAAGTTAAGAATGTATATTTCTTACATTAAAAAGAATGAGTTAGAATGTATATTTTTTTTTTTAAAAAAAAGAATGAATTAGTAATGGACATTTTTGTCACATTAAAAAGTATGAAGTAGAAATATACCTTTTCCATTAAAATGAATGAGGTTAAATACATTTTGGGAAATAAATATGAGTTAAGATTTTTATTGTCATTTGTTAACAATAAAAAGGATTGAAATAAAAGATTAGAATTTTATTGCCATTTGTTCAAAATAAAGGGAATTGAAATATATGATTGTGTCGTTGAGATGCTTGATGTGTTAAATATATTGTTAGTATATTCAAACTGAATATTACACTTCCATTTACAAGTCATCCGATTTGTTTATGTGATTGGGTCGATAATTTTCACACATCGCCCAAGTGCACAAACAATTTATTATTTGATTGTTGGATGAAACCCCACACGGGTGTTGGGATGATACTTGATCTACACTAGTCCCAATATTTAGTGTAGAATCCACTCTGGTTGATTATTTGGTTGCGTGATAGTTATTTATCATGATTGTTGATTATATGCAAATTATGGTTGTTGATTGAGTCACATTCCAATAAAGAATATTCTAGAAAAGGATTATTTTAGAAAAAGAATATATTTTAGAAATTTTTTTTTTATTGAAATGAACTAGTTATTAACTAGAATAATTCATTAAATTTAGATTTAATGAAGTTTTCCAATTTGGTAATATTTAATTGAAAATTTAATTGAATAAACTGAATTTGGGTTTGTCGTGAACGGTGTCTTCAATAACCCCTTTCTTAAACCCTGTCGAGAAAAGAATAATCTTTTAATTTAGATTATTAAAGTTTTCAATTATATTTAGTAATTGGAATAAGATGAAATGTGAGTTGGGTTTATTGTGAACCGTGTTTTTAAGTGACATGTGTTCTTTAACCCAACTGACAGTGAAATTAGGATTTAGAATTTATAAACCTTTTATTAAGATTTAAATGGAAATTTTCCAAAAGTAAAGTTTTCCAATTTAATATATTAAATTGGAATTGAATAGAATTCGAATTAATTATAACCGAGATAAGCTTCTGTAGAAGAAGACCAATACTACATATGGAATTTAAGAGGCCTTGCCATTATTCCATTTATATTATTGGTTGGATACAGAAATTTATAATGATTATATATCGATTTGAATTCTGTGAAGATTCCATATTTTATGGAAGACGATTTTGGGTTTACCGTGAACTATGTTTTTAAATGACATTAGTTCTTTAACCCAGTTAAGAATAAGATTTATCTCTTAAATCTAAAGAATCATTTAATAATGATTTTTGATATTTAAAACCGAATGGTGTTTTGAATAAATCTTTAAAAGAAAGATTTAAGAGTAAATATAAAGAATTTATCTTTGATAGAATAATTGGAATATTTTATTTAAAAGAATATTCTGAATTGGAATGAGGCGTTGGATATGTTTTTATAATACTTGATTTTAAATTATAAAAATACATGAGTTATTTGGAAAAACCGGGTTTAACCCATTCCGAATAATTACTACGACGATGAAGAGTCGAAGATGAAGACGGTGTTGAAGACTAACGATCTTCACATCGAATGGATGTGTTGCTACAGAGACCCTGATGGGAGTAGCTACCTTGAAGGGGCTTCAGTGGTGGCCATCCGGACTATTGTTGATTGTTCGGATTTGGTTTTCGCTCAGACCCAGAGCATAAGCTAATAAACGGATGCGTGTCTAACATTGGATTTCGTTCCATGTGAATTAAATCGATTTCTGTTAATGTATGCCTGTTTGGTGGTAAAGGATTTATCCTCTACTTAACACCCTAGTATATATTAATAGTGATTGATCGCATGGCATGAATTGTCAATGTGGCACGCCAAGATGCAATTGATCAAGGCTTTTGTTGAAAAGCAAGGCCTTGTGGGATGATCAAAGCATAGCCTATTACGGCATAGCTTTGTGTATATCGTGACTTCGCGAGCCTCACACCCCGGAATGAGTCAAAAACGGGATATGGACTGCAGGGAGTGCACACGTTTCTTTCTAGCTAGTGGTAGTGTCAGTGCTTTAACACGGCCTGGCATTTTACTTATGTGGATGATGGATTTTGAGGCACCTCGGATTTTTATGGGCCGATAGTGGTCATATTATAGGTTCAAAGGAACCGGGAAGCGTGTGTTCAGGCATAATTAATCCACTACCCTTAGGTAGGGACCGACCCTGAAGATCCAAGGGTTCATTGCGGGGGATCCTGAGGCATTTGCTGGAGTGTCTCGAATCGGAGAGGAGCTTGCCCTTAGCCTCGACTCATGATGGAAATCCAATTTCCAATACGACCTTGCGGTTTTGATTTTAGAACTAGAATGGCGACATAGTAGGATGGGGTACTATGTCGTCTATGATTAATACATTATGATTGAAATTGTTTTTGAAATATATATACCCATAGATATACACACTAATATTAAATCCGTTTTATCGTATCAAGCATCTTTTGACCATTATAAGGTAAAACCCTATCCTCCGGTTTGCGTTGCATTGTGTGATGGGACTTGGGTCTTATAATGGTTTCATTTTTCTAAAAAGCATTGCGTTGTTTAACGATTTACTTTAATTTATGCACTGGCAATCCAATGGAGTAAACCCGTTCCGCGTTAGCGGCGTGGTCCTGTGATTAGCCTTATTATTAGATAGTTAAGCTAAGATTTCTCATACCAGTCCCATGACTGACCTGTAGTTTGTTTCACTGGCAAACTCGGGTACCCTAATTTTCCACACAGGCAGTCGAGTAGCTTTTTGCAGATATATTTACAGGATCCTGGCTTACAGCTGAAGCGGTATTTGAAAAGCTCTGCATCCGTGTATTCCTTCCAGTTGTATATTTGTATTATTTTTCCGCTGCTATTTAAATGTAATTTAAAACTCTGATATTATTGTATTTCTATTTCTGTAATAAGTATTCATACTCTGTTATATTCTTGTACTCTGATGTAATTGTTGTAATCAGCAATAAAATGTTCTTCAGTTTGTGAGCTTATGTGTGTTTGTTCTCAAAGCAATCCAGCCTTTCCTTTACTGGGAAGTTTGGGTCGTTTCAGTAAACGTCGTTTCCCCCGAGCGTTTTTTATCCAAAATCATAGATTAAGAACAACAATGCTTGAATTCCGCGGAACAAAAAAAATCTTCGTAGAATCCAATCTAGCATTTTTTGTTTGAATTCTCCTAAATTCTGATAACATTTTATTAAAAGTTTAGTTGAATATATGTTGATGTAACAACTTGCGTATTTTACTATGAAACTTATTCGTTTGCTGCGTCTAATTGAACGTATCTTAAATATAAAATTTTGATGTTTAATTCATAGCTAAAAGATTTTATTCAAAATCCAAGTTCAAATAAACTAGATTTTAATTTCTACATAAAATCTCGAGTACAAACATTGATTTCAATGTAATATTTTTAAATTAGTCGAAAATATTAGGTCGTTATAAGTTCCCCCACTCAAAGCTTTTCGTCCACGAAAAGGAGAGGTTTTCAAAATCATACTTATGTATAATAAAATGCTGTTACTTATACAAATTTTATTTAGCTTAACGATTATTAAAAAGTGAAATAAGTTATAAGCTTCAAAACTTAAAATTTTTCATATAAGAGAATTTCTCAAAAGTCTTTTTATTAAAATTTTGAGTCGCTTATAACAAAACTTATACTTGAACTAAAATCATTGCATTGGAAAAGTTTGAAAAAAAAAAGAAATAAGAAAATTAGTATTTCACTATATTTCAAACTATGAACTTTCAAAACATTTAAAACCTCATAATAATTTCTTTAATCTTAATATCTCAGTTCCATTTAGATCATTGAAATACTATATCAATTTGTACTAAAGAAATACCTATATAAAAAATTTATTTAGGTTAAAAACTATTAGAAAACAGGTTATATGTTCAAAAATTCCCATACAAATTCGCTCTTAACTTACAAGGTTCATTTACTATAAAATTTATTCATGAAAACCTCTATAATCTCTTTTAAACCTCTAAAGTCTATTTATAAAAAAGTTTGATTTACAAAACTTAAATTTAAATATGAAATTCTCGAATTAGAAATTTTGAAAAGAACAAAGTGAGGATAATGATACTATATTACATTTCAAAGCTATGGATCTGCAAAACATTTGAAGTCTCTTTCTTAGCTCATTATGTTGATGCTATAAGTTTTAATTTTAGATTATTGATTTATTATTTAAGGCCGAAAATACATGATAACTCAAAGTTTAACAAGTTTATTGTCGCTCTTAGAGATATTATGCATACGCTGGTCAGGCGCATGACTAAAATCTTCAAGTACTTAATATACTTTTTTCAACTCCTAGTGAAATACTTGAAAACTTTTTAAAAAATAGGTATGGAAAGTACATTACCTCATGGATCGCAGTTACGCGGCAGTTAAACAACTATCCTAGCAGAGTTGCTTGTAACTACAAGTATCACACCCCTTGAATTTTGCGATCGTTGTTTTCCATAGATCACAGTGACGCGACGGTCACACTACTATCCATTAGAGTCACTTGTACTATAAGCATCTTGCACCTCGAATTTTTCTATGACATCTAGGTTGCAGTTACGCAATGGTTACGCCATTATCCTCGTGTAGTCGGTTATAATGTAGGCATCATGCCCCTCGAATTACGCTAGAAAATTTATCATAATAAATCAAACACGATCCCTTCGAGTGGGATTCCAATTTCTTATGGACACTCCAGTCAATGGAGCTCCAATGCAGGTACGGTTTTTGAGGGACTCTCGTGGGTCCTAATGTCCCCTATCGAGTAGGTACGCACTGGAAGGTACTTCTTTGTATATATAGTTTTGAAAACATATGATACTATATACATATAGTATTGCATTTTGTATTAGACATATATCGGACTTATTTAAACGTCCATTTACATAAAAAAAATCACAAATCATGATTTCAAACATATCATTCTTATATTAATTCCATTATATATAAGATCATAATTTCACATCAATTACCTTCCAAATTAATAGAACTTGAATTAATTTCATTCTTATATAAATCTTCCACATATAAGTTTCAAAAACTTTTATATCAAATATCCAAAAAAAGAATATTCTCAAAATTTTCGTTTCAATACCAATTTGGTTTTGATTTGTCAATCGATTTAGATATTTGATATCATTTCAAAAATCATATTTACAAATCAGTTCATTATCAAAACTTCACATTCGATTTGGATTGCACGTCAGGAATATCGTTATCAAATTGAATCTTTATGTTCAATCATTTCAGACTTAAATTACTTAGATCAAAATATATACTTTTATCTTAAAATAGTTAAATACAAAATAGTTGAAGTAAAATAGCAAGCTAGATATGAAATAGGTTTAAATAAAATAAATAGGTTTTGGTATAAAATAGTTTAAATAAACTAAATAGGTTGGTATAGAATAGTTAAATAAGATAGTTAAGTTTTCATATACAAGGTAGTTTAAATAAGGTAGGTAAATTTAGTACTATAGTTCAAATAAAATGGTGGCAAGAATAAGAATGTCACAGTGGATCAAGGAGTAAGGACACAGCGGTGACAATGTCACAATGACCATGGCAAATTTATGGTATGGACAACACTAAATTGCAGGCATCTTAGGGAAAACAAACAAGGAAAGAATTACGCAAGAGAGGTAGATATGGCAACAAGACAACTACATGGCCAAACACAAGATTAGCAGGCTACTGAATGCTATAAATCAAGTGCAAGCAAATGCCAAACCAAATATTGTATTTCAAGGCATGCAAAAAGCACCATGAACACCAGTGCATAGATCAAATGACACTGCACTAAAGAATGCAGCAAATACATGACCATCAATGATCATCCATGCAAGCAAAGGCATAAAGTTATGTTTACCCAAACTTACAAGTCACATATGGGAAGTGGGTGAATAATGAAGGCTAACGTAGCACCAAACAGTCATGACAGTAACTTCTAATAATTGAGACCAACAACAAGAAATGACACAATGATACAAGTTCCAGTGCAAATCAGAGCACTAGGTTAATGATCTTGTTAAGGTCCAAATAACAAAACACATGACAAAAGCATAATGTCAAACACGTGCATCAGTGAAGATATGTCAAAGGAAAAAGTGCAAAATGGCACCCGCATAAATGAGTTCAAATGTGTCAGGTAAACCAAGCGTAAGAAAATGTCAAATGCAATAAGACCCAATGTAATAAAAAAATGTGCATAAGACAATGGCAAAAGAAACGTGGCGTGGAACAAGGAAGAAGCGTCAAGACAAGATCTACATCAAAAAAAATCATGAATAGTAATGATCAAGTCAAGGCCAGCAAAGGAATATGCATTACCTAATGGTCAAGATAAATTATGGTGCATGACATAGTAACATAGCATGCAATAGGTCAGGGAAATGATCATGGAGCAACAAATACAATCAAGCACAACTCAAGTGCAATAGGCCTAACATGCACAAGGGTGAATGGCAGTAAGGAAATTAAGAAAATAAAGAAACACAATGGAAATCAGACCACAAACAAGGTGAAAAATGTAAAATACCAACAACAGCTATCAAATATAAAGCAGGGCAATAATAGAAATTTCAGGATCAGGCCAACAAGAAGCAACATGGAAAAAGTTACATAAACATGGCTAGTACTAAGCATAAGTATGCAGGCCTCAAATTGATGCAACAACAAGCTCAGAAGCAAGCAAACCAAATAGACCAGTGTAACCAAAATAATATTTCAGGGTAGAAAAAAACAACAACATGGTGGACAAGTAGGTCAGGGAAGGCAAACAAAATAGGTGGAGATGGCATGCAATAGAGTAAGTTAGGCCAGCAAATTCAGCTCATGACACTGTATCAAGGAAGGGCCTGCAACAATATACATGATCAAGCAAATGATTGAGGAGCAAACACAAGTCAAGATAGAAATTCTCAGGTTTAAGACAAATGATCTCCTTAGTTCTAACTAAATTGACATGCCATTTTGTTCCACAATTTGGCCTCATTTGATTAAATAGAATAAACACTTCTTATTTCATTTCATTGGTTCAACTTATTCACCTTATTAATCCATTCAACATATCAACAATAATTTAAAGCATACTACAAACGGAGATGAGAACAAATTTAACGCTTCAAATATATTCTTCCGAAAATCCATAGTCTCCATTATATTTTAAATCATTGTTTTCTTTATACATTCATAAATATAAAACTAATATTTCCAATATGTTTTTAAAAAAATCAACATTTTTTCTTCCACAACCATCTATTCTTTTAAAATGGAGACCTTCAAAATACCCAATTCAAAACAAATAAAACAATTTGTTAATTCGCTTATACTTATTCTTGTATTTCTTTGATAAGATGGGGTTTCGAATTATTCACTTATACTTATTCTTATATCTGTTCGACAAATCTCGGGCAACTTGATGATGGATTTTAGATGGAATCAAGAATTAAGTCTAAGAAAACCTTACCAAAGAGAATCTATCAAGGGAATGGATTTGATGAGTGGGGATTTCGATAAGGAATTTTAAATTTCAAAATACTTTATATTTTTAAAATAATTTATATTTGAAAATAGGCCCTCTCTCTCTCTAAAGTGATGCTAATGATGATTCAACTCATTCTAGGGTATTACTACCCTATCTCTAATGAGTTTAAAGCCTATGAGCCAAGGTTTTTATCAAACCAAAGCTTTAATACCAATTTGTGATGACCTTCCCGTTCGGCCACTTCAATTCGTTAATTAAACCAACTTAAACCGATTAAAACAGCAGATTGTTATTGCTTATAGGGTTTAATATGATTAAATAATGGTTACATAGAATAAAATATCCTGCAAAAGAATAAAAACAAGTTCTTATCAGAATTATAAAAAAATTTATATAGTGTAAATCAACTGCATAAATTCTATTAGCATATAAATTGACAAATGAACCGAACCATGGCATGTCTTCTTTTTCAGCTGCAAATCCTAAGTTGCAATACTCGGTCTGACTCAAGCATTTTTCAAAACACAAACCACTCGAGTTGGGATTAACTTATTCAAGTAAATCAACTTCAATAAAATATTAAAAATATAATAGTTAATCATAAATTATATGTAGTTTCTAAATTCGAGATATAAGCCAATATTCACGGTCAATATATAAGGTGCAACATGCGTTACAAGTCAGGCACAGTCAGGTAAACACACAACTAGGTATAAGTGTCTTGGGTCCATGAATAGAGAAAGAGTAAATAAGTGTAGTTCAGGATTAGAAAATATGAATAAAGAATGTGGGCACGGTAACTATATGTGCAGTTCTAGGTTTGAAATCTATAATCTCCTAGAAAGTTGTAATATACATAACAATATGCATAATTTTTATGCAGTATCTAAATTCAATATAAATGCCACATTTATAGCGTAACAACCCAAAATTCAGTAGGTCCGAGTTTTTTGAAAAATGATAAAATCCAAGTCCACTGAAACCCAAATTAGTTTGTCTGGTATCTTGCAAAAAGGCAAAGACAAAATATATCATATCTCACAATAAAATATCTCACATGGAACAATAAAAATATAGTTGTAAGTAAATACTCACCCTAATAATGACACTGTCTAACAAGTGTCTTTAAGCTGTAAAATCTTTACCGCCTATCTAACCTGTGGATTTGTCATGAGGAGGAGGTCAAAACAAAAGTTCTGGTGAATGGAAAATTATACTTTATATTTATAAATAACACTACATATGTCGTTCAATCACTGGCTTACCTTTATCAAGTTATTTCGGTTTATTACATATTACACTTTCAATTTCACAAGTAAATCATTTCCATCTACTCCTAACTAGATTAACCTAATAAATTATATATATATATATATACACATGTATATATATGTAGTATATGGCCAATATATTGAGGTACTCCCAATAGTACCCTCCTCGAGTGGTCCCTATCGTCGTACAGACGAAAACATAAAAGACCTCTATCGCCACGCTATGAAGGCATATTAAACCATGCTGCAAAAGTGCACTATGTCCTCATCACTATGCCACAATAGCATATTAAAATGCGCTACGAAAAATGAATAGATTCTTTACGATGTGCCATAAAGGCACCCAAAACTTGAGTTCTTCTACGAAACTCGGTCAAGGGCTTTATATATCTATCAAGAATGGCTTCGTTAGGCCTACAATACATATATCAAATATTGGTATGTCTCTTTCGGTGGCTATGGCCCCACCCTCCCATAACTAAAGAAAGATCATTGAAAGAGTTGAGTGATTGTCCTTAACAAACAATTTATACATCCATGTAGTCCCTCATCCAATAGTCTGATAGTGAAGACCATTAGCCTCTTAGTTTAGCTCCAGTCTTTCCTGAACTTGCTCCGACCGGCGATGATATGCATCCAACGACCTACTATACTTTTTTAAGTCCTAACCACGAAACCTTCCACCTTGAGATAACAGCTGAGTCATCCTATAAATCACCCCCAATTAGTCTTTAGGCTTCCTACAACAACCGATGCAGGCAAGGCATAATCACCGGATGGAAGAGTACAGACCATGCCTCTGTGGGTACAGCTTCGTTAGCCCTACCATAGAGGGCCATCAAGGAGTATCCTCATGTCCCATCGAAGTCTTGCTCTTCCTTCCAATCCTATCGAATAAGTTGGATGTGCTCTCACTGCGTCTACAAGAACCTACGATGATTTTCCTCGTTGAGCTCTTCATCCCTATGGACTGGCCCAAATGCATATCGTTATATTAATTTGACCTTATGTCTAATTTACCCATTATGTGTTTCACCTTTTTTCTTTTTCGTTGATTTACAATATTCATTAATATATTTAAACAAATATTATTATTCAATAATCTATTTAATCAAATATTGTTTATTCATAAATCAGCTTCACTAGTTACCATAGAATACCGCCTAATTATAAAGCCAACATGGAATATCTTTAGGCTTAACAACTTAATTTTGAATTTCCTATTTATTTTCAATAAGCTTGATTTGTATCATTCCACTTTTCCAAATTATAATCTTTTTATTATTATCTTTCTCATATGTTATTCCCACTGAATTTTGCTCACTATATTCCAGTTATAGGTTGACGTTGATCCTTTATCTTTTTATAATCTCTTTCAATTATATTGTCATTTCTTCTTCTATCTTTACAATTTATACTTTTAGGAAGTTGGATCTATTCCCAATTGATTTGTTACCAAAATTGTATAGAATCTATTTCCAAAGTTTAAGGAAATGACTGTTATAAAAACCCGTAATTGCAAGATGTGTCTTTCAATTATTTTTAGGCTATTTAATAGTGCACAATATGGCTAGATACCTATTTCACACTAATCCACACCTTTATTTATGTTTAAACTTGCAATTATGTTTTCCACTTCTTTTTTAAACCAAACTACGGAAATGTTTTTCCTTTTTCCTAACCAATCAATCTAGGCTATTTCAGATTTCCTACTTAATATGGTATACATTAATTTTTCTTTTCAACTTATTTTCTTTTTTTAACATAATTACAGTAAACTTGGACACCACTGGTTTGTATCCCTTTTTCAATTTCTATATTCATTCCATTCTAAATTTGAATGGTAATCTTTTCAACTAACATAGAAATTCTCAGATTTACCATTTAACTGCAAATTTATTGTCCATAGTATTAATTTTTCCATGCACGTAATTACTAAATCCCCTTTTGTTCCTAGTTCCAATTAAATTATGTTTTCAAACACGTGCAAAAAAAGGATTATAATCAGCAGTATTGTAACGTCCCATGTTTTTAAAGTATAATAATTAACTTATTTAGTTATTTAAATATGATTTAGAGATTTAAATGGTTGTTTAATTAAATAATATTGAGTATTAAATTAAAATAAATAATAGAATAATATACTTAATCCTGAAATAATCGGAATTAAGTTGAATTGACAATATTGTGTGAATTGGACAATTTAAAAGTATATAATTCTGTTTAGAATTGAACTATATTAACGAATTTATTTATAAATGTCAGTTCAACGAATATATTATAATTATATTCGAGCTCTAAATGGCGCTGCAGTTCGTAATTTGGCGATTCAAACTTTAAGCGAATATATAAAATCCGTTTTAAGCCGGATTTCTTTGAAACAAGAAACGTTCGGAGCTGGCGAAGTATATTTTTCTAATGGAAGAGAAAAATCAAGATTTCGTCATGTAGATTGTGAGTTGTATCCAAATCAAATTTTTGAAAAGTCGCTATGGAATTTCTTTATAATTTTAGCGATTCACTTATATTATAAATGGATTTTTAATATAAATTGAATACTGATTTAATCTGGATTTGAAATGTTGAGTTATAAATTCAGATAGGAATATTTTGGAGTTGTATTATATTCTATGTGAATATATACGATAATATTAATTTATTAATATTTAATTTAATTATTTTTAAATATACTAATATTTAGGTGAGTTTATTAGAGCTTTAAAAATAGTCATTTTTGCAAATGACCACTGTTTTCGATGAAATAAATTTTGTTGGATCCGGAATATTTAATTATTATTAGATACCACTTTTCGTGATTTTTGGAGCCAGTGTGTGACTGTAAGGAATTTTAATGTGAAATACAGTCAATAATTTGACTTAAAAAATATGCTATGTAAGCAAATGAACTCGGAATTCGATGAAACAAGTTTCGTTAGGTTCGTAATGTCGAACTATAGTTGTATGTCCATTTTCGTGATTTTTGGATATCATGTGTGATCATAGGAAGCTTTAGAAGACAAATACGAATTAAGGTAATTATATAAATTAATAAAATAAAATATGTGGCTTATCCTATAAGCTATATACCTCTATATAAATACCCCCTTATCTTTCTAAGCCCTAAACAGAAACTTCTCTGGTCAAAGATTTTTGCGCCGCTGTGTTCTTCGTGAACCAAAAAAAATTTGCGAAGATTAAAAATCAATAATAAATATAATACTCCTCTAAAGATCTGGAGATGAATATATATGGATTTGTTTAGTTATTCTCTTCAGTTTGGTATGACTTTTGTGGGGCGTGATCATTTTCTTAAGTTCAGCAGTTTCGGGTTTCAGTAGCTAAGGTTTACGGTTGCCGGAGATTGAAGCATGGATGGGTGATTTAAAGGTTGTTTTGGGGATCTGTGAGTGTTTTCGCATCCATAGAGAAATTTTTGATGAATTCGAACCCAAAAAGGGTCGATCACCTGTATGATATACGTACGACACGGGATTCGACGCGCTGAGGAGGATCTGTTTGAGTTTGTTCATTTTGATATGAATAGAAAGAGATTGTGAGGAGGAGTTCAATGGTGATGGTCTCATGAATTTTCATGATGTGAGGATGGAGATATGGTAGGAGAAAAGTCGGCTATGTTTTTCATGAGAAGCGGCAGTATGTACCTCACGGGGAAGAAAAGGAATGTTTAACCGAGTTTGGGCTTAAACAATGGTGGATGGGCCAAACTAGTGAGGCCCAATTTAATATAAGTTTAAATTAATTTAGATGAACTAATGTATAAGTTTGTTAATTTAATAACTTGTACATACGTCATCAATTTTTCGAATGGTCAAATCCGTCAGGATCGTATGGACGGTGGCTACACAATGGAACTGGTATGGAGTGGATTAGAGCTCGTTTGAATTTATGGAAAAATAAAATGCCCAAACGGAGATGTTGAACATTTATTGTTATTCAACGATAACCGACTAATGTGAGTAAATCTCATAAACTCTTATCATTTTATATTTTTATAACATATTTTTAGAATTGATAAAAGTTGGTCGATTGTTGTGTGTTGAATTTCTGGATGAATTGCTAATTAGTTGATTGGAAATACAGATATGATTATATATATAAATCTTAATCAAATATTGATTCTGTTTATCAGAATATTTCATATTGAAATGAAATTAATGTTATTTATATTGTTTAACACCTGTGAATGTAGGGAAACAGGTTGAAGGGATCCAACTGGATTCCTCAATATTTAAAATACTGTTTTTTTTCATATATTGTGATATATGATGTGATATATAATCTTTGATTGATTATGATGAGACTAGTCTTGTTATTTGGTATTTTAAATACCATAAGAAATACTGGAATGTAAAAAGGAATTTTCAAAGTGTATATTGAAAATAGAATATTTATTTGGAAAATAAATAGAATTACAAAAGGAATTATATGGAAAATAAATAGAATTATAAAAGGAATTATTTGGAAAATAAACAGGATTATTTGGGAAATAAATAGGATTTTATAAAAAGAAATATTTGTAAAATGAATAAGATTTTATAAAAGGAAATATTTATAAAATGAATAGAATTTAAAAAAAAGGAAATATTTAGAAAATGAATAGAATTTTATAAAAAGAGAATATTTGGAAAATAAATATTAAATAGAAATCTGTTTTAATAGATAAATGGAAAATATCAATTTGAAGTAGAATTAAATAGACATCTGTTTTAACAGATAAATTGGGAAGATTTATTTATAAATAATGTTTTATAAATTAAGTAAAATATTTATCATTGGATAAATTTAATATATATATATATATATATAAGTCTGAATTTATATAGAGAAGTAGAAATCAGTTTTAACACCAATATTTTAAGTAGAATGTGAACTCAGCATTTATAAAGGGAATTGTAAATGAGATTTAAGTGTTAGAAATAAAGAGGAGATTTCGTATGAATAATTCTATAAATAGAATTTGGAAATGGGATATTATTTTAAAGTACGAAATCAAACTTAATGGATTATATAAAAGAAATATTATTCACATTCGATCTGAATAATGGATTTAGGTAAATATTTTGCAAATAAAAACATTTATAAAGGAAATTGGATTTCAAATAGGAATCAATAATAGAAATGGAATTTCGAATGGCTAGAAATTAATAAATTGTTTAATAATAAAAACAAGTAGTGTGATTTATAAACAATGTTTATAAATAAATTAAGAACAATTATCAGTGGATAATTTGGATTGTAAATTCAGCAATGAATATAAAATGGGAAATTGGGAGTTGTTTTAAAAAGGAAAGGATGGAATTTATTTTGATGTTCGAAATGTGAATAGGATTAAATAAAATCCATAAAGATTTGTAATTAGAATTCGACTAGGCCAGATGTTATAAAGTAATTTATTTGAAGAAAGTATATATTGAATAAATCGGGAAGAGAGCTAATCGAATATAAGTTATTCGAAAGAGAGTCAATCGAATAAAGGTTATTCGAAGGAGAGTTAATCGAATAGAGATTACACGAAGGAGAGTTATGTGTCGCATTCGATTATATCGAATTCGGGAAAGTATTATTTACTTTCCTATTTTTATCAAGATTTATTTATTTATAAATAAATTGTTTATTTAGTTATTTATATAAATTAAGGAATAAAAGTTATATTTTTAAATTAGATATTTCGAAAGTAGGGATTGTAAAGCTGCAGTTATAACCAATGTTTTTCATAAATAATTGGATTCATAAACTGAATCCGAGAGTTGCGTAAGCAATGATTCGATAAGAAGTTAAGAAACAGAGTTAAGGAAATTAGAAACTGACGGGAGATTTGTTATGTTGAACAGCTTTCTGGGTATTGATCTGATGTTGGTTTCGGCCTTCGGGGTTGATATTCAGGGAATTGTTCTCGTACTAGTTTGCAGTTACAAACTGATGGATGTAGGAAGATAGTGATGCATGAATAAAAATGGAGATGTTTTCCAATGTTAATAACGTATATTTTCTAAATTTAGAAAATAAGGATTTACATATATATGGGAATGGGAAATGAGTAAATTAAGGATAAATTAATTTAAAGGGAAAAATGTTGATTGATGACTGATCGATAAAATTTCCATTCAGAAATGAGATCGTTATGTGTATGGATGTTTCCTTTGATAGTTAAATAATCGACTACCAATGTTTTGACCATTTTTCCGTCGTCAATACAAAGAGACCTGAATCAGATTTATTATCTCAAAACCACTCCGTGTGGACATTAGCGTTGAGAATCAAATATGATGAAGATAATTGAAGGCAGAGTTATACAAGGGTTGTTCTGGCAATCTTTGGTAGAAACTGCCTAAGATGGATTTACAGAATAGTGCCTTCGGTTTGTCCAATCCCAGGGAAACCTGTATGGAATAATGTTTGACAGAGTATATTTAATAGATCGCGTATGTTGATATCTTCAAATGTATTTACGTTTGGTGGCGGAGGAGTTCATTTCTCTTAGCTGTATACCCGTGGTATTTTTAGGGAAATCAATTTGTGATTAGGTAGGTATGACGATGGGACATTAAAAGTAAATAAAGGTGTGATCTGTACGTTATGACCTCAAGTGTGACGACACCAAACTTTCGTAGTACGAAAGCAAGGATAATTATAGGAATATAACATAATTACAATAATAGCAGATCTCAGATAACATCATAACACGTAAATCATTGCAGCGGAAATAGGAATGTCATCACATCATAACATCAAAGACATCAGAGTGCATAGTTACAGGATATAACTTCGCAAACAGAAAGTCTCAACAAAAAGAAATAAGTCTCAAACTCCATCAAGTACATCAATAAATAAAGGATGTCTAAATGTCGCAAAAGCAGAAATAAAAGATAAAATGATCTTCATCTTCAGCTCACAAGCATGCTCCAATCCAGCATATGTGCATAAATACCTGGACCTATCACTTGGCTGCCCCTGTGAAAAAGACGACACCTGAGTTTGCAAAGTGAAAAAAACTACGAGTCAGTCATGGGACTGGTATGAGAAATCTTTCCTAACTTAACTAACAATGTGGCTAATCATAGGACCATGCCGCTAACGCGGAACGGTTTACTCCGTTGGATTGCCAGTGCATAAGTCAGATAAATTTTATTCAAAAAAACGCAATGCTTTTTAGAAAAATGAAATCATTATAAGACTCAAGTCCCATCACACAATGCAACGCAAACTGGAGGATAGAGTTTTACCGTATAATGATCAAACATGCTTGATACGTAGAAAATAATATTTTAATATTATTCTTAGTGTCTAATCAATTTTAAAATACTTCAAAGTAAATGTATCAATCCTAGACGGCATAGTACCCAATCCTTCTATGTCGCCATATATAGGTTTACAATCAAAACCGTAATGTCGTATTGGAAATTGGATTTCCGTCATGAGTCAAGGCTAGGGACGATCTCCTTACCGATTCGAGTCACTCTAGCAATGTCCCAGGATTCGGATGCTAGCGAACCCTTGGATCCTGCAGGGCCGGGCCATAAATACTTTAGTGGATTGGCAATTCCTGAACACATGCTTCTCGATCCTATTGAACCTATAATTTGGTCACTATCGACCAATAAATCCGAGGCGTCTCATAATCCATCCACCACATAAGTAAAATGTCAGGGCTTGCAAAACCATGATACCACGTCTAGCTAGAAAGAAACGTGTGCACTCCCTGCGTTCCCTTGTTCCGTTTCTGACTCTTACCGGGGTGTGAGGCTTGCGAGGAAACGCTATACACAAAGCTATGCAGAAATAGGCTATGCTTTGATCATCAACCACAAGGCTCTGCTTTTCAACAAAAGCCTCGATCATTTGCATCTTGGCATGCCACATTGACAGTTCACGCCATGCGATCGATAACTACCAATTTATAACCTCTGAGCTCGTGCGTCTCAGAGAAGGGTGTTAAGCAAGAGAATAAATTCTCCACCACCAATAAGATATATATTAAATAGAGACCAATTTACATGGAATGAAATCCAATGTCAGACACACATCCATTTACTAGTCCGTTGTGGGTTTGAACGAAACCGGAGTCACCTTATTCCTCGTCCCGTATGTCCAATACGGAAGAGAGGTGCTCGCTTCTCCGGACAATCAATAAGTACATCCGGATAACTATCACTTCAACCCTTTACTAGGAGCTAACCAATGCCAGGCATCAGTTGTTATCCATTCGATGTGAAGATCGCTAGTCTTCAATCATGAGACGACCCCAAATCCCGTTCTGACGGAGACAAGGGTTATCTTTGGAATATAATACAGAAACAGATAATAGCAGAACAGAATTAAATAAATACACCAGATAATGAACAATAGAATATACTGGATAAACGAAATCATCAAAGTTACACAGTATACAGGATCTTACTTAGTACAAATACAGTTCAGCTATACATAAATGTCTACAGCGGAAATAAACAAAATATATACAATAGGAGCTGAACAGCATAAAAAGAGATAAATAATAGAATCCATCTTCAGCTCCAGCTATCCAGAAAGAACCAGCTAAACCTGAATACAAGGCTGCCCATGTAGAAAAAGGGGCACCCGAGTTTGAAAGTGAAACAAACTACGAGTCAGTCATGGGACTGGTATGAGAAATCTACTCAACACATTTAATATATGGCTAATCACAGGACCACGCCACTTTCGTGGAACGGGTTTACTCCATTGGATTGCCAGTGCTTTAAAAACAAATCTTTCTTTTAAACATCGCAATGCTTTTTATAAAAATGAAGCCATTATAAGACTCAGTTCCCATCACACAATGCAACGCAAACCGGAGGATAGAGTTTTTACCTTATAACGGCCAAAATATGCTTGATACGAATAAAATAAAGGCATTTGATATTATTGCTAGTGTTTATATGTTTTGAAAACAATTTCACATCATAACTATCAATCATAGACGGCATTAATGCCCCATACCACTATGTCGCCATATATAGGTATACAATTAAAACCGCACAGTCACGTAATTGGAAATTGGATTTCCATCCTGAACCAAGGCAAAAGATAGTCCTTACCAAATTCGTGACTCTCTAGCCCGAGCCACAAGCAAGCGCGCAGGCAAGCCTTTAGATCGTCAGGGCCGGTCCACCGTTGTGGATTATTATGCCTGAACACTAAGTCTCCCCGCCCTTTAGGGCATAAACGAGCCAACGAATGACTCCATCGGACCCGGATCGTCCGATCAAACCGAGGCGCCTCGCAACAGCAACAACCACACAGGTGAAAAGTATATAAATGTCAGGGCTGGTAGGTCACTGACACCACCCTAGCTAGAAAGAAACGCATGCCCTCCCTGAGGTCCTTCTCCCGTTTCTGGTTCATACCGGGGTGTGAGGCTCGCGAATTCACATTATACACAAAGCTACGCCACACAGGCGGTGCTTTGATCATCACCATAAGACTTTGCTTTTCAACAGAAGCCTTGATCATTTGCCACTTAGGCATGCCACACTAGCAATTCATGCCGTGCGACTGATGTCCATCGATATACAACCTCTGAGTTCGTGCGTTTCAGAGAAGGGGGTTAAGCAAAAGAATAAATTCTCCGCCGCCAAACAGATGTATATTTAATAGAGATCAATCAACACAGAATAAAATCCAATATCAGACACACAGTCCATTTACAAGTTCGTTCTGGGTCTGAATGAAACCGGAGGCACTAAATACCTCGCAAACCCATCGATCACCACGTACGTCTGGACGATCACCACTCATTATCCATATTTCGGGATGCCTCCCAATCAGGACCTCGGTTACCATCCAAACGAGGTGAAGATCTCCGGTCTTCGACCATCGTCTTCATCTTCGACTTTCAATCGTCAGTCAATTATTTGAAATGAGAATTAACTCGGCCTTTTCAAATAATTCACGTATTTTTAGAATTTCAAATCAATTTATTTCAATGTTTAAATCAATCAACAACACCAACTTGTTCTTTAATGTATTTTTCACACCAAACACATTCAACCATCAAAAGCCACATAAATCGAGAAAATTCAATTTATTTCCATTCCATATCGTTTATGATATTTTATAACAATTTATCGCTATTTTTATTTATTTTAAAATAGCCAATTTAGTCAAAACGACGCATCGGGCCATAACGCGGCCGTGGCGCTGTTTTTCTTCAGATTTGATTTACACATATCTGAAAATCTAACAGTTGGATCTTCACAAAATTTACATCATTAGAAAGGTCTTTTCAAAACGAATCCAACGGTTCCAGTTTCGGGAAAATCCGACGGTAGGATCTCCCGGTACAATCGTTTGAAGTTTCGATTTCAAAATACGAACTACAGCGTCGTTATTCGATTAAATATAATTATATATATATAACCGTTTCTGGCGCTATTTTTCTTCAGATTTGAATTAAACATTCCATACAATCCAACCGTTGGATTTTTACAAAGTTGGTGCCGTTGGAAAGATATTTCCAAGGCGAACCCAACGGTTGCGGTTTCGGGAAAATCCAATGGTCGGATTTCCCGCACTAGTTGTTTGAAATCACGGTTTCAAAACACGAACTGCACGGCCACGTTTCGTTTTAATTTTATTTATATTTATATATTTATATAAATATAGTTCATTCAACAATTTCAATATCGTTTTCACTTCAAATATTTCACTAATGCCTTTAAATTTTGGAAAATTTCGCCATAACCTCCTTTGTACGGGAGGGGCTGGGAAAATTCCCAAATAGCCACACGGGCGTCTCATGTCAAAAAGAAAAAGAAAAAGCCAAGCGGCTAGCCAACAGGCTCATAAAATCATCACCCAAACAAAACAGTAAATGTGTACCTATTTGTCGGGCACAAAATTTTATTCCTCTTCTCTAGTCCCTTTTGCTATAACCTGTTCAATAAATATGCATGTACATATATACAGTTCTTATCACTTATCATTTTCCATTCAACTTCATATTTGATTCCATTTGGTTTAAAAGCACCATTCATTCTAATGTTGCATGCATAGGCAAAAATCATATCATTAATTAATTAATGAATATTTCAACTCATGCATATTTATTTGAACGAGTGGCTATTTTTAACACTTCACATTTCAACAACTCATGTATATAATAAAAATGTGATTTTTATTGTAAAACAATTCTTTTCAAAAAACTATTATTTTATATAGTCTATATAGATGATAAAAAGGTGATTTTTATTATGAAACAATTTATTTCAAAATATGAATACCATTCTACACATGAATCTCAATTCAACGAATGAATATCGATTCAACACATGAAGGTTTTCTATAGTTTCTATATATAGATAAAAATGTGATTTTTATATTTAAAACACGAATACCATTCAACACATGAATTTCTAATCAACGAATGAATATCGATTCAACACATGAAGGTTTTCTATAGTTTCTATATATAGATAAAAATGTGATTTTTATATTTAAAACACGAATACCATTCAACACATGAATTTCTAATCAACGAATGAATATCGATTCAACACATGAAGGTTTTCTATAGTTTCTATATATAGATAAAAATGTGATTTTTATATTTAAAACACGAATACCATTCAACACATGAATTTCTAATCAACGAATGAATATCGATTCAACACATGAAGGTTTTCTATTCAATGAATAAATATGGTTTCAGCAAATGAAATTAATTCAAACACATGAATATTATTCAAAATTTCGGCAGCATAACGGCAGGGTAGTTAAAACCGGGACCGTCCCTAGTACGGCTCCTCGCTCTACTTTAAAACCTCGCGGTTTTTGACAATGGGGATCATGCATCTAGTTCGCACGCAGGCGGCATGTTTTATTTATTTCATTTCCACAAACTAATCCTATGTGGTTTCAACCAAATATTTCTCAACCACAAACGGGTATTTTTCAACCACAAACAATTTTAACCAACTATTCGCTATCAATCAATTTTCACACCAATCACAACCAATAAATATCGTCCATGGTTTGTGGACGAGGGGCGTACATATATATATATAGCAATTTACTTCTATTTCAACACATATATAATTTTTACAACGCATATATAACTTATACATCGAACGTACAACTTATACAACGCTTATACATGAGGTGTACAATGCTTATATAACTCATACATCGACTATATAATTTATACATCGTCGTTTTCCATATCATTTATAAATTAGAAATCTCACATTGGGTTCCACTCCACCAAAAATAGCAGAAGGCTCAGAAAAATATGCGGTCTCTTATAGAATGTAGAAGACGTCCACACGAGTCCATTGTCTCTTGTTTCACTGAATTTCGACAAGAAACGAAAAAGAAATGATTTTTACAAGGTTTGCAACGGTTTAAATGTGTTAAAATCAGTTCAGAATTTATAAGTCGTTACCTGCTTGTAATCTTCGAAACTAGGTTTACGATTTGCGCTCAATCCGTTGCGCAAGGTGACGATTGGAGCACACCACATTGTCGAGCTCCGAAACCCGCGGCAGAAAATCCCCACGCCGTTGAACTCGTCGGCGATCTGGAGGAGTGGCGGAGGAGTGGCGGCACGCTAAAGGCGCGGACTTTGGAGAGGTCGTTCTCTCCGATGGTGCGACGATAGGGGGTGAAGTCGGTGTTGATTTGAAGAGGGGGGAGAGAGCTTCGAAAAGTTGAACTGGGGTAGGGGTCACCGTTGAAGGGATCAGCCGGATTTTGGCCAGGAAGAAGGGAGCTTCTGTCGCCGTCGATCGCGTTTAATGGGGGGGGGGGGGTTTCTGATTTATTTTATTTTATTTTATTTATGAAAGAATTTTCCTATTGGTCGATATATATATTTATTCAAAAATTGGGGTTTTCTTAAACGGACTCGAAATCAAACCCAACGACTGTCGTCCCAAGCGTTTTACCCCCATTCCGAACACAATGGGATATGTCTCGAAGGCCCATTCGAATGTTTCAGTCAGTTTTCCTTTAAATTAAAATATAAAACATTCAATATTTGATTTGAACGTACATTTCAATTTGCCAGGGCCACAAACTTATTCGAAAAATTCCAGAAAAATAAATCTAGCTATGTTTTGACGATACGGTCCCAACAAAACTAGTTTCGTCGAATTCTGAGACCGTTTGCAAAAGGCCCATTTCTGGTCGATCCAATTTAACTGTAATTGACCAAAACACGTTTTCTTTTGCCACGCTCACATACTAGCTTCAAAAATTATGAATTTGAAATCTAGCAATAACTTCACATCCCGGATCCAACAAAAGAGGTTTCGTCGAATTCCGAGGTCGTATGCAAAATGGCCAATTTCACGGGCTATATAAATTCCATAGCGACCTTTCTGAAAATTCATTCGGCCATAACTTTTGCTTTCTGCTATGAAAATTCGATTTTTCAGATTCGTTAGAAAGGTATTCACTAACAGATTTAAATATTTTTGGTTTCGCTAAAATCCATTTTGTTTTGCACCCGGTACAGTCCGACAAAGTTTGAATTCAATTTTTGAAACTGCAGCGCCATTTCAGGCCTTATTTATAATTATAATTAATTATATTCGTTTTCAATTGTCGATTCAAACTCAGTTTCCATTGCCATTATTTAAAATTTTTATTTTAAATATTTAAAATCCATTATTTTAGCCAATTTAAAAAAAATTAAATTGGTTCAGATTTTCTGGGTCGTTACAATCTCCCCCACTTAAAACTTTTCGTCCCCGAAAAGGAACAAAGTCGAAAGTGGTTTGATTAATCAACTCTACATTCGATCTGGCTTCAATTCTCCAACTTTTCAGTTTTTTTTTAGAATTTCAAATTCTTCAAAAATTTGGCTAGCACCCGGAATTCTCGAAAAAAATTCGCCATAATTCTATCGTTGATTAAATTAACTATTGTTTCAATAATTCAATTAATCAAATCTACAGTTACCTAACACAACCAACAATAAGTGCACATCCATGGAAAGAAAATAACAGCAGAGTAGAGAATTAAATGGTAATGCAAAGTATGGTAAATATACCTTGCACCGGAGTCTATCAGAGATATCTACTCGGCATCTAGGATAAGCTTTCTGAATGCTCTCCTCAGTTTCCCAAGTACAATCTCGCGGATCTCCACTCCATTGCACTTTGACTAAGTGAACCTTCTTGTTCCTCAGTTCTTTGGTTTCTTTGCCGATAATCTTTAGCAGCTCTCTTCTCACAGCCAATTCTGGAGTAATTTCAATATCCTGCTAAGCTACTTCTTCCACGATCAAGTCTGGATCATGAACGTGCTTTCGAAGTTGATATATATGAAATACATCATGAACTCCAGGCAACCAGTCAGGCAGTTTGACCCTATAAGCGAGAGTTCCGATCCGTTCCAGAATAGGAAACGGACCAATGAATTTGGGTGCCAACTTTCCAGTTTTACCGAACCGGATAACTCCTCTCATCGGCGATACTTTCAAATATACATAGTCGCCAACAGCAAAGGATATATCTCTTCTTCTTCTATCGGCATAGCTCTTTTGTCGGCTTCGAGCGGCGAGTAATCGCTTCTTAATAAAATCGACTTTGTCGGAGGCTTCTCGGATCATATCAGGACCCAACACAAGTCTATTTCCGGGTTCGACCCAACAAGCAGGAGATCGGCACGGTCTACCATACAATGCTTCGAATGGCGACATTGTCAGACTCGCCTGGTAGCTGTTGTTATATGAGAATTCAGCCAAATGCAGATGGTCTTCCTATGATCCACCGAAATCTATAACACAAGCCCGCAATAGATCTTCTAAAATACGATTTACCCTCTCAGTCTGACCGTCTGTCTGAGGATGATAAGCGGTGCTCAAGTTCAACTTCGTTCCCAGCTCGACTTGAAATGCTTCCCAGAATTTGCTAGTGAATATTGTATCTCTATCACTGACTATACTGAGCGGCACTCCATGTAGTCTAACTATTTCCCTGAAGTAAATCTGCGCCGGACTCTGAGCAGTTCTGTTTGATCTGACAGGTATGAAATGGGCGTTCTTCGTGAAGTGATCTACGATCACCCAAATACTGTCATTTCCTTTTCTGGTTCTAGGCAGGCCTTCAATGAAGTCCATGGAAATATGTTCCCACTTCCAACCAGGAACTTCTAGCGGTTGTAACAATCCAGCCAGCTTCTGTTGGTCGCTCTTGACTAGTTGGCAAGTAAGGCATCGGCTAACGTATATTGAAACGTCTCTTTTCATAGCCTTCCACCAGAATGTTCGTTTGAGATCGTTATACATTTTGGCCACACCAGGATGGATACTCAGCTTGGACTTGTGACATTCAGCTAACACTTCCTTTTTGAGCTCGGGAATGTCAGGAACACAAATCCTTCCTTTCAATCTCAGGGTCTCGTCGTTATCTATTTGAAAACACGAGGGTTCGTCTTTATGAATCCTTTTGATCATAACCTTGATAAAGTTATCCTCCTTCTAAAGAATAGATATTTTGTCAATCAAGGAAGTCGTGATAATAAAGCGGACGATCATTACATTCTTTCGGCTCAGCGCATCGGCCACGACATTGGCTTTCCTGGAGTATATATAATTTCAAAATCGTATGATGTAAGGAACTCTAGCCAACGTTGCTGCCTCAGATTCAAGTCCTTCTGTGTGAATAGATACTTTAACGACTGATGATCTGTAAACAGTTCAAATCTCTCACCCAGAAGATAGTGTCTCCAGATTTTCAAGGTGAATACGATAGCCAATAACTCAAGATCATGAGTTACGTAGTTCTTCTCGTGCGGCTTCAGTTGACGGCTAGCATAAGCAATCACTTGGCCTCTTTGCATTAACACTGCGCCAAGGCCTTCTCTAGAAGCATCAGTCCAGACTTTCAAATCTTGATTGCCATCGATGATGGTTAACACTGGAGCAGTCGTTAGTCTTAACTTTAGCTCTTCGAAAGCCTCCTCACTTTCTGGAGTCCATTTGAATTTAGAGTGCTTCTTTGTAAGCTTCGTTAAATGACCAGATATCTTCGAAAAGTTTTTAACGAACTTCCGGTAATAGCTAGCCAATCCGAGAAAACCGCGGACTTCAGTGGGGGTACTGGGCTGTTTCCAATTCTGAATAGTTGTGATTTTGCTTGGATCCACAGCGATTCCTTCTTTCGATACGACGTGGCCTAGAAATTTTACTTCATCTTGCCAGAAAATACATTTGGAAAATTTGGCTTTTAATACATTCCGCCTCAGAATTTCTAGAACCTGTTCCAGATGCTTTTCATGTTCGGCCTTTGATTTAGAGAAGATTAGGATATCGTCAATGAAAACCAGAACAAATTTATTCAAAACCCCTCTGAACACTCTATTCCTCAGATCGACGAAGTAAGCTGGAGCGTTACATAAGCCGAACGGCATTACTAACCACTCGTAGAATAAGTCGGGACCTCTGAATGCTGTCATTGGAACACACTCTTCGGCAATTCGAAGTTGATGGAAGCCTGTAGCTAGGTCCATTCGTGAAAATACTTGTGCTCCATTTAATCGATCCAACAAATCATCAATCCGCGGCAATGGATATTTGTTCTTTATTGTCTGTTTGTTCAGATCTCGATAATCCACACATAGACGTAGAGTACCGTCAGATTTTGGAACAAACACCACTGCTGCTCCCCAATCAGAGAAACTAGGCCTGATCAGACCCTTCCATACTAGCTGTCGTGTTAGATTGTCTAATTCCTCTTTCTCTTTCAAGGACATTCTTCGAATAGCGTGAACTACCGGCCTTGCATTCGGAATTAAAGCAATTTTGAAATCTATTTCTCTCTGCGGAGGTAAGCGAACAACTTCTTCGAACACATCCGCATAATTTTTGACGACAGGGATGTCTTTCACTAGATCGAGAATATTCTCTGTGACTTCAGGGACATTTTCTATTTGGGCTGGAGAAACATTCAAAGCTGCCCAGAAGTCTTTTCTATTAGCATTCTGACCTTCACAGGGAATGGTTATATAATCACCTGATTTAATCTTCGCCTTTACGACTCTGTCGGCGCATTTAACTTCAGCTTCATATTTGGTCAGCCAGTCTAATCCCAAGATAAGATCAAACTCTTTAAAATTCATGACGACCGTGATGGTAGGAAATCGATAACGAGAGAAAGAAACCGGCACTCCACAAACCCAACTGAGGTCAATGGAACCCCCAACAAGATTCTGGACAGTCATTGGTTCCTTGAGCTTTTTCACATTCAAATCCTGTTTCTTAGCTGCATCCTTTGCAATGAAGCTTCGTGACGCGCCTGTGTCAAACAGTACTTTAACTGGAATATTTTTGACATTAAGCGTGCCTTCTAAAACATCAGACATTCCCTGACTATCTGAGGGTGCTGAGGTTTCTGCTACTTCATTTACTTGAACCGTTTTGGTCTTTTTCAACATCCAGCAGTCTCTCTTTATATGACCAGTCTTATGACAAAGATTGCACTCTCGGGTCACTTGAAACTTATTCTTGGATTTAGATTCATCCCTTTTTGGTTTCTTTAGAGATCGGCAACTTATCGAGAGATGTCCTTGCTTATTGCAGTTAGAGCATACAGTTGTCGTTACTGGTTTCTTCTCATATTTGGCCCTTTTTCTCTTGGCACTGGGCTTCTTGCTGACCTCAGACGTTGTACTTGCCTCAGGACGATCAGTTTCAGACTCAATTTTATTACTAGAGCTGACTTCCTCTTTGTACTGTAACATACCTTTCTTGTCTAGATCTTCGTACCGGTAAGCCATGTATATCATTTCAGAGAAGGGGAGCTTCACATTCCTCATTACACTGTTCTGATATTTTCTTTGAAGCCCTTTGATAAATCTCATGTTCCTCCTCTTTGGATTCTCAATTAGATGAGGAGCAAAGTGGGAAAGTTCATTGAATTTCTTATGATATTCGGGAATGGTCATATCTCCTTGTATCAAATATGAAAATTCATCACATAGTCGTTCAATTGCTTCTGGAGGAGTAAATCTTTCCAGGAAAATCACTTTGAATCTATCCTAGGTGATATCACCTTCTGGATTATCCTTAACAACAGAATCCCACCAGAATAAAGCTTCGTCTTTGAGTGCACAGGAGGCCAGTAATCTTTACTGGTCATCCCTCATCTTTAATCCTTCAAAGATTTTCTCAGCCGAACGAATCCAGACTTGTGTTTTCATAATTGATTCTTCACCCGTGAAGGGTTTTCCCCCCAGATTTCTATATTTCATAAATAGAGCTTCTATATCCGGGTCAGTATTACTTCTTCTGTTTCTGGCACTCATTTTCTAGAGCGTCTGCAATTAGCATACAAAGTGTCAGGTCAACAGAAAGGATATTTCAAAATATAGAGATAGATACTTGCATGTAAATGTGTCTATCTAGGTGTTATTTCATCCTGCTATTCATACTAGGATATTACTGATCCTATCTGTATTGAGTTGCCCGTCCTAGAACACTACTGGTTCTATTTCTGACGAGATCGTTAATATGTTATATTCCAGAACTAAGCTTAACCAAAGCTCTGATACCACGTTGAGACGACCCCAAATCCCGTTCTGACGGAGACAAGGGTTATCTTTGGAATATAACACAGAAACAGATAACAGTAGAACATAATTAAATAAATACACCAGATAATGAACAATAGAATATACTAGATAAACGAAATCATCAGAGTTACACAGTATACAGGATCTTACTTAGTACAAATACAGTTCAGCTATACATAAATGTCTACAACGGAAATAAACAAAATATGTACAATAGGAGCTGAACAGCAAAAAAAGAGATAAATAATAGAATCCATCTTCAGCTCCAGCTATCCAGAAAGAACCAGCTAAACCTGAATACAAGGCTTCCCGTGTAGAAAAAGGGGCACCCGAGTTTGAAAGTGAAACAAACTACGAGTCAGTCATGGGACTGGTACGAGAAATCTACTCAACACATTTAATATATGGCTAATCACAGGACCACGCCACTTTCGTGGAACGGGTTTACTCAATTGGATTGCCAGTGCTTTAAAAACAAATCTTTCTTTTAAACATCGCAATGCTTTTTATAAAAATGAAGCCATTATAAGACTCAGTTCCCATCACACAATGCAACGCAAACCGGAGGATAGAGTTTTTACCTTATAACGGCCAAAATATGCTTGATACGAATAAAATAAAGGCATTTGATATTATTGCTAGAGTTTATATGTTTTGAAAACAATTTCACATCATAACTATCAATCATAGACGGCATTAATGCCCCATACCACTATGTCGCCATATATAGGTATACAATTAAAACCGCACAGTCACGTAATTGGAAATTGGATTTCCATCCTGAACCAAGGCAAAAGATAGTCCTTACCGAATTCGTGACTCTCTAGCCCGAGCCACAGGCAAGCGCGCAGGCAAGCCTTTAGATCGTCAGGGCCGGTCCACCGTTGAGGATTATTATGCCTGAACACTACGTCTCCCCGCCCTTTGGGGCGTAAACGAGTCAACGAATGACTCCATCGGACCCAGATCGTCCGATCAAACCGAGGCGCCTCGCAATAGCAACAACCACACAGGTGAAAAGTATATAAATGTCAGGGCCGGTAGGTCACTGACACCACCGTAGCTAGAAAGAAACGCATGCCCTCCTTGAGGTCCTTCTCCCGTTTCTGGTTCATACCGGGGTGTGAGGCTCGCGAATTCACATTATACACAAAGCTACGCCACACAGGCGGTGCTTTGATCATCACCACAAGACTTTGCTTTTCAACATAAGCCTTGATCATTTGCCACTTAGGCATGTCACACTAGCAATTCATGTCGTGCGACTGATGTCCATCGATATACAACCTCTGAGTTCGTGCGTTTCAGAGAAGGGCGTTAAGCAAAAGAATAAATTCTCCACCGCCAAATAGATGTATATTTAATAGAGACCAATCAACACAGAATAAAATCCAATGTCAGACACACAGTCCATTTACATGTCCGTTCTGGGTCTGAACGAAACCGGAGGCACTAAATACCTCGCAAACCCATCGATCACCACGTACGTCTGGACGATCACCACTCATTATCCATATTTCGGGAGGCCTCCCAATCAGGACCTTGGTTACCATCCAAACGAGGTGAAGATCTCCGGTCTTCGACCATCGTCTTCATCTTCGACTTTCAATCGTCGGTCAATTATTTGAAATGAGAATTAACTCGGCCTTTTCAAATAATTCACGTATTTTTAGAATTTCAAATCAATTTATTTCAATGGTTAAATCAATCGACAACACCAACTTGTTCTTTAATGTATTTTTCACACCAAACACATTCAACCATCAAAAGCCACATAAATCGAGCAAATTCAGTTTATTTCCATTCCATATCATTTATGATATTTTATAACAATTTATCGCTATTTTTATTTATTTTAAAATAGCCAATTTAGTCAAAACGACGCTTCGGACCATAACACGGTCGTGGCGCTGTTTTTCTTCAGATTTGATTTACACATATCTGAAAATCTAACCGTTGGATCTTCACAAAATTTACATCATTAGAAAGGTCTTTTCAAAATGAATCCAACGATTCCAGTTTCGGGAAAATCCGACGGTCGGATCTCCCGGTACAATCGTTTGAAGTTTCGATTTCAAAATACGAACTGCAACGTCGTTATTCGATTAAATATAATTATATTTATATATATACATATAAATATAATCGTTTCTTGTGCTGTTTTTCTTCAGATTTGAATTAAACATTCTAGACAATCCAACCGTTGGATTTTTACAAAGTTGGTGCCGTTGGAAAGATATTTCCAAGGCGAACCCAACGGTTGCGGTTTCGGGAAAATCCAATGGTCGGATTTCCCGCACTAGTTGTTTGAAATCACGGTTTCAAAACACGAACTGCACGGCCACGTTTCGTTTTACTTTTATTTATATTTATATATTTATATAAATATAGTTCATTCAACAAATTCAATATCGTTTTCACTTCAAATATTTCACTAACGCCTTTAAATTTTGGAAAATTTCGCCATAACCTCCTTTGTACGGGAGGGGCTGGGAAAATTCCCAAATAGCCACACGGGCGTCTCATGTCAAAAAGAAAAAGAAAAAGCCAAGCGGCTAACCAACAGGCTCATAAAATCATCACCCAAACAAAACAGTAAATGTGTACCTATTTGTCGGGCACAAAATTTTATTCCTCTTCTCTAGCCCCTTTTGCTACAACCTGTTCAATAAATATGCATGTACATATATACAGTTCTTATCACTTATCATTTTCCATTCAACTTCATATTTGATTCCATTTGGTTTAAAAGCACCATTCATTCTAATGTTGCATGCATAGGCAAAAGTAATATCATTAGTTAATTAATGAATATTTCAACTCATGCATATTTATTTGAACGAGTGGCTATTTTTAACACTTCACATTTCAAAAACTCATGTATATAATAAAAATGTGATTTTTATTGTAAAACAATTCTTTTCAAAACACTATTATTTTATATAGTCTATATAGATGATAAAAAGGTGATTTTTATTATGAAACAATTTATTTCAAAATATGAATACCATTCAACACATGAATCTCAATTCAACGAATGAATATCGATTCAACACATGAAGGTTTTCTATAGTTTCTATATATAGATAAAAATGTGATTTTTATATTTAAAACACGAATACCATTCAACACATGAATTTCTAATCAATGAATGATTATCGATTCAACACATGAAGGTTTTCTATAGTTTCTATATATAGATAAAAATGTGATTCTTATATTTAAAACACGAATACCATTCAACACATGAATTTCTAATCAACGAATGAATATCGATTCAACACATGAAGGTTTTCTATAGTTTCTATATATAGATAAAAATGTGATTTTTATATTTAAAACACGAATACCATTCAACACATGAATTTCTAATCAACGAATGAATATCGATTCAACACATGAAGGTTTTCTATTCAATGAATAAATATGGTTTCAGCAAATGAAAATAATTCAAACACATGAATATTATTCAAAATTTCGGCAGCATAACGGCAGGGTAGTTAAAACCGGGACCGTCCCTAGTACGGCTCCTCGCTCTACCTTAAAACCTCGCGGTTTTTGACAATGGGGATCATGCATCTAGTTCGCATGCAGGCGGCATGTTTTATTTATTTCATTTCCACAAACTAATCCTATGTGGTTTCAACCAAATATTTCTCAACCACAAACGGGTATTTTTCAACCACAATCAATCAATATCAACCACAAACAATTTCAACCAACTATTCGCTATCAATCAATTTTCACACCAATCACAACCAATAAATATCGTCCATGGTTTGTGGACGAGGGGCGTACATATATATATATAGCAATTTACTTCTATTTCAACACATATATAATTTTCACAACGCATATATAACTTATACATCGAACGTACAACTTATACAACGCTTATACATGAGGTGTACAACGCTTATATAACTCATACATCGACTATATAATTTATACATCGTCGTTTTCCATATCGTTTATAATTCAGAAATCTCACATTAGGTTCCACTCCACCAAAAATAGCAGAAGGCTCAGAAAAATATGCGGTCTCTTCTAGAATGTAGAAGACGTCCACACGAGTCCACTGTCTCTTGTTTCACTGAATTTCAACAAGAAACGAAAAAGATATGATTTTTACAAGGTTTACAACGGTTAAAAGGTGTTAAAATCAGTTCAGAATATATAAGCCGTTACCCGCTTGTAATCTTCGAAACCTGGTTTACGATTTGCGCTCAATCCATTGCGCTAGGTGACGATCGGAGCACACCACGTTGTCGAGCTCCGAAACCCATGCCAGAGTATCCCTACGCCGTTGAACTCGTCAGCGATCTGGAGGAGTGGCGGCGCGCTAAAGGCGCGTACTTTGGAGAGGTCGTTCTCTCCAATGGTGCGACGATAGGGGGTGAAGTCGGTGTGATTTGAAGAGGGGGGAGAGAGCTTCGAAAAGTTGAACTGGGGTAGGGGTCACCGATGAAGCGATCGGCCGGATTTTGGCCAGGAAGAAGGGAGCTTCTTTCGCCGTCGATCGCGTTTAACGGGGGGGTTTCTGATTTATTTTATTTTATTTTATTTATGAAAGAATTTTCCTATTGGTCGATATATATATTTATTCAAAAATTGGGGTTTTCTTAAATGGACTCGAAATCAAACCCAACGACTGTCGTCCCTAGCGTTTCACCCCCATTCCGAACACAATGGGATATGTCTCGAAGGCCCATTCGAATGTTTCAGTCAGTTTTCCTTTAAATTAAAATATAAAACATTCAATATTTGATTTGAACGTACATTTCAATTTGCCAAGGCCACAAACTGATTCGAAAAATTCCAGAAAAATAAATCTAGCTATGTTTTGACGATACGGTCCCAACAAAACTAGTTTCATCGAATTCTGAGACCGTTTGCAAAAAGACCCATTTCTGGTCGATCCAATTTAACTGTAATTGACCAAAACACGTTTTCTTTTGCCACGCTCACATACTAGCTTCAAAAATTATGAAATTTGAAACCTAGCAATAACTTCACATCCCGGATCCAACAAAAGTGGTTTCGTCGAATTCCGAGGTCGTATGCAAAATGGCCAATTTCACGGGCTATATAAATTCCATAGCGACCTTTCTGAAAATTCATTCGGCCATAACTTTTGCTTTCCGCTATGAAAATTCAATTTTTCAGATTCGTTAGAAAGGTATTCACTAACAGATTTAAATATTTTTGGTTTCGCTGAAATCCATTTTGGTTTGCACCCGATACAATCCGACAAAGTTTGAATTCAATTTTTGAAACTACAGCGCGATTTCAGGCCTTGTTTATAATTATAATTAATTATATTCGTTTTCAATTGTCGATTCAAACTCAGTTTCCATAGCCATTATTTAAATTTTTTATTTTTAACATTTAAAATCCATTGTTTTAGCCAATTTAAAAAATTTAAAATTGGTTCAGATTTTCTGGGTCGTTACAATTCACCGTCTTCAATATCTTCTATTTAAATCGTCGTATAATCATTTGAAATGAGATTGAACTCAGTATTTTCAAATGATTCTCGCATATATATAATTTAAAACCATTTCATATCGTTAATATTATTTAATAACGATTTATCGCTATTTTTATTTATACAAAATAGCTCAATTTAATTCAACGAAGCTTCGGGTCAATAGGCGGCCCTAGCGTTGTTTTTATCAAAATGTAATTTACACTTTTCTCGAAATTTACCCGTTGGATTTTAACAAAATTTAAATCATTGGAAAGATCTTCCCAAAGCGGTCCTAACGTTTCCAGTTTTGGGAAAATCCGACGGTCGGATCTTTCGGTATAATCATTTAAAGTTACGATACTGAAATGTGAACTATCGTGCGTTATTCTTTTAATTTTAATTTTAATTTATATATATATAAATATAAACCATTCGATGATTCCACTAACATGTTTAACATGCCAAATAAAAGAACGTTTTTATTGGCATATCATATCTACATATTCATAATGGCAAACAAAATATATTTCATTTACATGACAATTGTGCCAATGATAAATAAAAAGCTAATCTTTATTTGTATTTATTATTTTAAATTTAACAAATAAAAAGGGAACATTTTATTTGTATAAAGTTTCAGTGTATGTTTTTACAATAAAAATAATTCATATAGATTCTAATGTACGTATTGTCAATAAAATGATATTTTAACTTTGCATATAAATTCTAATATATGCATTGTTTATAAAATGATATTTTAAATTTGCATATAAATTCTAATATATGCATTGTAAATAAAAATGTCATTTTGACTATGCATATAAATTCTAACATATGCATTGTAAATAAAAATGTCATTTTAACTATGCATATAAATTCTAATATATGCATTGTAAATAAAAATGTGATTTTAACTATGCATATAAATTTTAATATATGCATTGTAAATAAAAATGTCATTTTAACTATGCATATAAATTCTAAGGTATGCATTGTAAATAAAAATGTCATTTTAACTAAGCATATAAATTATAATATATGCATTGTAAATAAAAATGTCATTTTAACTATGCATATAAATTCTAATATATGCATTGTAAATAAAAATGTCAATTTAACCATGCATATAAATTCTAATATATGCATTGTAAATAAAAATGTCAATTTAACCATGCATATAAATTCTAATATATGCGTTATAAATAAAAGTGTAATTTTAACTTTGCATATAAATTTTAATATATGCATTTTGATGATAAAAATGTCACCTATATTTATTCACAAATTCTAATATATATCTTTAAGTTTCATTTTGTTAACGATTCTATTTTAAACAAAATGTATGAAAGCGATGTTTTCATTTTCCTCCTTACTAGCATGTTAAAAATGATGTTTTTAACATACAAATATTTTCTAACATATGTTTTCTTACATGTTAAAAATATGGTTTTTGACATTTTTATATCTTCTAACATATGTTTTCTAATGAATTACTTTTACATTAAAAATGGAATTTTTAATGTTGCAACATTTTTATTCAAACAGTCAATATTTCTAATGAATCAAACTTTACATTAAAAGTATGATTTTTAATGTTTCAGCACTTTTATTCAAATATGAACAATTTTCGTATAAATCATTCTTTTTATAAAAATGAAAATTTTAATGTTAACATGCTTTTATGTTAAATATGAACATTTTCTAGTGATTCATTCATTACATTAAAAATAAGGTTTTTAATGTTATCATGTTCCTATATTTAACATGAACATTCTTCCTAATTTCTTACATTACATCAAAAATGTGAAATTTTAATGTTAATATGTTTCTGTTTTAAAACATGTACATTTCTCTATTTCAACATTACATTAAAAATGAATTTTTAATGTAAACATGTTTTTATTTTAAAACATGAACATTTCACTAATTTCTAACATTACATTAAAAAAAGGAATTTTCAATGTAATTATGTTTTTATTTTAAAACATGAACATTTCACTAATTTCTAACATTACATTAAAAAAGGAATTTTCAATGTAAGCATGTCTTTATTTTAAAACATGAACATTTCACTACTTTCTATTTTAATTCAACAAAATGATAAAAATGATTCTTTTCATTTTTGTTGAAACTTCTAATTCCACCAATTACATTTTGATAAATTTTATTTTAAAAATGTTCATTTTTGTTTTGACAAATTTTATTTAAACAAAAATGAGAATTTTGCTTTAACAAATACATTTTGACAGAAATGACAATTCCAATTCAACTATTATAATTTTGAAAAAATGATAAGTTTTGTCCAATTATTCTAATTAACAAGATGATAGTTCTTTTAATTCAACTATTCTAATAACCCAAAAAATGACAATTCTTGGTTCCACTATTCTAATTACCACAACGATGAATATTGTCCAATGATTCCAATTTGACAATTTTATCTAAACAAAAATTATATATTTTTGTTTCACTCATTTTATTATGAAAAAATGATCTATATGTTTTTAACTATTTTATCATAACACAATATCACCAAATGAACAGATCAACATACCACATCCATCACAGATCAAGTCATGAATCATAACAAATAGAAATTAACTACGGATTCGTGATAATACAATCAGGATTATTTCTAATTATTTAAGACGAAGAAATAAATATAATTCACACTGTTGGTTTAATTCTGAATTATTCAGATCTGAAATTTGTCCAAAAATCTGATCTGCTCTGAATCCGTTCTAATCAGTCTAGAAATGCAGATCTCGGACTCATAATCGCAACGCTTCTAAAATTATTCAATTCCGAGTTCGTTTGACTGAGATACGATTTATTTTATGTTAATAATATTTTAAATAAATTAATTAAATATTTAAAAATAGAATTATACCCTTCTTCCTCTTATCAGTAAACATGGTTGCTATCAAACCCAACTCTTCGATTCTAGGGTTCCTATTTGCGATCAAATCACCAGGCTTCAGGATGATTGGAGACCACTGCGTTGAAGAGGGAGGTGGCACGCTTCGGGGGGACCCACGCTGTCAGGCGCGATGGCCGTAGAAGGGCGGCGTGGCGGTTTGAATGGCGCGGGTTTGGGTGCGTGATTCTCCGCTAATACTCCACTAAAAAATCCAAACTCCATATGGATTCGAAGCTTGTGAAAATCTCTACAATAAACTCTGAAGAAACAGGAAGTTTTACTTTAAGGATTAAAGGGAATTAGTGGAGGAAGTGAAGAACATTTCCGACCATGGAATTCATACGGTGGCAGCGGCTACAGTATACCCGTATTAGGGTTTAGGATATATGAGATATTTATATTAAAATAATAATTAATCTCTTTATTTACTAGTTTAAGCTCATTAACCTCTATTCAGCTCCAATTCCAGCCCAACAAAAGTTGTTCCTACACAATTGCCCCTGTTTCGGAACCAATGGGCTAGGTCCCGTCAGCCCAAAGGATTGTTTTCTGCCTGTTTTCTTTAATTTAAAATTTAAATCATTTATTTATTAAATTCGATCACACATTTAAATTCACCGGGGCTACATACAGACTCCGAAAATTCCCAAAAAATAAATATAGCTATGTTTTGACGATACGATCCTAACAAAATAATTTTTTTCATCGAATTTGTAGACCATTTGAAAAATGGCCCTTTTTACGGTCGATTAAATAGAAATTATCGAACGCAGTTTAATTTACCACGCTCACAAATTAATTCCAAAAATTATGGAAAATTAAACTTAGCAATAATTTGACATTCCGGGTCCGATAAAAACGGTTTTGTCGAAAACGAAGGTCATTTGTATAATGGCCATTTATACAGGCTATAAAATATATTAAATTTCATAGCGACTATTCTGAATATTCAATTGGCCATAACTTTTTATTCCCGCTATGAAATTTCGATTTTTCGGATTCGTTGGAAAGATATTTTTAAACAGATTTAATTATTTTTGGTTTCACTAAAATCTGTTTTATTTTGGATCCTGTATATTCAGTCAAAGTTCATATTCAAATTTTCGAACTACCGTGCTTTTTCTAACTCCTTTAAAAATTAAAATAAATATATTCGTTCTAACTTCGATTTAAATAAATTTTAAATTGTTATTATCTAAAATAAATTATATTTTACTATTCAAAATTCATGGAAATAGCCAAATTAAAAAATTTAAATTGGTTCTGATTTTCCGGGTTGTTGCAATCTCCCCCACTTAAAAGCTTTTTGTCCCCGAAAAGGAAACAATAGTAAAGTAGGAAACAAAACGGAAAATGCAACATATTATAAATGTACCTCAACACAAGAGTTACTCAGAGATGTCCACACTACACTTGGGATAGGTCTGTTTGATGCTATCCTCAGTCTCCCATGTTCACTCTCCAGGATCCCCGCTCCACTGTACTTTGACTAAGTGGATCCTCTTGTTCCTCAGAATTCGGGTCTCTTATCCCACAATTTTCACTGGCTTCCTCCTTACTGCTAAGCTCAGGGTAATCTCCAAATCTTGTTGTGTTGCTTCCTCCACAATCAAGTTTGGTTCACGTACATGATTCCGGAGTTGAGACACATGGAATACATCATGCACCCCTAGCAACTAGTCAGGCAACTACACCCTATAAGAGAGAGTTTCGATCCTTTCGAGAATAGGAAATGGACCAATGAATCTCAGCGCCAACTTCCCAGTCTTCCCAAAAGGGAATTACACCTCTCAATGGGGAAATCCTCAAGTACACATAATCACCAACAGAGAATTCTAAATCTCTTCTTCGCGAGTCTGCATAGCTCTTCTGTCGGCTCTGAGCAGCCAGTAGTCGCTCCTTAATAAAATCAACTTTATCTGATGCTTCACGAATCATGTTGGGCCCCAATACTAATCGATTTCCTGGTTCCACCCAACATGCAGGAGATCTGCATGGCCTTCCATATAATGCTTCAAATGGAGACATCTGCAAGCTTGCTTCTATTATGTGGTTCACCCTTTCAGTCTAGCCATCTGTCTGACGATGATAAGTGGTGCTTAGATTCAACTTGGTCCCAAGTTCTTCTTGGAATGCTTCCCAGAATTTGCTAGCGAATATGGGATCACGATCACTAACAATGCTACTGGGAACTCCATGTAATTTGACAATCTCTCTGAAATAAAATTGCGTCAGACTATGAGTTGTTCTATTAGATCTGACAGGGATAAAATGGGCGGTTTTTGTGAAACGATCTACAATCACCCATATACTGTCATTCCCTTTTCTAGTTCGGGGCAAGCCATCGATGAAGTCCATAGAAATTTGGTCCCACTTCCAACTTGGAACCTCTATCGGTTGCAGAAATCCTGCGAGCTTCTACTGATCGCTTTTAACTTGCTGGCAGGTGAAACATTTAGCAACATATATGGAAATGTCCCTCTTCATCACCTTCCACCAAAAGGTTCGCTTAAGATAATCATACATCTTGCTTACTCCTAGACGGATGCTGAGTTTAGATTTGTAGCATTCATCCATAACTTCTCTTTTTAGCTCAGGAATATCTGGCACATAGATTCGCCCTTGAGTCTAAGTGTCCCCTTGCTGTCTATTCGGAAGCTTGACGCTTCGCCCTTTCGAACTCGCTCACTAATCATCTTAATAAATTTATCATCTTTCTGAAGAGCAGAGATCTTATCCATTAATGTAGGCTTAGACTGACAATGACAAGATTGGCGCTGTCTGCATTCTTCCTTCTGAGCGCATCGGCTACAACATTGGCTTTTCCTGGAGTATATAAGATGTCCAAGTCATAGGCCGCAAGAAATTCAACCTAACGTTACTGCCTCAAGTTCAAGTCTCTTTGGGTGAACAGATACTTCAAGGATTTATGACCTGTATATAGTTCGAACTTCTCACCCAAAAGATAGTGCCTCCATATCTTTAGAGCAAACACGATGGCCATCAACTCAAGATCATGAGTGGGGTATTTCTTCTCATGTGGTTTCAACTGACGGCTAGCATAAGCAATTACTTTGCCCCTTTACATTAACACCTTACCAATACCTTAAATAGATAAAAAGGATAACATGTTAAAATAAGATTTGACATTAATAATGCCATCTCTGACATGTTTGGTTAGATAAAAGGAATAACCTTCAATAGACGCATCAGTATAGACTGTCAAATCTTGGTTGCCATCAATAATGGTCAACACGGGAGCAGTGGTCAACCTCAATTTCAGCTCTTGGAAAGCTGCCTCACATTCGGGTGTCCAAATGAACTTTGTATGCTTCTTAGTTAGCTTCGTCAATGGAAAAGATAGCTTCGAAAAGTCTTTAATGAATTTCCGATAATAGCCAGCCAATCCTAAGAAACTTCTGACTTCTGTAGCAGTGCTAGGCTGCTTCCAATCTTGGATGGCTGAGATCTTTCCTTGGTCTACTGAAATGCCATTCTTTGATACAACATGGCCGAGGAATTTCACCTCTTCTTGCCGGAATATACATTTAGAGAAGTTGGCTTTCAACACATTCTTTCTCAAGATTTCTAGAACTTCTTTCAGATGTTATTCATGCTCAGCAGTGGATTTAGAAAAGAATAAGATATCATCAATGAAAACCAACACGAATTTATTAAAGACATCCCGGAATACTCTGTTCATCAGATCGACAAAGCTGGCTGGAGCGTTACATAAGCCGAAGGGCATTACTAGCCATTCATAGAATAAGTCTGGCCCCCTGAAAGCTGTCAAAGGAACTCATTCTTCGGTAATGTGTAATTGATGGAAACCTATAGCTAGGTCCATCTTAGAGAATACTTGCGCTCCATTCAAGCGGTTCAACAGATCATCAATACGTGGCAGTGGACATTTATTTTTCAGCATTTGCTTATTGAGGTCATGGTAGTCTACACATAGTCTGAGAGTATCGTCTGACTTTAGGACAAACACCACTGCTGCACCCCAATTCGAGAAGCTAGGCCTGATCAGACACTTCCACAAAAGCTGTTTAGTTTGATTGTCCAGCTCCTCTTTTTCTTTCAGTGTCATTCTCTGAATAGGATGTACAATGGGCCTTGCATTCCGAACTAAGTCAATCCTAAAGTCGATTTTTCTGTGCGGGGGTAAGCTGTAACGACCCGAACTTCCTCGTAAAGGAAAGCCCGGATTGCTTTGAGGACAAGACGAATCAGAACATAGACAGAAGAACATTTCATTGCTTATTACATCAATTTACATCAGAGTACAAGAATATAAAGAGTATTAACAAATAAAATACATTTGATAAATATCAGAGATCTACAAATTTACAATGCAGCGCAAAATAATCCAAAACACAACTGAAAGAGATACACGGATACAAAGCTTTCCGAATATTATTCCAGCTGTAAACCAGGATCCTGTGAATATAAATCTGCAAAACCATAACTACTAGTTGCCCGTGTGGAAAATAGGGGCACCCAGAGTTTAGGTTAAAACAATAAACTCTATGTCAGTCATGTGACTGGTGTGAGAACTAAAACAGTTATTTAAAACATTACTTTAAAACATAGTATATCAAGGGACCACGCCGTATAACACGGAACGGGTTTCCTCCCAAGAATACCAGTGCATAGAATAAACAGCGCAATGCTTTTTGGAAAAATGAAGCTATTATAAGACTCAGGTCCCATCACATAATGCAACGCAAGCCGGAGGATAGAGTTTTACCTTATAGTAGCCAAACATGCTTGGTGCGTTTAAAACAAATCATTTTGATACTATTATAGTGTAAAGTGTGTGAAAACAACTTCAAATATAAATGTACCAATCATAGGCGGCATGGGTACCATCTATCATTTCTCCATACTAGGCTCTACAAATAAAACCGAAATGTCACGTATTGGAAATTGGATTTCCGTCATGAGTCGAGGCAAGGGATGTACTCCTCGCCGGCTTTGAGACACTCTAGCAAGTGCCACAGGGTCACATACAACGATCCCTTGGATCCTCCAAGGCCGGTCCACACATAGCGGATTAATTATACCTGAACATACGTTCCCCGGTCCTATAGGACCTATCCATCGACTCCGTAGAGACCGATATATCTGAGGCGCCTCGCTTTCCAACAACCACACAGGTAAAAGAATAATATAAATGTCAGGGCTTGTAAACGCTGACACCACCCATAGCTAGAAAGAAACTTCATGTTCTCCTTGGGTCCCTTATCCCGTTTTTGACTCATACCAAGGTGTGAGGCTCGCGAATTAACGTTAAACACAAAGCTATGCCATTTTAGGCCATGCTTTGATCATCAATTAAAAGACTCTGCTTTTCAGCAGAAGCCTTGATCATTTGCCACTTAGGCATGCCACATAGGTAATTCACTCCATGTGACTGATATCTATTGATTTATAACCTCTGAGCTCGTACGTCTCAGAGAAGGGCGTTAAGCAAGAGAATAAATTCTCTGCCGCCAAACAGATATATATTTAATAGAAATCAACCAACACAGAATAAAATCCAATGTTAGACACACAGTCCATTTACAAGTTCGTTCTGGGTCTGAACGAAACCGGAGGCACCTTGTTCCTTGTCCCATATGTCCAATACAGGAGAGAAGCCCTCGCTTAACCATCGATCTCTAAGTACGTCTGGACGATCACCACTTATTACCTCGTCTTGGGTATATAGCCCAATCAAGACATCAGTAATCATCCAAATGATGTGAAGACCTCCGGTCTTCAACCACCGTCTTTATCGTTAACTTATCGTCGAATCCGTTATTTAGAATGGGTATAAACCCTGCCTTTCCGAGTAACTCGCGTATTGTAATAACCCTGAAATTCTGAGCCAGTTTAAAATTTTTATTTTGGCAATTTTGATGAATTTTGAATATTTTAAATGAATTATTTTAAATAATAGCAACGAAAAGTTTATTTTTAATAGAATTAGAATGTATATATTTATATAGATCGTCGTTAGAATATAAATATTTATTTTAAATTATAAAAGGAATTGAAAATGGCGCGGTAGTTTGAAAATTCGATTTCAAAGTTTAAATGAATGTACTGGGTGCAAAACAAACCGAATTTTGGTGAAATCAAAAATATTAGAATCTATTTGAGAATATCTTTCCTACGAATCCAAAAAATTAAAATTTCATTGCGGATATAAAAAGTTACGCCCAGTTGAAAATTCAGAATAGTCGTTATGGAATTATGGCCCTTGAAAATGGGAATTTTGCAAACGACCTCGGTTTTCGACGAAACCGCTTTTGTTGGATCCGGGATGTCAAATTATTTCTAGATTCCAAAACTCGTAATTTTTCGAATCAATATGTGAGCGTGGCGAAGGAAAACGTGTTTTGACAGTTTCAGTCAATTTCGATCGACCAGAAAATGGCCATTTTTCAAACGGTCTCAGAATTTGACGAAACTAGTTTTATTAGAACTGTATCGTCAATACGAAGCCAAAAATAATTTTTCTGAAATTTTTCGGGCCCGTATGTGACCCCTGTAAATTGAAATGTACGTTTAAAATTGGATATATATATATTTAAATTTTAATTTGAACGAAAACTGATCGTAACGATCGAATTGGGTTACAAAACATATCCCATTGTGTTCGGAATGGGGATAATATGCTAGGGACGACAGTCGTTGGGCCTCGTTTGGGGTTCAAAAGAAAAGTCAACTTTTTATTGAATATTAAATGAATTAATTATATAACCACCTTAACCCCTCTATCTTCAGTTTCTCTCTCGCCGAACAAAAAAAAAAGAAAAAAAAGAAGGGCCGACGGAGCTCTCAACCCTACCGCCGCCGTTCACCTGTGTCGTCGCTTCCCCCCCTTCTTTCGCCTTACGCCGCGCCTCCACTTCCCCCTCCTCTCCTCTGCCCTCGTCTCTCTCTTCTCTCCTATTTTAAAATTGCACCCAAGCCCTAATAGACCGCGCCGACGCCGAAAGCCTGCCGCCTCACCTCGTGCCGCCAACATCGCCTGCATGCCACCGTTTCGCCGCCAGAGCAACGATTTCCCCCCTCCTTGAAGAAAAAAAAATCAATTTTACAGTAAGTCTTTACCTATTTATTTTACTATTATTTAGTTAGCTTATTTAAATTAGTAAAAAAATCAAATTTTTATGAATAAATATAGCATTGATTTTAAAATATATAACATTTATATAAAAATATAATTTTTTTATATGTATAGCGACAAATTAAAAATATGAATAACAAAGTTTAGGTCTGATTTTATATAGGAATTAAAAGTGGAAAGATTATATTTTTATCCTCGAAAAATTATATTTTTATCAATAAAAAGAGATGATTTTTATCATGAAGAAAGATGAGATTTTTTTGTTTGTTTAAAGATATGATTTTTTATATATGTATGAAAAGATAGAATTTTTATCTATACACTAGCGGTATAAAAATAGAATTTTTATCTATATAGTAGTGGTATAAAACAGAATTTTTATCTATATAGTAGCAGTATAAAAATGTGATTTTTATATACATAGGAACCATATAAAAATGTGATTTTTTATATACGTAGTGGCTACGGGCAATGAAATTGACAAAAGGGTGAGTAGGATGAAGATTTCTACATAAGAAGTGTCGTGGCATTTGGTTTAGTGAATCGGTGAGAACTCCTCACTTTTATTTTTATTTCTAGTTGAAATATATACTAGGATGCAGACGGTGCTCAGCAGCACCTGACACCCGTCGTCCACAGCCCATGGACTGCTTGTTTGTTTGATTGATGTGTTGTGAAATTGATTGTGAGAAGTGGAGTGAATAAAATATTTTATAGTTAAAAATATAATTTTTAACGTGTATATAAAATAAATATTTATAAAAAAATCGGATGATTTGTTTACGTACACCCGTTTGACTGATATTGATTGGGACGATAAATTTTACACATCGCCCAACTGCACGAATAAAAATTTGTGTTTGTTGATTTGAAACCCCACACGGGTATTGGGATGATATTTGATGTACACTAATCCCGATTGTTTAGTTGTATGTCAATCGATGGGTTGACAGACTGTGTAAGCGTTAATTATTTATATTCAATGCTTATGCAGTTGTGTGGTGCACTCTGGTTGATGATTTATCGTTGCTGTTACATATATGTGTTGTAGAAAAACCATATAATTAACATTATATGGTAATTGATTGGGTCTCATTCCAATTTGGAAAATAAGAAATATATATTCATGTGTTGAATAGAAAAATAAATATTCATATGTTGAATAGAAAAACAAAGATTCATGTGTTGAATAGAAAAATAAATATTCATGTGTTGAATAGAAAAACAAAAATTCATGTGTTGAATAGAAAAATAAATATTCATGTGTTGAATAGAAGTATAAATTCATGTGTTGAATAGAAAAATAAATATTCATGTGTTGAATAGAAGTATAAATTCATGTGTTGAATAGGAAAATAAATATTCATGTGTTGAAGAAAATATTCATCTGTTGAATAGAGTAATGAAGTTATTGAAATATACAAAGCCGTGTTGGTTAGATATGCGCCATTTTGACGTGAACGATATTTATATCGATTTTATTCATTTTTATAATGAATATAGAAAAGGAAGTAATTTCAAAATATAACATTTTGAAAATATTATCATTTATAGATTAATGATATGGAATATTCAATTTAGATTAGAAATTGAATATGAAGTTGAAATCGTTTTGAAAACGAATTTAAAACGATTTATAAAATACGTTTTGAAAGGAAATCGACGAAATACATAATATATATATATATATTATATATATAATGGTCTGGATAGAACGCGCCGCGCCGCGATAGTTCGCGAATTTCGACCATTGACTTCGAATGGATATTGCGGGAGATTCGGCCGTCGGATTCTCCTAAAACCGGAACCGTTAGGATCGTATTGAAAAGAGCTTTCTAAGGAATATAAGAGATTTGAAATCTAATAGTCGGATTTGGAATTATGTCCAAATCAAATTTGGAAAAGGTCGCTGTAAGTGCAGTTCGATGGCCGTTGATGGAAATCGACTGTACGAGCCTTGATAAAATTATTAAAAATAGTAATAATTTGTGTGAAATCATAAGAAATGATTTGTGAAGAATTGGGATGAAAAACTCCATATTTGAAAAGATAAAAATAGTTTTTATCGAAATGAACTAGTTTTGAACTAGATTTATAATCCCGTTTATTTTTAAAATAAATAAAGTGGATTTGAAATGGATTTGAAATGGTTTTGAAAATAACCAAAATTTCCAATATATAAAGTGGAAATGGATTTGAATCGAAATTGTCTTTGGAATATTTCGATGTTGGATTTCGTGATTATGCAGATATTGTTATGGGAATTTGAAAGATATATTTATATCGTTAATTCCAATATGATATTTGTTGGTCGTAAAATTTGATATTGAATATAAGCCGATATATTTTCTATTCAGAGACTTGTATTTAATATCAAATGGGATTTGGGTTTGTCGTGAATGGTGTCTTCATTAACACTGTTCTTAAACCCAGTTGAAAAAAAGATTAAACTTTTTATTTAGATTTAATGAAGTGTACCAATTAAATGGTATTTAATTGGAATTGAATTTGAATTGATTTTTGGGTTTATCGTGAACAGTGTTTTAAATAACACTTGTTCTTTAACCCGATAATTAATGGAATGTGATTTTGGGTTTATAGTGAATCGTGTTTTAAACGACATTGGTTCTTTAACCCAGTTAAAGACAGGAAGTGATTTCCCAAGTTAAATAATCATTGATATTGATTTTTGGGAAGATTAAAACCAAGTGGAGTTTTAATGAATCCTTAATTAGATTGAAATGGTCGAGAATGGAGTATCACCAGTTTTGCTCCAGGCGATAGTTAAATCTTTAATTAGATTTGAACGTGAAATGGTAATTGAATTTACCGATAACATCGTGGTGTTAGATATGAAGCATGACCAGTTTTACTTCATGGGATGAATAGGTTGGGATTGGGAAGTAAAATAAATGATTAATTCGGTGTGGTTCGCTAATCCCAACTAGTTTGAATTGATATTCAAAGAAGAATAAAGAATAAATTTAAAGAATTTATCTTTGATAAAATTAATGGGAACCTTTCCCAAAGTATAAGAATATTTGAATAAAAGAATATTCTGAATTAGAATGAGGCGTATGTTGTGTTTGTGTAACACTTGTTTATTATATACGCGAGTTATTCAGAAAGACCGGGTTTATCCCATTCTGAATAACTGATTCGACGATGTGTCAATGATGAAGACGATGGTCGAAGACCGGAGGTCTTCACATCGTTTGGGTGATTATTGATGATCTTGATTGGGTTGTACACCCAAGAGGAGGGAATCAGTTGGTGATCGTCCAGACGTACTTGGAGATCGATGGATATGCGAGGTACAAGGTGCCTCCGGTTTCGTTCAGACCCAGAACGAACTTGTAAATAGACTGTGTGTCTGACATAGGATTTTATTCTGTGTGATTGATTTCTATTAAATATATATATCTATTTGGCGGCGGAGAATTTATTCTCTTGCTTAACGACCTTCTCTGAGACGTACGAGCTCAGGGGTTATATATTGATGGATATCAATCGCATGAAGTGAATTGTCTGTGTGGCATGCCTAAGTGGCAAATGATCAAGGCTTTTGTTGAAAAGCAAAGTCTTGTGGTTGATGATCAAAGCACCGCCTGTGTGGCATAGCTTTATGTAGCATTGATTCGCGAGCCTCACACCCCGGTTGTGAACCAAAAACGGGAGAGGACCTCAGGGAGGGCATGCATTTCCTTCTAGCTAGGGTGGTGTCAGTGACCTACCAGCCCTGACATTTATATTACTTTCACCTGTGTGGTTGTTGCTGTTGCGAGGCGCCTCGGATATATCAGTGACTGTGTGGAGCCGATGGAGTCATTTGGCTCATTTACGCCCCAAAGGGTGGGTAAACGCAGTGTTCAGGCATTTTAATCCACATCGATGGACCGGGCCTGACGATCCAAGGGTCACTCGAGCTCTGATCCTGAGGCTCGGGCTAGAGAGTCTCGAATTCGGTAGAGGACTATCTTTTGCCTCGGTTCACAGATGGAAATCCAGCTTCCAATACGTCACTTTGCGGTTTTTTTTGTAGAGCCTAGTATGGCGACATAGTGGTATGGGGCACTTATGCCGTCTGTGATTGATACTTATGATTTGAAATTGTTTTGACACTATACACTTATAGTAATAATAAAACATGAAATTTCACGTACCAAGCATTCTTAGCTATTATAAGGTAAAAGCTCTATCCTCCGGCTTACGTTGCATTGTGTGATGGGATCTGGGTCTTATAATAGCTTCATTGTTCTTTATTTAGCATTGCGCTGTTGTTTTATGCACTGGTATTCTTGGGAGGAAACCCGTTCCGTGTTATACGGTATGGTCCCTTGATTTACCTAACTTTAAAATAAAGATTAATAACTGTTTTAGTGCTCACACCAGTCACATGACTGACCTGGAGTTTATTGTTTTAACCTAAACTCTAGGTGCCCTTATTTTGACATGGGTAGCTAGTAGTTTTGGTTTTGCAGATTTATATTCACAGGATCCTGATTTACAGCTGGAATGATATCCGGAAAGCACTGTATCCGTATATCTCCTTCAGTTTTGCTTTGTGTTATTTTCCGCTGCGATGTATTTAAATGTAATTTAAATCTCTGATATTTTCTATGTAATATTTATTCATACTTTGTAATATTCTTGTATTCTTATGGAATTGTTGTAATAAGCAATGAAATGTTCTTCTGTTTTTGTTTTGGTTTGTCGTGTTCTCAAAACAATCAGGGGTTTCGAACGGTCTTGGTCGGTTTAGCGATCGATTCGGATCGGGCAGAATTCCTTTTCGTTACACGTATATAATAAATGAGTGCTATAAAAACACAACATACGCCTCTTTCCAATCTAGAATATTCTTTTATTTAAATATTCACATCTTTAGGGATAGGTTCCCATTAATTTTATCAAAGACAAATTCCTTAGAATTTTTTCTTTAATCTTCCTTTGGATATCATTTCAAACCATATAAATGTTTTTCCAACTAGTCAGGATTAGCGAACCACACCGAAGTAATCATTTATTTTATTTCCCAATCCCAGCCTATTCATCCCATGGAGAAAAACTGGTAACACTCCATATCTAACACCACAGTGTTATCGGTAAATATTAATTACCATTTCACATTCAAATCTAATTAAAGATTTAACTATCGCTTGGAGCAAAACTGGCGATACGCCACTCTCGATCATTTCCCAAATTTGATAATTTAAATTATCAATTCACATTTAAATCTAATTAAAGATTCATTAAAACTCCACTTAGTTTTAATCTTCCCAAAAATCAATATTAATGATTATTATTTTTGGAAAATCCAACATGTCGCATCGACAATCTTCACCGTACTATTGATTTCTGCCGATATATAACATCTAAGCTCGTACGTCTCAGAGAAGGGTGTTAAGCAAGAGAATAAATTCTCCACCACCAAACAGATATATATTTAGCAGAGATCAACCATACAGTTCGAAATACAATGACATACATGTAATCCTGCCTTTAACTGGGTTAAAGAACTAATGTCATTTAAAACACAGTTCACGATAAACCCAAATCACATTCCATTAATTATGGAATCTTCACGGAAAAACAAATCAATATATAATCGATATCAATTTCTGTATCCGACTAATAATGTGAATGGGATAATGGAAAAGCCTTTTAAATTCCATAAGCAATAACAGTCTTCCTCCATAGAAGTTCACTTCGATTATTATCAATCGAATTCCATCCAATTCCAATTTAACATATTAATTTGTAAAACTTTACTTTGGAAAATTCCCATTAAATCTTAATAAAAATATTTATAAATTCCAAACCCTATTTCACTGTAAATCAGGTTAAAGAACGAATGTCTTAAAAAACACAATTCACAACAAACCCAATTCACATTCCATTTTCAATTCCAATCAAATATTAATTAATTGAAAATTCTTCTTTAAATCTTAATTAAAAAATTTATTCTTTTCATACTGGGTTTAAGAACAGTGTTACTGAAAACCCCATCCCATCAGTCTCTAACCGTAAATTAGTAAGAGAACAATTCCCTAAGTATTAATCCCGAAGGCAGAAACCAACATCAGATCAATACCCAAGCAACCATTCAACTTAGCTAATCTCCAGTCAGTTTTTAATTTTCTTAACTCCATTGGGTTTAAGAACATTATTGTTAAAGATATCATTCACTACAAACCCAAAATCCAATTTGATATTAAATACAAGGCTCTGAATAGAAAATACATCGGCTTATATTCAATATCAAATTCTGAAACCAACAAATATCGTATTGGAATAACGATATATATATATATATATCTTCCAAATTCCTCCACAATATCTGTATAATCTTGGAATCCAATATCGAAATATTCAAGAGATAATTACGATTCAAATCCATTTCGATTCATATATTGGAAATTCCGATTATTTTGAAAACCATTTCAAATTCAATTTATTTATTTATAAATAATTGGACTATAATTCTAGTCAATAACTAGTTCATTTCGATAAAAATATATTTTTATCTTTTCAAATATGGAAATTTTCATTCCATTTCTTTCCCAATCATTTATTATGATTTTACACTAATTATTGATATTTTTAATAATTTTATCAAGGCCTATACATTCGATTTCCATAAACGGTCATCGAACTGCACTTACAACGACTTTTCCAAATTTGATTTGGGCATAATTCCAAATCCAACAACTAGATTTCAAATCTCTTTTATTCGTTGGAAAGCTCTTTTCGATACGAACCCAACGGTTCTAGTTTTTGGAGAATCCGACGGTCGGACCTCCCGTAATATCCATTCGAAGTCAATGGTCGAAATTCGCGAACTGCCGCGGCGCGACGCATTGATTCAGGCCATTATATATATGTAATATATATATATTATATATATTTTATTGATTTCCATTTAAAACCTATCTTATAAATCGTTTTAAATTCATTTTCAAAATGATTTCAACTTCATATTCAATTTCAAATCAAAATTGAATTTTCTATATCATCAATACATAAATGAAAGTATTTTCAAAACATGAGATTTTGAAATCACTTCCTTTCCGATATTCATTATAAAAATGAATAAAATCGATATAAATATCATTCACGTCAAAATGTTGTTAATCTAATCAACACGACTTTATATATTTAAATATTTTCGTATCCATTCCAAATCGGACATCAAAAATCATATTTTGATCCATTACTGAATATTATTCTAAAATATTAGTAATTTTAAAATAATCATAATTTTTAAAATATTCATTCTTTCTAAACTAGAATCAGACACAGTCAATTACTATATAATGTTATTTATATGGGTTTCATACAACACATGTATAGAACAACAATGATAAACAATCAATCATCATCCAGAGTGCATTACAAAACTGCATAAGCGTTAGATATAAATAATTAACGCTTACAACATCCTGTCAACCCATCGATTGACATACAACTAAATATTGGGATTAGTGTATGTCCAATATCATCCCAATACCCCTGTGGGCTTTCAATCAACAAATAATGAATTTTATTTGTACAGTTGGGCGATGAGTAAAATTTATCATCCCAATCAACATCAGCCAAATCAGTGAACATAAACAAATCGTCTGATTTGAAAAATGAATATTTATTTTATTCATATACACATTAAAAATTATATTTTTAACGATAAAATATTTTATTCGACACATGAATATTTTATACAGTCCATTTCACATCACAAACAATTTTCACAACATTAATCAAACAAACAAGTTGTCCATGGTCTGTGGACGACGGTGTCGGGTGCTGCAAAGCACCATCTACATCCTAGTATATATTATAACTAGAAAATAAAATTAAAGTGAGAAGTTCTCACCTTTGGGATCCACTCCTCCATTCTTTATTGGACGATGGTTTGGATTTACCCGACATTCCAACTCAATCTTTTCACGCTGTTCATAATAAAAATCACATTTTTATTTCAATGCTATATATATAAAAATCATATTTTTAGATCGCTACATACATTATAAAAATCAAATCTTTATCTTCACTACTTATAATAAAAATCAAACCTTTATATTTTGAAAAATTAAATCTTTACGTTATAAAAATCATACCTTTAATCAATGAAAAATCTAATCCTTATATTTATAAAAATCTTGTCCTTACGTTATATAAAAATCTAAACTTCATGGTATTAAAAATCACAACTTCATGTTATAAAAAAATATCATAACTTTATAATATTAAAAATCTCTCCTTTTTGTAATTAAAATTATAAATTTACATAGATAAAAATTATAGCTTTATATATAAATGAAATCGGATTTAAAAACAATGCTTTCCTATATATATATATATATATATATATATATATATATATATACAAGAAGAAGAAAACAGGAAAACAAATAAAAACTTACTGTGTCAACGTTGAACGGCGAGGAGGGGGTGTTCTGGCATGCTGGCCATGAGGGGAAGCGGGCGGAGGATCAGAGGGGGCTCGGTCACCGGCGGCGGATTTTGTGGGGGAAGGAGTTTTACGGCAGAGAAGGGTTAGAGAAGCAGCGTGGTTTCTAGCGTCGAGGAGGAGGCGGAATACTCCAGCAACGGCTTCGCGGTGGAGGCCCTCCAACGGTGGCGGCGCGCCTGAAGGAGCGAAAGAGTTCCATCGTTCACATTTTATTTTTCTTTTTTTTTTATCTCAGATCCGATTTTTGAACGATGAATGGGAGGAAAAAAAGGTTGACTTTTTATATATATAAATATATTTAATTTTAATTTCTAAATCCAAAAAGTAACTTTTTATTCCGAACTCCTAATCGAACCCATCGACTATCGCCGCTAGCTAATTGCCCCTATTCCGAACATAATGGGATATGTCCGGTAAGCCAATTCGATCTTTTCGACTAGTTTTCGCTAAAATTAAAATATATAACATTTAGTATTCAATTTGAACGTACATTTTGATTTACCGGAGCCACATATTGACTCAAAAAATTCCAGAAAAATAAATATGGCTATGTTTTAGCGATATGGTCCTAACAAAACTAATTTCGTCGAATTTAGAGACCGTTTGAAAATTGGTCATTTTCCAGTCGATTAAATTCAAACTGAAATTACCAAACACGTTCAAATCCGCCACGCTCACATATTAATTCCAAAAATTATAAAAATTGGAATTTAGCAATAATTTGACATTTCGGATCCAACAAAAGTGGTTTCGTCGAAAACAGAGGTCGTTTGCAAAATGGCTATTTTTAAGGGTCATATTTCCATAGCGACTATTCTGAATTTTCAACCGGACATAACTTTTTATTCCCGCTATAAAATTCCAATTTTTTAGAATCGTTGGAAAGATAATGTGACGATCCCAAAATCTGAGGGGCGGTATTAAGGATAATCATCAGGAAATAACACATTAATCATCATAGCAGAGTACAGATAATAGCAGAAACAATAAATAAAATAAATTTTACATGGATATGACAGCGGAATCACAACATGTAGGAAAATCAGAATAGCATAACGTGGGATATACTTAATAAATAAAAGGAAAGTGATCAGTCATCATCGCCAGAGGCGGAATACATACATGTAGTGAGACATAATAAGGGTATCAGTCTACATCGCCGAAGGCGGAATACATATACATATAGTGAGAAATACGGAAAGTAAATCAGTCTGCATCGCCAGTGGCGGAATCATAATATGTATACAGTAATGGCGGAAAATATCAAAGTCATCTCTATGAAGTTAGCCTCGCCATGAGCCAAAAGTGCACTCTATGCAGCAGTGCGGAACCAAAAACCACCTGTCACCTGTGTACTAGGCTGCCCGTGTGAAAATAAGGGCACCCGCGTTTGCAAAGTGAAACAAACAACGAGTCAGTCATGGGGACTGGTATGAGGAATCTATTTAACAGTTAAACAACAGTAAATAGAAAATCATAGGACCGCGCCACTTTCGCGGAACGGGTTTACTCCAGTGATTGCTAGTGCAATTAAAACAAAGTAAATTCTTTTAAAACAACGCAATGCTTTTTAGAAAGAATGAAGCCAGTATAAGACTCAGGTCCCATCACACAATGCAACGCAAGCCGGAGGATAGAGTTTTACCTTATAATAGCCAAATATGCTTGATACGTATAAAGGGAAATCATTTGATATTATTACTAGTGCATATATGTTTCAAAAATGAATAGCATCATAAATATCAATCATAGACAGCATAAGTGCCCCATACCACTATGTCGCCATACTAGTTTTACAATCAAGTCCGTTATTTCGTATTGGAAATTGGATTTCCGTCATGAGTCGAGGCAAGGGGCAAGCTCCTCTCCGCTTCGAGACAGTCTAGCAAATGCCTCGGGACTACACACTCTGGGTAACCCCTGGATCTTCAGGGCCTGTCCTCACTTACGTTAGAGGATTAGTTATTCCTGAACACACGTTTCCCGGTCCTTACAGACCTATAATCGAGGCGCCTCGCATTCCAACAACCACAAAGGTGAAAAATAGATATATATGTCAGGGCTGGTAAGTCACTGACACCACCATAGCTAGAAAGAAACGTCGTGCTCTCCCTGCAGTCCGTATCCCGTTTTTAACTCATACCGGGGTGTGAGGCTCGCGAATCTACGAAATACACAAAGCTGGGTCATGTAGACCTTGCTTTGATCATCATCCACAAGACTTTGCTTTGCAACAGAAGCCTTGATCACAGCATCTTGGCATGCCACATAGGCAATCCACTCCATACGATTGATTTCCATCGATATATAACCTCTGAGCTCGTACGTCTCAGAGAAGGGCGTTAAGCAAAAGAATAAATTCTCCGTCGCCAAACAGATGTATATTTAATAGAGATCAATCAACACAGAATAAAATCCAATGTCAGACACACAGTCCATTTACAAGTCCGTCCTGGGTCTGAACGAAACCGGAGGCGTCAATTCCTCGTATATCCGTCCAATCAACACATACGTTCAGACGGCTACTACTTCCGTCCCCTTCCGGTAGCTACTCCGGTTAGGAACCTCAGTAGCGCCCATCCAACCGATACGAAGATCGTCGGTCTTGAATAGTCTTTGCATTTTCCAATTCGAATCGCTCGATAAATTATTTGAAATGAGGGTTAGCTCGGCCTTTTCAAATAATTCACGTCATTAGAATTTAAATCGATTCATTTTATGGTTATATTATTCGACATCCATCTTTTGGTTCTTTAGTGTTATTTTCATGTCATACACATACAACCATCAAATATCAAAGAATTCAAGCCCAATTGGTTTATTTGCAACCGATGTTGCTTATAATATTTTATAACGATTTTTCGCCATTTTTATTTATTTAAAAATGGCCATATTTAATTAAACGACGTTTCAGGTCGTGTCGTGGCACTGGCGCTGTTTTTCCCTTAATTTGTTTTACACATATCGGAAAATCTAACCGTTGGACTTCTACAAAGTCTATATCAGTGGGAAGATATTCCCAAAGCGAACCCAACGGTTCTAGTTTTGTGAAAATCCGACGGCCGGATCTCCCACACTAGTCGTTTGAAGTTACGGTTTCAAAATTCGAACTGCAGCGTCGTTATTCGATTAAATTTAATTATATTTATATTTATATATAAATATAAACGATTCTGGCGCTGTTTTTCTTCAGATTTGAATTAAACATTCCGGACAATCCAACCGTTGGATTTTTACAAGGTTGGTGCCGTTGGAAAGGTATTTCCAAGGCGAACCCAGCGGTTGCGGTTTCGGGAAAATCCGATGGTCGGATTTCTCGTTCTAATCGTTTCAAATTACGATTCCGAAACGCGAACTGCACGGCCTCTATTCCTTTTAATTATATTTATATTTATATATATAAATATAGTTCATTCTATAATTTCAACTATAGCTCATTTTATATTTTCAACCTCGTTTTCACTTCAAATATTTCACTAACGCCTTAATATTTCGAAAAATTTCGCCATAACCTCCTTTGTACGGGGAGGGGTTTGGAAATTTATTGGGCTGTATTAGGTACCCAATAAATCCTAAAAAGCATTCACATATTTTTAGTGATATATTTTGGTGTTTACGGGGGAGCATGTACTGATAATCACTCCAGAGAATAAATTCCCGTCACCCCGTTTCCGTGTGGAAATAAATAGTCCATGTGCCGTATCTAATAACTAGAGCGACGTGATTATTGTCAACTCCAGACCCGTGTGGGGTTTTTATTAATCTGGCAATTTATCGTTATAATTTTTATAGTCCATATCAGTCATCAGTTCAACCTGTAGTATATAGTCATCGCCATACAAGCCTCTTGCTTGTATGGTAAATCTTCCACCTCGTCACACAAGCTCCAATTGCTTATGTGGAATATGATGAAGTATGCCTATCATCAAGAAGTATGCCATGTAGTGTAGTTCAAAATTAATTGTTACTATCCTATGGCGTTGTTTATTATTTCACACAGAAAAACCAGCACTCCGCATCCAATGGCATTCACAGGAGTTGATATATAAATAAAATTGCGCAGCCAACCCATCAAGGTTTACCTATTTTTCGGGCACGCAAATAATTTCTTTACTCTACAGCTAATCCATTTTTCCTGTTCAACACATGTATATATATGCAGAACAAAGCTAATAATAATAATATTTCTAGCAAACTATTATTTATTTCAACACGTGTGTATTTTTAACTAAGCGTATACATGATAAAAGGAATATTTTTATCATCAAAAATATTTATTCGACACGTGTGTATTTTTAGATAAGCTATTTGTTTAAATTCAAATAATATTCAACACATGAATTTCAACTCAACGAATGAATTGCAACTCAACACATGAATATTCGATATAGTTGTATATATATAAAAATGTGATTTTTATTGCTAAAGCCATTTGTTTAAATTCAAATAATATTCAACACATGAATTTCAACTCAACGAATGAATTGCAACTCAACACATGAATATTCGATATAGTTTGTATATATATAAAAATGTGATTTTTATCGCTAAAGTCATTTGTATAAATTCGAATAATATTCAACACAGGAATTTCAACTCAACGAATGAATTGCAACTCAACACATGAATATTCAATATAGTTTGTATATATATAAAAATGTGATTTTTATCGCTAAAGCCATTTGTTTAAATTCGAATAATATTCAACACATGAATTTCAACTCAACGAATGAATTGCAACTCAACACATGAATATTCGATATAGTTTGTATATATATAAAAATGTGATTTTTATCGCTAAAGCCATTTGTTTAAATTCAAATAATATTCAACACATGAATTTCAACTCAACGAATGAATTGCGACTCAACACATGAATATTCGATATAGTTTGTATATATATAAAAATGTGATTTTTATCGCTAAAGCCATTTGTTTAAATTCGAATAATATTCAACACATGAATTTCAACTCAACGAATGAATTGCAACTCAACACATGAATATTCGATATAGTTTGTATATATATAAAAATGTGATTTTTATCGCTAAAGCCATTTGTTTAAATTCGAATAATATTCAACACATGAATTTCAACTCAACGAATGAATTGCAACTCAACACATGAATATTCGATATAGCTTGTATATAATTTCAATGAATGAAAATTATTCTAACACATAATTATTTCAGAAAATTTCGGCAGCATAACGGCAGGGTAGTTAAAACCGGGACCGTCCCTAGTACGGCTCCTCGCTCTACCTTAAAACCTCGCGGTTTTTGACAATGGGGATCATGCATCTAGTTCGCACGCAGGCGGCATGTTTTATTTTCAATTCACAATCCTATTCTATTTTGTTTCAACCACAAGAGGGTATTTTTCAACCACAAAGGTATTTTTCAACCATAAAGGTATTTTTCAACCATAATATCAACCACAAACAATTATTTCCAACCATTCGTCATACCATATAATATCACGTCAATCACAAGCAATAAATATCGTCCATGGTCTATGGACGAGGGGAGTATATATATATATATATATATATATATATATATATATAGAATAATAATTCACTTGCATTTCATCACAATTCAAAGCATATATGTTTCAAACAACGCTTGTATAATTTATACATCGCTAATATAACTTATACAACACATGTACATGAGGTATACAATGCGTATATAATTTACACTTCGCTTATATAATTTATACAACGCGATTACATTCACACAAATAGTTTAGATTCCTCACATTGGTTATTGCGGTGCTAAAAATCGTAGGAAGGTCAGAAAAATCCGCGGCTTCTTCTAGAATGTAGAGAGCCTCCTTGCGGTCACGGTGTCTCCTGTTTCATCGAATTTCGTTAACATAGCAAAAAGATATGATTTTTACAAGTTTGCAACGCTTTAAAGTGTAAAAATCAGTGGAAAATAGTTTCAGCCGTATACCCCTTTTTGATTCGAAAGCTAGGGTTGAATTTTTCGGCAAAACCACGAAGCTTTAGGACGAACGGCCAGCGCTACGTTGAAGAGGAAGGAGAGAGCTTTCCGATGCTACCTGAGATGGTCAGCTCGACGCCTCCTAGAGGGCACGGCGGCGGCGCAAAGGTCGGAGCTTCCCGACGCTATAACTCCCCAAATACTCAATGATAATTCGTGAAATTACTATGGATTTGAAGATCTCTGAACGCTCTTCAAAATGGATCTGAGTTTGCTTGATTTCGTTGAGTGGTTGTGGAGAAATTGAAGAGAGAAGATTCAGACTCAATTCCGCGTCGCGACAGGGGTTTCGAGGAAGAAGATGAATTCTAATTGGACGATGCCCTTTTTATTTTAATTTTTAATTTATTTAATTCCAAAAATACCCCCTTCCACAAGCGACCTCTAAATCAAATCCAACGACTGTCGCCCCTAGCTAAATACCCCCATTCCGAACACAATGGGATATGTTTCGTTGGCCATCTCGACTGTTATAGTCAGTTATTTTTCAAATTAAAATATAAAACATTCGATATTTAATTTAAACGTACATTTCAATTTGCCAGGGCCACAAACTGAATCTAAAAATTCCAGAAAAATAAATCTAGCTTTGTTTTGATGATACAGTCCTAACAAAACCAGTTTCGTCGAATTTTGAGCTCGTTTGAAAAACGGCCATTTTTAGGTCGACCCATTTTAACAGAATTTGACCAAACACGTTATCTTTTTCCCTGCTCACATACTAGCTTCAAAAATTATGAAATTTGAAACTTAGCAATAATTTGACATCCCGGACCCAACAAAAGTGGTTTCGTCGAATTCCGAGGTCGTATGCAAAATCTCAATTTTCAAGGGCTATATATACTATATAGCGACCTTTCTGAAAATTCATTTGGCCATAACTTTTGATTTCCGTTATGAAATTTAGATTTTTCAGATTCGTTAGAAAGGTATTGATAAACAGATTTAAATATTTTCAGTTTCGTTAAAATCTGTTATATTTTCCACCCGGTACAGTAAGACAAAGTTTGTAATCAAAATTTCAAACTGCCATACCATACCAAATTCTATGTTTTATTGAAATATGCTATTTCAACTATTCAAATTTCTTGGTAATAACCTAATTTAAAAATTTTAAACTGGTTCACATTTTCCGGTTTATTACAATCTCCCCCACTTAAAACTTTTCGTCCTCCAAAAAGGAAATAATAGTTAAGCAGGAAATAAAATGTAAATGCAAAGTATTGTAAAGGTACCTTGCACCGGAGTTAGTCAGAGATGTCCACTCTGCATTTGGGATAGGCTTGTTTAATGCTTTCCTCAGTCTCCCAAGTACAGTCTCTAGGATCACTACTCCACTGCACTTTGACTAAATGAATCTTTTTCCTCCTTAGCTCTCTGGTTTCTTTGCCAACTATCTTTAATGGCTCTCTGCTGAGTGCTAATTCGGGAGTTATGTCAATATCATGTTGTGCTGCTTCTTCCACAACAAGATCTGGATCATGAACATGTTTTCTGAGCTGAGATACGTGGAACACATCATGTACACCAGTCAACCAATCAGGTAATGAAACCCTATATGCAGGAGTTCCAATCCGTTCAAGTATAGGAAAAGGACCAATAAATCTCGGTGCCAACTTCCCAGTCTTGCCAAATCTGATTACTCCTCGCATTGGAGAAACTCTTAAATAAACATAATCGCCAACGGCAAACGATATATCCCTTCTTCTCGCATCAGCATAACTTTTCTGTCGGCTCTGCGCGGTTTTCAATCGCTTCTTAATGAAATCGACTTTATCCGATGCTTCTCGAATCATATCGGGCCCTAACACAAGTCTGTTGCCAGGTTCTACCCAACATGCAGGAGATCTGCACGGTCTACCGTATAATGCTTCAAATGGAGACATTCCCAAACTTGCTTGATAGCTATTGTTGTAAGAAAATTCGGCTAAATGCAAATGATCTTCCCATGAGCCTCCAAAATCGATAACGCAAGCCCGCAATAGATCTTCTAAAATTCTATTCACCCGCTCTGTTTGGCCGTCTGTCTGTGGGTGATAAGCGTTGCTTAGATTTAATTTGGTTCCCAATTATTCCTGGAATGCTTCCCAGAATTTGCTAGTAAACAGGGGATCTCTATCGCTGACTATATTGAGCGGTACTCCATGAAGTTTAACAATTTCTTTGAAGTAAATCTGTGCCAGACTTTGAGCCGTTCTGTTGGATCGGACAGGTATGAAATGGGCAGTCTTCGTGAAGCGATCTACGATTACCCATATACTGTCGTTTTCTTTTCTAGTTCGCGGCAGGCCATCGATGAAATCCATCGAGATTTGTTCCCACTTCCATCCTGGAATTTCTAATGGTTGTAATAATCCAGCCAATTTCTGTTGATCACTCTTAACTAGCTGACAAGTGGGGCATCTGCTAACATATAATGAGATATCTCTTTTCATAGCTCTCCACCAGAATGTGCGTTTGATATCATTATACATTTTGCTCACACCGGGATGGATACTTAATTTGGATTTGTGGCACTCATCAAGTATTTCTCTTCTGAGCTCGGGAAGGTTTGGGATGCAGATTCTACCCTTTAATCTTAGAACCCCTTTGTCATCGAGTCGAAAACTTGTGGATTCACCTCCTTTGATTCTTTGACTGATTCTTTGAATAAATTCATCGTCTTTCTGAAGAGTCGAGATCCTGTCTATTAATAAAGACGTGATGACAAAACTGGCGATGATTTCATTCTTTCTGCTGAGCGCATCTGCTACAACATTGGCTTTCCCTAGAGTGTATATAATTTCAAAATCGTATGCTGCAAGGAATTCTAACCAACGTTGTTGCCTCAGGTTTAAATCTTTCTAGGTGAACAGGTATTTCAAGGATTGATGATCGGTGTATAGTTCGAATTTCTCGCCCAGTAGATAATGCCTCCAGATTCTTAAAGCAAACACGATAGCTAATAACTCAAGATCATGAGTAGCATAGTTTCTTTCATGCGGCTTTAGTTGACGGCTGGCATAAGCGATCACTTGGCCTTTTTGCATTAACACTGCGCCTAGCCCTCTAATAGAAGCATCTGTCCATATAGTCAAGTCTTGGTTACCTTCTATTATTGTCAATACCGGAGCAGTTGTCAACTTCAGTTTTAGCTCTTGGAAAGCTTCTTCACATTCGAGAGTCCATTTGAATTTCTCATGCTTCTTTGTAAGCTTTGTCAATACTCCTGATATCTTTGAAAAATCCTGAACGAATTTCCGATAGTAACTAGCCATTCCAAGGAAACTTCGAACTTCTGTGGGAGTAGTAGGTTGTTTCCAGTTCTGAATCGCTGTAATTTGGCTTGGGTCTACAACAATTCCTTCTTTTGACACGACATGGCCAAGGAATTTAACTTCATTCTGCCAGAAGACACACTTAGAAAATTTAGCTTTCAAGACATTTCTCCTTAGAATTTTCAACACTTGTTCTAAATGTTTTGCATGCTCATCTTCCGACTTAGAGTAGATTAAAATGTCATCGATGAAGACTAGAACGAATTTATTCAACACACCACGGAACACTCTGTTCATAAGATCAACGAAGTATGCCGGAGCGTTGCACAAACCGAACGGCATTACTAACCATTCGTAGAATAAATCGGGACCCCTGAAGGTTGTCAAAGGAACACAGTCTTCGGCTAAACGTAATTGGTGGAAACCTGTAGCTAGGTCCATTCTGGAGAATACGGTTGCTCCATTTAATTGATCTAACAGATCGTCTATTCGGGGCAAAGGATATTTGTTCTTCAGTATCTGTTTATTGAGATCCCTGTAATCGACGCAAAGTCTTAGAGTACCGTCTGATTTCGGGACAAATACTACTGCGGCTCCCCATGCTGAAAAGCTTGATCTGATCAGACCTTTCCAAAGCAATTCTCGGGTTTGATTACTTAGCTCTTCTTTTTCTTTCAGGGCCATTCTTCGTATTGGATGTACTAGTGGTCGGGCATTCGGAATTAGATCAATTCTAAATTCAATTTCTCTTTGCGGCGGTAAGTTTTCCACTTCTTCAAACACATCCGCGTAGTTTTTCACGACCGGTATCTTTTCTATCGAAGGGGGAGTAACTTCTAAAGAAACCCAAAATTCTGTTCTATTAATTTCTGAGCCATGGCATGGTATATATATAGGTCCAAGCTTCGTTTCGACTTTAACGATTCTCTCGGCACATCTAACTTCGGCCTTATATTTGGTTAACCATTCCAAACCGAGAATAACATCGAATTCCGATAAATCCATGACAATTAAGTGGATGGGAAACTTGTAACATGAATAAGAGATAGGTACTCTACAGTATGAACTGAGACTAATAGAACCTCCTATCGGGTTTTGAACTTTAATCGGTTCTTTTAGAATTCTTTGTTTCAATTTTAACTTGTGAACAATTTTACCAGATATGAAGCTACGTGATGCACCAGTATCAAAAAGTACAGAAACAGGAATATTTTTAATGGTAAGGGTACCTCCCAAGACATCGGGTTTACCTGATCCATCGGTGGTAGCTGGCGGGGTTTTCCCGTCATAGACATGGGCCACCTGTGCATTCTGCTTCAGAGGGCAGTTCCTGTTGTAGTGCCCCTTCTTGTGGCAGTTGTAGCATTCGGCTGAGTTATTTGCCTTTGGCTTCTTTGGGGCTTTGCAAACATTAGAGAAATGACCGGGCTTCCCACAATTGTAGCAGTTTCCTTTCGGGATCTTTGCGGGTTTCTGAGTAGCGGCCGCGGTAATGCTAGATTCGGGTTGATCTGTTGAGGCCTTGCGCTTATTTCCAGCTTGGCTTTTAGCGCGGTCTTGGCTAGCATGCCTCTCATCCATGTCTTCGTAGTTGCAAGCCATCTCTACTAATTCTGTAAAGGAGAGTTTGATGTTGCTCATAGCTCTATCATGGTATTTGCGCTTCAGCCCAAATATGAATCTCTTATTCTTTGCTTTGTTGGTTAAAATCAGTTCTGGAGCATAGCGCGATAACTGGGTGAACTTATTTAGATAATCCTGAATAGAGAGGTCTCCTTGCTGGAGATTAGCAAACTGCTCACGCATCCTCTCTAGAGCTTGCTCCGGTACAAACTTCTCATTGAACAAAGTCTTTAACTGCTCCCAAGTCCGGATAGTACCAGCTGCATCCTCAGAGGTAATGGCATCCCACCACAGCTCTGCTTCCTCCTGAAGGAGCCAAATGCCAAGTCGGGCTTTGTTGTTAGTTCCCATACCCATACCTTCGAAGATTTTCTCACATGTTTTTAGCCAAGCTATAGCTTCGGTCACTGTGTCAGTGCCAGTAAAAGGTTTTCCCCCAAGATTTCTGTACCTCTTTGCTACTTTGTCGAGCTCAAAGTCTTCTAGTGCTGGTGGCGGAATAATAGGGCCTTCCACTACTACGGGGATATTCCCCCGTCCTCCTGCTGCATCTCCTCGGCCTCCACGTCCTCCTCTAGCTGCTTCTCCACGTGTAGCCATCTAAGAGTACTGTATAAGCAAGAAAAGAGTCAAGCTCACAGATTTGATAATTTTCATAAATGATAAAGCAAGGGAATACAAGGAAAGATAATGATGATGTACTGATCAAATTGTTTTGCTAATCTGCTTAGCTCATTCTAGGACATTGCTAATCCTATCTCTAATGAGCTACTCGCATTAGAACACTACTGATTCTACTCTGACGAGGTGTTTAATGTGTTAGATCCCGGAACTAAGGTTAACCAAGGCTCTGATACCAACTGTGACGATCCCAAAATCCGAGGGGCGGTATTAAGGATAATCATCAGGAAATAACACATTAATCATCATAGCAGAGTACAGATAATAGCAGAAACAATAAATAAAATAAATTTTACATGGATATGACAGCGGAATCACAACATGTAGGAAAATCAGAATAGCATAACGTGGGATATACTTAGTAAATAAAAGGAAAGTGATCAGTCATCATCGCCAGAGGCGGAATACATACATGCAGTGAGACATAATAAGGGTATCAGTCTACATCGCCGAAGGCGGAATACATATACATATAGTGAGAAATACGGAAAGTAAATCAGTCTGCATCGCCAGTGGCGGAATCATAATATGTATACAGTAATGGCGGAAAATATCAAAGTCATCTCTATGAAGTTAGCCTCGCCATGAGCCAAAAGTGCACTCTATGCAGCAGTGCGGAACCAAAAACCACCTGTCACTTATGTACTTGGCTACCCGTGTGAAAATAAGGGCACCCGCGTTTGCAAAGTGAAACAAACAACGAGTCAGTCATGGGGACTGGTATGAGGAATCTATTTAACAGTTAAACAACAGTAAATAGCAAATCATAGGACCACGCCACTTTCGCGGAACGGGTTTACTCCAGTGACTGCTAGTGCATTTAAAACAAAGTAAATTCTTTTAAAACAACGCAATGCTTTTTAGAAAGAATGAAGCCAGTATAAGACTCAGGTCCCATCACACAATGCAACGCAAGCCGGAGGATAGAGTTTTACCTTATAATAGCCAAATATGCTTGATACGTATAAAGGGAAATCATTTGATATTATTACTAGTGCATATATGTTTCAAAAACGAATAGCATCATAAATATCAATCATAGACGGCATAAGTGCCCCATACCACTATGTCGCCATACTAGTTCTACAATCAAGTCCGTTATTTCGTATTGGAAATTGGATTTTCGTCATGAGTCGAGGCAAGGGGCAAGCTCCTCTCCACTTCGAGACACTCTAGCAAATGCCTCGGGACTACACACTCTGGGTAACCCCTGGATCTTCAGGGCCGGTCCTCACTTACGTTAGAGGATTAGTTATTCCTGAACACACGTTTCCCGGTCCTTCCAGACCTATAATCGAGGCGCCTCGCATTCCAACAACCACAAAGGTGAAAAATAGATATATATGTCAGGGCTGGTAAGTCACTGACACCACCATAGCTAGAAAGAAACGTCGTGCTCTCCCTGCAGTCCGTATCCCGTTTTTAACTCATACCGGGGTGTGAGGCTCGCGAATCTACGAAATACACAAAGCTGGGTCATGTAGACCTTGCTTTGATCATCATCCACAAGACTTTGCTTTGCAACAGAAGCCTTGATCACAGCATCTTGGCATGCCACATAGGCAGTCCACTCCATACGATTGATTTCAATCGATATATAACCTCTGAGCTCGTACGTCTCAGAGAAGGGCGTTAAGCAAAAGAATAAATTCTCCGCCGCCAAACAGATGTATATTTAATAGAGATCAATCAACACAGAATAAAATCCAATGTCAGACACACAGTCCATTTACAAGTCCGTCCTGGGTCTGAACGAAACCGGAGGCATCAATTCCTCGTATATCCGTCCAATCAACACATACGTTCAGACGGCTACTACTTCCGTCCCCTTCCGGTAGCTACTCCGGTTAGGAACCTCAGTAGCGCCCATCCAACCGATACGAAGATCGTCGGTCTTGAATCGTCTTTGCATTTTCCAATTCGAATCGCTCGATAAATTATTTGAAATGAGGGTTAGCTCGGCCTTTTCAAATAATTCACGTCATTAGAATTTAAATCGATTCATTTATGGTTATATTATTCGACATCCATCTTTCGGTTCTTTAGTGTTATTTTCATGTCATACACATACAACCATCAAATATCAAAGAATTCAAGCCCAATTGGTTTATTTGCAACCTATGTTGCTTATAATATTTTATAACGATTTTTCGCCATTTTTATTTATTTAAAAATGGCCATATTTAATTAAACGACGTTTCAGATCATGTCGTGGCACTGGCGCTGTTTTTCCCTTAATTTGTTTTACACATATCGGAAAATCTAACCGTTGGACTTCTACAAAGTCTATATCAGTGGGAAGATATTCCCAAAGCGAACCCAACGGTTCTAGTTTTGTGAAAATCCGACGGTCGGATCTCCCACACTAGTCGTTTGAAGTTACGGTTTCAAAATTCGAACTACAGCGTCGTTATTCGATTAAATTTAATTATATTTATATTTATATATAAATATAAACGATTCTGGCGCTATTTTTCTTCAGATTTGAATTAAACATTCCGGACAATCCAACCGTTGGATTTTTACAAGGTTGGTGCCGTTGGAAAGGTATTTCCAAGGCGAACCCAGCGGTTGCGGTTTCGGGAAAATCCGATGGTCGGATTTCTCGTGCTAATCGTTTCAAATTACGATTCTGAAACGCGAACTGCACGGCCTCTATTCCTTTTAATTATATTTATATATATAAATATAGTTCATTCTATAATTTCAACTATAGCTCATTTTATATTTACAACCTCGTTTTCACTTCAAATATTTCACTAACGCCTTAATATTTTGAAAAATTTCGCCATAACCTCCTTTGTACGGGGAGTGGTTTGGAAATTTATTGGGCCGTATTAGGTACCCAATAAATTCTAAAAAGCATTCACATATTTTTAGTGATATATTTTGGTGTTTACGGGGGAGCATGTACTGATAATCACTCCAGAGAATAAATTCCCGTCACCCCGTTTCCGTGTGGAAATAAATAGTCCATGTGCCGTATCTAATAACTAGAGCGACGTGATTATTGTCAACTCCAGACCCGTGTGGGGTTTTTATTAATCTGGCAATTTATCATTATAATTTATATAGTCCATATCAGTCATCAGTTCAACCTGTAGTATATAGTCATCGCCATACAAGCCTCTTGCTTGTATGGTAAATCTTCCACCTCGTCACACAAGCTCCAATTGCTTATGTGGAATATGATGAAGTATGCCTATCATCAAGAAGTATGCCATGTAGTGTAGTTCAAAATTAATTGTTACTATCCTATGGCGTTGCTTATTATTTCACACAGAAAAACCAGCACTCCGCATCCAATGGCATTCACAGGAGTTGATATATAAATAAAATTGCGCAGCCAACCCATCAAGGTTTACCTATTTGTCGGGCATGCAAATAATTTCTTTACTCTACAGCTAATCCATTTTTCCTCTTCAACACATGTATATATATGCAGAACAAAGCTAATAATAATAATAATATTTCTAGCAAACTATTATTTATTTCAACACGTGTGTATTTTTAACTAAGCGTATACATGATAAAAGGAATATTTTTATCATCAAAAATATTTATTCGACACGTGTGTATATTTAGCTAAGCTATTTGTTTAAATTCAAATAATATTCAACACATGAAATTCAACTCAACGAATGAATTGCAACTCAACACATGAATATTCGATATAGTTGTATATATATATATAAATGTGATTTTTATTGCTAAAGCCATTTGTTTAAATTCAAATAATATTCAACACATGAATTTCAACTCAACGAATGAATTGCAACTCAACACATGAATATTCGATATAGTTTGTATATATATAAAAATGTGATTTTTATCGCTAAAGCCATTTGTTTAAATTCGAATAATATTCAACACATGAATTTCAACTCAACGAATGAATTGCAACTCAACACATGAATATTCAATATAGTTTGTATATATATAAAAATGTGATTTTTATCGCTAAAGCCATTTGTTTAAATTCGAATAATATTCAACACATGAATTTCAACTCAACGAATGAATTGCAACTCAACACATGAATATTCGATATAGTTTGTATATATATAAAAATGTGATTTTTATCGCTAAAGCCATTTGTTTAAATTCAAATAATATTCAACACATGAATTTCAACTCAACGAAAGAATTGCGACTCAACACATGAATATTCGATATAGTTTGTATATATATAAAAATGTGATTTTTATCGCTAAAGCCATTTGTTTAAATTCGAATAATATTCAACACATGAATTTCAACTCAACGAATGAATTGCAACTCAACACATGAATATTCGATATAGTTTGTATATATATAAAAATGTGATTTTTATAGCTAAAGTCATTTGTTTAAATTCGAATAATATTCAACACATGAATTTCAACTCAACGAATGAATTGCAACTCAACACATGAATATTCGATATAGTTTGTATATAATTTCAATGAATGAAAATTATTCTAACACATAATTATTTCAGAAAATTTCGGCAGCATAACGGCAGGGTAGTTAAAACCGGGACCGTCCCTAGTACGGCTCCTCGCTCTACCTTAAAACCTCGCGGTTTTTGACAATGGGGATCATGCATCTAGTTCGCACGCAGGCGGCATGTTTTATTTTCAATTCACAATCCTATTCTATTTTGTTTCAACCACAAGAGGGTATTTTTCAACCACAAAGGTATTTTTCAACCATAAAGGTATTTTTCAACCATAATATCAACCACAAACAATTATTTCCAACCATTCGTCATACCATATAATATCACGTCATTCACAAGCAATAAATATCGTCCATGGTCTGCGGACGAGGGGAGTATATATATATATATATATATATATATATATATATATATGTATGTAGAATAATAATTCACTTGCATTTCATCACAATTCAAAGCATATATGTTTCAAACAACGCTTGTATAATTTATACATCGCTAATATAACTTATACAACACATGTACATGAGGTATACAATGCGTATATAATTTACACTTCACTTATATAATTTATACAACGCGATTACATTCACACAAATAGTTTAGATTCCTCACATTGGTTATTGCGGTGCTAAAAATCGTAGGAAGGTCAGAAAAATCCGCGGCTTCTTCTAGAATGTAGAGAGCCTCCTTGCGGTCACGGTGTCTCCTGTTTCATCGAATTTCGTTAACATAGCAAAAAGATATGATTTTTACAAGTTTGCAACGCTTTAAAGTGTAAAAATCAGTGGAAAATAGTTTCAGCCGTATACCCCTTTTTGATTCGAAAGCTAGGGTTGAATTTTTCGGCAAAACCACGAAGCTTTAGGACGAACGGCCAGCGCTACGTCGAAGAGGAAGGGGAGAGCTTTCCGATGCTACCTGAGATGGTCAGCTCGACGCCTCCTAGAGGGCACGGCGGCGGCGCAAAGGTCGGAGCTTCCCGACGCTATAACTCCCCAAATACTCAATGATAATTCGTGAAATTACTATGGATTTGAAGATCTCTGAACGCTCTTCAAAATGGATCTGAGTTTGCTTGATTTCGTTGAGTGGTTGTGGAGAAATTGAAGAGAGAAGATTCGGACTCAATTCCGCGTCGCGACAGGGGTTTCGAGGAAGAAGATGAATTCTGATTGGACGATGCCCTTTTTATTTTAATTTTTAATTTATTTAATTCCAAAAATACCCCCTTCCACAAACAACCTCTAAATCAAACCCAACGACTGTCGCCCCTAGCTAAATACCCCCATTTTGAACACAATGGGATATGTTTCGTTGGCCATTTCGACTGTTACAGTCAGTTATTTTTCAAATTAAAATATAAAACATTCGATATTTAATTTAAACGTACATTTCAATTTGCCAGGGCCACAAACTGAATCTAAAAATTCCAGAAAAATAAATCTAGCTTTGTTTTGACGATACGGTCCTAACAAAACCAGTTTCGTCGAATTCTGAGCTCGTTTGAAAAACGGCCATTTTTAGGTCGACCCATTTTAACAGAATTTGACCAAACACGTTATCTTTTGCCCTGCTCACATACTAGCTTCAAAAATTATGAAATTTGAAACTTAGTAAAAATTTGACATCCCGGACCCAACAAAAGTGGTTTCGTCGAATTCCGAGGTCGTATGCAAAATCTCAATTTTCAAGGGCTATATATACTATATATCGACCTTTCTGAAAATTCATTTGGCCATAACTTTTGATTTCCGTTATGAAATTTCGATTTTTCAGATTCGTTAGAAAGGTATTGATAAACAGATTTAAATATTTTCAGTTTCGTTAAAATCTGTTATATTTTCCACCCGGTACAGTCAGACAAAGTTTGTAATCAAAATTTCAAACTGCCATACCATACCAAATTCTATATTTTATTGAAATATGCTATTTCAACTATTCAAATTTCTTGGTAATAACCTAATTTAAAAATTTTAAACTGGTTCACATTTTCCGGGTTATTACAGATAATTTCAAACAAATTCAAATATTTTTGTTTTCACTAAAATCCTGTTTATTTTGAATTCTGTACATTCATTTGAAATTTGAAATCTAATTTTTGAACTACCGTGCCATTTTTAATTCCTTTTATAATAAAAATAAATATTTATATTCTAATTTCGATTCAAATAAATATATACGTTCTAATTCTATTTAAAATAAATTTCTAGTCGTTATTATTTGAAATAAATCATTTTAAATATTCAAAATTCATTAAACTTGCCAAAATAAAATTTTTAAATTGGTTTTGATTTTCTAGGATGTTACAATCCCCCCCACTTAAATTCTTTTCGTCCTCGAAAAGGAATGGAGCTGAAAGTTGTTTTACTAATCAACTCAACTTTCAGTTTGGCTTTCACTCTTCAACTTTTCAATTTCTAAGAATTTCTAATTTTTCAAAAATTTGGCCAATACCTTAAATTTTCGAAAAATTTCGCCATAACCTCCTTTGTACGGGGAGCACCGGGAAATTCCCCAAACCACCACATAGGCCCTTTCATCTCAAAACGAAAAAGAAAAAGCCAAGCAGCTAGCCAATTGGCTCATAAAATCATCCAAACCCAATAAATTAGTAAACGTGTACCTATTTGTCGGGCATACAATTTTATTCTTCTTCTCTAGCCTCCTTGTTATGACCTGTTCAATAAACATGTATGTACATGTATGCAATTTCTAATAATTTCCAAGTCAGTTCAATATTTGATTCAATTTGGCTTAATGGTTCAAAATTTTAGTTAATCAAACAACACAACCAGCAATCAACTAGTGATTATCATTTCAAACATATAACTTTAGATATATATACAAAAATCATGTTTTTGATGCCAATTCATAACAGTAAACCCTATCTAGTTTTGGTTTTCCCACCAGTCAATTGGAAATATATAGATATCCCACTTTTCGAAACTCGATCACAAATACTGATAACGCTGCATCATTATCAGAATCATCCCCGGGAGACTAGAGTGTGATTCTATATATATCTAGTATATTAAAACTTTAAATACACGTTTGCAAGGAGTATATGCAAAATCTTTATATATTGGATTGTCCAAATTCAATACAAATAAATATTCAAAACGTTGAATAAGGTTTAAATTTTCAAAACATAATTTGTTTTCACTTTTATTTCAAAAATAACACTCTTCCGACTCGTTCTAGGATACTACTGATCCCATCTCTAACAAGCCATTCTTATTGGATATTACTAATCCAATCTCTGATGAATTCTTTCGTTCGGTTCTAATGTGTCTTGTTCTCTAGCTCTGTAAACCAAAGCTCTGATACCACGTGTAACAACCCAAACTTCCCCGTAAAGGAAAGCCCGGATTGCTTTGAGGACAAGACGAATCAAAACACAGACAGAAGAACATTTCATTGCTTATTATATCAATTTACATCAGAGTACAAGAATATACAGAGTATGAACAAATAAAATACATTTGATAAATATCAGAGATTTACAAATTTACAATGCAGTGGAAAATGATACAAAACACAACTGAAAGAGATACACGGATACAGAGCTTTTCGAATATCATTCCAACTGCAAACGAGGATCCTATGAATATAAATCTGCAAAACCAAAACTACAAGCTGCCCATATGGAAAATAGGGGCACCCAGAGTTTAGGTTAAAACAATAAACTCCAGGTTAGTCATGTGACTGGTGTGAGAATTAAAACAGTTATTTAAAACTTTACTTTAAAATATAGTATATCAAGGGACCATGCCGTATAACACGGAACGGGTTTCCTCCCAAGAATACCAGTGCATAGAATAAACACCGCAATGCTTTTTGGAAAAATGAATGTAATGAACCGCATTGGCAGAGGTATTATAATTAATTTATTTAATTATTTAAATGGTGAATTAAAGGATGTAATGGTCGTTGAATTAAATAATGGTGAATATTTAATTAAAATAATAAATTAAATAATATATTTAATTCTAAAATAATCAGAATTGGCTGAAATGGCGATATGGTGTTAACTGGATCATCTGTGATATTTAATTCAGCTTGAAATTTAATTTGAATAACGAATATATTATATAAACGACAGTTTGAACGTAGAGTTATAATATAAATAAAAATCGAGCTTGAAATGGCGCTGCAGTTCGTAAATTGGCAATTCGAACTTCAACTGAATGTACAGGGTTCGTTTTAAATCGGATTTTTGTGAAACAAGAAACGTACGGAGCTGGCGGAGTATATCTTTCTAGTGGAAGACAAAAATCAAGATTTTGTCATGTAGATTTTGAGATATGTCCAAATCAAATTTTAAAATAGTCGCTATAAAATCGTTTATCAACCGTAACGGTTTATTCGATATAACTAGCGATCGGGTTTGAATTTAGAAAAGGTCGTTTTGGGACATAGTGATAATTTAATTTTTAGAATTTTACTGTAATTTTTAATTAATTTAATAAGTAACTTTTTATTTGGAGTATTTTGCACCTTGTAATCAACATTTTGGGGTTTCACAATATGAGTTAATCTACCGGTATTATTATATTTTTGAGATCGGGGCACACTATTGATTTCAACGGTATCTTTAGTTTTGTTCGTAACAGAACTCGTATGGGTTCGTAAGGGGGTAATTCATTATTTAGAAAATGAATAAAATGGATGAGATATAAGATAGCCTAACTTATTTCCATGGTCAAAACAAAGGCCACGCGACTTAAATTCTCGGCCACAAATCGAGAAAGAGACCAAATAAATACCTCCTAAACTTTTCCTAAACCGAACAAATCACTTTCCTCAGTCAAAAACATCTGCCGACACCTCTAACAAAAATCCACAGTGAAAATCATAATTCAAAAATCCATGGAAAATGGAATAAATTCTTTTAAAATCCAAACGAAGGCTTTATTAGTTCGGCAAGAGGAGATCTTCAGTCCTGTATAGTTATTGAATGGTGCGATGCTAATTTCCTAGGTGCTGGAAAACCTACGGCAAGCTAGGGTTTTTGAATTCGAGATATACATGCGGAGATGAGCGATTCGAATGGTGGAGTAGTGTTTGTGGTAAGGAGGAGGTTCGTTTGGTGTTGTTATGTAGAATTTGGGGTCGAAAAGTGTCGTGACTGTGCTGGGGTATGGGGGGTTCTGGTCGATGTCGCGGTGCCATATAAGGGTGCGAGTTCACCCAAGGAAGGTCGGAAAGATGGAGAAGGGGATGAGAAGTTCGCTGGGAGTGTCGGTGTGGAAAACGAGGAGGAGATGGAAGAGTGGGAGGTCCTTAAAGTTACGGATATGGAAAGAGTGGAAGGGAGAAGCAAGTGTTTGGATGCGTCGATAGTTTTCCTGGAGTATGAATTCGAACGTGGCTTTGCTGAAGCCTGGGAAAAGGAACAGTTCAATTGGGGGAGATAAGTAATGCGCGTGTTGGGCTTCAAGTAGAATGGATGGGCCTTGAGAGAAAAGGTGTAGCCCAATTCATTTATAAAGGAAATTTTAAAATCAAAAGAAGAAGAAAAATAAAGGGGTTTACGGATTTTCTGAAATGTGGGTGGTGAGCGAATGGGCCAGAGAGGTTTAGGCGGGTTTGATAGAGAGAAGGTGAGCTTGGGCCGGGAAAAGAAAAGGTAGAAGCCCAGCTGATAAAATAGTTTTAATTTAATTTAAATTATCGTATAAACTTGCAAATTCAATATCTTAGTCGTATGTGATCATAAATTCGCAAACTTGGATCCGTTAGGTTCGTATGGACGACGACTACAACATGGAATTGACTAGGAGTGGATTGGAGCTAGTTTGAATGTATGGAGAAATAAACTGTTTGATTCAAATCAAACAATAGTTTATCGTTCTTTAACGATGAACTACCAAAGTGAGTAAATCTCACTAACTCTGAACAATTTATAATTTCATGTTGTATTTTTAGAACTGTTAAATATTGGCTGATTGACTGTGTGTTGACCGTTTGATTGAACTGCTAGTCAGTTAGTTGAATTCCTATAATTGATTCTGTTTAACAGAATATATCATATGGAACTAGAAGTGATGTTATCTATATTGTTTAACATCTGTGATGCAGGGAGACAGGTTGGAGGAATCCAACTGGATTCCTTAATATTTATGATACTGTTCTATTCATATATTGTAATATATGATGTGATATATAATCTGTTTGATTATGTGTGTTAGAATGATGTTGATCATTGTGATTCGATATTTTTAATATCATAAAAAGACCCTGGGATGTAAAAAGAATAGAATAAAGGAATTTTATAAAATCAATAGATTTTATAAAAAGGAAATATTTCGAAAGTAAATAAAAGGAAAATGTTTATAAAACGAACAGAGATTTATAAAAGGGAAAAATGTTGATAAAACGAACAGAATAGAATAAAGGAATATTTATTTAGGAAATAAATAGGATTATAAAAGGAGTTAATCCAACGTAGTTTATCAAAAGGAGTTAATCAAACATAGTTATCAAAAGGAGTAAATCAGACATAGTTATATAGGATGAGATTCCATTTAGCACGACTGCAAGCGTAATTCGCAGGGCTGCAGATAGCCTACGGCGGTCGGATGTTTCCTGAGGGAATCAGGCGTAACCATTGTGATCGCTGCAATCTAGAGTCAAGCGAATATAGTTAAATCGAATATAGTTATTCGAAATAAAGTTAAAACAGATATTAGTCATTCGTATTAGAGTAAATCAAATAGAGTTAATCGAATAGAAGTAAAGAAATAGAGTTAAACAAGATTTGAAACTGACTAGAGATTAGTTAAGTTGAATAGTTTTCTGAGTATCGATCTGATGTTGGTTTCGGCCTTCGGGGTTTATACTTAGAGAATTGTTCTCCTACTAGTTTACAGTCAGGGACTGATAGTTGTGAAATGTTAGTGATATGTAAATAACAAATGGAAATGTTTTCCAGTGTTAATAACGTATATTTTCTAAACATAGAAAATAAGGAAAGATATATATATATATATATATATATATATGAATGATGGTTGATTGATAGAATTTCCATCTGGAAATAATATCGTTGTTTGCACACCTGTTTTTCTTCGATAGTTAAATCACAGACTATCGAAGTTTTGACCATTTTAACGTTGTTAATATGGAGAGACCAGTTGGATTATTATCCAAAGAACCACTCTGTATTGACATAAGCATTGCGAATCATATATGCCAAAGAAAATTGGAGACGGAGTTATGCACGGGCTATCCTGTTTACACAATAGTGCCTTCGGTTCATCCTGTTCCTGGATGACTTGTATGGATGAATGTCTGAAAGAGTATTTCCAGACGATCACGTATATTGATTTCTCCAACCGTACCAAGAGTAGAAGCGGAGATGAAAACTTCTTTTAGCTAACACATAATGTATGGTTGAGGACGTCAATCGGTGATTTGATGGATTTGACGATGTGGCATTCAAAGTGAATCTGGTGTGATGATAAAGCGTAGCTTCTAGCCTCACATCCGGTAAATGACAGAAATCGGGCAGGCAGCATGGCTAAGTCGGTCGCTCCGAAGTAGGGTGTATTATCACCTGATCTAGAGTTTCATTTACTTCTAAAAATCTATTGTTGATGCTGTCCCATTCGGGAAACGGTTGCTGATCCCAACCGTTGGTGATATACATTCGATACACTCAAGCGAAATGAGTGGTCGGTCATGTGTGGCCGGGTTGCAAGATGTTCTTGTTGAACCCAGTGTATTCCTTTCTAGAGATACACTAGCGAAAGGTGGTTCCATACCTTGTAATAGTTGGAAATCCATTACCCAATACGTGCTTGAGGTTTTGATTGTATACTATATATGTAGAACATGAGATGAAAGCGTTCTGCTAGATGATTATTATACTGTGGTTGATAGACATTATTATAATATCAAAAGGTTTTTTATATAAAGATAATTTGGAGTCTCATAAGGGAAAAACCCGTTCCGTTATACGGCGTGGTCTTATGAGATATCGTTTACTTGTTCAAACTATTTTAAACTGTTTTACTCATACCAGTCCCATGACTGACCCGGAGTTTATTTTTTTGTTTTCCCTAAACTCTTGGGTGCCCAATTTTGTACGGGCAGTCAAGTAGTCGGGATTTACAGATACTTGAAGAGCTGGAGCATGAGGCTTCAGGATCATATAGCTATAGTTTATTTCCGCTATGTTGTAAGTATTGTACTCTATTAATGTTGTTGTATACATATACAGATTTATATTTCAAAGTTATGTTATACATATTATATATTATTCGTTCCGTTGTGAGGTTCATGTTACTATGATGTTGTGTTCTTCTTATTCTTCTATTCTAAGTTTCTATCTTATCTTTCCTCACCCTTTGTTTTCTTTCTATTATGACCGGTATTTTTCGATCTTTGGTTAGTCATCATTGAGTTTATGGCGATAACCAAAGTGGTCAAAAACCCGGGTCATTACAGTTGGTATCAGAGCTTAAGTTAAGTGAATTACCTTGGCTCTGTGGCGTGACTCGGTAGAGATAGGATTAGTAATACCCTAGATTGAGTTTGAGTGTATGTATATGAGTGAACATATTTGTTATTCAATATAAAATAAAATTGTTTTATATTGTGGAGATTTATTGGTTGAGTCGTTTATGAGTTCTGGAGGCTTGAGGTTTAGATTAACTTTTGATCATCTGGTCGTCATTCACTTTGAATGCCACATTGTCAGATCCGCCAGATATCACTAATTGACGTCCACAAAAATACTCTAGTTAGAAGCTAAGAGAACGGCTATTCTCTGCCAACAACTATAGCACTTTGAAGAAATCAATGTACGTGACCCTTTGGAAATACTCTGTCAGACATCTGTCCATACAAGTCATCCAGGAACAGGATGAACCGATGGCACTTTCTAACTGCATCCCATATAGGAACCACCCCATGGATCAGTAGCGAGTAGTCCTTGCAACCCGTAGATTCCAATCACGACAGAATCACAGCTTATCACTACTTGCCAGACAGAGAATATTATTGGTACTTTCGTTTATGAAAATCCACGGTCTTCAGTGCTCCATCTCGATCATCTTCTGATATCTTCACGTATTTGTTGGTCGGAATGGTTTTCGAATATAAATTCGATCCCGGTCTTTTCATACCAACAATCATATTGGACAGATTTGATAGTCGGTGATTTAACTATCAAAATATAGAGTGATTCAATCATGAAAATCCAATGATTTCACTGGTTCAGTATTCAGCATCACTTGGCCTTTTAATTAAAACAAACTGATTCACTCTGTTTAATTAAAACTTCTAACTCTTTTAATATTTAATAATACGATATTTGAATTCTTACTTAATATACCAATGTTCTCATAACCATTTCATATTAATACTTAGTGAAATAACTTATAATCATATTAAATTTCCACTTAATTCTCCTTTCAAAACAATTGTTACATCATTCTTTATTATTTAAACTTGGAAATCCACTTAACTTATTATTCGCAATCCACATTACGTAATATCTTTTATTCTATTCTTGAAACAATAACAAATATTTATTTGTATAAAATAAGAACTCAACCTTACATTTCTTTCTTACCAATTTCCTTTATTTTGTATATTCTCCAAATTTTCACCAAACATCGCATTATTATTTCTCTAATGGAAATAATAAATTATCACTAACCTGCTTTACGATTACCAACTAATATCATCTTCAGATAATCCTGATGTTGTTCAAGTTGGGGTATTTTTAATTACCTCTCAGACCTTGATCAACAAAGTTCTTATCCTCGGATAAATATAAGTTGTAATCAAACCAATATTCTATTCCAGACTCAAAACAAATTCCATTGTACACTGGATTTGGTTATACAATCCTACGACCCACTTCTTTACCTAAATTCACTTTTACCAATCTCCTCTCAAATCTATTTGACCATTTCCACTTTGGAAATCTTATTTAAATTTTCCCCTTTCTACTTGATCTCGTTTTCAAGTATCGTTAATGTAAAATTAACGCCTTAACAATTTAAACCTCATTTACATAACCTTGGTTTATTATAAACCTTTTATCTTAATTTCCTTTGACTTAATTCAAATATTTATGCCACATTTATTTAAGCTGTCATGTTTTGCTTAAATTCCTTTTATAACATTGTTATACAAATTCGGGTTTAAATATAAAACCCGTTTGTAAACTCCTTCCACCATTCAATTGGATTTCATTTCACATTCGATTACTTTTTAAATGAATTCCCACTAAAAGTAATTTTCTAAATGATTAATAATTAAAATAATAATTTACTTTGAACATTAACTACTTAAGTGGTTAATCTCTTTATTACTAAAATTAATAGTAAATTTCTTTTTAAAACTTCATTAATTTATAAAAATATTCCTTAAACTATTTAATTACGTAAATTCGTACCAATCTAATTTAATAGTCGGCTCCAGTTAAACAGTCGGTTTAGTCAACTCAAACCTCGGTTATCTCTTTAACCCATTCCAATTCGTTTTCCATTTAAATTAATTAAAATATAATTAATTTAAATAATTCCATTTAATTGTTTCTTACCAAAAACGATTATCAAATTTTAACCATTTGGTTAATTTCTATTTTCGTATTTGTAAATCTGATTAACATCAGAATTGACTTTATAAAATCATTTAATAATAAATTTTAAATTTAAATAATAAATAATGATTATTTATTTCCTTTTAACAAACTTTTATACAAAATAAAATATATTTCAAAATCTATCTCCAGTTATAAAATAAATTTTATAACTTCAGTTCGATCGATTCACCTGACGGTAAATCAATATAAACAAAAGCGGTTGATTTTATAAGCCATATGCTGCCAATTACTCAACCAATATTGCCCATTGGTTAAAACAAAACATAAATTGAATTTTCAGTCGATGATCACTAATCAAATCAATCATTCAAACATGACAGTTCATATGTAATAATATGAAAATAAATAATATATTCGAGGGATACAGTTGGGTCCCTCCAACCTGTTCTTCCCTGAAATCACAACGGTTATCTAAAATCATATCATTTCAATTTCATTTAACTGAAATAAATAATGACCATTAACATTAACCAATTCATAAGCAATTCAAACAATTCAACAATTAAACACGTTTATTTTATAAACGTGACTAACACGGTAAGTTACCTTTATTGGAACCAATCATTAAAATAACGATCTGGTAATTTCACTGAAATTAAACAACGGTTTAATTTCATCAGTTAAATCAACAAAAATATATAAATAGCAAACAGTCAACCATTGGCAAGCAGAGCACACAAAATAAAAACCAAATTTATATAAAATATAAATGGGGAAAAACTGAGTGAGTTTAACTCACTTTGATTTGGTTTGATAATTAACGCTAGTTTTTAATTAAATTAAATTAAACAGCGGTTTAATTTAATTAAAAGTTCTCCTTGCTTCCAGTCCTGACTGACACTACTCTATCTCGAAACTCTCGTCACAACAGTTCCAATGAAACTGACTGTGTTCAAATCTATCAACATGTGTACGCGATATCGATTAAACAATTTCCTAAGGTAATTAAATTATTCTAAACATGGATTTATATAAATTTTAAATGGGCTACACCTTTTATCATTCGGCCCAAAACAATCTAACCCGTATTCCCCCTTCAAAACCCTATTTCGTATCCCCTAACCTTATTCAACCCACCGCCTCCACCAAAAATCTGTCCATGGCCGAAATCAAATTCCTGTTTCCCTTTTCTTCCTTCAAAAATCGAGATTTAGCTGCATCGCGACCCTCCCCGATGCAACCACTCTTCATTCTCCCTTTACTCTACCTCTTCAATCGATCTGCCACCTTAAATCAAAATCTCCAACATCGAACCACCACTGTTTCAACGATAACCCCCCCCCCCCCCCCCCCCGCCCCTCGAGCCTTCCCAAACCTCTTCAGTCCATCAACGACTTCCACACGCCTTCGAAAGCCACTACAGTTCATTATTAAACAAATCGAGGCTTCTATTCAAAGATTAGACCAAACCTAAGTCTTCCGCTTTGAACCAAATAACAGAAAATTCATCCGAAGCATACGGAAACGATGTGCGTGGATTTACAAACACAGATAAGTGTTTACTTGATTTTATTGTTTGCCGTATAAATTTTGTTTTGATTTTCCAATTGATTAGAACCATTTTTGTTTATTGTATGGTTCTGGAATTGATGAAATACCCATGGAAACACCTCTATTTATAGTAGTTTGATCGGATTAGATAAGATCAACGTCTATCACTGGTCATCCTAGGTAGGTTCGGCTATGTTTAGGCCATTGGTTTTCTTCAGACTTGCGTACTGTGATGAAATTGTTTGATGGATATTGATCGCTGCAAACTGGTTTGGGTAGAGATTTGATGAATTAAAGTTAGATTTTTAGTACAGTTTCTGTTCACCGTGATTGACTTGTATAGATTATGGTGAGATTGAGTCTATGAGTTGTGCATTCAACCCAGAGATTTGAAATCGTATCATGGATCTGTGTTCAGATTTTTCTTAAAAAAAATAGCAGTCACTGCATGTTCATATATAAATTAGCTGCTTCGATCCTTTAAAAATTCGATGGTACCTATATTGGATTTTCTTCTTAGCTATTCCTATACTGTCCATTTCCATTTATCTAGTTGTTAAAAATTTATATAGATTTGATGTAAACATATATTTGCTGTTTATTTCCCGAGCTGTTACCTATACCCATAGTTGTTCATATGAATAGTTTAGCTGTTTTGGTACCAATCGATGTAGAAATATATACCTATTTTTTTATTTGTTCAGTTGATGTCCCCTTACAGTCTGTTCTTAGCTGTTATTTTATTGTGAATATATATTTATTTGTTTCATATTAGATATTCATGATATTTTCTTTTTTTTCTTTTTTTTCCTTTTTAGATCTTATAGGGACAAATATTCAGTTTACTGTTTCTTGAATGAAACAGGGCACGCAATATTTGATATAGATGGATAGCACAACAACTTTTGTATAAAATTGTATATGAAGTCTACTGTGTTGGTAAATAAAAATTATCTATTCATTGTCAAAGTTCTATGAAAATTTTGTGTTTCACTTTGCAAGGGCGTGCTGTAAATTTGAATTTAGAATGAATTGTTTGGCCCTTGTACTTTAGCTGATCATTTTATAGGCTTGATGTACAAAGATATTTGGTTTTGCTTAAGTTGTCTATTGTCTGTATAAATTGATGTATAAGTATATGAATATATATATATATATGTGTATATATATATATTAGCTTTTTCTTTTAGCTATTCATCTGTACCTATGGGAAATTGTATTCTTATATTGCTTTTACTGTTGCTTATAGAAAAAGACCACGAGATGCTGTACTTAAATTTTTGAATCTATTGTTTTAGTTTCGCATTCCTACAGCTCAGAATATATATATTTCTTTCTTGTATTTGCATAGACCATTTCCATTACACGTTCTAGTCTTCATATTCCTAAAGAAGGTTTTTATTCATTGGGCAAATATGATGAAAATATGCATTCGGGTTTCGAACCAAGTGAATGTTGATGGGTGTATTGTATACAAGCTTTAGGTTGAGTTACTTCTAAATCTTTATATAACATTAGTAAAACAAAAAATTAAATTCAAAAAAATAAAAATAAACCGATATTATCGCATATATTCAATTGAAATATCGTATAGCTCCAAATAGGACAAAGATGGATTCTAAACGCGACAAATAATAAAATTTGGTTTAAACGATATTCAAAATATTTATAAAAATCCTTATTAAATTTATTAAATAAACGTTCTAATTTATAATTGAATTCCATAGCGATTACTTAGAAATTTGAATTGGCCATAACTAACAAACTATTATACGAAATCTGAATTTTCTCTTTCATATGAAAATTATAATCAACACGGTTCCAACGTTTCTTGTTTCACAGAAATCCGACTTATATCGAATCCTGTATATCAAGTTGAAGTTTAGAACTCCATATTACGAACTGCCACGCCATTTCGAGCTCGATTTATAATTATATAAATATATAACGTTCAAACTTCGTTTAAATAACGAATTCAAATATTAAATCCATTAATATTCCAAATAAAATACTTAAATAATAAATTAAATTAAATACTTTACTGCCAAAATACGGGACGTTACATTCTTTCCCCCCTTAAAACAATTTCGTCCCCGAAATTGCTAAGGTAAGAAAGAACGCTACAAACCCATTAATTTCCAAATCCTATTTATCTTAAATCGAAAAACAATTCATTATCGTAAATAAATATTTTGAAAATTTTCTAACACTTTAAATTCCCGGAAAAATTCGGCAGAGTCTCCCCTGTACGGAGTGACATCTGCAATATCGCAGGAACAAATAATATATATTCATTGACCCACATGGTCGGAAAACAAAAGTAAAACCCAAAATTTCATATTTTCGCGTAGGCGTACCTTTTACGAGCGCCATTGGGCATATTTGCTCAGCGTATATTTGATTTACTCAACCAATATCAATTTGTCTAGCCATCTGGCACCTGTACTCATCTCAATTCAACATATAAGTTATATATATATATATATATATATATATATATATATATATGGAATTCTTAAGTAACACTTTACTAATCATCAAATATCACTACCCCAATTCCAAAATCAAACATGACCATCGACTCATTTGCACATATAGGGTTATAAACATTGATTCCAATTCGTACACGGTTTTATTCCAGTTTGTAATTATATTGGAATTCATTTTCAATTCATTCAACTTTTGATGAATTATACTCAAGCAGTCAAACACCCAATCAATAGCCAATGCACATTCAACTCAACCAAACCAAATGGATTTACACTCAATATTAATATTTTATTTTGGTTCCACATATTTGATTATAGTTTTCATTTTAATTTTAAATTTCCAACTCTGTTTTATTTAATGATTTCAATTTCAATATCAATTTAATTACACTTAACAAAGTTAAGTTTCAATTCAAATTTAAAACCCAATTTGAATCCCATTCAAATCGATTAAACACATTAGTATCTCAATAAATTAAGAAAATTATCTCTTTCTTATACAAAAATATAATTTGGGCAAAATTATTACATTTACCCTCTTTTCAAAACAATACTATATCCATTGACAGTTCTATGCTTCTCAACACTTGAACCGATCAAACAACACAGTACAAAACATTTGTATATAAAATTCACAAATACGCTCTCATATATATACACTCAATCTCGATCTAGGGTATTGCTAAACCAATCTCTATCGAGTTACACCACAGATCCAAGGTTATTACTAAACCAATAGCTCTGATACCACTGTAATGACCCAGGGTTTTTCGACGTCGAAAATCGACATAAATATCTTTACCATAACTCATGCCAACCTCCCAAACACCGAAGACACCGGAACGTTATTAGAAAGAGTTTAGAGGGTGAGATAAGAAAGAAATATTAAAATAGAAGAATAAGAAGAACCAACACAACATGGAATCAGAGTCTCACATCGTAGCGGAACAAAATATAATGCAGAAATAAAACTTTATTGGAAGCTTTAAAAATACTTACAATATCAGAGTACATCACACAACGGGACAGTTATAATAACCTGTTCCTATAAACAACACATAGCGGAATAGTAGCTATATAATCTCATACGTTTGAACATCTTCAGCTCGTCTCTAGACTTCACAGCATTCGATAACTTGAACCTGTACACCCCGGGCTAACCCAAGCATTTACAAAACACCGGGTCAGTTTGGTAAACCAGAGTGAGAAAACTTGCATAGTATTAAGGGTATCACATAACTTTTTTTAAGTTAAAATCCTGTCGAAAGAAAAGGGTAATCATAAGACCAAATCCACAGATAAATACACATGGTTTTTACCTTACGATAACCCAAAACATTTTTGAAATCAATATCTTTTATGATATTATAATAGTGTCTAAATACAAGTAAACTTCAATCTAGCGGAACGCTTGCATCTCACGCTCCACAGATATAGTATACAAATCAAAACCGCGGGCGCTTATTGTTTCTTACCAAAAACGATTATCAAATTTTAACCACTTGGTTAATTTCTATTTTCGTATTTGTAAATCTGATTAACATCAGAATTGACTCTATAAAATCATTTAATAATAAATTTTAAATTTAAATAATAAATAATGAATATTTATTTCCTTTTAACAAAATTTTATTCAAAATAAAATATATTTCAAAATCTATCTCTAATTATAAAATAAATTTTATAACTTCAGTTCTATCGATTCACCTGACGGTAAATCAATATAAACAAAAGCGATTGATTTTATAGGCCATATGCTGCCAATTACTCAACCAATATTGCCCATTGGTTTAAACAAAACATAAGTTGAATTTTCAGTCGATGATCACTAATCAAATCAACTATTCAAACATGACAGTTCATATGTGATAATATGAAAATAAATAATATATTCGAGGAATCCAGTTGGGTCCCTCCAACCTGTTCTTCCATGAAATCACAACGGTCACCTCAAATCATATCATTTCAATTTCATTTAACTAAAATAAATAACGACATTAACCAATTCAAAAGCAATTCAAACAATTCAACAATTAAACACGTTTATTTTATAAACGTGACCAACAAGGTAAGTTACCTTTATTAGAACCAATCGTTAAAATAACGATCTGATATTTCACTAAAATTAAACAATAGTTTAATTTCATCCGTTAAATCAGCAAAAATATATAAATAGCAAATAGTCAACTATTGGCAAGTAGAGCACACAAAATAAAAAACCCAATTTATATAAAATATAAATGTGACGTCCCCAAACCCCATAAGATGTTGGCAAGGGTAATCTTTGGAATATAACACATAAACAGATAACAGCAGAACAGAAATAAATAAATACACCAGATAATGTACAATAGAATACACTGGATAAACATAATCATCAAAGTTACACAGTATACAAGATCATACTTAGTACAAATACAATTCAGCTATACATAAATGTCTACAGCGGAAAACAAAACATAATATGTACAATAGGAGCTGAACAGCATAAAAAGAGATAAATGATAGAATCCATCTTCAGCTCCAGCTATCCAGAAAGAGCCTGCTAAAACCTGAATACAAGGCTGCCTGTGTAGAAATAGGGGCACCCGAGTTTGCAAGTGAAACAAACTATGAGTCAGTCATGGGATTGGTATGAGAAATCTACTTAACACATTTCATAATATGGCAATCACAGGACCACGCCACTTTCGCGGAACGGGTTTACTCCATTGGATTGTCAGTGCTTTAAAACAAGTAAATCTTTTAAACATCGCAATGCTTTTTATAAAAATGAAGCCATTATGAGACTCAGTTTCCATCACATAATGCAACATAAACCGAAAGATAGAGTTTACCTTATAATGGCCAAAATATGCTTGATACGAATAAAACAAATCATTTGATATTATTGCTAGTGCATATATGTTTCAAAAACAATTTCAATCATAACTATCAATCATAGACGGCAAGGGTACCATATATCATGTCGCCATATACATATATATATACACACACAATCAAAATCGCATAGTATCATATGTGGAAATTGGATTTCGGTCATGAACAAAGGCAAAAGATAGTCCTTACCGAATTCGAGACTGTCTAGCCCGAGCCTCAGGAATAGCCGCAACTGCCCCTGGGATCGTCAGTGCCGGTCCACCGATGTGGATTAAAATGCCTGAACACTGCGTTTCCCCGCCATTTGGGGCGTAAATGAGTCCTATGACCCCATCGGCTCCACATAGTCACCGATATATCCGAGGCGCCTCGCAACAGCAACAACCACACAGGTGAAAATAATATAAATGTCAGGGCTAGTAGGTCACTTACACCACCTTAGCTAGAAAGAAACGCATGCCCTCCCTGATGTCCTCTCCCATTTCTAGTCCATACTGGGGTGTGAGGCTTGCGAAAGTTATGCCACACAGGCCGTGCTTTGATCATCAACCACAAGACTTTGTTTTTCAACCGAAGCCTTGATCATCTGCCACTTAGGCATGCCACACAGGCAGTTCACTCCATGCGACCGATTTCTATCGATATATAACCTCTAAGCTCGTACGTCTCAGAGAAGGGCGTTAAGCAAGAGAATAAATTCTCCGCCGCCAAACAGATATATATTTAATAGAGATCAATCAGCACAGAACAAAATCCAATGTCAGACACACAGTCCATTTACAAGTTCGTTCTGGGTCTGAACGAAACCGGAGGCACTCAATACCTCGCATATCCGTACAATCAACAAGTACGTCCGGACGGCTACTACTTCAGCCCCTTCAAGGTAGCTACTCCCATCATGAGCATCGGTAACACCCCTCCATTTGATGTGCAGATCATCGGTCTTGCACCGTCTTCATATCTTCGACTTTCAATCGTCGATCAATTATTTGAAATGAGAATTAACTCGGCCTTTTCAAATAATTCACGCATATTTAGAATTTCAAATCAATTCATTTTGATGGTTAAATTATTTGATATCACTAATTCTGTTCTTTAATGCAAATTCACGCCAAACACATTCAACCATCAAATATCACATAAACCGAGCAAATTCAATTTATTTCCATTCCATATCATTTATAATATTTTATCACTATTTATTGCAATTTTTATTTATTTAAAAATAGCCAATTCATTCAAACGACGCTTCAGGCCATAACGCGGCCGTGGCGCTGTTTTTCTTCAGATTTGATTTACTCATATCTGAAAATCTAACTGTTGGATCTTCACAATTTTTATATCATTAGAAAGATCTTTCCAAAACAAATCCAATGATTTCAGTTTTTGGAAAATCCGACGGTCGGATATCCCCACTAATCGTTTGAAGTTACGATTTCAAAATACGAACTGCAGCGTCGTTATTTGATTTAATTTAATTATATTTATATATATAAATATAATCGATTCTGGCATTGTTTTTCTTCAGATTTGAATTAAACATTCCAGAAAATCCAACCGTTGGATCTTCACAAAGTGGGTGTCGTTGGGAAGATATTTCCAAAGCGAGCCAATGTTTTCGGTTTCGGGAAAATCCGATGGTCAGATCTCCCGCACTAATCATTTGAAATAACGGTTTCAAAACATGAATTGCAGCTTCATTATTCGATTTATTTTAAATATATTTATATAAATATAACTCATTCTTCGATTTCAAAACCATATCCACTTTATATATTTGATAAAAATGATATTTTTATCATCAAAAATACTTATTCCTCACATGAATATTTTTAGCACTTCATATTCACAATAAAAATGTAGATTTTATTGTTCAATCTATATATTCAACACATGAATGTTGTTGACTTCACACATACGATAAAAATATGATTTTTATCATTCTAGTCCTTTATTCAACACATGAATATTTTCTATAGTTTATATATATAATAAAAATGTGATTTTTGTTGTAAAACACTTTATTTCAAAACAAGATTATTTTATATAGTTCATACATAAGGTAAAAAATGTTATATTTGGTGTTAAAACAATTTATTTAAAATACTAATTTCTTATATAGTTTATATATATAATAAAAATGTTATTTTTATCTTTCAAAGAATTTATTCGACACATGAACTTCTACTCAGCACAGGAATTTCTATTCAACACTTGAATATAGTTTTCAACACATGAAAATAATTCTAACGCATGAATATTATTGAAAATTTCGGCAGCATAACGGCAGGGTAGTTAAAACCGGGACCGTCCCTAGTACAGCTCCTCGCTCTACCTTAAAACCTCGTGGTTTTTGACAATGGGGATTTCATGCATCTAGTTCGCACATTGGCGAGCATGTTTTTCTTTCATTTCCACAACCTATTCTAATTTTGCTTTCAACCACAAATGGATATTTTCCAACCACAATTAATCATTCTCAACCACAAACAATTCTACTAACCATTCGCATTATTCACCAAATTTCACATCAACCAAATAGGCCAAACAATATCACAACCAATAAATATCGTCCATGGTATGTGGACGAGGGGAGTATGTGTGTATATATATATATATATATATATATATATATATATATATATATTCGTATATAAATATATTTCAATTTCATTTCAATCATTTCGACGCATATACAATTTTTACAACGTTTATATAACTTAAACATCGAACATACAATTTATACAATGCTTATACATGAGGTGTACAACGCTTATATAACTCATACATCGACTATATAATTTATACATCGTTGTTTTCCTTATCATTTATAAATTAGAAATCTCACATTGGGTTCCACTCCATCAAAAATAGCAGAAGGCTCAAAAAAATATCTGGTCTCTTCTAAAATGTAGAAAACGTCCATACGAGTCCATTGTCTCTTGTTTCACTGGATTTTGACCACATAGCAAAAAGATATGATTTTTATTGTAAAATTATAAACCGTAGCGCTTTAAAGTGCTATAGAATAGTTTAAAATAAAATAGGTCGTTACCTCTCAGAAATCGTTCAAAACTAGGTTTGATTCTTGCTTTCAATCCGCTACGCGATACGAAGATCGGGTTGTACCACGTCGAAGAGGAGGGAGGGGCGCACCTACGTCGGAAGTGGGGCCCACTTCGGTGGCTCCAGTCGACGGTAGCGGCGTTCGAAACACGGTGGATTTCGAGGGTCGATCCAGGCGAAATACCCAATGATACGGGGCGAGATAGGTATGGATGTGGAGCTTGAGAGGAGTACTTCAAAATCCCAAACTGGGGCACTCGAATTTATTGCGTGGATTTGGAGTTATGGGGGAGAGAAGGGGGGAGCTCTGGTCGCCGTTCGCAACAAGAAGAATCAGGGAGAGAGAAAAATAAAGTGGCCAATCAAATTTTTTCTTTTATTTATTTATTTTAAAAAATCCAAAAATACCCCTTATCTCATACGAACTCCAATCCAAACCCAACGTGTAACAACCCGCATTCTACGCATCAGAGGATCGTAGAATATTTATTTCCTTCTCATATTAGGTAGTATGGTTATGTAACTTTGGGAAACGACTATTGGGGTCATTTCCCATGTTCATGATTTTTGCCGATTTTTAAAATGACCGGTTTGCCCCTAGCTGATCTTGTTTTGGCCATAACTTTTGATTGGGAAGGAATTTTGACCTGAAACCACTTCAATTAGATTCGTTTGATGGTTTACCTTTCCGTACAGTGGTCATAATAGCTAAACGGACTTACCATTTGGGAGATATGGCTGAAATAAGGTTTGGAAGGTGAAAAACTACTTAACCGGGCCAAATAGGGTGATTAGTGAATGGGCCCATAACCCATTTCGAGATTAGGGTTATGGGGAGGCTAAAAAGGGTTAGAGTTTCATTCCATTTCATTTTTCTAGCCTCCACTTACCTCTTAGAAACCCTAAAAATGGCCTCCAACCTCTAAATCACCCCCAAACCACTTTCTAATTAAAGATTAAGCTTAACAACATCTAATCAAGGGAGATCTTCACCAAATCAAGATTAGAGCTGCTGATTGGCATTGGTATTCGCGCCATATCAGATATTTATTTCAGATCTAAGGCTTATTTGTGGCTAAGGTGAGCGATTTGCATAGTTCCTCACTAATTATGGCTAATTAAGGGTAATTAGTGTTAATTAGCGAAGTTAAACATGATAAAATTCTGGAAAAATATTTATAAATTATTATATGATGTTTTAGACCTCTGATATGAACTTGGGTTAATCTGGTTAAGTTTTGCTAATCCTATCATTAATTATGCTTAAACATGTTTAAGGGAAAATATGGGGTTTTGGCTATGTTTGATCCATTTTAACCTATCATATTGTTGTTTTGGTGTTTGTGGTTGATTATACATGTTGCTATGACTGAATGGTATGCTTTGTGATTGATTAGAATAGTTGGAATGGTCGAAAACGCCGTCGAGTGGCGTAAACTGCTTGCTGGAAAAAGTGCAGGAAATTGGCCGATCCGGATCGGAACGGAGAAAAGGACCCGATCCGAACCACCTCCCACGCGAGTTCAGAAGCTCCGATCCTCTCCGTTAACATTGTATGGCAACGCGACTTGGAGACTACGATCCGATCCATCATCCTAAGAAGACCTCCGATCCGAGGTTGGGAGAAAAGGAGGAAGCCTGTGCTCCGACCCGAACCGATGGTACCTTCCGATTCGATCCGAAGAAGCTTGCCAAGGAGTGTAGACCTGTGTTGGAGATTCCGAACCGATTTGATTGCTTAGGGAGGAGCATTCCGATCCGAACCGAACTGAGGATTAGGGGTAGATCTGAACCGACCCGGTGATGACCAATAACCCGAGATGCAAAGGTAGTCCAAACGGAAGCTAGAGCTCAGGATCCAGTTGGGAACCAATGAGTTCACTTCATGATTGGGCTTTGCTGCGGGACGTGTGCTAAGGAGTTGTCGACGTTCATAACTTCGATTCACCACTGAAAAGGAATGATGGGCTACGTATCAGTGCAGTAGAGTCATCATGACTCGAGGGGCAAAGTGATCGTAGCAAGAATATGAGCCAGTGCAGTGGAGTCGTTGTGACTCCATGGGGCAGAGTGGACATAGTTAAGGATTAGTAAGGCTATGAGCCAGTGCAGTGGAGCCGTTGTGACTCCATGGGGCAAAGTGGACATAGCTAAGGATTAGTGGCTATGGATCAGTGCAGTGGAGTCGTTGTGACTTCATGGGGCAGAGTGATCATAGCAAAGTATTGGGTGATTGAAGTGGTGGATATCGTATGCTTTACGCACTGAGTGAGAGATGTGAGGATGGTTGCTATGTTTGATTGTTTGCCATCACTTTGACATTCACATCGCCACCCCCGTTATCTTTACACCATTTGTTCAGTGGCACCTTAGAGCGTTGTACAGTATGTAGTGCTAACTCTTTGGTTGCAGGTCCAGGTTCAGGTATGGTTTAGTATACCTGTTATTGTTATGTTTAGCTGCTTATCGCTCATACCAGACTTTTTGTCTGACCCAGAATTTTATGTCTCTTCTTATTACTCTGGGTGCTCACACGAGCAGACTAGAGACAGGTTAGTTGGTGATGTGCGAGTAGTAGATTCGGAGTCGAGCAGGAGGCTTCCACGTATGATATATATAGATATTCTCCCTGTGTCATTGCTGGTCACTACATTGGGCATTAGTAGTGTACCTTTCTTGTTTAGCTTTTTGAGACAGTTTTAAAAGTTGTAATAATGTTGGCTTTGGATCATAAGCTATACTTTGGATTTTCCGCTGCTATGATAGTTGTTTTTAGCTTATGTACTGTCTCACCTGTTTTATGTCAAGTACGTTGTTATTATATTTTGTTCCATGCGCTGTGAGACATTCTACAGGTTCCTTGTTGATTCTTTGTCTTCTTTCTTCCCTTTTCTGACGACCGTCCCGTGCTAATTGGACATGTGTACAACGCACTTTTGGAGTAAGTGTCGGTTGGTGTGAAGACCCGCAACTTCCCCGTAAAGGAAAGCGTCGGATAGTTCGAGAACAAACCACAACAGAACGCATACAGAAGAACGTTTCATTGTATATTACAACAATGCATCAGATGACAAGAATATACAGAGTAAAAATGAATATTACACAGAAATATCAGAGATTTAATTACATTTAAATACATCGCAGCGGAAAATAATACAATACACAACTTAGAATGAGATATACGGATACAAAGCTTTCCGGATATCGTTCCAGCTGTGAACCAGGATCCTGTGAATAAAATCTGCAAAACCGAAACTACTAGCTGCCCGTGTCAAAATAAGGGCACCCAGAGTTTAGGTTAAAACAATAAACTCCAGGTCAGTCATGTGACTGGTGTGAGAACTAAAACAGTTATTAATCTTTATTTTAAATCATTAGGTAAATCAAGGGACCACGCCGTATAACACGGAACGGGTTTCCTCCCAAGAATACCAGTGCATAAAACAAACAGCGCAATGCTAAATAAAGAAAAATGAAGCTGTTATAAGACCCAGGTCCCATCACACAATGCAACGCAGTCGAGGATAGGGTTTTCCCTTATAACAGCCAAAGAATGCTTGATACGTTTTAAAACAAATCATTTGATACTATTATAAGTGCATAGTGTATAAAACAACTTCAAATCATAAGTATCAATCATAGGCGGCATAAGCGCCCCATCCCACTATGTCGCCATATATAGGATTACAATTAAAACCGCAAATGTCACGTATTTGGAAATTGGATTTCCGTCTATGAACCGAGGCAAAAGATAGTCCTCAACCGACTCGAGACGCTCTAGTCCGTGTCTCAGGACCCAGACACAGGTGGGCCCTTGGATCGTCAGGGCCGGTCCACCGATGTGGATTAAAATGCCTGAACACTACGTTTCCCCACCCTATGGGGTGTAAGTCTGGTCCGTCAGCCGACCAGAATGCATCGGCCGAAACCGATATAACCGAGGCGCCTCGCAACAGCAACAACCACATAAGTCAAACTCGTCAGGGCGTGTAAAACCACTGACGCCACTTCTAACTAGAAAGAAACGCAAGTCCTCCCTGAGGTCCGTCTCCCGTTTTTGGTTCATACCTGGTGTGAAACACGCGAGGTAAACGTTACACAAAGCTACGCCACAAAGGCCGTGCTTTGATCATCACCACAAGACTTTGCTTTTCAACAGAAGCCTTGATCATTTGCATCTTAGCATGCCACACAGGCAAACCATCCTATGCAACCGATATCAGTCACACAGAATGAAATCCGATGTCAGACACACAGTCCATTTACAAGTCCGTTCTGGGTCTGAACGAAACCGGAGGCACCTAGTACCCCGCATATCCATCGATCTCCAAGTACGTCTGGACGATCACTAACTGTTTCCATCTTCTTGGGTGTACAGCCCAATCAAGATCATCAGTTATCACCCAAACGACGTGAAGACCTCAGGTCTTCGACTATCGTCTTCATCTTCGACTTATCGTCGTATCAGTTATTCAGAATGGGATAAACCCGGTCTTCCCGAATAACTCGCGTATATTTTAAATAAGTGTTACACAAACACAACATACGCCTCATTCCAATCCATCAGTCACTAACCGTAAATTAATCAAGAGAATAATTCCCCAAATATTAACCCCGAAGGCCGAAACCAACATCAGATCAATATCCAGAAAGCCATTCTACTTAGCTAACCGACAGTTAGTTTCTAATTTCACATTCATAGGGAAAGGTTCCCATTAATTTTATCAAAGATAAATTCTTGAATTTATTCTTTAATCAACTTTTGAATATCAATTCAAACTAGTCGGGATTAGCGAACCTTACCGAAGTAATCATTTGTTATAATTTCCCAATCCCAACCTATTCATCCCATGAAGTAAAACTGGGAATACTTCATATCTAACACCACAGTGTTATCGGTAAATTCAATTACCATTTCACGTTCAAATCTAATTAAAGATTTAACTATCGCCTGGAGCAAAACTGGTGATACTCCATTCTCGATCTTTTCAATCTAATTAAAGATTCATTAAAACTCCACTTAGTTTTAATCATTATCTGGGTTAAAGAATCAGTGTCATTTAAAACACGATTCACGGTAAACCCAAAATCCCATTCCATTAATTATCGGGTTAAAGAACAAGTGTTATTTAAAACACTGTTCACGATGAACCCAAAAATCAATATCGATTCAATTCCAATTAAATATTATTTAATTGGTACACTTCATTAAATCTAAATAAAAAGATTTAATCTTTTCTCAACTGGGTTCAAGAACAGTGTTAGTGAAGACACCATTCACGACAAACCCAAATCACATTCGATATTCAATACAAGGCTCTGAATAGAAAATATATCGGCTTATATTCAATATCGAATTCTACGACTAACAAATGCCGTATTGGAAATAACGATATAAATATATATCTTTCAAATTTCCATAACAACACCTGTATAATCACGAATTCCAACATCGAAATATTCCGAAGACAATTTCGATTCAAATCCCCTCCAATGCAATCATTGGAAATTTTGGTTATTTTCAAAACCATTTCAAATTCAATTTATTTATTTAAAAATAAATAGAATTATAATTCTAGTTCAAAACTAGTTCATTTCGATAAAAATCTATTTTTATCTTTTCAAATATGGAGTTTTTCATCCCAAATCTTCACAAATCATTTCTTATGATTTTACACAAATTATTACTATTTTTAATAATTTTATCAAGGCCCGTACAGTCGATTTCCATTAACGGCCATCGAACTGCACTTACAGCGACCTTTTTCGAATTTGATTTGGACGTATCTCCAAATCCAACCGTTAGATTTCAAATTTCTAACATTCATTAGAAAGCTCTTTTCGATACGAACCCAACGGTTCCGGTTTTAGGAGAATCCGACGGTCGGATCTCCCGCAATGTCCGTTCGAAATAAATGGTCGAAATTCACGAACTGCCACGGCGCGGCGCGTTCTATTCAGGCCATTATATTATATATATAATATATATAATATATACTTCGTCGATTTCTATTTAAAACGAATTATATAAATAGTTTTAAATTCGTTTCAAAAGCAATTTCAACCTCCTTTTCAATTCAAATCAAAATTGAATTCTTCTTTATAAATTCGTTTCAAAATTCATTTATATTCAATTCAAATTTCAATTCAATTTGAATTCATTTCAATTCGTTTTCAATTCAATTCATTTCGAAATCGTTTTCAATTCAATTCATTTCGAAATCGTTTTCAATTCAATTCATTTCGAAATCGTTTTCAATTCAATTCATTTCGAAATCGTTTTCAATTCAATTCATTTCGAAATCGTTTTCAATTCAATTCATTTCGAAATCGTTTTCAATTCAATTCATTTCGAAATCGTTTTCAATTCAATTCATTTCGAAATCGTTTTCAATTCAATTCATTTCGAAATCGTTTTCAATTCAATTCAAAATATTCGATTTCGAAATCACTTTTCAATATTCATTTTAAAATGAATAAAATCGATATAAATATCGTTTACGTCAAAATGGCGTCAATCTAATCAACACGGCTTCATAAATTTCTATTTTCAAATATTCTATTTCAAATATTTCCTATTATCAAAATATTTGTTATTATCAAAATATTCTTTATTTTCACGATTGGAATGAGGCCCAATCAATTACCATATAAAATTAATTATATGGATTTTCATACAACACATGTATATAATAACATTGAAAATAATCAACCATCAACCAAAGTGCACTACACTGTATAAGCATCAAATATAGATATTCAACGCTAATAACAGCCTGTCAATCAATCGATCGACATATTTAATCAATCGGGATGAGTGAAATTCATATTTCATCCCAACACCCGTGTGGGGTTTCAAACAATCAAACACAGATTTTAGTTGTGCAGTTGGGCGATGTGTAAAATTTATCGTCCCAATCAATGTCATTCAAATAAGTGTACATAAACAAACCATCTGGTTTGTAAATGAATATTTATTTATTCACTTCACTATTTTCATATTCACGTTAAAAATTATATTTTTAACGTTAAAACATTTTATTTCAACCTATGAATTTCTATTCAATTCATTTTTTCAATAAAATGATATTTTTATTTTTCTAACATATTTTAGAAAATTTCGGCGGCATAACGGCACGATACTAGAAACGGGACAAGGCCTAGCCTAATCCCCGGTCTAGTGAAGGCCCACGCCATTCACACATCAATCAAATCAATTCGTTGTGTAAACCACAAAATTTGGAGTAAGAGTCTAACCTAGCCTTACTCCTTCGCCTTATAACGGCGCACGTCTAATCCTAACCAATTTATCGATTCGATTTTTCACACCACAAACCACATTCAAACCGATATCGCAATCAATCACCAAACAGTCAAACAAACAAGTCCATGGTCTGTGGACGATTGTGTCGGGTGCTACTAAACACCGTCTGCATCCTAGTATATATATATATAACTAGAAAAGTAAATTGAAAGGTGAGAAATTCTCACATATAGCTATCCTAGCTCCACGGCACTTCATTGATAGAAATCTTCATTGCTATTGCATCTTCGTCATTTTCGTTGCCCGTAGCCACTACATATATATAAATCGAATTTTTATTTCGTTATTCAATATATAAAAATCGAATTTTTACTTTGCTGTTCAATATATAAAAATTCTATTTTTCTATCGAAGTTCAATATATAAAAATTCCATTTTTCTATCGAAGTTCAATATATAAAAATTCTATTTTTCTATCGAAGTTCAATATATAAAAATTCCATTTTTCTATCGAAGTTCAATATATAAAAATTCTATTTTTCTATCGAAGTTCAATATATAAAAATTCCATTTTTCTATCGAAGTTCAATATATAAAAATTCCATTTTTCTATCGAAGTTCAATATATAAAAATTCTATTTTTCTTGCGATGCCATATAGATAAAAATTCCATTTCAAAAATATAGACTTCGCCTTTTCTAATAAAAAGTTTTCCCCTTTTTTTTCTAATAAAGATCAAATCTTTTTCCTTTTAAAGTTAAAACCTTTTCCTATTTTAAAGTTAAAACCCTTTTCCTATATTAAACCTTAAAATAAAATTCAATTTTATACTAAAATAAAATTCAGTTTTACTAAAATAAAATTCTGTTTTAACCTAAAATAAAATTCTGTTTTAACATCAAAATAAAATTCTGTTGTTTTTTTTTTTTTCTATAAATCAATTCAGTTTATAAAATCTATTATAATCAGTTTATAAAATCTTTAACAATCAAATCTAAAATCAATTTTAAATTCTTTTTAAATCAGTTTTTAAACAAACCCAAAAAAAAAAAAAAAGCAGTTTTAAAGGTAAATAAAAAAACAGAATTGAAAATGAAAATAAAATAAAATAAAAAAACCACTTACAGTAAAAATCGAAGGCGGCGGCGGGGGACGTTGGTGCAGGCGACGATGGGCCAGCTAGGTGGCGGCGCATCTGGTTTGGGCGGTCGTGGGGGCTCGGGGTTGTGGGTTTCGCGCTTTGGGCTAGGGGATGGACGGTCGGAGGGGAGGGGGAGTGCGGTCGGAGGTGGAGAGGCCAGGGGCGGAGGTGCGGCGCCTGCGGTGGCTTCCCTCGGGCGATCGATGGCCTTCAGCGGGTTTTTTTTTTTTCCTTTTTTTTTTTTTTATTTCGATCTGAAGTATGAATTGAGGGGGGGGCCAGAGCGGTTTTAAGGGGAGAGAAGGTTTTTTTTTTTTTATTATTATATTTGGCTAAAAGGTTGACTTTTACATATGACCTCGAAACGAGGCCCACCGCCTGTCGCCCATAGCGTTTCACCCCCATTCCGAACACAATGGGATATGTATCGCACGCTGATTCGATTGTTACAATCAGTTTCCTTTTGAATTTACATTTAAATCACTATATTGAATTTTAAACGTACATTTCAAATTACCGGGGTCACATACTAACTAGAAAAATTCCAGAAAAATATTTTCTAGCTTCGTATTGACGATACGGTCCTAACAAAACCAGTTTCGTCGAATTCTGAGACCGTTTGAAAAATGGCCATTTTCCAGTCGATTAAAATCAACTGAAACGGGTCAAACGCGTTTTCCTTTGCTACGCTCACATATTGATTCGAAAAATTATGAAATTTGGAATCTAGCAATAACTTAACACCACGGACCCAACAAAACTGATTTCGCCGAAATCCGAGGTCGTTTGCAAAATTGCTATTTTTAAGGGCCTTATATATATAAAAAAAATATATAAATTCCACAGCGACTATTTCTAATTTTCAACTGGACATATCTTATCATTTATAAAGTGAAATCTCAGTTTGTTTACTTCGTTGGAAAGATATCGTCAATTAGATCCTAATGTTTTTGGTTTCACTAAAATCCGGATTGTTTTGCTCCCGGTACATTCAATTGAAGTTTGAAATCGAATTATCGAACTACCGCGCCATTTTCAATTCTATTTATAATTATATATAAATATTTATATTCTAACGACGACGCGTATATTATATACGTTCGAATTCTATTCAAAATAAATTTCTCGTCGATATTATTTAAAATAATTCATTTTAAATAATCAAAATTCGCTAAAATTGCCAAAATAAAAATTTTAAACTGGCCCAGATTTTCCGGGTTGTTACAGTTGGTGCGGGGCGGGCCATCACATTTGGTATCAGAGCTCTAGGTTGCGTAGTTAACCTAAGGAAAGACACTAGGGAGAGATAGTACGTATATGAGAGTGCGTATTTGTGATTACTTTGGTTTTCAAAAGCTATATATATACTATTTGTATAGCTCAGGATGAAGTCGCACTGCACTAGCACCACTATGGAGATGGTTAATCGTTTTCTCTTTACAGATTGAACGATGAGTCGATACGCAAGAGGTGCTGGTATAGGGGCCATGATATACACGTAAATGTGTATATTTTATCCGCATATTTATCTTATTTTATCTTTTAAATAATTGATATTGTGTATTTATAGCTGTGTTTTCAGATTGTTGACAAGAATCATGGTTTAGAGCATTTGATGAATAAAGCATGAAGAATTTGCTGAAAAAGAGTGAAGTTAAAATTACTTAAGCTTGAAGAGTTTAAAGCTTGAAGAACGGTTGCAAATAGAGTTCAGTTGGGTAGATTTGGCTCACTAAAGATTCATATTGTGTTCACATTGGCTCAATTGCAGACCATTTCACTCATGTAGCGTTCACATTAGCTCCTTTGCAAGGCTTCTCATTCATGCACTGCACGCGTTCACACTGGCTCACTTACAAGGCCTCTTACTCTACAACCCCGTTCACACTAGCTTATGTGTTATTTGGGATAATTCTTTAGTCCCACATTGTGGAATTTGCCAAGTAGTCTTTGTCATATCAGCTATAAATACACTTTATCTCATTCATTGTAAAACACACTTAGTTTTATTCTGTAATCTTTCTCTTGGAATAAAACTCTTCTTCCTCTGTTCTATTTAGTTTTAGTTTTATTTATGTTCATGTCATTTAATTTCTATTTTTCCTCTTCTTTATCTATGTCTAGCTAATCCCCTTTGATTAGGGGGTGATGACGCTAATAGATATGATTCAACATGAATCACATAGCCAATAGATGAGGACTTTATATATGTAGATCTAGATCTGAATCAAGGGTTAGATCTGAACCTTCATATTCTGTGTCGTTTAAGAGCTATGCTCCTTCACAGAGTATATTCGTGTTCGATCTAACAATTATCAGATTTAGATCTAATTTTAGGTTTTTAGAAATTAATTTGTGAATCTGTCCTGATAGTCTATGGTTGTTTAAGAGCTCAGCTCCTGCATAGGCTATGCTTGTCGTTGTTTACTTATTTGTTTCTAAAAATCTATTTATCGTTGATTCGTGTTTGTGACAGAAACATGAATTAGATCTATATTTATTTGTTGGCTATTGATGATTGTGAATCTAGTCTATGTCATTATCCCCTAATTGCTTTCTCTTATTGTTAAAACTCTCTTTTTATTTATTTTCTGTGTTTGCAACCAATCAAAATTCTGAATAACTTGATTGGATTTATTGATTAAAATATTTTTGGTCCCAGAGTTCGACACCCTCTACAACAATCCTTGCTGTTTAGGAAAGCCGAACGGATTTTACAGTTGTTTACAATTGTATAATTTGTTCGTAAACAAATTTTGGCGCCGTTGCCGGGGACCAAAATAATTTAAATTCGTAGATCCTTCGGGTTAATTTGTTATTTTATTTTTTGTTAAAAAAAAGCAAAAAAATATTTTTATTTTGTTTCTTTTTGTTTTCTAGTATAGATAGAAAAAAAAATTGTAACACCCCGCCTCCGCTAGGGTCACTCGCAAAGGAATGCACTAGCTTTAGAGGGGCATTATTGGTAAACATGCACAGAAATATCACAAGACAGAACATATATAAATAGCGGAAGTAAAATCAAACTTTCATAACATGAATAAATAAGGTCTAAAGCCTTTTACATCAGAGTACATCAAAACCTGTCTTGCAATAATAAAGAAGCATAAAAACCTTTTCATAAATTATTCCCCAAGTAAAAACAGTAAAGTAGCCATAGCCAAGAGAAGTCCAAGCCATCCATGATGACCTTCAGGTAGAAGAAGTCCGAACTAAACAGCATTGTTTCCTCCCTGTAACCTGGGGGGGGGGGAAACGGAAGAAAAGAGGCGAAACAAAACGGGTCAGTCAAAAAGACTGAGTAAGTCCTATCTACTTCCAGTATAAAAACAGGTAAAGGTAACATGACATGCATAAACTGAAAGTAAACATAAGGATAACTACAAGACAGATAAACCAGGATGGCCGGTTGAACTACTGTGGCAAGGTAAACCAAGGTATCATGATAAACTGCGATGTTATGATAAGTCAAGGTATCACATCGTCAGATTTCTAACGAGTACATTATCCCAAGGTATCTAGTCCTAACATGTATATTTGCTCTGCACCTCTCGTACTAGTATCCCTACCCGCGCCATGAACGTCCCTTGCTCAAAGTCGTGTAATGGTCCATGTCAACCTAATATATCACATATACAGGTTACTCACATCATATGTTTCTTTTCATGTATATAAGTTCAGTCCTTTGTCGTACCTCGTACGGGCTTCCCCATGTCGTATTATCCTTGAAGTCGTTTGGACTGTCACCTTTGTTCTAGCTAGGTTCTTCCATATGAATCATCGTTTGAACTATTAGGACTTACGCCACCTAGCACCACTAGGGATTACGCTTACCTATTGCACGCTTTCGTATTTCGGTCTGGGTTAAACCACCTAGGCCACTAGGGATTACGCTAACCCTCAACCGCGCCCTTTTTCCCACGCATTCATCGTGAATCGTTTTTCTATAACTGGATGCACATGTATCACATCGCGCTATCCGAGTCCTGTCACCGGCCAAAACAAGAAATACAGGACTCGGTCGGGAGCTTTAGATTTATCTGCCGATGCAGATACTAAGGTCTGCTTTTCTACACGTGGCTATGGTCCCACGAGACCCCTCCCTCAACTAGTGAAAGGCAACACAAGAGAAAATCTTGCATGAGAACTACACTCCGGCCAACCCACATCCTACGGCCTACCTCACCCATAATTAGATAGCAAATTATGGTCTGTTGGGTGTTCCCTGCCTTTCCGTACGTACACGCTTGACTCAAGATGGTAGATGATCGACGAACTTGCTATCTCGGGCACCTTATGTGTTCGTCGGCTCACTGCTATCCACCCCAGTCTTTAGGTCGCTCGCATAGCAACCAAGGCATATTCTTGGTTCTTCTACCGCAGACCTCAACCTCCCGTGAGCCTAGTATGATGACCTGGCAGCTCACGGAGGGATCCCAAGAATATCCTCACGTTCCCCGAAGCCGCTGCTTCGTTACCCAGTTCGTTGGAGCCTTTATCTAAATCAGATAGCCTGCTCCTCCACGCATACTTAAACGTCGACCTAACGTATCGGGTTACTAATCTGTCTAAGAAGTGGTCCAGATTTCCTTGGCTAAGAATTATTACTTAGTTTCCTTTAACTAAGGTTTACCACCTAGCCTTATTTCCATTACCCTTGTTAACTATGGTTATTCTCCTAATCCTCTGAGTTAGGGTTTATCCAATGGGTTAAGTGCCACTTAAGTTCATAACTTAGCCCGTCTACCAACCATGTCAAAATTGGCTAAGTATCCAAGTCCAAGACTTAACCCCACAAACCATGTGTCAAGCCGGCTAAGTATATCAAGCAATCCATAACTTAACCTCGTCTAATTATCATTTTAGATTGGTTAATTATATAAATTAACTTGACCCTGTCAAATTACCGAGTCAAATCGGTCAAGCGTCATTAGGCAAATCGAGTTACTTAACCTACCCGAGCTTATTTATGTTTGGTTAAGTATCATTAGCCTAATCAAATTACTTATCCCATTTGTCCATATCATATTCGGTTAAGCCTCATCAATCAAATTAACTTAACCCTATTTTGTGGCATTAATTATTTAATGCACCCCAACCTCTCACATTAGACTTCGTTGTGGTTACTAGTTAAGCCGGGCGGGTCCGGGTAGATTTACACCACAACTTGGTCTAACCTCGGGTTCAAGCACAACATGACCAACTTCTCACATTGAGTCCTATTGTTTGCAACTACTAGTTAGGCCGGTCGGTTCCGGGTAGTTTTACGTTGCAAACTCAACCCAACCTCGAGTTGGCCACTTTCATGTTTAGTCTAGTATCATGTTCATAGTTAAGTTTTCAAGCAATTGGGTAGACCTAACTTAATAGGTAAATTCCCAATGGGTAGACCTAACTTAATAGGTAAATTCCCAAGCTTATGTTTTTATGTTTTCAAGTATTCGCATGTCCTACTTAACGTCACATGTTATCCCGTTATACCCTTTTTACCCAAATTATGGTTCATGCCAAGTTTAGCTCGCCTACCATGTTCTCATGCAACTTCGAGTTAAGTTTTCATGCTATATTCGCGCTTGTCTACCCTCAACCCAAATCGTGTTCCAACGCAAGAATGGACGAGTCACATCGCAAAGGTACTATGCTACACTATGACCCCAAACATGCATAGCATCATGAGGGTTTGGCTTAAGACATATGTAGGTTCATAAAGGTTTGGCCACAAGCATGCATAACATGAAAACAAAGGGAATTGGCCATAAGTATGCATAATGTCATAAAGGATTTGGCCACAAACTTGCATGTTAACACTAGGGGTTTGGGTTCATAAACATGCATAAGCCCCAAACTATAATCTTAGCCAATGTTTCCCAAGTAAAAATAGTTCCTAAAGGTTCATGCTAGCATTTCATACATAAAGATCCAAACTTGCAAGTTAAAATAGGTTATGCATAGCATGAGAGGCATAATTAAGTCACTCACATTACCTAAAACCATAAATATGAACACAAGAGGCAAGGTAAGGTTCACATAGGTTCGCATAATCATGTTTAGCCTCATTTTATCCCATGTCATTATCAAAACTACCGTTTCCATCTAAAAGTAGCTAGAACTTACTTAGTTAGGCCTAGGGAAAGAGGCATGAATCATCTTGGCTAAGAAAGGTGCCTCCTTTATTGAAGAATCGTCATGAAACTCGCATAGAAACGTTGATCTTCCTTCCTTTTGGCGTAGCTAGCTTGCACCACTTGATTTGAACCCGATTTGAGTGCTTAGGCTTTAGGAAAAGGGAATGGAGGCCATGATCACTTGGCATTTGGGCAGCACTTTGTGGAGAGGGTGAGTTATGAGGGTTTAGGGGGGCTTAGGGGTGTTTTTATAGAGATTAGGAGTGTTTTAGGCCATAGGATTAGATCTAGGATAGGTTAGGACCATCAGATCTCGGAAGTTTCCAGAATCAGCCCAATAGCAAGCCCAGGTGAGCCAAGCAGGTGCACCAGGCAATTTAGCCCGGCCACCCCCTGTCGACTGGCATGTCGACAGGGCTGTCGACTTGGTCTGGGCCCAAGTCGACAGGCCTGTCGACAGCCCTGTCGACATGGCCTAGGCGGGGAAAATTCCCGCCTAGCCCCAGATTTGGATTTTCAAACTGATTTCCGAATTTCAAATTTTCACTAATCTTCCTTGGGCCTTTAATGGGTCATACGGACTCCGATTCTCGAAAACTCGGACTCTATTTCGCGTATTTTTCCGAGACGAACGTAATGGTGAATCCCGTTTACCTTAATTCTAGAAGTTTAAACAAAACATCTTTCATTTATATGCTTTACCGGTTCATATGCTTCGCGTATCATTGTATACGTATGTAAATCTCTTACTTCTTAAAATGTAATCATACGGGGTGTCACATCCTCCCACCCTTAAAGAATTTCGTCCCCGAAATTCAAAAGTAGTAGGATTTATGTCCCCATATTAGCATCCAGAAGTGTTCAGCCAACTGTTGCAAACAGGTGCACATGTGCAAAAGTGAATCACATCGTAGAAAAATATGTATGCCTAACTTGTGGTACCACCTACATGAATGCAATTTCTTAAAAATTTCTTTTTCAAACCATGATGCTGTCATCCTAAATATACTTGCAGTTCTATATGAATGCAAAAATTTGAAAAAGTAATTTCATCCAAATTTTCCCACACCCTTATAAAATAAGAGTGAAGTTCATCCAATTTGAGCGTCCAGAATCCTACCATCCATTATTAATTTAGAAAAATCTAATTTTCTAAATTTTTACGTAACAGAGAGATATCCCGTTTTGTTGTTTTCATTGTTCTTCGTTATCAGACATTATCGTTCAATATTTCACAATTACATTAGACACAACAAATTGCGTAAACAAACAACGTACAAACTTTATTAAGATAGTTTTAGTACATCGTTACAACCAGACGACAAAAGGAACAGCTAAACAATAATAAAATACTATTCTACGGATAACTGATAGAGGTCAATCCCGACGGAAATAGCTACGGATGAGCTCCTCTAAGCTGTCAAGCCTCTCCTCCTGCCGCCGGTTCCCTTGCCTAAGCTCTTACTGTAGGTCTTGCATCCCAGCCCCCAACTGGTCATAAGAGGAACTCATATCCTGGAGCATCTGCTGCTGTGTCTGAGCCATGGCTACCTGTGACTCCAGTGTCTGCGGCTGTGACCTCAAAATATCCTGGTGGCTCCTCATCAAGCGAGCCTGCTGCTGTGAAATATATCTCAGCTCGGTCCTCCAGTCTGGACCCCTAGTAGCCCACGGATCCCAGGCACCTGTGTCCGGAGCCCCCTGTGCCGGGCCCTGATGAGCCCAGGCTCCATCCCCAGCCTGCTCATCATCATGCTGTGGTGCCTGATGGGGGTCCTCAAAGTGTCCAAACTGATCATCATGTGGCTCCTCCTCTTGTTCCTCCTCCTCGTTACCCTCATCCTCTTCCTCATCCAATCCCTCATGCTCCATAGGCTGAGGCTCCCCTTACAGCTCCTGCATATCTATACTCATCCTCCCTAGTGCGGCTTCAGTGATGATAACAGAGGGATGGTTAGAAAGCGTCACATAATCCTCATCATGCATATCCACCCCGAACCAGCGGAAAACTATAGTCCACAGGTTCCCAAAACAAATATTGGAGTGTCTTGCTCCCCTAAAGATCTGGTATTGCTGCAAGATGGTCCTTGCCCAGTTTATTTGTATGCCCCCAAAAATAGCATAAGCAGCGGCCTTAACAACTACGGGGACTCTGTCAAACCCATGATTCTGCCCCGCAATATTATATTGCAATATCCTAATCACAAACCTAGCTAGGGGGCGCAGATGCGCACTATCCCATTGCCTGTCCAGGCCATTAAAAAAAATCCTTCCCCAAACATTCAAATCATCCATCTCCAGGTCATTTATATCAAGTCCCATACCCCGGATATTCAAAATTTCCCCAAATTGGACCTCATTCATAAATATATGGGTACCCTTAACCCATGAACCATAAGTTATCAACCCATTATTATCCACATCAATTTGCAAACGAGCATCAAAAAGCCTTACCATACGCTTGTAGCCTCTCCTCTCGGCTGTGTGCGTATCCAGAATATGAATAAGACCCGCATTAACAAACAAGCTTTCCACGGCGGTTCCCGCAAAATCCGCAAACCTCACCGGTCGGCCTAGAAGCAAATTCCTAGTGGCAAGCTGCATGTAGTGCTCAATTATTCCTGGTTGCTCGTCACACCACTCAACCTCTTGCGCGGTTAGTTGGGGGTAAAGCTCGTAGGGATTGGGTTGATTGGCCATGGCGATTTAAACACGAATTGGAAGAGGGGAACTATAGATCCGGATGGAGAGGATCTCTAGCTTCGATTTAAGCTTAATTTTATGAAGAACGGTGGAAAAACGAGGTGATGGGAGGTGGTGGAGTTGGGGAATTTCGGTTTTGGTGGCTGGGAGGAAGAAGAAAAGGGGTTGGGGTTATGAGCCGAAGCTCTCGGCTTCGGGTTTATATATATATTTTTTTTTTCTGCAGGGTCGACGTGTCGACAGCCCTGTCGACTGGGGGGGGGCATGTCGACTGCCCTGTCGACAGGCCTGTCGACTGGGCCCCCTCTCTTTTTTTTTTTTTTTTTTTTCTTCTTGCTGGTCCTTCCACCCTTCCATTTCCTTATTTCCCCCCCTGACCCAACTCCATTTTCCCGAAACTATTCCCCTATCATACTAAAACCCCTCTTCTAACTCAAAACTGCTTGTAACCGAAGCCAACGTGACTATCGATGGGAGAGAGAAAGGCAAAGAGAATTCAACTAATAAAACAAGGACATTGCTAATGGCTTTTTGGGGAATAACTTCTAAAACAAAGTTTTTCTTGAAAAATGCTTCTTTGTAAACAGTTTTTTTTTTCAAAAAATTTTCAGAAGGTTTTTACAAACTTTTGCCCAGTCTGGTAACCTTCTGCTCTGATACCAAATGTAACACCCCGCCTCCGCTAGGGTCACTCGCAAAGGAATGCACTAGCTTTAGAGGGGCATTATTGGTAAACATGCACAGAAATATCACAAGACAGAACATATATAAATAGCGGAAGTAAAATCAAACTTTCATAACATGAATAAATAAGGTCTAAAGCCTTTTACATCAGAGTACATCAAAACCTGTCTTGCAATAATAAAGAAGCATAAAAACCTTTTCATAAATTATTCCCCAAGTAAAAACAGTAAAGTAGCCATAGCCAAGAGAAGTCCAAGCCATCCATGATGACCTTCAGGTAGAAGAAGTCCGAACTAAACAGCATTGTTTCCTCCCTGTAACCTGGGGGGGGGGAAACGGAAGAAAAGAGGCGAAACAAAACGGGTCAGTCAAAAAGACTGAGTAAGTCCTATCTACTTCCAGTATAAAAACAGGTAAAGGTAACATGACATGCATAAACTGAAAGTAAACATAAGGATAACTACAAGACAGATAAACCAGGATGGCCGGTTGAACTACTGTGGCAAGGTAAACCAAGGTATCATGATAAACTGCGATGTTATGATAAGTCAAGGTATCACATCGTCAGATTTCTAACGAGTACATTATCCCAAGGTATCTAGTCCTAACATGTATATTTGCTCTGCACCTCTCGTACTAGTATCCCTACCCGCGCCATGAACGTCCCTTGCTCAAAGTCGTGTAATGGTCCATGTCAACCTAATATATCACATATACAGGTTACTCACATCATATGTTTCTTTTCATGTATATAAGTTCAGTCCTTTGTCGTACCTCGTACGGGCTTCCCCATGTCGTATTATCCTTGAAGTCGTTTGGACTGTCACCTTTGTTCTAGCTAGGTTCTTCCATATGAATCATCGTTTGAACTATTAGGACTTACGCCACCTAGCACCACTAGGGATTACGCTTACCTATTGCACGCTTTCGTATTTCGGTCTGGGTTAAACCACCTAGGCCACTAGGGATTACGCTAACCCTCAACCGCGCCCTTTTTCCCACGCATTCATCGTGAATCGTTTTTCTATAACTGGATGCACATGTATCACATCGCGCTATCCGAGTCCTGTCACCGGCCAAAACAAGAAATACAGGACTCGGTCGGGAGCTTTAGATTTATCTGCCGATGCAGATACTAAGGTCTGCTTTTCTACACGTGGCTATGGTCCCACGAGACCCCTCCCTCAACTAGTGAAAGGCAACACAAGAGAAAATCTTGCATGAGAACTACACTCCGGCCAACCCACATCCTACGGCCTACCTCACCCATAATTAGATAGCAAATTATGGTCTGTTGGGTGTTCCCTGCCTTTCCGTACGTACACGCTTGACTCAAGATGGTAGATGATCGACGAACTTGCTATCTCGGGCACCTTATGTGTTCGTCGGCTCACTGCTATCCACCCCAGTCTTTAGGTCGCTCGCATAGCAACCAAGGCATATTCTTGGTTCTTCTACCGCAGACCTCAACCTCCCGTGAGCCTAGTATGATGACCTGGCAGCTCACGGAGGGATCCCAAGAATATCCTCACGTTCCCCGAAGCCGCTGCTTCGTTACCCAGTTCGTTGGAGCCTTTATCTAAATCAGATAGCCTGCTCCTCCACGCATACTTAAACGTCGACCTAACGTATCGGGTTACTAATCTGTCTAAGAAGTGGTCCAGATTTCCTTGGCTAAGAATTATTACTTAGTTTCCTTTAACTAAGGTTTACCACCTAGCCTTATTTCCATTACCCTTGTTAACTATGGTTATTCTCCTAATCCTCTGAGTTAGGGTTTATCCAATGGGTTAAGTGCCACTTAAGTTCATAACTTAGCCCGTCTACCAACCATGTCAAAATTGGCTAAGTATCCAAGTCCAAGACTTAACCCCACAAACCATGTGTCAAGCCGGCTAAGTATATCAAGCAATCCATAACTTAACCTCGTCTAATTATCATTTTAGATTGGTTAATTATATAAATTAACTTGACCCTGTCAAATTACCGAGTCAAATCGGTCAAGCGTCATTAGGCAAATCGAGTTACTTAACCTACCCGAGCTTATTTATGTTTGGTTAAGTATCATTAGCCTAATCAAATTACTTATCCCATTTGTCCATATCATATTCGGTTAAGCCTCATCAATCAAATTAACTTAACCCTATTTTGTGGCATTAATTATTTAATGCACCCCAACCTCTCACATTAGACTTCGTTGTGGTTACTAGTTAAGCCGGGCGGGTCCGGGTAGATTTACACCACAACTTGGTCTAACCTCGGGTTCAAGCACAACATGACCAACTTCTCACATTGAGTCCTATTGTTTGCAACTACTAGTTAGGCCGGTCGGTTCCGGGTAGTTTTACGTTGCAAACTCAACCCAACCTCGAGTTGGCCACTTTCATGTTTAGTCTAGTATCATGTTCATAGTTAAGTTTTCAAGCAATTGGGTAGACCTAACTTAATAGGTAAATTCCCAATGGGTAGACCTAACTTAATAGGTAAATTCCCAAGCTTATGTTTTTATGTTTTCAAGTATTCGCATGTCCTACTTAACGTCACATGTTATCCCGTTATACCCTTTTTACCCAAATTATGGTTCATGCCAAGTTTAGCTCGCCTACCATGTTCTCATGCAACTTCGAGTTAAGTTTTCATGCTATATTCGCGCTTGTCTACCCTCAACCCAAATCGTGTTCCAACGCAAGAATGGACGAGTCACATCGCAAAGGTACTATGCTACACTATGACCCCAAACATGCATAGCTTCATGAGGGTTTGGCTTAAGACATATGTAGGTTCATAAAGGTTTGGCCACAAGCATGCATAACATGAAAACAAAGGGAATTGGCCATAAGTATGCATAATGTCATAAAGGATTTGGCCACAAACTTGCATGTTAACACTAGGGGTTTGGGTTCATAAACATGCATAAGCCCCAAACTATAATCTTAGCCAATGTTTCCCAAGTAAAAATAGTTCCTAAAGGTTCATGCTAGCATTTCATACATAAAGATCCAAACTTGCAAGTTAAAATAGGTTATGCATAGCATGAGAGGCATAATTAAGTCACTCACATTACCTAAAACCATAAACATGAACACAAGAGGCAAGGTAAGGTTCACATAGGTTCGCATAATCATGTTTAGCCTCATTTTATCCCATGTCATTATCAAAACTACCGTTTCCATCTAAAAGTAGCTAGAACTTACTTAGTTAGGCCTAGGGAAAGAGGCATGAATCATCTTGGCTAAGAAAGGTGCCTCCTTTATTGAAGAATCGTCATGAAACTCGCATAGAAACGTTGATCTTCCTTCCTTTTGGCGTAGCTAGCTTGCACCACTTGATTTGAACCCGATTTGAGTGCTTAGGCTTTAGGAAAAGGGAATGGAGGCCATGATCACTTGGCATTTGGGCAGCACTTTGTGGAGAGGGTGAGTTATGAGGGTTTAGGGGGGCTTAGGGGTGTTTTTATAGAGATTAGGAGTGTTTTAGGCCATAGGATTAGATCTAGGATAGGTTAGGACCATCAGATCTCGGAAGTTTCCAGAATCAGCCCAATAGCAAGCCCAGGTGAGCCAAGCAGGTGCACCAGGCAATTTAGCCCGGCCACCCCCTGTCGACTGGCATGTCGACAGGGCTGTCGACTTGGTCTGGGCCCAAGTCGACAGGCCTGTCGACAGCCCTGTCGACATGGCCTAGGCGGGGAAAATTCCCGCCTAGCCCCAGATTTGGATTTTCAAACTGATTTCCGAATTTCAAATTTTCACTAATCTTCCTTGGGCCTTTAACGGGTCATACGGACTCCGATTCTCGAAAACTCGGACTCTATTTCGCGTATTTTTCCGAGACGAACGTAATGGTGAATCCCGTTTACCTTAATTCTAGAAGTTTAAACAAAACATCTTTCATTTATATGCTTTACCGGTTCATATGCTTCGCGTATCATTGTATATGTATGTAAATCTCTTACTTCTTAAAATGTAATCATACGGGGTGTCACAAAAATCATTAGTTGATTTGGTATTTGATATACCGTATTCTACCGAATAAGGAAAAAAATTGCCAGATTTTGTTTTTAATTTCTTTCCCTATCTTTCATTTATTTCTTTCCCATTTTTCTTTTATACAATCTTTACTTCATTCTATTTACAACAATAAAAAAAAAGGAAACAAATCTTCGTTGTGCTAATTTTTTCTGATTTCTTTCCACTTTTCTGAAGAAAAAAAAGAAAATATACAAAAATCCTACAATCTACTGCAAAACTCCTCTGTCCATTACAACAGCCACCTCTTTGATCTTGATCATACAGCGCCATAAACTTCACCATCAACACAATCTCCCCTTCTCAAAAACAATCCTCCCTTTTACACAATCACTTCACCCCACTGTCATAAACGCCTACAAACCCATCTTTGCAGTTCAACATCCTACAGAACACGCCCAACCCAACCCAACGACCAACAAGTCATCAGCCCTCACGGTCTACACATCTTCATCTACGAAGCCACACCACCAGCCTCATCCAATTCCCGTCCATACCCTTACCCAGTATTGCAAATATTACAACCATCGGATCCCTCAATATCCCCAAAACCAATCCGCAACTCAGCCCCTCCTCCGTTCAAAAAAATCGACACCATTATCAGGCCAATAATGGGAATGTTGCTGACATGAGGGCGATGTTTACTGACCTCATGAGAGACATGCTTAGGGATGTGCAAGGGGCAGCTCCCAATCCCAGTAATGGTGGTGGTCCAATAGTGCAGGCGCCTAGGGTCGATTTCGCCAAGCTATGCAAGAATTACACTAGCCTTGGTGTGAAGCCGTTCCACAGAACGGAGTCGGCCACAGATATTCAGGATTGGTTAGATAGCTATGATCGTATCTTCGACGACTTGGGTATCGAGGATGCGATGAAGAGAAGGCTAGTGTCTCGTCAGCTGCAAGGGCGAGCGATGAATTGGTGGAATGCTATTAAGACAGCCACTCCAGAGGATCAGGTTACTTGGGATCAGTTTAAGGCTCGCTTTAGCGACAAGTTTATTCCAGCTGCTCAAAAGTCGGAATTGTTTAGGAAGTTCTTGGGGCTTAAGCAGAATGGTAGGGCAGTCTCGGACTATATTGCTGAGTTTGACACTTTGTTGAAGTATGAATTATCCCTTATCGATACTCCTGAGAAGAAGAATGAGAAGTTCATTACTGGTTTGGATGGATACTTAGGGGAAAGGCTTATCAACCACATCGATGAGACCTTTGAATCGATTGTGGGGAAAGATTTGAGATCAGAGAGTCTTTACCCTAAGTCAAAGACTGAGGTTGCATCTGCAGAAGGGCTGAAGCCGCAAGCAGGCGGTGGAGGCAAGAATAACACCCAGAACAAGAGGAAGCAGAACCAAACTAAGGATGGCCAGAAAAAGAGAAAGAAAGATGTTGAGTGCTTTAGCTGTGGTAAGAAGGGCCATTATGCCAAAGAATGTTGGGCCAAGCCAGCGGATAGGAAGTGCTACAACTGTGGCCAAGTGGGACATCATAAGGATAAATGTCCACAGCTGCTTAAAGAGAAGCAGATTGTGAAAGCATACGTTATCAATGTTGTTCCTCCTTCGTCGAATGCCCCAACTGTGACGGAGAAAGGAAAGAATGTCGTCATTCAAGGTATGCTTTCTATTCTTGATGTACCTGTTCGAGTTTTGTTTGATACAGGGGCTTCCTGTTCCTTCATATCTAGTGACCTGGTAGATAGGTTGGGACTGGAACCCGAGATAGTCGATAGACCGTTGGTTGTGACGAACCCGATTGGTGGTTCGACTAACCTTAGTATGATTTGCCGGAATTTGGTCTTATCGAGTCATGGATGTATGTTTGCTTGTGATTGCTTTGTTTTGGGCTTTACTGGGTATGGCATTATATTGGGTAGTGTTTGGTAGTCTACCTAGTGATGGGGTTATGGCTAGTTTTGTAAATTCCCTCGACATCCCGCAGGATGAGTTGTCAGATGTGCCTGTGGTTGGCTAGTATCCGGACGTCTTCGAGGAGGTGACCGGGCTTCCACCACACCGAGAGATTGAGTTCCGTATTGATTTAGTGAAAGATGCCAGACCTATAGTGATGCCACTTCGTCGTATGGCACCAAGGGAGCAGTGAAAGCTCGGGGTGCAAGTAAGCGATCTTTTGAAGAAGGGATTTATCAGAAGAAGTGTCTCCGAGTGGGGAGCACCAGTTGTGTTTGCCACTAAGGCAGATTGTTCCCTTCGTTTGTGTGTGGACTATCGCGAGTTGAATAAGGTGACGAGGAAGAATAAGTATCCTCTGCCGCGGATAGATGATTTGTTTGATCAACTGGAAGGAGCAAGAGTGTTCTCCCAGTTGGACCTCGCGACAGGATTTCATCAGCTCCGGGTAGCGACTGAGAGTGTTCCGAAAATGGCATTTAGGACGCCGTCCGGATTCTATGAGTGGTTGATCATGCCATTTGGGTTGACCAATGCACCTGCATACTTCGTAGATCTTATGAATCGAGTATTCAAAGATCGGTTGAATAAGTTTGTTCTTGTGTTCGTAGACGACATCCTTGTTTACTCGAGGACAGAGGAAGAACACGAGGGACATTTGAGGATAGTGATGGAGGTGTTGAGAAAACACCAATTGAAAGCGAAATTTTCTAAGTGTCACTTCTGCAGGAGGGAAGTGAGATTCTTGGGCCATGTTGTTTCAGAGAATGGTATTATCGTGGACCCTGCAAAGGTGGCTACAGTATAGGATTGGTCTACGCCCAAGAATGCAACAGACGTAAGAAGCTTCTTGGGGTTAGCTGGATATTATCGTAAGTTTATCCAGGACTTCTCCAAGATAGCAGCACCGTTGACTCGGTTGACTAAGAAGAATCAAGCCTTCGTCTGGGACGGAGTGTGTGAGAATGCTTTCAAGAGTCTAAAAGAAAAGTTGACGCGTGCGCCAGTGTTAGTCATTCCTAAAGGGAATGAAGAGATGACGGTATACACGGATGCTTGTGGTATCGGACTAGGTGTTGTATTGATGCAAGGAGGTAGGGTTGTAGCTTATGCTAGTCGGCAACTAAAACCGCATGAGAAAAAGTATCCTACCCATGATTTGGAACTGGCAGCGATCGTGTTCGCGTTGAAGATGTGGAGACATTATCTCTTGGGAGAAAGATTCGAGTTGTTTACCGATCATAAATCATTAAAGTATCTCTTCTCTCAGAAGGATCTAAATCTCCGACAGCAGAGATGGTTAGAGTTCTTGGCTTCGTATGATTTTGATATAGCATATACACCTGGGAAAGGCAATGCGGTAGCCGATGCCTTGAGTAGGAGACATGCCAGTTTAGGGGATATGTTTCTTGAATGGAAGCAACTGGAGTATATCACAGGGTATGATTTCAGACCAAAGTGCGAATTGGATCCAGAGATGTTAGCTAGTTTGACGATCCGACCCACTTTGATTGAGAGGATTGGTTCCAGTCAGAGGGACGATCCTAATCTATTGGAAATCATCTCCAAGATAGAGATGGATATCGACGTCGAGGAGATGAGTTTGTACGGGCTTGATGGAGAAGGATGGCTTAGAAAGAATGGAAGACTAGTTGTACCCAGTGTGAATGGTTTGAGAGATGAAGTGCTTAGGGAATGTTATCACTCAAAACTGACTATACACCCTGGTGGTGATAAGATGTATCGAGACATGAAGCAGACTTACTACTGGGAAGGAATGAAAAGAGACGTTGGGAAGTTTATATCCAAATGCATGAATTGCCAGCTAGTTAAGGCCGAGCAAAAGAAGCCTAGTGGTTTGTTGCAACCATTAAAGGTTCCCGAGTGGAAATGGGAGCAAGTCTCGATGGATTTCATTGATGGTTTGCCAAGGACTAAATCGGGACATGATAGCATTTGGGTAATTGTGGATCGATTGAATAAGAGTGCAAGATTTATACCAGTCAAATCAACCAGAACGGCAGCTAAGTTAGCAGAATTGTATATGAAGTGGGTAGTGAAATTTCATGGAGTACCTAAAAGCATTGTGAGTGACCGAGACCCGTTGTTTACTAGTGGGTTTTGGAAGAGCTTACAAGAGGCTCTAGGGTCAGAATTATATCTCAGTACCGCGTATCATCCTCAAACTGATGGTCAGACAGAGAGGGTGAATCGTATATTGGAAGATCTCTTGAGAGCTTGTATATTGGATTTTGGTGGATCATGGGATGACCATTTGCATCTAGTAGAGTTTGCATATAATAATAGCTACCAATCCAGTATCGGTATGGCTCCATATGAAGCTTTGTACGGAAGACCGTGCAACTCACCATCATGTTGGATAGAGACCAGTGAGAAGTTTGTGCTTGGACCAGATGTGGTAAGGGAAACTTCAGATAAGATTAAGATCATTCAACAACGGATGAAGGCTGCCCAGGATATGCAGAAGAGTTATGCTGACAAGAGGAGAAGAGACTTAAAATTCTCCATTGGTGACTTGGTGTTTGTCAAGGTTTCTCCGTTAAAGAGCGTGATACGATTTGGCAGGAGAGGCAAGTTGGCACCAAGATTTGTTGGCCCATTCCCAGTTCTCGAACAAGTTAGGAATTTGGCATATAGAATTGAATTACCAGAGAAGATGGCGGGAGTTCACAACATATTTCATGTTTCCCAGCTAAGAAAGTTCGTGCACGACCCAGATATGACTATTTCACCTGATCAGTTAGAGGACTTCGAAGTGGAACCCGAGGCGGTTGGGAACCGCAAGCCAATTCGTATTGTCGAGCATGATACGAAGCAACTTCGAAGGAAGGCGGTGAAGCTAGTCAAAGTTCAGTGGGGCGAGAACGAGAATGACTGTACTTGGGAGACAGAGGAGAGCATTAGGAAGACGTATCCGAAACTCTTTGCCTGGTAAGATTTACTTTGCAATTTAGTTATTCCGCATGCTAGGATAGACCTATTTTACTTGTTTTGCATGTTTTATTGTTGTTTTATGGCTGATAGGCATGCGGGACCTTTTGTGTGTTTTGGTTAGGGAATTTCGGGGGCGAAATTTCTTAAGGGGGGGAGGGGGGAATGTAACAACCCGCATTCTACGCATCGGAGGATCGTAGAATATTTATTTCCTTCTCATATGAGGTAGTATGGTCATGTAAATTTTGGAAACGACTATTGGGGTCATTTCCCATGTTCATGATTTTTGCCGATTTTTAAAATGACCGTTTTGCCCCTAGCCGATCTTGTTTTGGTCATAACTTTTGATTGGGAAGGAATTTTGACCTGAAACCACTTCCATTAGATTCGTTTGATGGTTTACCTTTTCGTAAAGTGGTCATTATAGCTAAATGGACTTACCATTTGGAAGATATGGCTGAAATAAGGTTTGGAAGGTGAAACTGCTTAACCGGGCCAAATAGGGTGATCAGTGAATGGGCCCATAACCCATTTCGGGATTAGGGTTATAGGGAGGCTGAAAAGGGTTAGAGTTTCGTTCCATTTCAGTTTTCTAGCCTCCACTTACCTCTTAGAAACCCTAAAAATGGCCTCCAACCTCTAAATCACCTCCAAACCACTTTCTAATTAAGGATTAAGCTTAACAACATCAAATCAAGGGAGATCTTCACCAAATCAAGATTAGAGTTATTGTTTGGCATTGGTATTCGTGCCATATCAGAGATTTATTTCAGATCTAAGTTTTATTTGTGGCTAAGGTGAGTGATTTGCATTGTTCCTCACTAATTATGGCTAATTAAGGGTAATTAGTGTTAATTAGCGAATTTGAACATGATAAAATTCTGGAAAAATATTTATAAATTCTTATATGATGTTTTAGACCTCTAATATGAACTTGGGTTAACTTGGTTAAGTTTTGATAATCCTATCATTAATTATGCTTAAACAGGTTTAAGGGAAAATATGGGTTATGGCTATGTTTGATCCATTTTAACCTATCATATGGTTGTTTTGGTGTTTGTGGTTGATTATACATGTTGCTATGACTGTATGGTATGCTTTGTGATTGATTAGAATAGATTGAATGGTCGAAAACGCCGTCGAGTGGCGTAAAATGCTTGCTGGAAAAAGTGCAGGAAATTGGCCGATCCGGATCGGAACGGAGAAAAGGACCTGATCCGAACCACCTCCCACGCGAGTTCAGAAGCTCCGATCCTCTCCGTTAACATTGTATGGCAACGCGACTAGGAGACTCCGATCCGATCCATCATCCTAAGAAGACCTCTGATCCGATGTAGGGAGAAAAGGAGGAAGCCTGTGCTCCGACCCGAACCGATGGTACCTTCCGATCCGATCCGAAGAAGCTTGCCAGGGAGTGTAGACCTGTGTTGGAGATTCCGAACCGATCTGATTGCTTAGGGAGGAGCATTCCGATCCGAACCGAACTGAAGATTAGGGGGAGATCCGAACCGACCCGGTGATGACCAATAACCCGAGATGCAAAGGTAGTCCAATTGGAAGTTAGAGCTCAGGATCCAGTTGGGAACCAATGAGTTCACTTCATGATTGGGCTTTGTTGTGGGAAGTGTGCTAAGGAGTTGTCGACGTTTATAACTTTGACTCACCACTGAAAAGGAATGATGGGCTACGTATCAGTGCAGTAGAGTCATCATGACTCGAGAGGCAAAGTGATTGTAGCAAGACTATGAGCCAGTGCAGTGGAGCCGTTGTGACTCCATGGGGCAGAGTGGACATAATAAAGGATTAGTAAGGCTATGAGCCAGTGCAGTGGAGCCGTTGTGACTCCATGGGGCAAAGTGGACATAGCGAAGGATTAGTGGCTGTGGATCAGTGCAGTGGAGTCGTTGTGACTTCATGGGCCAGAGTGATCATAGCAAAGTATTGGGTGATCGAAGTGGTGGATATCGTATGCTTTACGCACTGAGTGAGAGATTTGAGGATGGTTGCTATGTTTGATTGTTTGCCATCACTATGACATGCACACCCCGACCCCCGTTATCTTTACACCATTTGTTCAGTGGCACCTTAGAGCGTTGTATAGTATGTAGTGCTAACTCTTTGGTTGCAGGTTCAGGTATGGTTTAGTATACCTGTTATTGTCTTGTTTAGCTGCTTATCGCTCATACCAGACTTTTTGTCTGACCCAGAGTTTTATATCTCTTCTTATTATTCTGGGTGCTCACACGAGCAGACTAGAGACAGGTTAGCTGGTGATGCGCGAGTAGTGGATTCGGAGGCGAGTAGGAGGCTTCCACTTATGATATATATAGATATTCTCCCTGTGTCGTTGCTGGTCACTACTTTGGGCATTAGTAGTGTACCTTTCTTGTTTAGCTTTTTGAGACAGATTTAAAAGTTGTAATAATGTTGGCTTTGGATCATAAGCTGTACTTTGGATTTTCCGCTGCTATGATAGTTGTTTTCAGCTTATGTACTGTCTCACCTGTTTTATGTCAAGTATGTTGTTATTATATTTTGTTCCATGTACTGTGAGACATTCTACAGGTTCCTTGTTGATTCTTCGTCTTCTTTCTTCCCTTTTCTGACGACCGTCCCGTGCTAACTGTACATGTGTACAGCGCACTTTTGGAGTAAGTGTCGGTTGGTGAGGGCGGGCCGTTTCACAACGACTATCGTCCCTAGCTAAATAACCCCAAAACGAACACAATGGGATATGTTTCGTAGGCCCGTTCGATTGTTTCAGTCAGTTTTCCTTCAAATTAAAATATAAAACATTCAATATTTGATTTGAAAGTACATTTCAATTTGCCGGCGCCACATACTGATCTCAAATTCTAGAAAAATAAATCCAGCTATGTTTTGACGATACCGTCCCAACAAAACTAGTTTCGTCGAATTCTGAGGTCGTTTGAAAAATGGCCATTTTCCGGTCGATCCAATTTAATTATAATTGACCAAACACATTTTTCTTCGCCCCGCTCACATATTAACTTCAAAAATTATGAAATTTGAAACCTAGCAATAATTTGACAACTCAGATCCAACAAAAGTGCTTTCGTCGAATTCTGAGGTCGTATGCAAAATGTCTATTTTCAAGGGCGATATATTCTCTATAGCGACCTTTCTGAAAATTCATTTGGCCATAACTTTTGATCCCCGCTATGAAACTTTGATTTTTTAGATTCGTTAGAAAGATATTCACTAACAGATTTAAATATTTTTGGTTTCACTAAAATCTGTTTTATTTTGCATCCGGTACAGTTAGTCAAAGTTTGAATTTCAATTTTGAAACCACCGCGCTATTTTACGCCTTGTTTATAATTTAAAATAATTATATTTATTTTCAAACATCGATTCAAACATACTTTTCGTCATTATTATTTAAAATAATTTATTTTAAATATTAAAAATCCACTAAAATAGCCAAATTAAAAAATTTAAACTGTCTCAGATTTTCCGGGTTGTTACAATCTCCCCCACTTAAAACTTTTCGTATCCGAAAAGGAACAGAGTTGAAAGTGGTTTAATTAACCAACTCTACTTTCAATCTGGCTTCCATTCTCTAACTTTTCAGTTTCTAAGAATTTTCAAATTCTTCAAAAATTTGGCTAACACCCTAATTGTTCGAAATTTTTTGCCATAACCTCCCTTGTACGGGGAGGGGTTTGGAAATTTATTAGGCCGTATTAGGTACCCAACAAATCCTAATAAGCATGCACATATTTATAGTGATATATTCCGGTGTCCACAGGGGAGTGTGTATAGATCATAACTCCAGAGAATAAATTCTCGTCACCCTATAAATTGTTTTTGTGCCTTAATGACCAGAGAGACGTGTTTATTGTCATCTCCAGACCCATGTGGGGTTTTTATTAATCTGGCAATTTACCGTTATATATTATATGGTCCATATCAGTCATCAGTTCAACTTGTAAAATATAGTCATCGCCATACAAGCCTCTCGCTCGTATGGTAAATCTTCAACCTCGTCACAAAAGCTCCAAATGCTTATGTGGTATATGATGAAGTATGCCTATCTTCAAGAAGTATGCCATGTAGTGTAGTTCAAAATTAATTGTTACTATCCTATGGCGACATTTATTATTACACACAGAACAACCAGCACTCCGCATCCAATGGCATTCACAGGAGTTGATATAATAATAAAATTGCGCATCCAACTCATTTAGGTTTACCTATTTGTCGGGCACGCAAATAAAATCTTTACTCAACAGCTAATCCATCTACCTGTTCAAACATATATAATGCACCTGTATATATTTCTATCTATTTCAAATCAGTTCAATACTTGATTTTATTGTATAAATTCTACCATTCATTCTACTATTGATTAAATTAACTGTCATTCTAATAATTTAATTAATCAAATTCACACTCACACAACACAAATAACAATCAATTTGTTTTTAACTTTCCAAAAATATGCCTTTTATATATTCAAAAATCATATTTCTAAAACCAGACTATATATATAATCACAAATACGTTATTTATAAACATATAACTCTCAACTCGTTCTGGGGCATTTCTGACCCCATCTCTAACGAGTTATTCTGATTCTGATATACTCATATTAAGACATTACTGATCCTATCTGTAATGAGTTATTTGTCCTAGAACTCTACTAGTTCTATCTCTGACGAGTTCGTTAATATGTTATATTCCAGAACTAAGCTTAACCAAAGCTCTGATACCACGTTTGTCTATATATATAATAAAATTGTTATTTTTATCTTTCAAAGAATTTATTCAACACATGAACTTCTACTCAACACAGGAATTTCTATTCAACACTTGAATATAGTTTTCAACACATGTAAATAATTCTAACGCATAAATATTATTGAAAATTTCGGCAGTATAACGGCAGGGTAGTTAAAACCGGGACCGTCCCTAGTACGGCTCCTCGCTCTACCTTAAAACCTCACGGTTTTTGAAATGGGGATTTCATGCATCTAATTCGGACGCAGGCGAGCATGTTTTTCTTTCATTTCCACAACCTATTCTGATTTTTCTTTTAACCACAAATGGGTATTTTTCAACCACAATCAATCATTCTCAACCACAAACAATTCTACCAACCATTCGCATTATTCACCAAATTTCACATCAACCAAATAGTCCAAACAATATCATAACCAATAAATATCGTCCATGGTCTGTGGGAGAGGGGAGTGTATATATATATATATGTATATATATATTCATATATAAATATATTTCAATTTCACTTCATTTCAATCATTTCGACACATATACAATTTTTACAACGCATATATAACTTATACATCGAACATACAACATATACAACGCTTATACATGAGGTGTACAATGCTTATATAACTCATACATCGACTACATAATTTATACATCGTTGTTTTCCATATCGTTTATAAATTAGAAATCTCACATTGGGTTCCACTCCACCAAAAATAGCAGAAGGCTCAGAAAAATATCCGGTCTCTTCTAAAATGTAGAAGATGTTCACACGAGTCCACTGTCTGTTGTTCCACTGGATTTTGACCACATAGCAAAAAGATATGATTTTTATTATAAAATCCTAAACCGTAGCGCTTTAAAGTGCTATAGAATAGTTTAAAATAAAATAGGCCGTACCTCTCAGAAATCGTTCAAAACTAGGTTTGATTCTTGCTTTCAATCCGCTATGCGATACGAAGATCGTGTTGTACCACGTCGAAGAGGAGGGAGGGGCGCACCTGCACCGGAAGTGGGGCCCACTTCGGTGGCTCCAGTCGATAGCGGCGACATTCGAAACACGGCGGATTTCGAGGGTCGATCCGGGCGAAATACCCAATGATACGGGGCGAAACAGGTATGGATGTGGAGCTTGAGAGGAGTACTTCAAAATCCCTAACTGGGGCACTCGAATTTATTGTGTGGATTTGGAGTTATGGAAAAGAGAAGGGGGGAGCTCTGGTCGCCGTTCGCAACAGGAAGAATCGGGGAGAGAGAAAAATAAAGTGGCTAATCAGATTTTTTTTCTTTTATTTATATATTTTAAAAAATCCAAAAATACCCCTTATCTCGTACGAACTCCAATCCAAACCCAACGACTGTCGTCCCTAGCTAAATACCCCCAATCCGAACACAATGGAATATGTTTCGTAGGCCCATTCGACTGTTTCAGTCAGTTTTCCTTCAAATTAAAATATAAAACATTCAATATTTGATTGAACGTACATTTCAATTTGTCGGCGCCACATACTGATCTTAAAAATTCCAGAAAATAAAACCAGCTATGTTTCGATGATACGGTCCCAACAAAACTAGTTTCGTCGAATTCTGAGGCCTTTGAAAAATAGTCATTTTCTAGTCGATCCAATTTAACTATAATTGACCAAACACATTTTTCTTCGCCCCGCTCACATATTAACTTCAAAAATTATGAAATTTGAAACCTAGCAATAATTTGACATCTTGGATCCAACAAAAGTGGTTTCGTCGAATTTTGAGGTCGTATGCAAAATTTCTATTTTCAAGGGCGATATATTCTCTATAGCGACCTTTCGGAAAATTCATTTGGCCATAACTTTTGATCCCCGCTATGAAACTTCGATTTTTCAGATTCTTTAGAAAGATATTCACTAACAGATTTAAATACTTTTGGTTTCACTAAAATCCGTTTTATTTTGCATCCGGTACAGTCAGTCAAAGTTTGAATTTCAATTTTAAAATTGCCGCGCTATTTCAGGCCTTGTTTATAATTTAAAATAATTATATTTAGTTTCAAACATACATTTCGTCATTATTATTTAAAATAATTTATTTTAAATATTAAAAATCCCCTAAAATAGCCAAATTAAAGATTTTAAATAGGCTCAGATTTTCCAGGTTGTTATAATAAATGGGGAAAACTGAGTGAGTTTAACTCACTTTGATTTGGTTTGGTAATTAATGCTGGTTTTTAATTAAATTAAACAGCGGTTTAATTTAATTAAAAATTCTCCTTGCTTCCAGTCCTGACTGACACTGCTCCATCTCGAAACTCTCGTCACAACATTTCCAACGAAACTGATTGTGTTCAAATCTGTCAATGTGTGTACGCGATATCGGTTAAACAATTTCCTAAGGTAATTAAATTATTCTAAACATGGATTTATATAAATTTTAAATGGGCTATACCTTTTATCATTCGGCCCAAAACAATCTAACCCGTATTCCCCCTTCAAAACCCTAATTCGTATCCCCTAACCTTATTCAAGCCACCACCTCCACCAAAAATCTGTCCATGGCCGAAATCAAATCCTTGTTTCCCTTTTCTTCCTTCAGAAATCGAGATTTAGCTGCATCGCGACCCTCCCCTACGCAACCACTCTTCAATCTCCCTTCACTCTACTTCTACAATCGATCTGCCACCTTAAATTAGAATCTCCAACATCGAACCACTGTTTCAACGATAACCCCCACGAGCCTTCCCAAACCTCTCCAGTCCATCAACGACTTCCACACACCTTCGAAAGCCACTACAGTTCGTCATCAAACAAATTGAGGCTTCTATTCGAAGATTAGACCAAACCCTAGTCTTCAGCTTCGAACCAAATAACAGAAAATTCATCCGAAGCATACGGAAACGATGCGCGTTGATTTACAAACACAGATAAGTTTTTACTTGATGTTATTGTTTGCCGTATAAATTTTGTTTTGATTTTCCAAGTGATTTGAACCATTTCTGTTTACTGTATGGTTCTGGAATTGATGAAATACCCATGGCAACACCTCTATTTATAGTAGTTTGAGCGGATTAGATAAGATCAACGTTTATCACTATTCATCATAGGCAGGTTCGGCTATGCTTAGGCCATTGGTTTTCTTCTGACTTGCGTACTATGATGAAATTGTGTGATGGATATTGATCACTGCAAACTGGTTTGTGTAGAGATTTGATGAATTAAAGTTAGATTTTTAGTACAGTTTCTGTTCACCGTGATTGACTTATATAGATTATGGTGAGATTGAGTCTATGAGTTGTGCATTCAACCCAGAGATTTGAAATCGTATCATGGATCTGTGTTCAGAATTTTTCTTAAAAAAAATAGCAGTCACTGTATGTTCATATATAAATTAGCTGCTTCGATCCTTTAAAAAGTCGATGGTACCTATATTGGATTTTTTTCTTAACTGTTCCTATACTGTCCATTTCCATTTCTCTAGTTGTTAAAAATTTATATAGATTTGATGTAAACATATATTTGCTGTTTATTTCCCTAGCTGTTACCTATATCCATAGTTGTTCATATGAATAGTTTAGCTGTTTTGGTACCAATCGATGTAGAAATATATACCTATTTCTTTATTTGTTCAGTTGATGTCCCCTTACAGTCTGTTCTTAGCTGTTATTTTATTGTGAATATATATTTGTTTGTTTCATATTAGCTATTCATGATATTTTCTTTTTTTCTTTTTTTTCTTTTCTGATCTTATGGGGACAACAATTCAGTTTATTGTTTCTTGAATGAAACAGGGCACGCAATATTTGATATAGATGGATAACACAACAGCTTTTGTATAAAATTGTATATGAAGTCTACTGTGTTGGTTAATAAAAATTAGTTGTTCACTGTCAAGGTTCTATGGAAATTTTGCGTTTCACTTTACAATGTCGTGCTGTAAATTTGAATTTAGAATGAATTGTTTGGCCCTTGTACTTTAGCTGATCATTTTATAGGCTTGATGTACAAAGATATTTGGTTTTTCTTAAGTTGTATATTGTCTGTATAAATTGATGTATAAGTATATGAATATATATATATCTTTTTTTATTAGCTGTTTCTTTTAGCTGTTCATCTGTACCTATGGGAAATTGTATTCTTATATTGCTTTTACTGTTGCTTACTGAAAGAGACCACGAGATGTTGTACTTAAATTTTTGAATCTATTGTTTTAGTTTCACATTCCTACAGCTCAGAATATATATATATATATATATATATATTTCTTGTATTTGCATAGACCATTTCCATTACACGTTCTAGTCTTCATGTTCCCAAAGCAGGTTTTTATTCAATGGGCAAATATGATGAAAATATGCATTCGGGTTTCGAACCAAGTGAATGCTGATGGGTGTATTGTATACAAGCTTTAGGTTGAGTTACTTCTAAATCTTTATATAACATTGGTAAAACAAAATTTTAAATTCAAAAAAATAAAAATAAACCGATAGTATCGCATATATTCAATTGAAATATCATATAGCTCCAAATAGGACAAAGATAGATTCTAAACTCGACAAATAAAAAAAATTGGGTTTAAACGATATTCAAAATATTTATAAAAATCCTTATTAAATTTATTAAATAAACGTTCTAATTTATAATTGAATTCCATAGCAATTATTTAGAAATTTGAATTGGCCATAACTAACAAACTATTATACGAAATCTGAATTTTTCTCTTTCATATGAAAATTATAATCAACACGGTTCCAACGTTTCTTGTTTCACAGAAATCTGACTTATATCGAATCCTATATATCAAGTTGAAGTTCAAAACTCCATTTTACGAACTGCCACGCCATTTCGAGCTCGATTTATAATTACATAAATATATAACGTTCAAACTTCGTTTAAATAACGAATTCAAATATTAAATCCATTAATATTACAAATAAAATACTTAAATAATAAATTAAATGTTTGACTGCCAAAATACGGGACGTTACAAACAAGCACTCTACAATACTGATCGAGAATAAGTGAAACTCCTATCGGACTATGGGCTTTAATCGATTCTTTAAGTTTTCTTGGTTTCAATTTTAACTTTTTAATTGTGTCACTAGATATGAAACTTCGCGATGCACCAATGTCAAACAATACTGTAATAGGTATGTTCTTAATATTAAGAGTACCTCCTAAAACATCGGGTTTAACTTCTCCCTCGGAAGAAGCTGGTGCAGATGCTCCATCGTGGACATGAGCCACCTTAGTTTTCTTTAGCAATGGACAATTCTTGATAAGATGCTCAGGCTTGTGGCAATTAAAGCATTCCCTGGTGCCGCGAGAATTCTGGCTGGGCCCTAACTCATTTCTCCTTGGTTTCTTTGGATCTTGGCATTCATAGTCAAAGTGCCCCATCTTATGGAAATTGAAGCATATCACCTTGGATTTATCTCTTTTATTTCCTTGGGGCTTGGCAGCTGAAGAGCTGCTCGCCTCTGGTTTCTTGTCAGCTTGCTTCCTTTTGTTATTATTCTGTTTTTTCTCTCGATCTTGCTGTGAATTTCTATCATTGTCCTCATAGCAGCAAGCCATCTCGATTACCTCATTAAATGGGAGCTTAATGTGTGTTGTGACTCTGTTCAGATATTTCCTGGAGAGACCATTAATGAATCTTTTTTTCTTCTGGACTAGGTCCCGAACTTATTCTGGAGCATAGCGTGAGAGCTCTTCAAACTTCCGCACATATTCTGAAACAGTCATATCTCCTTGTTGCAAGTTGGCAAATTGATCGTTGAGACGCTCTACTTCCTGCGGAGGAATAAATTTCTCGTTGAAGAGTTCCTTGAATTTGGCCCAAGACATGTCGGCCTCATTATTTCCAATTATGACAGTATCTCACCAATTCTCAGCTTCATCCTTTAATAGCCACGATGCCAAAAAGCGCTTGCGGTGGTCTTCTAATTCCAGCCCTCCAAATATTTTCTCGTAATTCTTTCTCCATGCCTGTGCCTCAATCACTGTCTCTCCCCGGTGAATGACACGCCCCTTGAATTCCTGAACTTCTTGGCCACCTTGTCCAGGTCAAAAGGCTGTAGGGGTGGAGGTGGTTGTGTTACAGCCTCGGGAGTGGGCTGCCTCTGAGCAGTGGGAGTCTCATCTCTTGCTGGTCCTCTGGCCCACCCCTGCCTTGGGCTCTAGCTCTCGCTCTAGTGCTCATTTTCTAGTTAGTTCTGTACCATCAAAAAAAATGTCAGAATAACATAAATGATAATTTTAAAGGAAAGGTTAAAAGTAGAGACATATGGAAAGATGATAATGATGTAATGACTGATTAATATGTGCTATTCTGCTGTGCTCATTCTAGGACATTACTAATCCTATCTCTACTGAGCTACTCGCCTTAGAATACTACTGATTCTATCTAGAAGAATTGTTTTAAATATGCTATATTCCGAAGCTAAGGTTAACCTTTAGCTTTGATACCAACTGTGACGACCCCAAACTTCCGTAGTACGAAAGCAAGGATAATCATAGGAATATAACATAATTACAACAATAGAAGATCTCAGATAACATCATAACACAAATCATTGCAGCAGAAATAGGAATGTCATCACATCATAACATCAAAGACATCAGAGTGCACCATTACAGGATATAACTTAGCAAATAGAAAGTCTCAACAAAAAGAAATAAGTCTCAAACTCCATCAAGTACATCAATAAATAAAGGATGTCTAAATGTCTCAAAAGCAGAAATAAAAGATAAAATGATCTTCATCTTCGGCTCACAAGCATGCTCCAATCCAGCATATGTGCATAAATACCTAGACCTGTCACTTGGCTACTCGTGTGAAAAAATGGCACCCGAGTTTGAAAAGTGAAACAAACAATGAGTCAGTCATGGGACTGGTATGAGAAATCTTTCCAAACTTAACTAACAATGTGGCTAATCACAGGACCACGCCACTAATGCGGAACGGGTTTACTCAATTGGATTGTCAATGCATTAGTTAAATAAATTTTATTCAAAACAAAGCAATGCCTTTTAGAAAAATGAAATCATTATAAGACTCAAGTCCCATCACACAATGCAACGCAAACCAGAGGATAGAGTTTTACCTTATAATGATCAAACATGCTTGATACGTAGAAAATAGTATTTTAATACTATTATTAGTGTCTAATCAGTTTTAAAATACTTCAATGTAAATGAATCAATCCTAGACGGCATAGTATCCCATCCTACTATGTCAACATATATAGGTTTACAATCAAAACTGTAATGTCGTATTGGAAATTGGGTTTTCGTCATGAGTTAGGGCTAGGGATGATCTCTTTACCGAGTCGAGACACTCTAGCAATGTCCCCGGATTCGGATGTAGGCGAACCCTTGGATCCTGCAGGGCCGACCCACAAATACTTTAGTGGACTAGGAGCTAAACACACGTTTCCTGATCCTATTGAACCTATAATTTGGTCATTATCGACCAATAAATCCGAGGCGCCTCATAATCCATCAACCACATAAGTAAAATGTTAGGTCTTGCAAAACCCTGATACCACTTCTAGCTAGAAAGAAACGTGTGCACTCCCTGCGTTCCCTTGTCCCCTTTCTGACTCTTACCGGGGTGTGAGGCTTGCGAGGTAACGTTATACACAAAGCTATGCCGAAATAGGCTATGCTTTGATCATCAACCATAAAGCTCTGCTTTTAAACAAAAGCCTCGATCATTTGCATCTTGGCATGCCACATTGACAGTTCACGCCATGCGATCGATAACCACCAATATATAACCTATGAGCTCGTGTGTCTTAGAGAAGGGTGTTAAGCAAGAGAATAAATTCTCTGCCACCAATCAGATATATATTTAATAGTAACCAATTTACATGGAATGAAATCCAATGTCAGACACACATCCATTTACAAGTGCGTTCTAGGTCTGAACGAAACCGGAGTCACCTTATTCCTCGTCACGTATGTCCAATACTGAAGAGAGGTGCTCGCTTCTCTGGACAATCAACAAGTACGTCTGGATAACTACCCCTTTAACTCTTACTCAGAGCAAACCAATGTCGGGCATCAGTAGTTATCCATTCGATGTGAAGATCGCCGATTTTCAATCACCGTCTTCAATATCTTCGATTTAAATCGTCGTATAATCATTTGAAATGAGATTGAACTCGGTCTTTTCAAATGATTCTAGCATATATATAATTTAAACCCATTTCATATCGTTAATATTATTTAATAACGATTTATCGCTATTTTTATTTATATAAAAATAGCTCAATTTAATAATGATTTATCGCTACTATTATCAATATTTGATTTGCACTTGGCTCGAGATCTAACCATTGGATTTTAACAAAATTTATATCAATGGAAAGATCTTCCCAAAGCAGTCCTAACGGTTCCAATTTTGGGAAAATCCGACGGTCGGATCTTTCGGTATAATCGTTTAACGATTCCGAAATGCGAACTACAGCGCGCGATTTGTTTAATTTTAATTTATATATATATATATATATATATATATATATATATATATATATATATATATATATACCGTTCGATGATTCCACTAACGTGTTTAACATGCCAAATAAAAGAATGTTTTTATTGGCATATCATATCTATATATCCATAATGTCAAACAAAATATATTTCATTTACATGACAATTGAGCCAATGACAAATAAAATGCTAATTTTTATTTGTATTTCTATTTTTAACTTTAACAAATAAAATGGGAACATTTTATTTGTATAAAGTTTTAGTGTATGTTTTTACAATAAAAATAATTCATACAAATTCTAATGTACGTATTGTCAATAAAATGATATTTTAATTTTGCATATAAATTCTAATGTATGCATTGTTCATAAATTAATATTTTAAATTTGCATATAAATTCTAATATATGCACTGTAAATAAAAAAGTCATTTTAACTACGCATATAAATTCTAATATATGGCATTGTAAATAAAAATGTGATTTTAACTATGCATATAAATTCTAATATGTGCATTGTAAATAAAAATGTGATTTTAACTATGCATACAAATTCTAATATATGCATTGTAGATAAAAATGTCATTTTAACTATGCATATAATTTCTAATATATGCACTGTAAATAAAAATGTCATTTTAACTATGCATATAAATTCTAAAATATGCATTGTAAATAAAAATGTCATTTTACCATGCATATAAATTCTAATATATGCATTGTAAATAAAATGTCGATTTAACCATGCATATAAATTCTAATATATGCATTGTAAATAAAAGTGTAATTTTAACTATGCATATAAATTCTAATTTATGCATTTTGATGATAAAAATGTCACCTAGATTTATACACAAATTCTAATGTATATTTTTATGTTTCATTTTGTTAACGATTCTATTTTAAACAAAATGTATGAAAGCGATGTTTCCATTTTCCTCCTTACTAGCATGTTAAAAATAATGTTTTTAACATACAAATATTTTCTAACATGTTAAAAGTATGGTTTTTAACATTTTTATATCTTCTAACATATGTTTTCTAATGAATTACTTTTACATTAAAATTGGAATTTTTAACGTTGCAACATTTTTATTCAAACAGTCAATATTTCTAATGAATCAAACTTTACATTAAAAATATGATTTTTAATGTTTCAACACTTTTATTCAAATATCAACAATTTTCATATAAATCATTCTTTTTATAAAAATGAAAACTTTAATGTTAACATCTTTTATGTAAAAAATGAACATTTTCTAGTGATTCATCCATTACATTAAAAATAAGGTTTTTAATGTTATCATGTTCCTATACATAACATGAACATTTTTCCTAATTTCTTACATTACATCAACAATGTGAAATATTAATGTTAACATGTTTTTATTTTAAAACATGTACATTTCTCTATTTCTAACCTTACATTAAAAATGAGTTTTTGATGTAAACATGTTTTTATTTTAACACATGAACATTTCACTAATTTCTAACATTACATTAAAAAAAGTAATTTTCAATGTAAACATGCTTTTATTTTAGAACATGAACATTTCACTAATTTTTAACTTTACATTAAAAAATGAATTTTCAATGTAAACATGTTTTTATTTTAAAACATGAACATTTCACTAACTTCTATTTTAATTCAACAAAATGACAAAAAATGATTCTTTTCATTTTTGTTGAAACTTCTAATTCTACCAATTACATTTTGGCAAACTTTAATTAAAAATGTTCATTTTTGTTTTGAAAAAATTTATTTCAAAAATTTTTATTTTTGTTTTGACAAATTTTATTTAAACAAAAACGAAAATTTTGCTTCAACAGTTACATTTGACAAAAATGACAATTCCAATTCAACTATTCTAATTTCGACAAAATGATAAGTTTTGTCAAATTATTCTAACTAACAAGATGATAGTTCTTTTAATTCAACTATTCAAATAAACTCAAAAATGAAAATTCTTGATTCCACTATTCCAATTACTGCAATGATGAATTTTGTCCAATTATTTAAGAAGAATAAATAAATGAAATTCTCACTGTCGGTTTAATTCTGAATAATTCAGATCTGAAATTTGTCCAAAATCTGATATGCTCTGAATCCGTTCTAATCAGTCTAGAAATGTAGATCTCGGCTCACGATTCTGAGTTCGTTTGAGTGAGATACGATTTATTTTACGTTAATAACATTTCAAATAAATTAATTAAATATTTAAAAATAGAATTATACCCTTCTTCCTCTTATCAGTAAACACGACCGCTATCAAACCCAACTCTTCGATTCTAGGGTTCCTATTTGCGATCAAATCACCAGGCTTCAGGATGATCGGAGACCACTGCGTCGAAGAGGGAGGTGGCGCGCTTTAGGGGGGAGCCACGCCGTCAGGCGGATGGCCGTAGGAGGGCGGCGCGGCGGTTTGAATGGAATGGATTCGGGTGCGTAATTCTTTACGAATACTCCACTAAAAAAATCCAAACTCCGTATGGATTCGAAGCTTGGGAAAATCTCTACAACAAACTCTGAAGGAGCGGTAAGGATTGAAGGGAATTAGAGGAGGAAGTGAAGAACATTTCTGGCCATGGAATTCATACAGTGGAGGCGACTACAGTATACCCGTATTAGGGTTCAGGATATATGAGATATTTATATTAAAATAACAATAAATCTCTTCATTCACTAGTTTAAGCCCGTTAACCTCTATTCAGCTCCAATTCCAACCCATCAAAAGTTGTTCCTACCCAATTGCCCTCGTTCCGGAAACAATGGGCTGGATCCTGTCAGCCCAAACGATTGTTTTCGGCCTGTTTTCTTTAATTTAAAATTTAAATCATTTATTTATTAAATTCGTTCATACATTTAAATTCACCGGAGCTACATATGGACTCCAAAAATTCCCAAAAAATATATACAGCTTTGTTTTGACGATACGATCCTAATAAAATTAATTTCATCGAATTTGGAGTCCATTTGAAAAATGGCCCTTTTTACGGTTGATTAAATTCAACAGAAATTATCGAACGCAGTTTAATTTACCACGCTCAAAAATTAATTCAAACAATTATGGAAAATTAAACTTAGCAATAATTTGACATTCCAGGTCCGATAAAAATGGTTTCGTCGAAAATGGAGGTCGTTTGTATAATGGCCATTTATACGGGCTTTAAATTATATGAAATTTCATAGCGACTATTCTGAATAATCAATTGGCCATAACTTTTTATTCCCGCTAAGAAATTTCGATTTTTCGGATTCGTTGGAAAGATATTTTTAAACAGATTTAAATATTTTTGGTTTCACTAAAATCTGTTTTATTTTGGATCCTGTACATTTAATCAAAGTTCATATTCAAATTTTCAAACTACCGTGCTATTTCTAACTCCTTTTAAAATTAAAGTAAATATATTCATTCTAACTTCGATTTAAATAAATTTTAAATCATTATTATTTAAAATAAATTATATTTAACTATTCAAAATTCATGGATATAGCCAAAATACAAATTTTAAATTAGTTCTGATTTTCCGGGTTGTTGCATCAAGCCTCATAACCAAGGAATGGTATAAAATCGGGTAGGTCGCATGGCTAAGTGGGTAGCTCCAATTAGGGTGTATTGTCACCTGATCTAGAGAAATTCCATTTACTTCTTATATCTATTTCGATGTTGTCCCTTTCGGGAAATGGTTGTTGATCCCAACATTTAGTGATAATACATTCAGTACACTCAAGCGAAATGAGTGACCGGTCATGTTTAGCCTGGGTTAGAAGATGTTTTTATTGAACCCGGTGTATTCCTCTCTAGAGATATACTGTTGGAAGGTGGTCTCATACCTTGCCAGTTGGAATTCATTATCCAATAAGCGCCCACGGTTTTTGATTATATATTATGTATGTGGAACGTGAGATGAAAGCGTTCTGCTAGATGATTACTTAGTTGTGGTTGATAGACACTATTATAATATCAGAAAAGTTTTGATATAAAGATTATCATTTCTTCCAAAAGGATTTTGAAAGTTAAATCAAGTGTTTTGGATTCTCATAAGGGAAAAAATTATTCGGTGTTATAAAGCGTAGTCTTATGAAATATCGTTTAATTTCTCAAACTGTTTTAAATTGTTTACTCACACCAGTCACATAACTGACCCAGAGTTTATTTTGTTTTGTTTTCCCTGAACTCTTGGGTGCCCAATTTTGTACGGGCAGTCAAGTAGTCGGGATTTTTGCAGACATAGTTGGAGAGATGGAGCAGGAGGCTTCAGGATTATTTAGCTATAGTTTATTTCTGCTGTGATGTAAGTATTATAATCTAATGATGATATGTATATAAAAATGACTTATTTGTATTTCAAAGTTATGTTATATACTATATTTTATTCGTTCCGCTGTGAGATTCGTGTTACTTTGATTTTGTTGTTATGTTCTTCTCCTTCTTCTATTCTAATTTTCTATCTTATCTATTCTCACCCTCTAACTTCTTTCTATTAATGATTTGGTATGTTGAATTCTGGAATAGTTGACATGGTGTTGTATGTCGATTTTCTAGGTCGAAAAATCCAGTTTGTTTCAGTGGTATCAGAGCTGAAGGTTAAATAATTACCTTGCTTTGTGGCGTAACTCGATAGAGATGGGGTTAGTAATACCCTAGATTGAGTTTGAGTGTGTATATATATATATATATACAAGAGAGCGTATTTGTAGATTTTATAAAAATGGTTTTATATTGTGGAGATTTATTGGTTGAGTTGTTTATGAGTTCTGGTCGATCAGTTTGATCCACTGTATCGGTAGGGTTTCTAAACACTTGAATATGATAAATCGACATAGTATGTGTTGAAACAGGGGTAAATGAAATAAATTTACCCAAAATTATATTTGATATAAAAGAATGATTTATATTTGAATTATTATAGTATATAGGATGTGTTGGTTGTGGTTATAATCGAATAAGATTATAATTGGAATGGTTATATATATAACCAATCAGGATTCATGTGAGTGTAATATATGAAGTCAAAAGGATTAAATCTGAAATTAAAATCAGAATTTGGAATTGAAATTCATAAAATTTGTAAAAGTGATTGTAAATGGACTTTGATTAAATATATGAGAATTTTAAAATCCTGGGAGATTTTAAATTGTTTAACAAGAATTGTGAAGGATATTTTGAAATAATTTCAAAACGGAAATGTTTAAATATGAGTTTTGAAAAGTGATATAGTATTGAACTCACTTTGATCGCAGGGAAATAACCCTGATGATGTTGGCCACATCATCAGTGTTCATTTTCAAGTTCTAAGTGATGGATTACTACAAAAGATATAGATTTTTAATTGTTTTGAGAAAACAAGTTGTTTTGGATCATAAAAAGGAAAGTTTGATTTTTGATATGTTAAATGGTTTAAAATTCCCAAGGAAAGATTGTTTGAATTAAAACCAAATTGAATTGAAATTTGGGAAAGCAAATTGAAATTGAATTGGGTTAGAGTGATATCGAGTAAAATTGGATTGTAAGACAGGAATCTGGAATTATGTTAAATTGGTAAGTTAAGAGGTTGGAATCAAGAATGGATTTGAGTTTGAAATATTATTCGGCTTGGATAAGCGTGTGATTGGGTTTTGAGGATAAAAACTGATTGGAGTTTGATTGGGATGGCATTGGTATATGCTGAATTGGTAGCAAATGAAAGTGATAGAGTTGAATGCCCTACAAAAAGGTACAAGTTTATATTTCATATGGGCATGAGATTTTTATGAGCCGATGTGGCAAGCCGCTTGGCTATTTGATTTTCTTTTGGGTTGGAGAAGGCCTAGAGAGGCTAGTTGTACCGATTGAGCCATATAAAGGAGACGCTGGCGAAATTTTTCGAAAATTTAAAGTGTTAAAAATTTTTTAGAATTTTTGAAAATTTTCGTTAATAAGAATGAATTAGTGTTTAATTGAAATTAATTGATTCAGTTGAAAATGAAGTTAAGAAATGAACAAATAATTTTTAACACAGTTATAGGGTTTGTTTTCTACCTTTAGCAATTTCGGGGACGAAATTATTTTAAGGAGGGAAGAATGTAACGTCCCGTATTTTTATGGTATAATAATTGTTTTATTTAGTTATTTAAATAGTGATTTAGAGATTTAAATGGTTGTTTAAATAAATAATAATGAATATTTAATTAAAATAAATAATAGAATAATATATTTAATTCCGAAATAATCGGAATTAAGTTGAATTGACAATATTGCGTGAATTGGACAATTTAAAAATATATAATTCTGTTTAGAATTGAATTATATTAACGAATTTATTTATAAATGTCAGTTGAACGTATAAATTATATTATAATTATATTCGAGCTCGAAATGGCGCGGCAGTTCGTAATTTGGCGATTCGAACTTTAAGCGAATATATAGAATCCGTTTTAAGCCAGATTTCTGTGAAACAAGAAACGTTCGGAGCTGGCGAAGTATATTTTTCTAATGGAATAGAAAAATCAAGATTTCATCGTATAGATTGTGAGTTGTGTCCAAATAAAATTTTCGAAAAGTCGCTATGGAATTTCTTTATAATTTATAGCGATTCATTTATATTATAAATGGATTTTTAATATAAATTGAATACTGATTAAATCTGGATTTGAAATATTGAGTTATAAACTCATATAGGAATATTTTGGAGTTGTATTATATTCTATGTGAAAATATGCGATAATATTAATTTATTAATATTAAATTTAATTATTTTTAAATATATTAATATTTAAATGAGTTTATTTCAAGCTTTAAAAATAGTCATTTTTGCAAACGACCTCCGTTTTTGACTAAACTAATTTTGTTGGATCCAGAATATTTAATTATTGTTGGATACCAATTTTCGTGATTTTTGGAGTAAGTATGTGACCGTACAGAATTTTTATGTGAAATACAGTCAATAATTTGACTTAAAAAATACGCTGTGTGAGAAAATGAACTCGGAATTCGACGAAACAAGTTTCTTTAGATCCGTAATGTAGAACTATAGCTGCATGTCCATTTTCATGATTTTTGAATATCGTATGTGATCATAGTAATTTTTAGAAGACAAATACGAATTAAGGTAATCATATAAATTAATAAAATAAAATATGTGGCTTATCCTATATGCTATCTACCTCTATATAAATACCCCCTCATCTTTCTAAACCGTAAACAGAAACTTCTCTGGTCAAAGATTTTTGCGCCGCTGTGTTCTTCGTGAGCCAAAAAAAAATCGCGAAGTTGAAAAATCAATAATAAATAGAATACTTGTAGCAACCCGAATTTTTTGAAAGGGGTTGTAATAGCTCATAAAATCTTGCCGTTTAATAATAAATAAATTAAATTAAGATTTGGCATTAAAATAAATATTTATATTTGTTCCTGACATATAATTTAGGAATTATATTTGGAAATATATAAATACATTGTATTGAATTTGTATATAAAGTAAATGTATGGTATAACATTTGATATTAAATGATATTTGTTTATTTGGAGTGGCCACTTGTTCTACTTGCTGAATTTGTTTGACACCTGTTAAAAATGAGAAAAATCGGTTTACACGTGTTAAAACTCGGTTTTGGATTGTTTGTGAACGTGTTAAAAACCTGTTCTGGATTGTTCGTGAAGGTGTCCTCCATATTTTTATTGTTCACAGCTCACTTTCTCTGGGGAAGGTACTCTTACTCTTCCCTTTACAACCAAATTTAATTCATTCTGTTTCCCCAAAATCGATCATTCCCTAATTTAAAAATCGATATGTTTCCCCAAATCAAAGCCTCACTGGTTAATGGCCGAAGCCTTGCCGCGCCACTCGACGCATCTCCTTCACCGCTAGCTTATCAAAGCCACAACTCATCATCGCTGAAGCGTTGTGAAACAAGACCGCCACCTGAACCTATTGGGCCGAATTCTTCTATATTTCCCAATTACATTGTTCCTCGGAATTTGGGTTTCTGGAAATAGATAGCAGTGCCTGATGCCATCGCCATCGGAGACAAGCCGCCGCCGAGCTTGACTGGTCATAAAAGTCAATTCTTTGACGCCCCCATCTTCTCCAGTCACCGATCTATTTACATGCAAATAAGGTATGCGAGTAGCCTATGGAACAACTAAGAGTGGAGTAGGGGTAGCATCAGTGGGAGAATTAAGGCTGGAGCTTGTAATGAAATCGAACGTGCCTGCTGTTACGGCTAGAGTTCTTGGAATTTGCAGATTGATCATTGTTGTTAATGTTTGTCTGCTCGTATGACAACCGTGATTATAGGCGGTGCTGGTGCTAGGTAACATATTCTATGTTTTTATGAGCTTTGAATTTATGTTCAGATTTATATTTGTTTGATATTTTTGTTCAGCTGCAGTTGCGTGTTTGTTTAATGAAAATAAGAAGCTGTTGAGACAAGTCCCACATTGGGGAATTTGTAAAATGAATCCTGTATAACTATAATGAGTTCACCCTTCACATTGCCAATTGGTTTTGTGATAATTCGGGGTTCTCTAACATGGTATCAGAGCGGGTTTAATTCGTGCGCACAATGCCACACTTATCCACGTCACCCAATATAAAGATCCACTTGTTAGGCTCATGATATGCCACACGTGCGGGGGCGTGTTGAGACAAGTCCCACATTGGGGAATTTGTAAAATGAATCCTGTATAACTATAATGAGTTCACCCTTCACATTGCCAATTGGTTTTGTGATAATTCGGGGTTCTCTAACAGAAACAGAGTTGCATTAATAAGAAATGGAAGTGATGCTGCAACATATGGCAGCTTGTTTGGTTTACTAAAGTTGTTTTGGTATATTTAATCCGGTAGAAATGAAAACTATGTTCATGTATATTAGTTATAAGTTATATTTTGTATTTAGTATGAAATTAAGAAACTTGAAATGAATATTAACCATAATATAACTTACTATTGCTATTCTTTATTATTATTTGAAAATTTATTGAATAACCATCTATTCCTTGAGACATTGGGAACTTGCTTTTAAAGCGCAAAGTTTGTGAATAAGCAACTGTAATTCATGTGACTAAACAAAGTGCAACAATTAAAATCATTCATGGATTAACTATAATAGAAGAACCGAGCTAAGTGAACCAACGACAAGGAGGAAAGATAGGTCCTACTTAGTAGAATGGGCTCCCCAAATAGCAACGAAGTTTGTAAAAAAAAAATGGAAACTGGATCCGTCTTTTACAGGGAATGAAATGAAATTTTAAGTGGAAAGATAAAGGAATGGAAGGAGAAAAAAGAAAGAAGGGTCTTGCTGTATCATTTTCAAGCGTGACCTTAAGTTTGCATAAATTTTGTTGTGTTAAACCTTTCCAGTGGATTTTCCTAGGATTGATTATTTATATACAGTGGCATGCATAAGTTTGTAGAATTTTTATGCAGTGTTCTCAAACTAGTTCATTTGCTGAGTAACAATATGCATGTCTGTTTAACCCACTTTAAACATAGGTCCATTCTATTTGTATCAACATTGCCATGCGTGCCCTACCTTAGTTCAATCTTGCATGCATGTTTTGTCATCTAAACTTGGCTGCAACTTAAAGTTACGATGTTGATGTGCTTCTATTTGCTGCTGCAAGTACCGAGGTTGACTGGCATGTACTTCAACCCATCTTAACATGAGTGTATATATACATATACAAGGAGTTTAATCTAGCCTGAAACAATTAAAGAAATCTTACTACGAATAAATTATGATTATTATAATCTGTTATATAATTTCAGCTGAGTAGTTAACCCAGTAATGCTATATTTTCAGTTAACCATTTATATTGTCAGTTGAAGCATATTTTATCACTGTGTTCATATAAAAATATGTTACTCACTTTGAATTGGACATGCAAGCATTTCATGCATGCCGTTGTGTTCACATTGCACCTCTTGTATTTGCTGTAACACTTTATCCTCTTAGTATAAACACACGCCTATGTTGGGGGTGAATAGAGTGTTTTTTTATGCAACACATGATAGTATGATTAAATTTGATAAACATGAAGAAGTGAAGACTTGTTTTAAGTTTATAAAAGATGATTTTATTTATATTTGGCACATGAGATGTTTGTATGGAAGCTAGCTTGCTGGTAGACATTCGTAGATATGTGACATAAATCAATTGGACTAACCTTACGGTACCCTTAACTACATGCACCCACCTGCTACCCTTTTGGCATGCACATGTACGCCCTTATTTCCTTGCTATGTATGTTGTGCTTACCCTATTGAGATCCTGTTCATGGTTGCTGCATCCAAATTTGGACGTATTATTATTACGCCATGCATCATTCTTTTGTTGCTTCGCTTTTGTTGATGCATGCATTTATTCGATTTACCTGAGTCTGTATATTGGCAGTATCATTGGTTATTATACTTCAATATTTAAAAAAAAGAATTGTTAGGATTTACTAATTATATTTTTGTGCTTGTCGAAGTACTGACTTGAAATAAGTTTAATCTTGACCAGGGTATTTTGTGTTTTCACATGGAACACTCGCCTCAGGTCCCAAGAGTTATAGGTGCTAGATTTTAGTTTTGAAGAGGAGAGGCACGGGAAGACACATGCGCACGAGAAGCTCAACTGAAATGTAAACTTCTATTTATTATAAGTTATGTATTCATTTTACATTTCTTCCGCTATATAATGTTTGTATTAAACTCTGATATTTTTATGAAATGTTATTCCGCTATGAATTATTGTAGGTTGTGATTCTGTGTTGAATTCCATTTTTAAACCCCTAAGCCAATAACAATCCGTCATTTTGAACGCTTCGAGTTGGTTGAATAATCAACTTGGGCAGTCAAAATGGCGGGCTGTTACATTTGGTATCAGAGCTACGGTTTATATGAAACTTGGCTTATTGGGTTTAAAAACTTGTTAGAGATAGGGTGGAAATACCCTAGAATGAGAGGAATTGACGCTAGAATTGCTCTAGAGAGAGCGCATTTTGGGAAGAATAAAATATTTTAATGAAATTTTAGTGAAAAATAAATAAATATAAATTTTTATTTTAAGTGATTTTGAAGATATATGTATATTCTTTGGTTTTAAATGTCCCATGCTTTTCTTTACTTTAATTGCCTGTACGCAACCGCACTATGCCCATCGCTCAATTGCTTAATATTTTGTGTTCTTGAATGTACACTTTCCTATGTTGGAACACCAAGTTGTTGATTATCCATTGTGCCATTCGTTGGCATCTTTGTTCATGTACTAAGTGTGTACATGTGTTGGAGCTGATTTTCCTTTTGCATGTATGCACTGCCCAGCTCGCCTGCAGTTCATTTATCTTAGCAACTGCATCTACCACCTTTGTGTTTAAGATTTACCTTACTTGCCTTGCATGTGAAGTTTGAGACCAATACCTTTTCTTTGGTTACTTAGTTATGGCCTGGTTATGTATAATTTCTGTTTTGACATCTTTTTAGGACTGTTCGTTGCGTCGTTTTCACATTTAAGTGTCGTGCACGACTTACGGCCACAATGTTGTTATGTACCTTGTATCCGAGTTTATTCTTGAATTGTGACGGAGTCATTTTTGTTGTTGTTAATAGCTTTAAGTCTATGCTCATATATTTTTATATATATGGCATCATTCATGATAGTGCTGAGGCCATAACTAAGTTGTATTCTTGCACTGAGGTGTGCTATTCACTAGGTAACTGAAATTCATTGTTGCTATATGTTCCCTTACCTGCTATGTGCATTAATCATTGATTTGCTAGTCCATCTTGTGTTTCGTTTTTTTTTTTTTTTTACTTCTTCTTGTGCACGCAGCCCGAGGTACATTGCGTGTGCCATATACTTTTGCATCGCCTTATTTCTTCTGTGTTGATATGCCACATATCATTGCAATCTTATTTTTTTGCTCGTGTCCACTATGTTTTAGCTAGACATTAGACAGGCTATTCAGTTGCATGTCATGCCTTGACATAATGCACTAGTGCATTTAATCGAGTCAGAGCTTTTCATGTCGGATCTGGGTATTCCTATAATATTTGTTTTTCCCCATTGCCATGTTGCGGTTGCATTATATATATCCGCACAGTTTCATGGTTGTCTTCATTCTCCTGCATCTTGTCGTTCACAATGCACCTTATCTATGAATTATAGCTTGCACATGAATTTATGCATGTGTTATAATTGTTGTCCTCTTTTTACTTGTTCCTCTTGCTATTTCTAATGGTATAGTGAGTTTCTTGGTGCCAAAACATATTTTATTTGTTGTATTATTAACCAGGGAAACTAAGTTCATGTAATTGCGCAATCCATATCTTATAATATGGGTGATCTCAGGTTAATTTATTTGTTGATTTTGTGTTGACTTTGGATGACCTGTAGTTGAGTTCTATGATAAGTTTTGTTGGCATTTCACACATACAAAATTCTAAATAGGTTTTTTTAAAATAAATATTGATTTAAGTATAGCTTAGAGATGAAAATAGTTTTCTTAATTTTATTTTATTAATATCTCAAAGCAGTATTAGATATATTTTGAAATTATAATGATATTGAGAATATAATTGATCAATTTATAAATCCATTTATAATTCAGTTTTCACTAAACTAAGTATTTCCTTATATAAAAATCATACACATTTACACCCTTCAAGTTAACGTATCGGAGGTTAAACGACATCGTACACTCCGTGGTATGGGAGCGAAAGTATACGAGGTCGATTAATTCCAATATAGTTAGATTGAAGCTGATGGCTTATTAATGATGATTTGGTGTTTTCGATGTTTTCAATTGCGAAGTTGATAAGCAGCTAGTGAACCAGTAGTGAAAACGTGTGGTATGGGACACACTGTTACCACTACTTGGGTTACTAACTGTGAGTCAGTGACGCATATTGTGCTTGTTGAGCCAGTACTTTGCTTCGGGGGGAAGCCGAGACTCGGGGGGAGTCGCGTATACGTATTCACTTGACCGGGGGGGTCAAGATACACTCGGCCAGGGGGGCCGCTGTGGAAACCGAGACTCGGGGGGAGTCTCGTATTCACTTGACCGGGGTGGTCAAGATACACTCGACCGGGGGGTCGCAGTGACAGGCATCTAACTTGGATACGTATAAGTACTGAGCTAAGCTCGGGGGGAGCTATATTAACAAATAGTTGCACGTGCATAATTATTTCTAATGGATCCATATTGTGATGATATTTTGTGATTTGATATATACGATCATACATTTAAGATTATTGGGTTTTAGATTTACATAAACATTTTCTGATTTTCTATGTTGGAGTGTGATGCTCCTTTCGTGATATTTGACTCATTCGAGTTATATGATGATTTTTATTTGATAATACATGGCTATTGCTCGGGATGAGAAATATTATAGCTCGGGGTGGGCTATAATTTATTTAATAGCACGTGCACATTATTTATGATGATTTTTATATTATGATTTGATGTTGGTGATTTTTGATTTGCTAATACTTGGCTATTGCTCAAGATGAGCAACATTATGGCCCGTGATGAGCTTTATTATTACATGAGCGCATTTCTTATGCTTTCCTTTACAAGTTGGGTTTGATGATTTCAACTCGATCGGTATGTTCATACATTTTCAGTGTGCATTTTGGAGTGAGGTGCTCCCTTTATTGATTATATTGTTTTACCTATGAAGAGTGTTATGAGTATCTTATTGTTTTATATGATAAATGCAACGCAGATATTATTGAGTTATGATACTCTGACTTGATTTATTATGAGTATCATATTGATTTACAAATGATATTTGTTATGAGTAACATGTTGGTTTATACAGGATGCTCTTTATTGATTCATTTTATCGTATTATTTTATAGATGATAAATGCCATATAAATTTAACTGGCTCATCTTTAATTTAATTTATCATATTGTTCTTATATATGATAAATTTTATAAGGATTTATTGGCTTTGACTCAAATTGTTATATTTATTATAAATATCATATTGTATGATATCCTGTCTAATTTTATCATATTTTCTAAACTTCCTACTAATGGAATCATATTTATTTATATACGATACCATTATATTAAAAACTAGGAGTGGGTATCCTAATATATGTATTTTACTTCGGATAAGAGTTGAAATTTATGCAAAAGCGGGTAATCAAAGTTGGAAATTTCCTTTTGAACAATCTAAATGAATCAGGGAAGAAATTAAGATGCAGCTTTGGAGTTTTGAAATAAGGTATATCAACCCAAGTAAATTGCGAGGACGCAATTTCTTTAAGGGGAGGAGTCTGTAGCAACCCGGATTTTTTGAAAGGGGTTGTAATAGCTCATAAAATCTTGCCGTTTAATAATAAATAAATTAAATTAAGATTTGGCATTAAAATAAATATTTATATTTGTTCCTGACATAGAATTTAGGAATTATATTTGGAAATATATAAATACATTGTATTGAATTTGTATATAAAGTAAATGTATGGTATAACATTTGATATTAAATGATATTTGTTTATTTGGAGTGGCCACTTATTCTACTTGCTGAATTTGTTTGACACCTATTGAAAAATGAGAAAAATCGGTTTACACATGTTAAAACTCGGTTTTGGATTATTTGTGAACGTGTTAAAAGCCTGTTATGGATTGTTTGTGAAGGTGTCCTCCATATTTTTATTGTTCACAGCTCACTTTCTCTGGGAAGGTACTCTTACTCTTCCCTTTACAACCAAATTTAATTCATTCTATTTCCCCAAAATCGATCATTCCCTAATTTAAAAATTGATATGTTTCCCCAAATCAAAGCCTCACTGGTTAATGGCCGAAGCCTTGCCGCGCCACTCGACGCATCTCCTTCACCGCTAGCTCATCAAAGCCACAACTCGTCATTGCTGAAGCATTGTGAAACACGACCACCACCTGAACCTATTGGGCCGAATTCTTCTATATTTCCCAATTACATTGTTCCACAGAATTTGGGTTTCTGGAAATAGATAGCAGCGCCCGATGCCATCGCCATCGGAGACAAGCCGCCGCCGAGCTCGACTGGCCATAAAAGTCAATGCTTTGACACCCCCATCTTCTCCAGTCACCGATCTATTTACATGCAAATAAGGTATGCGAGTAGCCTATGGAACAACTAAGAGTGGAGTAGGAGTAGCATCAGTGGGAGTATTAAGGCTGGAGCTTGTAATGAAATCGATCGTGTGCCTGCTGTTACGGCTAGAGTTCTTGGAATTTGCAGATTGATCATTGTTGTTAATGTTTGTCTGCTGGTATAACAACCGTGATTATAGGCGGTGTTGGTGTTAGGTAACATATTCTATGTTTTTATGAGCTTTGAATTTATGTTCAGATTTATATTTGTTTGATATTTTTGTTCAGCTGCAGTTGCGTGTTTGTTTAATGAAAATAAGAAACAGAGTTGCATTAATAAGAAATGGAAGTGATGCTGCAACATATGGCAGCTTGTTTGGTTTACTAAAGTTGTTTTGGTATATTTAATCCGGTAGAAATGAAAACTATGTTCATGTATATTAGTTATAAGTTATATTTTGTATTTAGTATGAAATTAAGAAACTTGAAATGAATATTAACCATAATATAACTTATTATTGCTATTCTTTATTATTATTTGAAAATTGATTGAATAACCATCTATTCCTTAAGACATTGGGAACTTGCTTTTAAAGCGCAAAGTTTGTGAATAAGCAACTGTAATTCATGTGACTAAACAAAGTCCAACAATTAAAATCATTCATGGATTAACTATAATAGGAGAATGGAGCTAAGTGAACCAACAACAAGGAGGAAAGATATGTCCTACTTAGTAGAATGGGCTCCCCAAATAGCAACGCAGTTTGTAAAAAAAAAATGGAAACTGGATCCGTCTTTTACAGGGAATGAAATGAAATTTTAAGTGGAAAGATAAAGGAATGGAAGGAGAAAAAAGAAAGAAGAGTCTTGCTGTATCATTTTCATGCGTGACCTTAAGTTTGCATAAATTTTGTTTTGTTAAACCATTCCAGTGGATTTGCCTAGGATTGATTATTTATATACAGTTGCATGCATAAGTTTGTAGAATTTTTATGCAGTGTTCTCAAACTAGTTCATTTGGTGAGTAACAATATGCATGTCTGTTTAACCCAATTTAAACATAGGTCTATTCTATTTGTATCAACATTGCCATGTGTGCCCTACCTTAGTTAAATCTTGCATGCATGTTTTGTCATCTAAACTTGGCTGCAACTTAAAGTTACGATGTTGATGTGCTTCTCTTTGCTGCCGCAAGTACCGGGGTTGACTGACAGGTACTTCAACCCATCTTAACATGAGTGTATATATACATATAAAAGGGGTTTAATCTAGCCTGAAACAATTAAAGAAATCTTACTACGAATAAATTATGATTATTATAATCTGTTATATAATTTCAGCTGAGTAGTTAACCCAGTAATGCTATATTTTCAGTTGACCATTTATATCGCCAATTGAAGCATATTTTATTACTGTGTTCATATAAAAATATGTTACTCACTTTGAATTGGACATGCAAGCATTTCATGCATGTCCTTGTGTTCACATTGCACCTCTTGTATTTGCTGTAACACTTTATCCACCTAGTATGAACACACGCCTATGTTGGGGGTGAATAGAGTGTATTTTTTTATGCAACACGTGATAGTATGATTAAATTTGATAAACATGAAGAAGTGAAGACTTGTTTTAAGTTTAGAAAAGATGATTTTATTTATATTTGGCACATGAGATGTTTGTATGGAAGCTTGCTTGCTGGTAGACATTTGTAGATATGTGACATAAATCAATTGGACTAACCTTACGGTACCCTTAACTACATGCACCCACCTGCTACCCTTTTGGCATGCACATGTACGCGCTTATTTTCTTGCTATGTATGTTGTGCTTACCCTATTGAGATCCTGTTCATGGTTGCTGCATCCAAATTTGGACGTATTATTATTACGCCATGCATCATTCTTTTATTGCTTCGCTTTTGTTGATGCATACATTTATTCGATTTACTTGGGGCTGTATATTGGCAGTATCATTGGTTATTATACTTCTATTATTTAAAAAAAGAATTGTTAGGATTTGCTAATTATAATTTTGTGCTTATTGAAGTACTGACTTGAAATAAGTTTAATCTTGACCCAGGTGTTTTGTGTTTTCACATGGAACACTCGCCTCAGGTCCCAAGAGTTATAGATGCTAGATTTTAGTTTTGAAGAGGAGAGGCGTGGGAAGACACATATGCACGAAAAGCTCAACTGAAATGTAAACTTCTATTTATTATAAGTTATGTATTCATTTTATATTTATTCCGCTGTATAATGTTTGTATTAAACTCTGATATTTTTGTGAAATTTTATTCTGCTATGAATTATTGTACGTTGTGATTCTATGTTAAATTCCATTTTTAAACCCCTAAGCCAATAACAATCCGTCATTTTGAACGCTTCGAGTTGGTTGAATAATCGACTTGGGCAGTCAAAATGGCGGGCTGTTACATTACTCCTCTAAAGATCTGTAGATAAATATATATATGGATTCTTTTATTTATTCTCTTCATTTTGGTATGACTTTTATGGGGTGCGATCGTTGTCTTAAGTTCAGCGGTTTAGGGTTTCAGTATCTAGGGTTTACGGTTGTCGGAGATTGAAGCACGGATAGGTGATTTAAAGGTTGTTTTGGGGATCTATGAGTGTTTTCACACCTATGGAGAAAATTTTGATGAATTCAAACCCAAAAAGAGTCGATCACCTGTATGATATATGTACGACATAGGATTCGACGCGCTGAGGAGGAGCTGTTCGAGTTTAATCATTTTTATATGAGTAGAAAGAGATTGTGAGGAGGAGTTCAATGGTGATGGTCTCATGAATTTTCGTGATGTAAGGATGGAGATATGGTAGGATAAAAGTTTGCTATGTTTTTCATGAGGAGCGGCCATATGAAGCTCACGGGGAAGAAGTGGAATGTTTAACCAGGTTTGGGCCTATACAAGGGTGGATGGGCCAAACTGGTGAGGCCCGATTTAATATAAGTTTAAATTAATTTAAATTAACTAATGTATATGTTTGTTATTTCAATAACTTTAACATACTTTATCGGTTTTGCGAATGATCAGATCCATCAGGATCGTATGGACGGCGGCTACACAATGGAATTGGTTTGGAGTGGATTGGAGCTCGTTTCAATTTATGGCAAAATAAAATGCCCGAATGGAGCTGTTGAACATTTATTGTTCGACCAATGTGAGTAAATCTCACAAACTCTGTTCAGATTATATTTTTATAACATAATTTTGGAACTGATAAATGTTGGTTGATTGCTGTGTGTTAATTGTCTGGATGAACTACTAGTTGGTTGATTGAAAATATAGATATAATTATATATATAAATCGTTAATCAAATATTGATTCTGTTTATCAGAATATTTCATATTGGAATGAAATTAATGTTACTTATATTGTTTAACATCTGTGGATGCAGGGAAACAGGTTGGAGGGATCAACTGGATTCCTCAACATTTATAATACTGTTTTTTCATATATTGTGATATATTATGTGATATATAATCTGTGATTGATTATGATGACACTGGTCCTGTTATTTAGTATTTTAAATACCATAAGAAATACTGGAATGTAAAAAGGAAATTTTCAAAGTGTATATTGAAAATAGAATATTTATTTGGGAAATAAATAGAATTATAAAAGGAATCATTTGGAAAATAAACAGAATTATAAAAGTAATTATTTGGAAAATAAATAGGACTATTTGAGAAATAAATAGGATTTTATAAAGAGAAATATTTATAAAATGAATAGGATTTTATAAAAAAAAATATTTATAAAATAAATAGAATTTTATAAAAGGAAATATTTGGAAAATGAATAGAATTTTATAAAAAGAGAATATTTGGAAAATAAATATTAAATAGAAATCTGTTTTAATAGATAAATGGAAAAGATTAATTTAAAGTAGAATTAAATAGAAATCTGTTTTAATAGATAAATTGGGAAGATTTATTTATAAATAATGTTTTATAAATTAAGTAAAATATTTATCATTGGATAAATTTAATATATAAGTCTGAATTTATATAGAGAAGCAGAAATCGGTTTTAACACCGATATTTTAAATAGAATGTGAACTCAGCATTTATAAAGGGAATTATAAATGAGATTTAAGTGTTAGAAATAAAGAGGAGAATTCGTATGAATAATTCTATAAATAGAAGTATAAATAGAATTTGGAAATAGGATATTATTTTAAAATATGAAATCAAACCTAATGGATTATATAAAAGAAATATTATTCACATTCGATCTGAATAATGGATTCAAGTAAATATTCTGCAAATAAAAACATTTATAAAGGAAATTGGATTTTTAAAATAGGAATCAAATGGAATTTCGAATAGCTAGAAATAAATAACTTGTTTAATAATAAAAACAAGTAGTGTGATTTATAAATATTGTTAATAAATAAATTAAGAATAATTATCAGCGGATAATTTGGATTGTAAATTCAGTAGTGAATATAAAATGGGAAATTGGGAGTTGTTTTAAAAAGGAAAGGATGGAATTTATTTCGATGTTTGAAATGTGAATGGGATTAAATAAAATCCATAAAGATTTGTAATTAGAATTCGACTAGGCCAGATGTTATAAAATAATTTATTTGAAGAAATTATATATTGAATAAATTGGGAAGAGAGTTAATCGAATATAAGTTATTCGAAAGAGAGTTAATCGAATATAGGTTATTCGACGGAGAGTTAATCGAATAGAGATTACACGAAGATGAGTTATACGTCAAATTTGATTATATGGAATTGGGGAAAGTATTATTTACTTTCCGATTTTTATCAAGATTTATTTATTTATAAATAAATTGTTTATTTAGTTATTTATATAAATTAAGGAATAAAAGTTATATTTTTAAGTTAGATATTTCGGAAGTAGGGATTATAACGCTATAGTTATTACCAATGTTTTTCATAAAAGAATTGGATTCGTAAACTGAATCTGAGAGTTGTGTAAGCAATGATTTGATAAGAAATTAAGAAACAGAGTTAAGGAAATTAGAAACTGACTGGAGATTTGTTATGTTGAACAACTTTCTGGGTATTGATCTGATGTTGGTTTCGGCCTTCGGGGTTGATATTCATGGAATTGTTCTCGTACTAGTTTGCAGTTAGAAACTGATGAATGTGGGAGGATAGTGATGCATGAATAAGAAATGGAAACGTTTCCCAATGTTAATAACGTATTTTTCTAAATTTAGAAAATAAGGATTTACAAATATATGGGAATGGGAAATGAATAAATTAATGATAGATTAATTTAAAGGGGAAAATGTTGATTGATGATTGATCGATAAAATTTCCATTCGGAAATGAGATCGTTGTGTGTATGGATGTTTCCTTTGATAGTTAAATAACCGACTACCAAAGTTTTGACTGTTTTTCCATCGTCAATACGGAAAGGCCGGAATCAGATTTATTATCTGAAAACCACTCCGTATGGGAATTAGCGTTGCGAATCAAATATGATGAAGATAATTGAAGACGGAGTTATGCAAGGGCTGTTCAGGTAATCCTAGGTAGAAATTGCCTAAGATGGATTTACAGAATAGTGACTTCCGTTTGTCCAGTCCCAGGACAACCTGTATGGAAGAATGTCTGACAGAGTATATTTAATAGATCGCATATGTTGTTCTCGTCAAACGTATTTACGTTTGGTGGCGGAGGAATTCATTCCTCTTCTCTGTATACCCGTGGTATTTTTGGGGAAATCAATTTGTGATTTTGCGGGTATGACGATGTGACATTCAAAGTAAATAAAGGTGTGATTTGTATGTATGAACTCAAGCCTCATAACCGAGGAATGGTATAAAATCGGGTAGGTCGCATAGCTAAGTGTGTAGCACCAATTATGGTGTATTGTCACCTGATCTAGAGAAATTCCATTTACTTCTTATATCTATTTCGATGTTATCCCTTTCGGGAAACGGTTGTTGATCCCAACCATTGGTGATAATACATTTGGTACAGTCAAGCGAAATGAGTGACCCGTCATGTTTAGCCTGGGTTACAAGATGTTCTTATTGAACCCGCTGTATTTCGCTCTAGAGATACACTGTCGGAAGGTGTCCAATACTTTGCCAGTTGGAATTCATTAACCCATAAGCGCCCTTGGTTTTTGAATATATATTATGTATGCAGAACGTGAGATGAAATTGTTCTGCTAGATGATTATTTAGTTGTGGTTGATAGACACTATTATAATATCAAAAGAGTTTTTATATAAAGATTATCATTTCTTCCAAAAGGATTTTGAAAGTTAAAACAAGTGTTTTGGATTCTCATAAAGGAAAAACCCATTCTGTGTTATACGGTGTGGTCTTATGAGATATAGTTTAATTTCTCAACTGTTTTAAATTTTTTACTCACCCCAGTCACATGACTGATCAAGAGTTTATTTTGTTTTGTTTTCCCTAGACTCTTGGGTGTGCAACTTTGTACGGGCAGTCGAATAGGGACTTTTACAGATATAGTTGGAGAGATGGAGCAGGAGGCTTCAGGATTATTTAGCTATTGTTTATTTCCACTGTGGTGTATTGTTATACTCTAATGATGATATGTATATACAAATGACCGATTTGTATTTCAAAGTTATGTTGTATACTATATTTTATTCGTTCCGCTGTGAGATTCGTGTTACTCTGATTTTTTTATTATGTTCTTCTCCTTCTATTCTAATTTTCTATCTTATATATTCTCACCCTCTAACTTCTTTCTATTAATGATCTAGTATGTTCGATTCCGGAATAGTTGACATGGTGTTGTATGTTGATTTTCTAGGTCAAAAAATCCAGTTCGTTACATACATAAATTTGGTGCATAACTCAATTATATATATACATATATGTGTGTGTGTATATATATATATTAAAATTTCAGGTTTATATATATTTTACGCATAACCCAATTTTGACATAAGCTATATATATTCGAACGCATAACGGGGGAACAAAGGAAAAAAACATATTATAAATTCATATAGGTATCAAACGATATAATATACTATTATAAGAAAATATAATTTAAATCCACTCACCTATGATTTGCGCTCTAAGTTTGGATTTGTTTGGACTTGCGTTTGCTTTCTATTTTCTTTCAATTCGGATTTATAGATATACATGATCTTGCCATCTACACCTTGAATCTACTATGTTTTTCTCCAATTCTTGAATCAGAAATCCTAAATCTAAAAATATAAAATACACCAGATCTGACCAGAATGGGTCGACCCCTGGTTCGACGCATATAGGAAGTGTGTCGACCCCTGGGTCAGCCCACTTTAGATATGGGTCGACCCACATACGATTGTAAAAATCATAATTTTGGGTCATTCAATACATGATTGATGTGGCGTTTATACGTTACCTTTTATGTTATTTTTTTAACCATTTTGATTTATTTCCAAATATTATTTTCCTATTTTTACGTGCATTCTTATTCAAATTCAAATGCACAATCGATGTGCGCATTAATAATTCTTTCTTTTTAATTTCTTGTGCGTTTAATTCTTGTAATGCTATAAGCGTTATTTTTAACATTTATTCCTACCATCTTAACACACATTTTGTTTTCAAATTTCAAATGCGTATTATTAATACATGCATGTTCATCATAAATTAAAACATTACTTAATTTGTATCATTCAAATTTCCCTCTATCACATGGTTTTATACCATTTGTGACACTCGTTTATTTTGCATGTTATTTTTGTAATTTATGTCTAAATATATTTATATTAAATATATATGTGTATGTTTACATTCTAGAAGTAGTAATTTTTTTCAAATCTTTGATGTTATTTCCAATGTTTCTCTTTTACTGTCATATGCATTGTTAATTAAAGGAAATGTTGCTAATTTATGATTAATGTCTTTCCCTTCCTTAATTTAATCCTTTCTATCAACATATGTTTTCCTATTTTAGTAAATGGTTAAGTTCTGAACATGTTAACGTTAATAATTCTGTCATTACATCCAAATTCAAACGCATATTGTTTATACAATTAATGTGCGCATATATTTTCGATTATTTTATAATGTACCAATTATTAACCTCTATTCATTCTTCTGTTCCTTTTATTTAATTCTATATATACCATTGTACGTTTAGTTTGCATAGTAGCAACTTTTTATTTATTGCCCATATTATAACAAGCGTTTGTTTTCAAATTTCAAACGCGCATTACTCCCATAATTATTTTGATAATTTTTCTATAAAAATGCGGGGTGTTACATACAGGTTCGAAACACAGTAGGCGACATAATCATGTTGGCAATAGCAAAGTGCACAAAGTAACAACAGGAGCCAACGTCAAGGCCCAAGAGAAACAGTCCAAAATTATAGCATAAAATAGTAATTAACAAAGTGAAAATATATATGGTATACAAGAAATAGATTTAGACCTTTACAAATGGGATGGGGATTACATTTTCATATATAACTACTTAATATTTGCAGTTTCTAAATTTAAGATATATGTCGCAAGCCAGCATTCACGATTGGTATCAAGGCAACATATGCATTCAGGGATGCAAGGCATGGGATAGGAGTGTGTTTTTGTGTTTGTGTGTGTGTGTGTGTGTGTATTTATGTGTGTGTGTGTGTATTTATGTGTGTGTGTGTGTATGTGTGTGTATATATATCAACTCCTACATTTCAATTCATGGATATGTACAACTAAAGTGGGTTGCCTGGGCATGAAAAATTCTCGATAAGGAAAATAAGGAAAATATGTGTAACCTTATTTTTGCAATAGGCACATAGTTGAAAGGTAGGCCTAGCTGTCAATAAGTATTTATCATTCACGCTTTCACAAAATATTCAATATCTATATGGAGATTACCAAATACTATCAAATGCCCAAAATTCATGGTTAACATAAATTGCACAACATGTGTTTCAAGTGAGGCATAGTCAGGTAAATGCACACAACATAGCTTATTAGATTTTTATGCCAAGGAATGAATCACAGCATATACGTATATCAATAGCAAGGAGATAGCTTCATGGTTAATATATATTGTGATAAAAAAACATTTGTTTAGGGATGTATAGCAAGACCTAGGCATGAAAAAGGCAAGTATCAAGTGTAGCAGGTGTAGTAAGTAGTTCAAAATGTCCTATTTCATGTAACATATGACAGGAATACAAGTGCTAAAATTTCAGGTTATAAGCCATGCACGAGACAGGTCTGTTTTCGGGTTTGTCAACATAACACATGGTTCAGGCTTGCAAACAAAGTGGACAGGTAAATAATTTTTAGCGACAAGCCTTTGAAAACAACCGAGAATACATGTGTGCTAATTGTGGTGTATATATATAACATATACATATACATACATGTATTGGCATCCACATGCATTGTTTTTAGTATGGTGACAAAGGTATAACAATTTATATGAACAAAGATAGAAACCAGTGCAAGTAAACACAAACAACAAAATTTTCCAATAAAATATGCATGTATCTAGTTCAGGGCAGCAAGCATGTGATAGAAATGTCAAAGTTCATGTCATAAAACAAAGTAGTACCATTGTTACGACTAGTATTTTATGTATCGGAGGATCGTAAAACAATATATTTGATTCCCTAGTGGTCAGATCATTCTTAGATTTTTAATATGTTATTCATGGGTATGCGGGACACGCCCATGATTTTCACCAAACGTAATTATAACCGTTTTACCCTTATGAATATTTTTTAAGTTATAACTCTTGATACGGATCGAATCAGGTGCTGAAATTGGTCTCATTTAATTGAAATGGCAGTTGGCAATTTCGTAGAGTGGTCACATTAAAGATTTGGTTCAGCGGTTTGGGAGGAATCGCTATTTTAAATTTCAACTTCTATTAGGCAAACAAATTAGCTGCTAATATGCTGACTAGAGAAGCCCATTAGGATAATAAACTACAGCTATAAACAAAGGGGTTTGTGGAGAGAATTAAGATTTCTCTCTTCATTCAAACATTAGGCTTGTATCCATGATTCGCCGTATTCAACCTAAACCTTATTCTCTATCTAATTCATTCTAATTAATCGTAGACTGTAACTAGAGGCTAGATCATCATCTGAAAATATTAGATCACATCAAAGTGCATCAATTTGATGGGTTTTCATCACTGTTCAGATCTGATTTCATTGAGTTTGCATTGGATCAAGGGTTATGCGAGTGATAGATGTCTCTCATGCGAAAAATATGGATTATATGTGTTAAATTAGGATAAATTCACATCCTGTATGTTAAATTCGCCTATCTTTAATTTAGATTTAGACGTCTTAGGATTATCTAATTTAATCATATAAACAAGCAAGAAGTTAGATTGATCATGTTCTTTGAACATATTTTGTTCCATTTCATGTTAGATCTATTGTTTTATGATATGTGCATGCCTTTATGTTCAAGATTTGACGAATCGCTTTTTGTTTTGGTTTAATTGAATGCATTGCTGGAATTTTTTGTTAGTATTATGTTTTATAGATCATAGGTTTGAAGAATAGAGCAAATCGGAGGTTCAAATGATTGTATTTAGATGAAACTTGGTAGAGGAGCTTTGGAAGATGATATGAGGGAACCCGAAAATTTTGGATTTAAAATTCATTAACTGTATGGATCGGTACTGGTCCATCATATGATGAAGAATGGTGATGATATTTTGGTCGTGACATTGTGGTGGCAAATCGAGGCTGCATGCACATTTTTGAGTGATTCAGATGTGTTTTGAGATGGGTCGAAGCTGATCATTCGAGCATTGGTGGATGGACTGACAGGAAAATTCATCAGAGAGGAATTTGGGTTCGACGATGGACTGGTGGGAAGTGCTCAGCTTTGAGGATCTTGGTTGTTGGATCTTCTGGGGGTTGCTAGTGAAGTTTGGTGATGAATGGACTTTGGATGATGAAACTGTAACTTGAAGATGGATATTGCTTCGATTGTGAACTCGGGTTAAAGTGGTCGGAGCTGGATTGATGCGATGCTAGTCGTGGATGATATGTATGATGAAGGATTAGTTCAGACGAAGTCAATCATGGATGATATTGGAATTGTCTTGAGAAGTCGCTCGAACTTAAAGATGGAATTTCCGAAAAGAAAGGCTCGATGGTTTTAAAGTGCCAAGGGATCATTAATTATCGGAGGTCCTAGCAGGCTCAATGCAGGGGCATTGTGAGGACACCCAGTAGGACCAGATGGGTCGTGTACTCTGGATCGAGCTCTGGGAGGGATCTGGTTGTCTCAGTCGGAGACAAACATACACAAAATGGATGTATGGTAATCTAACTAGAATAGGTTTTTTCCCATTAACCCTTGATGGACGACAACGACTGGTCACTTTATGATTGATGTATTCATGGCTTTAGTCGATGATAGCTAGGATACTGGTTGCTATGGATTATATGGTTGATTATATCCTTTCTTCTTTATTTCTTTAGGTAGGCTATCACCATAGGTTGACGAATAGAAGTGGGATTAGGAGATGTCTTTTCCTATTCTTAAGCGGCATATGTTTGATGATAATCCTATGCTAATTCTTTGGTTATTAAGAGAGTCGGATGGTTAAACTGTCTATACTCATATATCATGTGTAACTGTTGATTGTTATTTTATTGCTCACTAAGACTGTTGTCAGACTCGAGGTTTTATGTTTTCTCTTATTACCTTGGGTTGCTCATCAATTTTGTTGGTGAGTAGACTAAGATAGCAGGTGATAGGTTAGGTGTTTATGATGTTGTGTGATGATGATATGGACATGACGTATTATTTTCTACTATATGGTACTTGTTGTTTTCGTTGTTTGTTGATGATTTTAAGACTCTAAGTTACATGTGGTGAAGCTCGATGTACAGATATACATTTTTATGGGTGTTTTGTATTGGTGACTCTGAGATGTTATGGAGATTCTCTGTTCAGTTTTGCTTCACTAGTATATCTTGTTGTATATTTTCTATTATATGTTATCCATGCATTGTGAGTTATACGACAAGTTTACTTCAAGCTATTATCCCTTGATGATCGTCCCACATCGGCTAGGCAAGTCATATAGAGCATGTTTCCTTTGTTCGATGCAGGAGAAATGGGGCGGTCGTCACATTTGTTGTCAAAGCTTTGGTTAATCGATTTTACCCAAAGTTTGCAAGCATAAAAGCATGTGATAGGCATGCTCGTAAGTTCTAATAGATGATTACTTATTATAATATATAGTTTAGTAGGTTAGTATTCACTTTTGCACTATTGCAGCATTTCTCTAATGTTGATTGATCATTCTAGTTTTAGATTGAGAATGAGTCAATGAACTTCGAGACATGCTGTTAGGGATGAGCCTGCTATCGGAGGGATAGGCGAGGTAGCTAGTTGGGAGTTGTTGCTGTTATACTCGGTTATCCTACTATGTTCGAGGTCATGATGGCAGTGATCATGAGGAGGATACCCACTCCATAAGTGGCGACATATGGTGGTGTTCCTGTGCATACACCTAGGGTGGTTGACTTTGCTAAGCTCTGCAAGGATTTTACTTCTCCGAGAGTCAAGCCATTTACTTGGATGAAGCCGATGGTTGAGATCCAGAATTTTTTGGATACCTATGTCCGTATTTTCGGAGATTTAGGAATCAACGATGCAACTAAAAGGAAATTTGCATCGAGGAAATTGCAAGGTTGGGCGATGGAACTCTATTGCTTTAGAGTCTCTGGAAGATGATTTTTCTTGGGGTCGGTTCCAAACTAGATTCGAGGCAATGTTTATTTCAATGGTCTAAAGGTCGATCCTATTTAAGAAGTTTGTCGAGCCGTGTTTGAGTATATGGTCGAGCTGGAAGCTTTATCCAAATATGCTCATTTATATATTGAGGCTCCTTATCAGAAGAACGAGAAATTCATATTGGTTTTTGATGAGAGTCTTGGGAAACAATTGATTGACCATATTGATGATTCTTACAAGAAGCTAGTTGAGAAGGCCTCAAGGAACGAATTTTTGTTTTCGCAGAAGGTAGAAGCTTTTGTTGAGACTAAGGAGGAGTCAAAACTTGTAACAACCCGAAAATCTGGGCCAGTTTAAAATTTTTATTTTGGCGATTTCAGCGAATTTTGAATATTTAAAATAGATTATTTTAAATAATATCGACGAGAAATTTATTTTGAATATAATTAGAACGTATATATTATATACGCCGTCGTTAGAATATAAATATTTATATATAATTATAAATAGAATTGAAAATGGCGCGGTAGTTCGATAATTCGATTTCAAACTTCAATTGAATGTACCGAGTGCAAAACAATCCGGATTTTAGTGAAACCAAAAACATTAGGATCTAATTGAATATATAACGATTTCGAAATGAATTGAATATATAACGATTTCGAAATGAATTGAATTGAAAACGATTTCGAAATGAATTGAATATATAACGATTTCGAAATGAATTGAATTGAAAACGATTTCGAAATGAATTGAATATATAACAATTTCGAAATGAATTGAATTGAAAACGATTTCGAAATGAATTGAATATATAACGATTTCGAAATGAATTGAATTGAAAACGATTTCGAAATGAATTGAATATATAACGATTTCGAAATGAATTGAATTGAAAACGATTTCGAAATGAATTGAATTGAAAACGATTTCGAAATGAATTGAATTGAAAACGATTTCGAAATGAATTGAATATATAACGATTTCGAAATGAATTGAATATATAACGATTTCGAAATGAATTGAATATATAACGATTTCGAAATGAATTGAATTGAAAACGATTTCGAAATGAATTGAATATATAACGATTTCGAAATGAATTGAATTGAAAACGATTTCGAAATGAATTGAATTGAAAACGATTTCGAAATGAATTGAATTGAAAACGATTTCGAAATGAATTGAATTGAAAACGAATTCAAATTGAATTGAAAACGATTTCGAAATGAATTGAATTAAAAACGATTTCGAAATGAATTGAATTGAAAACGATTTCGAAATGAATTGAATTGAAAACGATTTCGAAATGAATTGAATTGAAAACGATTTCGAAATGAATTGAATTGAAAACGAATTCAAATTGAATTGAAAGCGAATTGAAATGAATTCAAATTGAATTGAAATTTGAATTGAATAGAAATGAATTTTAAAACGAATTTATAAAGAAGAATTCAATTTTGATTTGAATTGAAATGGAAGTTGAAATTGCTTTTGAAACGAATTTAAAACTATTTATATAATTCGTTTTAAATAGAAATCGACGAAATATATATTATATATATTATATATATAATATAATGGCCTGAATAGAACGCGCCGCGGCAGTTCGTGATTTTCGACCATTTATTTCAAACGGATATTACGGGAGATCCGACCGTCGGATTCTCCTAAAACCGGAACCGTTGGGTTCGTATCGAAAAGAGCTTTCTAACGAGCATTAGAAATTCAAAATCTAACGGTTGGATTTGGAGTTACGTCCAAATCAAATTTGAAAAAGGTCGCTATAAGTGCAGTTCGATGGCCATTGATGGAAATCGACTGTACGGGCCTTGATAAAATTATTAAAAATAGTAATAATTTGTGTAAAATCATAAGAAATGATTTAGAAAGAATTGGGATGAAAAACTCCATATTTGAAAAGATAAAAATAGATTTTTATCGAAATGAACTAGTTTTGAACTAGAATTATAATTGTATTTATTTTTAAATAAATAAATTGAATTTGAAATGGTTTTGAAAATAACCAAAATTTCCAATGATTGCATTGGAATGGATTTGAATCGAAATTGTCTTCGGAATATTTCGATGTTGGATTTCGTGATTATACAAATGTTGTTATGGAAATTTGAAAGATATATATATATATATATATATCGTTATTTCCAATGCGATATTTGTTAGTCGTAGAATTTGATATTGAATATAAGCCGGTATATTTTCTATTCAGAGCCTTGTATTGAATATCAAATGTGATTTGGGTTTGTCGTGAATGGTGTCTTCACTAACACTGTTCTTGAACCCAGTTGAGAAAATATTAAATCTTTTTGTTTAGATTTAACGAAGTGTACCAATTAAATAATATTTAATTGGAATTGAATCGATATTGATTTTTGGGTTTATCGTGAACAGTGTTTTAAATAACACTCGTTCTTTAACCCGATAATTAATGAATGTGATTTTGGGTTTATCGTGAACCGTGTTTTAAATGACACTGATTCTTTAACCCAGTCGAAGATTAAAACTAAGTGGAGTTTTAATGAATCTTTAATTAGATTGAAATGATCGAAAATGGAGTATCACCAGTTTTGCTCCAGGCGATAGTTAAATCTTTAATTAGATTTGAACGTGAAATGGTAATTGAATTTACCGATAACACTGTGGTGTTAGATATGAAGTATTACCAGTTTTACTTCATGGGATGAATAGGTTGGGATGGGGAAATTAAAATAAATAATTACTTCGGTAAGGTTCGCTAATCCCGACTAGTTTGAATTGAGATTCAAAAATAGAATAAAGAATAAATTCAAGGAATTTATCTTGGATAAAATTAATGGGAACCTTTCCCTATGAATGTGAAATTTAGAAACTAACTGTCGGTTAGCCAAGCAGAATGGTTTTCTGAATATTGATTTGATGTTGGTTTCGGCCTTCGGGGTTAATATTTGGGGAATTATTCTCTTGATTAATTTACGGTTAGTGACTAATGAATTGGAATGAGGCGTATGTTGTGTTTGTGTAACACTTATTTAAAATATACGCGAGTTATTCGGAAGGACCGGGTTTATCCCATTCTGAATAACTGATACGACGATATGTCGAAGATGAAGACGGTGGTAGAAGACCGGAAGTCTTCACATCGTTTGGATAATTACCGACGATCCTGATTGGGCTGTACACCCGAGAGGATGGAAATAGTTGGTGGTCGTCCAGACATACTTGGAGATGGATGGATATGCGAGGAAAGTGCCTCCGGTTTCGTTCAGACCCAGAACGGACTTGTAAATGGACGGTGTGTCTGACATTGGATTTTAGTCCGTGTGATTGATCTCTATTAAATATATATCTGTTTGGCGGCGGAGAATTTATTCTCTTGCTTAACGCCCTTCTCTGAGACGTACGAGCTCAGGGGTTATATATTGATGGATATCAATTGCATGGAGTGAATTGCCTGTGTGGCATGCCTAAGTGGCAAATGATCAAGGCTTCTGTTGAAAAGCAAAGTCTTGTGGTTGATGATCAAAGCACGGCCTTGTGTGGCGTAGCTTTGTGTAACGTTGATTCGCGAGTATCACACCCGGTATGAACTAAAAACGGGAGACGGACCTCAGGGAGGACATGCGTTTCTTTCTAGTTAGGAGTGGCGTCAGTGCTTGAACTGGCTGACAAGTTTGACTCATGTGGATATTGCTTATTATTACTTGCTGAAAAGCGAGGCGCCTCGTGATATCGGTTTCGGCCGATGCTTTTGGTCGGCTGACGGGCCAGATTTACGCCCCAAAGGGCGGGGAAACGTAGTGTTCAGGCATAATAATCCACATCGGTGGACCGGCCCTGACGATCCATGGGGCAGTTGCGGCTGTTCCCGAGGCTCGGACTAGACAGTCTCGAATCGGTTGAGGATCTTGCCCCTAGCCTCGGTTCATACCATAAATGATAACCCAACTTCCAATACGACGTCTTGCGGTTTTGATTGTAAACTTATATATGGCGACATAGTGGTATGGGGCATTCATGCCGCCTATGATTGATACTTATGATTTGAAGTTGTTTTATACACTATGCACTTATTATAGTATCAAATGATTTGTTTCAAACGTATCAAGCATACTTTGGCTGTTATAAGGGAAAACCCTATCCCCCGGCTTGCGTTGCATTGTGTGATAGGACCTGAGTCTTATAATAGCTTCATTTTTCTTTATTTAGCATTGCGCTGTTGTTTTACGCACTGGTATTCTTGGGAGGAAACCCGTTCCGTGTTATACGGCGTGGTCCCTTGATTTACCTAACTTTAAAAATAAAGATTAACTGTTTTAGTTCTCACACCAGTCACATGACTGACCTGTAGTTTATTGTTTTTGACCTAAACTCTGGGTGCCCCTATTTTGACACGGGCAGCTAGTAGTTTTGGTTTTGCAGATTTATATTCACAGGATCCTGGTTTACAGCTGGAATGATATCCGGAAAGCTTTGTATCCGTATATCTCTTCTAGTTGTGTATTATATTATTTTCCGCTGCTATGTATTTAAATGTAATTTAAATCTCTGATATTTCTGTGTAATATTCATTTATACTCTGTATATTCTTGTAATCTGATGCATTGTTGTAATATACAATGAAATGTTCTTTTATATGCGTTCTGTTGTGGCTTGTTCTCGAACTATCCGACGCTTTCCTTTACGGGGAAGTTACGGGTTTTCACAGTTGGTATCAGAGCTTTGGTTTACAAGCTCAGAGAACAAGGCACATTAGAACCATACGAAAGAATTCATCAGATATTGGATTAGTAATATCCAATGAGAATGACTCGTTAGAGATAGGATCAGTAGTGTCCTAGAACGAGTGTGAAGAGTATATTTTTAAAATGAAAGTCAATTTTGTTTTGAAAATTTAAAATCAATTTTTCGTATTTGATTATATATTTATATTGATCGGGACAATCCAGTATATAAAGATTTTGCATATACGCCTTGCAAACGTGTATTTGAAATTTTAATATATTGGATAGATATAGTATCACACTCTAGTCGCCCGAAGATGATATTGATGATAGCGATCGCATCATCAACATTTATGTTCGAGTTTCGAAGGTGGGATTTCTATATATTTCCTATTGACTGGTGTGAGAACCGAAATTAGATAGGGCCTATTGTTGTGATTTGGCATCAAAAATCTGATTTTAGTATATGTATCAAAATTATGAATTTGAAAGTGTAATTCACTAATTGATTGATGTTTGTGTTGCTTGTTAAATTGTTTGATAATTTTGAACCATTATGCCTAATTTGATCGGATAATGAATTGTATTGAAATTTGGTCGCATTTGCTTGCATATACATGTACTTACATTGAACAGGTCATAGCAAGGAGGCTAGAGCAGAGAATAAAATTTGTTTGCCCGACAAATAGGTACATGTTTACTACATAATTTACTGTTTTGTTTGGGTGATGATGATTTTATGAGCCTATTGGCTAGCCGCTTGGCTTTTTCTTTTTCTTTTTGAGATTAGAAGGACCGGGGAAGCTATTTGAAATTCCCCGATGCTCCCGGTGCAGGGGAGGTTATGGCGAAATTTTTCGAAAATTTAGGGTGTTAGCCAAATTTTTGAAAATTTGAAAAATCTCAGAAACTGAAAAGTTGGAGAATGGAAGCCAGATCGAGCATAGAGTTGAATGATCAAACCACTTTCGACTTTGTTCCTTTTCGGGGACGAAAAGTTTTAAGTGGGGGAGATTGTAACAACCCGAAAATCTGGGCCAGTTTAAAATTTTTATTTTGGCGATTTCAGCGAATTTTGAATATTTAAAATAGATTATTTTAAATAATATCGACGAGAAATTTATTTTGAATATAATTAGAACGTATATATTATATACGCCGTCGTTAGAATATAAATATTTATATATAATTATAAATAGAATTGAAAATGGCGCGGTAGTTCGATAATTCGATTTCAAACTTCAATTGAATGTACCGGGTGCAAAACAATCCGGATTTTAGTGAAACCAAAAACATTAGGATCTAATTGAATATATAACGATTTCGAAATGAATTGAATATATAACGATTTCGAAATGAATTGAATTGAAAATGATTTCGAAATGAATTGAATATATAACGATTTCGAAATGAATTGAATTGAAAACGATTTCGAAATGAATTGAATATATAACGATTTCGAAATGAATTGAATTGAAAACGATTTCGAAATGAATTGAATATATAACGATTTCGAAATGAATTGAATATATAACGATTTCGAAATGAATTGAATATATAACGATTTCGAAATGAATTGAATTGAAAACGATTTCGAAATGAATTGAATATATAACGATTTCGAAATGAATTGAATTGAAAACGATTTCGAAATGAATTGAATTGAAAACGATTTCGAAATGAATTGAATTGAAAACGATTTCGAAATGAATTGAATATATAACGATTTCGAAATGAATTGAATATATAATGATTTCGAAATGAATTGAATATATAACGATTTCGAAATGAATTGAATTGAAAACGATTTCGAAATGAATTGAATATATAACGATTTCGAAATGAATTGAATTGAAAACGATTTCGAAATGAATTGAATTGAAAACGATTTCGAAATGAATTGAATTGAAAACGAATTCAAATTGAATTGAAGACGATTTCGAAATGAATTGAATTAAAAACGATTTCGAAATGAATTGAATTGAAAACGATTTCGAAATGAATTGAATTGAAAACGATTTCGAAATGAATTGAATTGAAAACGATTTCGAAATGAATTGAATTGAAAACGAATTCAAATTGAATTGAAAGCGAATTGAAATGAATTCAAATTGAATTGAAATTTGAATTGAATAGAAATGAATTTTAAAACGAATTTATAAAGAAGAATTCAATTTTGATTTGAATTGAAATGGAAGTTGAAATTGCTTCTGAAACGAATTTAAAACTATTTATATAATTCGTTTTAAATAGAAATCGACGAAATATATATTATATATATTATATATATAATATAATGGCCTGAATAGAACGCGCCGCGCCGCGGCAGTTCGTGATTTTCGACCATTTATTTCAAACGGATATTACGGGAGATCCGACCGTCGGATTCTCCTAAAACCGGAACCGTTGGGTTCGTATCGAAAAGAGCTTTCTAACAAGCATTAGAAATTCAAAATCTAACGGTTGGATTTGGAGTTACGTCCAAATCAAATTTGAAAAAGGTCGCTGTAAGTGCAGTTCGATGGCCATTGATGGAAATCGACTGTACGGGCCTTGATAAAATTATTAAAAATAGTAATAATTTGTGTAAAATCATAAGAAATGATTTAGAAAGAATTGGGATGAAAAACTCCATATTTGAAAAGATAAAAATAGATTTTTATCGAAATGAACTAGTTTTGAACTAGAATTATAATTGTATTTATTTTTAAATAAATAAATTGAATTTGAAATGGTTTTGAAAATAACCAAAATTTCCAATGATTGCATTGGAATGGATTTGAATCGAAATTGTCTTCGGAATATTTCGATGTTGGATTTCGTGATTATACAAATGTTGTTATGGAAATTTGAAAGATATATATATATATCGTTATTTCCAATGCGATATTTGTTAGTCGTAGAATTTGATATTGAATATAAGCCGGTATATTTTCTATTCAGAGCCTTGTATTGAATATCAAATGTGATTTGGGTTTGTCGTGAATGGTGTCTTCACTAACACTGTTCTTGAACCCAGTTGAGAAAATATTAAATCTTTTTGTTTAGATTTAACGAAGTGTACCAATTAAATAATATTTAATTGGAATTGAATCGATATTGATTTTTGGGTTTATCGTGAACAGTGTTTTAAATAACACTCGTTCTTTAACCCGATAATTAATGAATGTGATTTTGGGTTTATCGTGAACCGTGTTTTAAATGACACTGATTCTTTAACCCAGTCGAAGATTAAAACTAAGTGGAGTTTTAATGAATCTTTAATTAGATTGAAATGATCGAAAATGGAGTATCACCAGTTTTGCTCCAGGCGATAGTTAAATCTTTAATTAGATTTGAACGTGAAATGGTAATTGAATTTACCGATAACACTGTGGTGTTAGATATGAAGTATTACCAGTTTTACTTCATGGGATGAATAGGTTGGGATGGGGAAATTAAAATAAATAATTACTTCGGTAAGGTTCGCTAATCCCGACTAGTTTGAATTGAGATTCAAAAATAGAATAAAGAATAAATTCAAGGAATTTATCTTGGATAAAATTAATGGGAACCTTTCCCTATGAATGTGAAATTTAGAAACTAACTGTCGGTTAGCCAAGCAGAATGGTTTTCTGAATATTGATTTGATGTTGGTTTCGGCCTTCGGGGTTAATATTTGGGGAATTATTCTCTTGATTAATTTACGGTTAGTGACTAATGAATTGGAATGAGGCGTATGTTGTGTTTGTGTAACACTTATTTAAAATATACGCGAGTTATTCGGAAGGACCGGGTTTATCCCATTCTGAATAACTGATACGACGATATGTCGAAGATGAAGACGGTGGTAGAAGACCGGAAGTCTTCACATCGTTTGGATAATTACCGACGATCCTGATTGGGCTGTACACCCGAGAGGATGGAAATAGTTGGTGGTCGTCCAGACGTACTTGGAGATGGATGGATATGCGAGGAAAGTGCCTCCGGTTTCGTTCAGACCCAGAACGGACTTGTAAATGGACGGTGTGTCTGACATTGGATTTTAGTCCGTGTGATTGATCCCTATTAAATATATATCTGTTTGGCGGCGGAGAATTTATTCTCTTGCTTAACGCCCTTCTCTGAGACGTACGAGCTCAGGGGTTATATATTGATGGATATCAATTGCATGGAGTAAATTCCCTGTGTGGCATGCCTAAGTGGCAAATGATCAAGGCTTCTGTTGAAAAGCAAAGTCTTGTGGTTGATGATCAAAGCACGGCCTTGTGTGGCGTAGCTTTGTGTAACGTTGATTCGCGAGTATCACACCCGGTATGAACTAAAAACGGGAGACGGACCTCAGGGAGGACATGCGTTTCTTTCTAGTTAGGAGTGGCGTCAGTGCTTGAACTGGCTGACAAGTTTGACTCATGTGGATATTGCTTATTATTACTTGCTGAAAAGCGAGGCGCCTCGTGATATCGGTTTCGGCCGATGCTTCTGGTCGGCTGACGGGCCAGATTTACGCCCCAAAGGGCGGGGAAACGTAGTGTTCAGGCATAATAATCCACATCGGTGGACCGGCCCTGACGATCCATGGGGCAGTTGCGGCTGTTCCCGAGGCTCGGACTAGACAGTCTCGAATCGGTTGAGGATCTTGCCCCTAGCCTCGGTTCATACCATAAATGATAACCCAACTTCCAATACGACGTCTTGCGGTTTTGATTGTAAACTTATATATGGCGACATAGTGGTATGGGGCATTCATGCCGCCTATGATTGATACTTATGATTTGAAGTTGTTTTATACACTATGCACTTATTATAGTATCAAATGATTTGTTTTAAACGTATCAAGCATACTTTGGCTGTTATAAGGGAAAACCCTATCCCCCGGCTTGCGTTGCATTGTGTGATAGGACCTGAGTCTTATAATAGCTTCATTTTTCTTTATTTAGCATTGCGCTGTTGTTTTACGCACTGGTATTCTTGGGAGGAAACCCGTTCCGTGTTATACGGCGTGGTCCCTTGATTTACCTAACTTTAAAAATAAAGATTAACTGTTTTAGTTCTCACACCAGTCACATGACTGACCTGTAGTTTATTGTTTTTGACCTAAACTCTGGGTGCCCCTATTTTGACACGGGCAACTAGTAGTTTTGGTTTTGCAGATTTATATTCACAGGATCCTGGTTTACAGCTGGAATGATATCCGGAAAGCTTTGTATCCGTATATCTCTTCTAGTTGTGTATTATATTATTTTCCGCTGCTATGTATTTAAATGTAATTTAAATCTCTGATATTTCTGTGTAATATTCATTTATACTCTGTATATTCTTGTAATCTGATGCATTGTTGTAATATACAATGAAATGTTCTTTTATATGCGTTCTGTTGTGGCTTGTTCTCGAACTATCCGACGCTTTCCTTTACGGGGAAGTTACGGGTTTTCACAAAACTACAGCATGGTAATGGTAATAAGAAAAAGTGGAATGGTAAAAGGAAACAACAACTGCAAAGGAAAAATAGCCAAAAGAAGCCAAAGGGTGAAGTTACCTGCTACAATTGTCAAGAAAAATGTCATTTTTCTAAGGATTGTAAGAACCCTAAGATGGAAAGAAAATGATTTAATTGTGATAAGCCTTGGCATATGAGGAAGAATTGTCTAGAACCACTAAAGGACAAGCAGGTTGTGAGAGCATATGCTTTGGATGTTGTACCGTCTTCCTCGAGGGGTCTGACTACTATAGAGAAGGGGAAGAGTGTCGTTGTACAAGGTATGCTTTCTATCAGAGACGTTTCAGTTCGAGTTTTGTTTCGTACTGGAGCATTGCATTCTCTAATTTTTAATGAGCTTGTTTGCAAGTTAGGTTTTGAACCTGAGATTATTGATATAGCTTTATTCTTGACTAATCCAGTAGGAGGATCTTCCAGTCTTTATATGATCTGCCATGGTTTAGTCCTATTGAGTCAGAGTTTCTCTTTTGTTTGCGATTGTTTTGTTTTGAACTTCATTGGGTTTGGATTGGCTCAAGAGATATGCAACTATTGTGGATTGTGAAAAGATCAAGGTGATGATCGGGAATGTGGAAGGACCGATGGTGGTGATACGTTGTTTATTGGAGGATGGTGTTCTGGCAAGCTTGTGATTCCACGGGATGGATTGTCACTGGTGCCAATTGCTAGTGAGTTTTTGGATGTCTTTGAGGAGGTGAAAGGACCATCATCGCATCAAGAGATTGAGTTTTGGATTGATTTAGTGGATGGATCCAGCCTTACTTTTGTGCCTCTCATGGGGGTGGCGCCTAAGGAATAGGGAGAGTTGGAGGTGCAAGTGAATGATCTTATAAGTAAAGGATTCGTTCAGAGAAGCATGTCTGAATGAGGCACACCACTTGTCTTTACGACTAAGGCCGATGGATCGTTGAGGTTGTGGGTGGATTATCGTGAGTTGAACAAGGTAGCCCAGGAGACCACGTGTTCGTTGCCAAGAATTGATGACTTGTTTGGCCAGCTTCACGAAGCCAAGGTGTTTTCCCAAATGGATTTAGCGACAGGATTCCACCATCTAAGAGTAGCTAGGGATACTGTGCCAAAGGTCGCTTTTAGGACATCGTTCGGATTTTGTGAGTGGCTGGTGATGCCATCTGGATTGACTAACGCGCCATCATATTTTGTGGATCTTATGAATCAAGTTTACAGAGATTAGTTGAATAAGTTCGTGCTTGTATTCGTGCACGATATGCTAGTTTATTCTAAGACCGAGAAGGAACACAAGATGCCCTTGAGGATTGTATTGGAAATCTTATAGATACCTCAGCTGAGGGCTAAGTTTTCGAAGTGACGCTTCTGAAAGAAAGAAGTGAGATTCTTGGATCAAGTCGTGTTAGGATAAGGAATAGCACTGGATCCCACTAAAGTGGCAACAATTCAAGATTGGGATCAACCCAAGAGTGCGACAGAAGTTAGGATTTTCCTTGGTTTAACTGGATATTATCGACGATTTATCCAGGATTTCTCGAAGATAGTTGCACCATTAACCGTATTGAGGTAGAAGAATCAAGCCTTCGCTTGGATTGCAAAGTGTGAGCAGGCTTTTGGAATTTTAAAGGAAGGACTGACGAGCGCTACTGTACAGACTATTCCGAATGGAAATAAAGGTGGTATATGTTGATGCATATGGCACTGGACTTAGAGCAGGGCTAATGCAAAACGATAAGGTTGTGGCTTATGAAAGTCGACAACTGAAGCTACATGAAAGGGATTACCCAACTCACGATTTGGAGTTAGCAAAGATACTATTTGCTCTAAAGATTTGGAGGCATTATTTGTTGGGAGTTAGATTTGAGTTGTTTACGGATCATAAGTCAATTAAGTATCTTTTCTTCTATAAGGATTTGAATCTTTGGCAGTAGCGATGGTTAGAGTTTCTGGCATCGTATGACTTTGGAATAGCTTATACTCCAGGTAAATATAACATGGTGGCTGACGTATTATGAAGAAGACATGCAAGTTTAGGAGCCAGGTTTATGTAATGGAAGCATCTCCGGATTTGATTTTAGACCTCATTGCCAGTTAGAGCTAGAGATGTTAGCAAGTTATCGATTATACTGACTCTTATCGAAAGGATTGGCGAAAGCCAGAAGCATGACACTAAGCTTTTGGAAATCATTCAAAGATTAGAGATGAGAGTGGAACCGGGGAAACTAAAGATTTTGAAGTCGATCAAGATGGTTGGCTTCGCAAGACTGTACGACTGATTGTTTATAATTTTGATTGGGAGATGAGATTCTAAGGGAATGTCATCATTCTAGATTGACAATTCATCTAGCGGTAATAAGATGTATCAATATATGAAGCGAGTTTATTACTAGGAAGGTATGAAGAGGGGTGTCAGAAACTTTATCTCGAAGTGCATGAATTGTCAGTTGGTTAAAGCCGAGTGGGTTATTACAGCCATGGGAAATTCCTATGTGGAAATGGGAGCAAGTACCAATGGATTTTATTAGTGGTTTACCTAGGACTAGGGCAAGAAATGATGGTATTTGGATCATCATCAATCGCTTGACTAAAAGTACAAGGTTTATTCCTGTTAGATCGACTAGGACGACATCAATGTTGGTTGGTTTCTATTTTAAATGGATAGTTCGATTCCATGGGATTTCAAATAGTATTGTTAGTCATCGAAATTTGTTACTCGTCAGCGGATTCAGGAAGAGTTTACAAGAAACGTTGGCAACCGAGTTATGTATGAGTACATCTTATCATTTGTAGACAGATGGTCAGAATGAGAGGGTTAATCGAGTTTTGGAAGAACTTCGAGCTGGTGCGATAGATTTTGGAGGATCGTGGGAAGATCATCTGCATTTAGTTGGGTTTGCTTATAACAACAACTACTATTGAGCATTGGAATGTCACCTTATGAAGCATTATACGGTAAATCATTTAATTCTTCATCTTATTGGTTAGAGACTGGGGAGAAGTTAGACCATGGGCGTGAGATGATAAGAGAAACGATGGTTAATATTGATATCATTCGACAATGGATGAAAGCAGCCCATGATCATTAGAAGAGTTATGCCGATAAGCGACGAAAGGATTTGGGATTCTCTGTTGGAGAATTAGCATTTTTTTAAGGTTTCTCCTCTATGGAATATTGTTCATTTTGAAAGGAAAGCTAGCGCCAAGGTTTGTTGGGCCATTTCCAATTGTCGGTCATATTTGGATCCTCCCTTGTAGAGTGGATTTACATAAGAGGATAGCGAGTGTGCACAATGTGTTACATGTGTTGTTTCTACGGATAAAATTTCATTCCAATCCATATTTCATTCTAATCGTTGTCTTTACTTCTTTTCATGCTTTCAATTATGTTTCCAATTTTTCGTCTCAATGACCAACTATGCAAATATATTCCTTTTTCCCTAACCAATCAATCTGGGTTATTCCTAACCTTTCATTTTTTTGATATAAGTGAATTCCTATTTTCCTCTTTTTATTTCCCAAATTTTACATACTTCTTGTATGTTTGAATACTATTAAGCTTGTGCCCCATTTGTTCCGTTCAATTTATTCCAACATTTCCCAATTAGAAATTTAAACCTTAGCCTTAACACATAATATGGAAATTCTCAGATTTACAATTCAATTATAGGTTTATTGCACATGATTTTTTTTATGTCATTCTAGGGATTTATAATAATCAAAATTAAACTAGAAAATAATATACCCAAATTGATAGGAAATAGGTTACCACAATTGAACAAATCTGAATTACCAATATTTTATAAGAATCAAACGATATCATATATCATTATATAAAAATATAATTTAAATCCACTCACCTATAATGCTTTCTAAGGTCTGGACCCAATTTGAATTTGAGTTTATTTTCTGTTCTCTTATCAGTACGGATCTACGAATCTATTTGGCTAGAAACTTTGGGCATCTACACCTTGAATCCACAGTATTTGACTCCACATCTCAAATCATATAACCTAAATCTATTATTTTATACTTCTAAAGAGTTTGGAGGAGAAAGGGAATAGCAGGGCTCCAGCGCCCTCTCAGAAAGTATGGGATCAACAATTAGGCTCTATAGTTTTATTTATATACGTCCAGACTAACCATGCTCATCGAATTTTAAACTAATATAAATCTCACTGTTAAACCAAACCAAGTTTGAATTCATGCTCCATAAAAAACGTTAATTGCCAACATGGGTCGACCCATGCCCATGACCAGGTCGACATTTGGGTCGATCTAGCCCCTATATAGGTCAACCCATATGATTTAAAATAAATCATTTGGTCCCTATTTTGTGCATGATTTATTTCTTTCCTATTTAGCTCCTTTACGTATTTGTTTCTCGACCGTTATTTATTTGTTTCTAAATCTTATAATATTCTTTTTTGGTTTTGAAGTGCGTTCAAATTTTGAATTCAAATGCATAATTTATTATGCGTATATAGTCGTATATATTTACACAAGATTTTAAATTCTAATAACTTCTCTGTACGAACTCCAATTAGAGCATGTTATATATGTAAGTTAATCATAAATTTTTTAAGAATGCAGTGGTATATGTTTTGAAGCCAAATTCTGACAATGTCCATTTTTCATTAATAATTGTTTCTACTATTATTAAAAATATAGGGTGTTACATTCTCTTACCCTTTAGGAAATTTCTTCTTGGAAATTTGGTAAGGCTAAAATTTGTATTTCCTTGCCTAATTTACAACCATCATGTGTACATCCAATTCTGCAACTATCCATGTACTAGTGCAATACATCTTAAAAATTCATGAATGAAATGAATATGAGTACCTAAGCAGAACCTCCTTTTTCAACGCACATTTCTTTCAAAAATCTTTTGAAAACATGATGTGCACAACCTAAATATGGTAGCAGTTTCTACATGAATGTAATAGTTTTAAAAACAAAAATATCTTTTCATCTAATTTTTCGCACACCCTTACTGAATAAGGGAATAATTCATCCAATTATTGCTTCCAAATCCAACCAACCAACTTTGAATTTGCGAATTTCAGAGAAATCTAATTTTCCGGATTCAATTTCTTATGTTGGAAAAAGCTAGGAAGTAGATAATTCTGTATTTTCCGCTTCACTTTTACGCAATTTTCCCCCCATATTTGTAAACCATTACCACTAATCTTACAAAAATCCTGTTTTTTATTCCATGTATAGTTTACGTAAGAAGAATTTCCTTTTCAGTACCCCATACTTACTTTGGAAGAATTTATTTTCTCTTTCTATTCTCATTCATTGTGGTTATCGTCTTCATTGCTTTCTGTGAATTTTGCATTTGTTTTTTGTTTTTCATCTTTCGCTTCTATTGTTATTTAATTTACAATATCCTATCTTTATTCTTTTCTAGTGATCATCATAACACCTAGAAAGAGAATATCACACTAAACTATTCTGTTTTTCTACAATAAAATAGAATACTACATAGTACAAATCTGTACTAAAAAAACATGCTCTACTGCAATTACTACTAGATAAAGATACAACGGCTAAGTGCGGTTATTCAAAAGGACTAGGAAGCCTAGAACCATGTCCTTCTTTACATAAAAAGGACCTCATCACTGAATCTTGACAACCATAACGCTCCTCAATTCTATCTACCACTCTCTACAAACTCATGCCGCGTACCCCTAGTTCTTACTCCACCACAGATTGAGACGATGTGTCAAACCTTTATAGTTCCTCAAGAAATTCTGAAAATGGATTTCCATTAATTAAAAACCATGTAATATTCTCACTTGTAAAAATCCCAACTTACTCTTTTTGATTCATTTCCTCTTTATCCTTTTCACATAAACCATGAAGGTTTAAAAATTATCCTAAACTTCTCTCTATTAAATAATATGAGAGACGTCTTTCCAAAATTTCCTCTTTCCTTGATTCTTTTACGTTATTGTATAACCTTTGAGTGTTCACCATTTCTCACTCTTACATCTTAAATTCTCCCTTAAGACCTTTTATGATTACCACTCAAGTTTTTAAGGTTCACTCACACGTCGAAATAATTCCTCATATTTCTTCCTACTGCTCACACACACTACTGGAATCTCTCTAATGAACCTTCTTAATTCAATAAAATTCTATATTCTCAAGACCTTACTCCAAAAGTTAAAACCTAAGGAAAATAGGATTATATGCTTTAACTCAGTTGGAGCTCTCATTTATTTTAATACACATTTATTTTCCAAGAGGAATTAATAAGATCTAGTTTCTATAAAAAAATTCTAAAGAGGACTTTTGTGTTCTCTGTAAAATAACGCAAAAACTTCATTATTTTAACATTTTTCATTTCTTTATTGAAATAGGTAGCATAAAATATGGTGTTTCACCTATATTTTGTACACCTCTTTCGATGCACCACGTTTACCTACAAACTTATTGATTCATAAAAACTTATTTAATAATTCCTATAAGTTAAAGTGTGTCAGAATCCGTTCTTTATGAAAACAAAATTCAAAGCACAATTACTAGTTCCTTTAATTTAAGATCATGTATTTTTGTATTAAAACATGTTTCTAACTTATCTATGCACAACATATGCCTAATCCATTTATATTTGTGCTTTCTCTTAACTACTAATATTGCTTAACCCCACAACTTGGCTGTGTACTTTATTCTTTTGAAAACAAATTTGCATAATTTTCTCAAAAAATATTTTAATGCAACTCTTAATATTACAAACCAGCAAATTTCTAAAAATTAAACCTTTTAACTTGAAATTTTTTCAAGAAATCTTATTCTACATTTGTAATTTTTTTAAAAGTTTAACTGTAGGGCTAAGTACAAAGTGATTTCTTAACCAATGTACCCAAGTTGTAAAACACCAAAATTTTGTATACTATAATCGTACTTAAAGATAGTATATTGGGGATGACTTGCTTAAATATTTAGAATTAGGTGAAACCGGCATTATCGTTGCATTCGTCTTGGAATTCTAGTTCAGATAGACCTTAAGTTTGCGTAAAACGGATAACGTATGAACATGTTATGAACCTTAGAAGTTTGTAAATATATGTGAGGCTTATATATAAATTCAAATCTGCCGATAACGTGTGAAGAGGACCACGGGAGGACCCAACATTGTCATGGGTCAACCTATGGGTCGACCCATGCAAGGGTCGGGTCGACCCTAGGTCAACCCATGAGTTAGGTGGGTCGACCCTTCCCTTTGGGACGTCATATGGTTCGACCCATGGGGGTAGGTAGGTCGACCCAAGCATGTTCAGTGTGTTTTTTGACGAGTTTTTAGTAGTGTGTGTGGTTCGGATTTAGGTTATTTAAATCCGATGGTTCAGGGATTTCTACTACGCCTATAAATAAGATAACATAACCTAGCTTTATTCTAAAAAAATCTAAATGAAGCCTAGGCTTTGCCATTCTTGTATCCCAAATCTATTCAGAAAATAGAATAACTAGTCCTAGGAAGTTTTGATTTAAGATCTAGAGGAAAAAATGTATATCTATAGTGTAGGCATCTAGAATTATGATCGTACTATGGTAAATTCTGGGATCTGGTTAATTTAGATTTCTCTTCTTTTTCCCCTTTTTTCTTTTAGTATGAGAATTGTGAATTTACGGTTATTTAGATTCTAAATTCAGTCAGGAGAGCCATGGAATGCTAGGTCTGGTCCAAATTCATGAATTGGAAAGCTATTAGATGAGTGGATTTAAGTTATCCCTTTTTGATAATGATATATTTATCGTTTGGCATTCCCCATTAATATGTATGATTAATTTACTGAACTGTAAACCTGTTAATCGGTTGAAATGTTTAACCTGTTGAAATTAGTACTATTGTAATCAAAAAGAAAAGAAAAAGGGGAATTTGGGGCATAGCTTGTACTGTGTAACATGACTGGAAATTTGGGATTGTATGAACATGCAAATCTGTAGGCTTAATTCAAGATTAAGGGGAACATGTTGATGAAACTGTAAGTAACCTATGGAATTTGTTAAATCTGTGGGGTTAAGAAAATTTGTTGAATCTGTGGGGTTAAGTAAATCTATTTAATCTGTTGGGGTTATATGAACCTGTTAACCTGTAATACTTAACTTGTTTAATTTGTTGGGATTGTATGAACTTGTTAAACAGTAATACTTAACCTGTTGGGGTTATATAGAGCCTATTTGCATTAATCACCTATCTGAATTGGGAATTTCTGTGAATACTGTAATTATGAAATTTACAATGAACATTAATATTGGTTAAGAATATTATTATGCTAAAACGTTGTAAATAAGAATTACATTAAAATTTGGAAGAATGAGTACGCCTAAATTTACAGCAAATAGAAAATGGTAATCGTACTAAGACACGAGGTTAAGTCCAACTTGTGGTAGAAGTCTAACCGGAACCGCCCGACAAATCCAACATCCACAAATGGTCGGCTTAATGTGAGAGGTCTGGTGCATGAAGATATATATATATATATAACATGATGGAAATAAATGGCATTGATTGTAATTAATGGAAATGAAAGAATCTTACAGCAGTAATAGAAATGGGAATGAACGGGGAATGATAATAACCTATTATGAATAAACCTGAAGGGGGAAAAAGAAAGATAATAGGTAGGCTTGTCCTAGGGAGAAGTGGGAATAATAACTTAGGTTATAATAAATGATAGAGAAGATGAGATAACTTATCTAATAAGATAAGTTGTACTTAATTATAAATTAAGTAATCTGTAAATTTGGAAACCTGAAATCTGTTATTTATAATAAGTAGAGAAAAGAGGGGAAAACTTATGAAATGCAATAAGTTGCACTTAATTATAAATTAAGTAATCTGAAACCTGAAATTTGAATCCGGCTGGTAAGAATAACATGTTATCTGTAAACCTGGAATCTAAAATCTGCTGATAAGAATAACATGTTGAAGGCTTACAAATGAACTTAAATGGGTTAAGTTATATAACTGAAAATTAATCAGCAAGAGGAACTTGGTAACTTGAATAAGAAGTTAATATGATTTGAAATGACCAAGTTAACTGGAAATCTGATAAGGTAGACAAGCGCGTAATTAAACAATTAGGCACAGGGTCCTATAACACGTTAACTTGAGGCGCTTGGACCAATCTATACGTCTGAAGGTGAATAACCCAACTGGATAGATCATCGTGGTGCCATGGGGCATAAGAGGAGCGCACGTCCATCTGATTATTCTGCTTGTTCTATTTGTTGTTCTGCTGGCTCTGAAGGACTGGAAGGGGAAGCACGCGACTTCCTGAGACGTGGGGGGTACTCTTGGCGGTCCTTTGTGCGGTGGAAGTGTTTAGGCTGCACTCGCAGAGGTTAGGCCTGCGTGTTACTACCAGGTGTTTATACCTTGATTGCCATGATAGTGGGCAGTCAGAAGGTTGTAGGGTGGCTTAGGTGATTTGATGAACCTGGTGCCTTGTGCCTAGGCATGTTACGACCATCTCATCTGTTTGCCTTAGGCGGGTCTTACCATCTGATTGATATTTTCTGAGTAAGGCTATATTTGACTATATTATACTTTATTCCATTCCGTTGTGAGATATTTTCTGAGCTCTGATATGTTTATTATCTCTATCTTTTCTGCAGGATACCAGACAAACCAACACGTGTTTGATAGATTAAAATTTTGAAAAAAAAATTGGTCTATCGGAATTCGGGTTGTTACATCTATTATCAGAGCTTAGGTTTAGGATTCGTGTATAGATAATGAGTGAACGTATATGTATTTTTAAAATATTAATATTATATATATATACCCAGATCCATAGAGGAACCCATAAAATAGAAAGAGCATAATATAGTGAGAATTAGGATATCTGTTTTGTACTCTAAAGGAACGAATATAGAAATCTGAGACCATTAGGTAATTTGGGTAGGAAGTGTACAATATACTTCATATGGAGGAACAGTGAATCCCATGTGATAGTATTTCAGGTTAGTAGGGTAGGCAGTAAAACATTATATATTGGAAAAGGTTAAAAAGAGGAAAACGGATTAGTAATATATATAGTTGAGAGAATTGACTTTGTTGGAGTGTCTAGGAAAGCCTAAGTATGTTGGGAACCCACTTTGAGTCTAACTCCATTGTTAACTTTTAAGAACTTGAAATTGTAAAGTTTTTGGAAGATGGTTTGTGGTGTTTTCAAGTTTTTGGTATTTAAAGTATTTTTAATGTTTAAAAAGTGTTGAGAACATATTTGAAAAAGTACATGTTGAGTTTTGCAGTAAAATGCGATATATTTTGGAAATAGTGATTTCTTGTGAAAATTTTGTTTAAAATAAAATTTTCTCGGTAAAAGGTACATATTATAGAGCATATTTAGCTCGCTAGTTTTCAAGTTATATGGAACAAAAAAGTGTTACATTTTGTTGAAAACTTGAATTTTCAGTAAAGAAAGTTTCGAAATCTCTATTCTTTTAGCAATCATTTTTTATAATTGTTTTGATAGAAAATTTTGTTGTGTGAACAAAATAAGTTGAAGAAATTAAGAATAGAGTAGATGTTTGCACCTTGTAATAAGTAACTGAACAGACTTTATAGGCAAGAACAAGTTGTAAACCTGACTGGGAAATAGTTGTCCTTATCTACTCCAGTTTTTGTGATTTGAAAAAAAAATGATTTACATTTTTATATAATGACATGTTTTATGGTTTGGCAAAAGTAAGTCTTGGTGAGGAAAATAAAGTTTTGATACTTTTAACATTCAGAACAAAAGTGAAATGAAAAGGCCAAATCATGTTTTAAAAAGTATGGAGTAGATAAGGATCAGTGCCTAGGGAAGATAGGAAAAGTTTTGAGGCTATGAAGTGGATAGCGAGAGTTATCTTGGAAAAAGATGGTGATTTCCCGTTGAAAGCGTAGCATTGAAAATCCTAGGGTGTTGCTTGTAAATGACTGTTAGTACATAGCCAGGACTACGGGTGACTACTAGATAGCGAAGGGAAAGTAAGCGTTTGGATTATGTTGCTATTTTTCCTGTTGGGGTAAAACCCATTGTTACATTTATGTTGGGATCGTTTTGTTGTTTTGTTCCTGTTGGGTAGTTAGGGTAACACCTAAACCTGTCATTGATCCCGTGGTTTGAACTTTTCTGTCTGAGGGGAGATATAGTCCCGAGATTCTTGTCCCTTAGTAGTAGCTGTATAGAGCGTCGGTTTTCCTATTTTAGTTGAATGACTAGAAGGCTTATTTAAAGATAAACTAACGTCTGAGGATTAAGTTAAATAAGCTAAGAAAAGAGTAATGGCATAACTAAAAATAAGGAAACAACAAATTTAATAAAGCTACAAACATGACAGTTAAGAAAATGGAAAATTCTAAGAAAAGGTGAATAAGAATAAATTTTTCTAAGATAAGTTGAAAAAGAAAATCTGTAACAAAGAAAGTTTTCTTATGTGGGTTGTGCTTGGATGAGAAAATAGGGAATCTTTATAAAATAGTTGTATAAAATCCAAGTACACATAGAAAAGGTGCTTAAAATAAAAACGGTGATGTGAAGTTTTTCGTTTTCTACCTTTTTGTAACATAAGAAATCGAATTTAGAAAATTATATTTTTTTGAAATTCGAAATTTAAAGATGGTTGGTAGGGATTTGGATGCAAAAATTGGATGAACTATGCTCTTGCTCAGTAAGAGTATAGGAAAATTTGTGTAATGACCCGCTTCTTGCAGAGGTATTATAATTAATTGATTTAATTATATAAATAGTGATATATTGAATTTAATGGTCGTGGAATTAAATAATGGTGAATATTTAATTAAAATAATAAATTAAATAATATATTTAATTCTGAAATAATCAGAATTGGCTGAAATGGCGATATGTTGTGAACTGGATCATTATGATATTTAATTCAGTTTAGAATTGAATTAGAATAACGAATATATTTAAATAACGATCGTTGAACGTATAAATTATAATATAATTATAATCGAGCTTGAAATGGCTCTGCAGTTCGTAGTTTGGCGATTTTAACTTCAACTGAATGTACAAGATTCATTTTAAGACGGATTTCTGCGAAACAAGAAATGTTAGGAGCGGGTGGAGTATATCTTTCTAGTGGAAGAGAAAAATCTGGATTTCGTCGGGTAGATTTTGATTTACATCCAAATCAAAATTTAGAAAAGTTGCTGTGGAATTCCTTTATAATTTATAAAGGAATTATTTATATTTTAAAAAGGAATTTCATTATAAATCGAATATCGATTAAATCGGGATTTGAAATATCAATCTACAAATTCATATAGGAATACTCTAGAGTTGTATAGTATTCCACTGTGAATATATACGATAATATTAATTTATTAATATTTTATTTAATTATATTTAAATATATTTATATATTTAAATGGGTCATCTAGAGATTTAAAAATAGCCACTTTTGCAAACGAAGTCGGAATTCGATGAAACTAATTTTGTTGGATCCGCAATGTCAAATAGTTGTTAGATTTCCAGTTTTGTGACTTTTAGAGTTACTGTGTGGCCGTACGGATTTTTAGAGTGAAAAACAGTCAGTATTTTGACGGTTAAAAATACAGTGTACGAGCAAACGGAATCGGAATTCGATGAAACCAGTTTCATTGGGACCGTAATGTTGAACTGTAGCTGTATGTCCATTTTCATGATTTTTGGATGTTGTATGTGATCGTAGGAATTTTTAATTGATGAATTAAAATAAAATTTGAATATAAAATCATTTAAATTCCCTATAAATAGCCTTATAACTTCCCAACCCTTAACCTAATTTCTCTCTTCAGAAGTCAAGTAGTCAGAATTTACAGATATACTGGAAGAGCTTGGAGCAGGAGGCTTCAGGATTATATAGCTATAGTTATTTCCACTGTGTTGTAAATGTTGTACTTTGATAATGATGTATATTCAAGTATAGATGTATATTTCAAGTTATGTTGTATATATTATATGTTATTCGTTCCGCTGTGAGGTTCGTGTTACTCTGATGTTGTGTTCTTCTTCTTCTTCTATTCTAAGTTTCTATCTTATCTTTCCTCACCCTCTGTTTTTCTTTCTATTAATTTCTTGATTTTCAGTTTAATTTGGGGTTGGACTTGTGTTTTTTGTCAGCTCAAATTGGACCGGATTTTCGGGTCATTACAGTTGGTATCAGAGCATAAGGTTAAGTGAATTACCTTGGCTCTGTGGCGTGACTCGGTAGAGATAGGGTTAGTAATACCTTAGATTGAGTTGAGTGTATATATAGAGTGAGTGTATTTGTTATTGATATAAAAATTGTTTTATATTGTGGTGATTTATTGGTTGAGTCGTTTATGAGTTCTGGTCGATCAGTTTGATCCACTGTATCGGTAGGGATTTTGTAAACACTCGAATACGATGGGTCGACACGATATGTTTTGAAAAGAGGGTAAATTAAAATAAGTTTACCCAAGGTATATCTTGATACAGAGAAGATATATATATATCAAAATTATAATATATTGGATATATTGGTTGTTATTATAATCGAGTAAGATTATAAATTAAATGGTTATGTAAATAACCAATCAGAATTCATATAAGTGAAATACGTGAAATCAGATGAGTTAAATCTGAAAATTTAAACCGGAAATTGAATAAAAATTCTAGAAAATTGGATAAGTGTTTGTAAATGGATTTGGATTAAAAGTAAGGAAAATTTAAGATCTTGGGAGATTTTTAATTGTTTTACAAGTAGTGTGAATTATATTTTGAAATGAATTTCAAAGTGGAAATGTTTAGAAATGGTTTTATAGTATTGAACTCACTTCAATCGCTGGAAAATAGATTCCGATGATGACAGCTGCATCATCAGTATTCATTTTCGAGTTGTAAGTGACGAATTACTACCAGAGATACTGTTTTGAATTTGTTTTGGGAAAGACAAGTTGTGTTGAATTTCAAAATGGGATTTATAATATAGAATTTGATATATAGAATTTGAATATATAGAATTTGAATATAGAAATTCAAATGTGATTTATAATATGGAATTTGATATACAGAATTTGAATATATAGAATTTGAATATAGAAATTCAAATGGGATTTATAATATAGAATTTGAATATAGAAATTCAAATGGGATTTATAATATAGAATTTGATAAATAGAATTTGAATAATAGAAGTTGATATATAGATTTGAATAATAGAAGTGATATAAAATTTGAATAGAAATTGAATAGAATTAACTAAGTCGAAGAGGAATTAGTTAATCGAGTTTTGAATTTGAAGTTGAACTTTGAAAGGTGAACTGGATTTGTAAATGGATATTCGAAATCAAATATAAAACTTAAATTTGAAATTTGGATTCAAATTAGTTAATAAGCAAGTTAAAATATATTTGAACGTGTCATGTTCAAATATAAAAGTGAAATAGACTAAAGAGTTAATTAACATATTAATTAACGAATTGAGTTAAAACGATCAGGTATAGTTAAAATAGATTGGGCAGGTATAAATATACATGAGATAGGTATGGATAAGGTATGAAGGTATATAAATAGAATGCTCGACGAAAAGGTATGTATCTAATTCATATATGAGATTTAATGCGCAGTATCAGCTAGCAGCTTGGCTTTTTCTTTTTCTTTTTCTTTTGGATTGGTGAGGGCCGTGGGAGGCTATTTGAAATATCCCGATGCTCCCGGTACAAAGGAGGTTATGGCGAATTTTTCCGGGAATTCAAGGAGTTAGAATATTTTTAAGATAATTTGATAGTTAGAAATCAACGTATCGATACATATATAGAAGTCGATAAGGAAACGAACTTAGAAATAGAATAGTAAAATCAAAAAGGAAGACTAAGAATAAAATCTAGTAAGAATAGAAAAAGGAAGCGTATACGTGTTTAAAAGTGAATAAGTAGTTGTATGGTATTGATTATTCGAGTAAGTAGTCATATCTGTTTTGACGTTATAAATGTTATTCAGTCAAGGTCTGAGAGGTAGTTATACCCCCAACTTGATTGATTTCATTATTAACAAATAAAAAGTAAGATTTCAGGCTCGAAGATCAATGTTGAATAAGAGTTAGTTGAATATAGTATTTGGGTTGTTGTAACGATGTTTTACACAACATCCGTTTTAACCCAAATAAGTGTAAGCTTGGAAATATAACAAAGAATATTTCCTAAGTATAGAAATAAACGAGATCGGAAAAGAGATAAGTAATTGGAATATTTTCCAATTATAAATAGCATATATTTTCTAAAGTTTAGAAAATAAAGGAAGGCGATATTCGGAAATGTTTTCCAAATAACATAAAAGGCCAATATGGTTATTGAAAATATTTGGTTAACAAATATTGATAAAGAAATAGAGAAGTGATTTAACTAATGGAATATTAATTAAGGGCTCAATGACATGTTCAAAAGGAAAATTTGATTTTTGAAAAGAGTAAACTGTTTAAAAACTCCCAGGGAAAGACTGTTTGAATTAAAAACAAATTTAACAGAAATTTGTGAAAGCAAAATTGAATTAAAGTAAAGCCAGTAAAGTGGTAACTGATATTGAATTAGGATGATATCAAGATAAATTGGATTGTGAGATTCAAATTTGAAGTGTAATGTGATAATCAAGTTAAGAGTTGGGAATCGAGAAGAAACTCAAGTTGAAATGATATTTGGCTCGGATATAAGCGAATGGTTGTGTTGTGGATAAAAGCATATTGGAATGTGATTGGGATGACCCTTGTATCCGCTGAATTGATAACAGGTGGAAAGGATAAATTGATATGCCGACAAAAGGTACAAGTTTATATTCGATATAAGCATGAGATTTATGAGCCGAATTGGCAAGTCACTTGGCTGTTTGGTTTTCTTTTGGGTTGGAGATGGCCCAGAGAAGCGAGTTGGAGTTTGAATTATTGACCAGTACAAAGGAGGTGCTGGCAAAAAAATTCGAAAAGTTAAAGTGTTAGAAAATTTTCAGGATTTTTGAAAATTTTCGTTAGTCAGAACGAATTAATTATTTAATCGAAATTAAATTGGTTCAGTTGAAGCTGAAGTTGAAAAGGTGAACAAATAAGTTACCAGTCGATAGGGTCGTTCTCTACCTTAGCAATTTCGAGGACGAAATTATTTTAAGTGGGGAAGATTGTAATGACCCGCATCTTGCAGAGGTATTATAATTAATCTATTTAATTATATAAATAGTGATATAGTGAATTTAATGGTCGTGGAATTAAATAATGGTGAATATTTAATTAAAATAATAAATTAAATAATATATTTAATTCTGAAATAATCAGAATTGGCTGAAATGGCAATATGGTGTTAACTGGATCATTTGTGATATTTAATTCAGTTTAGAATTGAATTAGAATAACGAATATATTTAAATAACGATCGTTGAACGTATAAATTATAATCGAGCTTGAAATGGCGCTGCAGTTCGTAATTTGGCGATTTGAACTTCAACTGAATGTACAGGATTCGTTTAAGACGGATTTTTGTGAAACAAGAAACGTTAGGAGCTGGTGGAGTATGTCTTTCTAGTGGAAGAGAAAAATCTGGATTTCGTCGGGTAGATTTTGATTTACGTCCAAATCAAAATTTAGAAAAGTCGTTGTGGAATTCCTTTATAATTTATAAATGAATTATTTATATTTTAAAAAGGAATTTCATTAAAAATCGAATATCGATTAAATCGGGATTTGAAATATCAAGCTACAAATTCATATAGGAATACTCTAGAGCTGTATGGTATTCCACTGTGAATATATACGATAATATTAATTTATTAATATTTTATTTAATTATATTTATATATTTAAATGGGTCATCTAGAGCTTTAAAAATAGCCACTTTTGCCAACGAAGTTGGAATTCGACGAAACTAATTTTGTTGGATCCGCAATGTCAAATAGTTGTTAGATTTCCAGTTTTGTGATTTTTAGAGTCACTGTGTGGCCGTACAGATTTTTATAGTGAAAAACAGTCAGTATTTTGATGGTTAAAAATACACTGTATGAGCAAACGGAGTCGGAATTCGACGAAACCAGTTTCATTGGGACCGTAATGTTGAACTGTAGCAATATGTCCATTTTCATGATTTTTGGATGTTGTATGTGATCGTAGGAATTTTTAATTGATGAATTAAAATAAAATTTGAATATAAAATCATTTAAATTCCCTATAAAATAGCTTTATAACTTCCCAACCCTTAACCTAATTTCTCTCTTCAGAAGTCAAATAGTCAGGATTTACAGATATACTGGAAGAGCTTGGAGCAGGAGGCTTCAGGATTATATAGCTATAGATATTTCCGCTGTGTTGTAAGTGTTGTACTTTGATAATGATGTATATTCAAGTACAGATGTATATTTCAAGTTATGTTATATATATTATATGTTATTCGTTCCGCTGTGAGGTTCGTGTTACTCTGATGTTGTGTTCTTCTTCTTTTCTATTCTAAGTTTCTATCTTATCTTTCCTCACCCTCTGTTTTTCTTTCTATTAATTTCCTGATATTCAGTTTAATTTGGGGTTGGACTTGTGTTTTTGGTCAGCTCAAATTGGATCGGATTTTCGGGTCATTACAATTTGGATGAAAAAGCATTTTTGATTTCCAAATATTGCATTCATATAGGAATTCCCATTATATTTAGGATTTGTGCTTCATGTTTTCAAAAAGATTTCCAAGAAAAAGTTGCATTCATATAGGAGGTATTGCTTAGGCATGCATTTCATTCATGGAATATTATGTTGAATTTCGCTTTGCACTAGTGCACAAATGGTTGCAAAATTGGATGTATACATGATAGTTGTGAATTATGTGAGGGATTACTGAATTTTACCCTTATCAAATTTCGGGGATGAAAATTCCTAAGGTGGGAGAATGTATCACCCAAATTTTTTTTTTACTATAATCATACTTAAAGATAATAAATTGGGGATAACTTACTTAAATATTCAGAATTAGGTGAAACCGGAATTACTGCTGCATTTGTGTCAGAATTCTTGTCCAGATAGACCCTTAGTTTGCGTAAAACGGATAACGTATGAACAAGTTATGAACCTTAGAAGTTTTTATACATATAAGAGGCTTATATGTAAATATAAATTCAAATTAATTCAAATATGCCGATAACATGTGAAGAGGACCCAACATTGCCCTAGGTCGACCTATGGATCGACCCATGCATGGGTCGGGTCGAACCATCCCCTTGGGTCGACCCATGGGGGTAGGTGGTTCGACCCAAGCATGTTCAGTGCATTTTTCTAACGTGTTTTCACTAGTGTGTGCGGTTCAGATTTAGTTTATTTAAATCTGGTGGTTCAGGGCTTTCGACTACGCCTATAAATATGATACCAGAGCCTAGCTTTATTCTGAAAAAATCTAAATGTTGCCTAGGCTTTTCCATTCTTCTAACCCTAATCTCTTCAGAAAACAGAATAACTAGTCTTAGGAAGTTCCGATTTAAGATTTGGAGGAAAAGAATGTATATCTACAATGTAGGCGTTTACAATTCTGATCGTAGTGAGGTAAATTCTTGGATCTAGTTAATCCAGATTTCTCTTCTTTTTCCCCTTTTTCTTTTAGTTTGAGAATTGTGAATCCATGGTTATTTAGATTCTAGATTCAGTTAGGAGAGCCATGGAATGCTAGGTCTAGACCAGATTCATGAATTGGAAAGCTATTAGGTGAGTGGATTTAAGTTATGTCCTTTTGATAATGGTATATTTATCGCTTGGCATTCCCCATTAATATGTATGATTAGTCTGCTGAACTGTAAACCAGTTAATCTGCTGAAATGTTTGACCTGCTGAAATCTGTTGAAATTAGTACTGTTGTAATAAAAAGAAAAGAAAAGGAGAAATTTGGGGCATATTTTGTACCGTGGAATATGACTGTAAATTTGGGATTGTATGAACATGTAAATATATAGGCTTAATTCAAGATTAAGTGGAACATGTTAATGAAACTATAAACCCGTGGAATATGTTAAATCTTGGGGTTAAGTAAACCTTTTGAATCTATGGGGTTAAGCAAATCTGTTTAATCTGTTGGGGTTATATGATTCTGTTAACCTGTAATACTTAACCAGTTTAATCTGTTGGGTTATATGAATCTATTAACAAGTAATACTTAACCTTTTAAATCTGTTGGGATTATATAAAGCCTATTTCCATTAATCACCTGTCTGAATCGGGAATTTCTGTGAATACTATAATTATGAAATTTACAATGAACATGAATATTGGTTAAGAATATTATTATGCCAAAAGATTGTAAATAAGAATTACAGTAAAATTTGGAAGAATGAGTATGCCTAAATTTACAGTGAATATAAAATGGTAATTGTACTAAGACATGAGGTTAAGTCCAACTTGTGGTAGTAGTCTGCACAGAACCGCCCGACAAATCCAACATCCACAAGTGGTCGGCTTAATGTGAGAGGTCTGCTGCATATATATATATATATATATATATATATAAATATATGTATATAACAGGATGGAAATAAATGGTGTTGATTGTAATTAATGGAAATGAAAGAATCTTATAGCAGTAATAGAAATGGGAACTAGAACGGGGAATGATAATAACCTATTATGAATAAACCTAAAGGGAAAAAAAAGATAATAGGTAGGCTTGTCCACGGGACAAGTGGGAATTACAACTTAGGTTATAATAAACGATATAGAAAATGAGATAACTTATGTAATAAGATAAGTTGTATTTAATTATAAATTAAGTAATCTTTAAATCTGGAAACCTGAGATCTTGTGATAACCCTAAACTTCCACGGAATGAAAGTAAGGAATAACCATTTGGAATACAACATAAATATAACAATACAGATCACATATACAACATAGCAAAGGAAAACTATAGAATAACAACATCATAGCAGCGGAATATGAATGTCATCAAACACAGAATCCCACAGTCACAGAGTTCTAAATTATTACATCAGGTTTCAGCAAAAAGGAAATAGTTTCAACTTCAAAATAGAACTGTAACGTCCCGGATTTTTCGGCCATTTAAATTCGAATATTTAAATTTGTTAATATATTATATTTATTGAATTTATTTAATTAAAATAAAGTTCGAATATATATTTGAAATATTATTAGTGTCGAGTTTGAATTCTATACTGTTTGAAATGGGAGATGTTGTTTTAAATAAATACGAATCCTTGTTGTATTGATACACCAAAAGTAAAATTTATACCAATACCATACACGATTATGAAGAAACCGACCGAGCTTCCAAAATATTTGATTTATTCCACTAGGAACGTACAAAATAGCTTGATCCATAAAACACAGTGCCACCGAGGCATGAAAATCTCACAAATGGACAATGCACAGCTGAGCTACCATGAACAGAACAGTTATTTTAAATTGCGATATCAGCAGGTCTTGTTCTTTCAATAAAAAGAAAAGAAAAAAAATGGTAAAACAAAGAGGAAACAGCTAGTCAGCTAAACAATAAAGTGAACAGCTAGCTAGATATTTACATACAGTCTAAAATGTACAAAGTATTCTGCCACATAATATATACACAAAATCCACAATATCAAAATTCAGATTTTGCACATTGATATTACAATTCAACAACTAACAAAATAGCCTCATAGCTATGACATCAATCTAAAATATCTCAACCTAATAAACAACTCAATAAAACCCCTTTTTGTACGGCTACATGTTCTTATTTCGGCAGACAATAGCACATGAATCCATTACGAAAGCTTCAAAATTTTCTTCAAAATATAGCACAGCAACCAAGCTTTCTTTTCCAATACATGACAGCTTGTTCATGTACCCAAATTTACAGCTGTAAAGGAAGAAGATGTCACCCGTAAGAAAAACAATATATATATTCACATATCCTTTCCTATACTAATGCAAAAACTCAGAACAATTCATTTAAAAATTCAAGTACAGCAGCCTTATTCCCTTCTGTAAGAAACAGAAGGCAAATTTCTCCATTTAAACAGTTAAAAACAACAGCTAGGAAATAGTGGATCCAACAGCTAAAGACAGTAAAATACACAGATGAGGAAACTGTAGAACGTATATATCTGTACATCAAATCTGAAATGAAATAAGCAAATTTAAAGCTTCATGTATCCGGACTATATGAGTAGACAATGTGGATAGGCTAAACGAATTTCTTTATAACTCTACTTAACCTACATAGGGTCAGTACATGAAAATCCCTCACAAAGCTTGACACTGCTCTGCTAAGCATACACGGCAGTCTCTATCAAGATACAGTTCGATCGTAACAGCTAAAGGCAAAAACCTATGATTTCACCGATTGAGTTGACATTGAACTTATCAGGATTTTTCCACAACTATAAATACATGTGTATCCACGCATAACATCTCACGACTTCCTCAATGAACCAAAACGAATTAACTCAGTAAAGAAAACCCATTCAAACAATATAACCCAATCAGCAAAACCAGAAAAAGAAAAATCACAAGCAACTAATACGAAAATCAAGTAAAAGACTTAGCTTGGTTCGAGGAAGCTTTGGTCTGGTTCGCTCGTCATAGTTCTGGAAGACTCGTGATGGCGATGGGTGTTGAGAGGTTTGATTTGGGAGTAGCAGAACCAATCGGAGACGAGGGGAAAAGGGAGATGGAAGGAGAGTGGTTGCGATGCAGTGGTCTTCAATTTGCTGGAGGTAGCGACGCCGTAAATCTCGAGTTGGCAAGAGGATTAACGGCTAGGGTTTGGCCATTGGAAATTTAATTTTTGAGGCGGCTGAACATATGAATGAAAAAGGATCGGAGGGTTTGGTTATAAGGGAAGACGGGTCGGGTACGTTTGGTTGGGCCGGATGATTAAGGTAAAGGCCCGGTTTAATTTAAAAGGAAATCTATGTTTTTAAAATTTTAATTTAGTTCATAGAATTCGTAACGTGATTTCTCACTCATACGATGTCAGATTCAAGCGCGGTCAGTTGCGTTGGGACCGTGGAGACGAGTACTTCGAGATGGAGCAGGCCTGGTCCAGATCTGAAGTGACGGGAATTTTATTCAAATTAAAACGTCAGTTTAATTTGATAAAATCAGACTGTTCATCGACAAATCAAAACCCAGGTGAGTTAAACTCACTCTGCTCTTCCCATTTATATTTTATATAAATTGGGTTTTTATTTTGCGTGTTCTGATTGCTAGTGGTTGATTGTTTGCTAGTTAGATATTTATTGTTGATTCAATAAATGAAATTAAACGGTCGTTTAATTTCAGTAGAACACCAATCGTTATGAATTGACCCAAATAAAGAAATTTCCCTTGATTAGTCACGTTTATAAATGTGTTTGAAATTGTTTGAATGGTTTGAGTTGGTTGTTAATCGATTGATGATCGTTATAGAAATTATCAGTCGAATAAAAAGGAAGGGTTGATTATTATTGATGGTTGAACCTTATTTCAACATATGTTATGATGATAACCAATGGGTAGTGTGGTTGGGTAATTGGCATCACTGGGCTTATAAATCAATCGATTTATAAAGTATGGTTTTATCGGCAGTGAATCAATGATATTTGAGTTATAAATATATTTTATAACGAAAATAGATTTTTGGAAGTTATTGCCTTGAAAGGGTATTTTAAAAGGGGAAATAAATATTTAATTATTTATTTATTTAAAGTTTATATATTAATTATGAAATGGTTTTATAAAACAAATTTCTTGCGTTAAAACAAATGAGCAGAAGATACCTAGCGGTTAAGTGTTTGATTAATCGTGAGCGATTAAATAAATTTATTTAAATTAATTATCTTTTAATTAATTTAAAGAAAAGGGTCAAATAGAGTTGGTTAGAAGAATAACCATGTTTTGTGTCGACCATTTAAACTTGATTAGACCTTAAATTAGTGAAATGATTTAATAAATGGTTAGTTAATCTTAGTAAGGGTTTGAAAAGGGAATTTATTATTCCTTCTAGTAAATAAAGGAGTTAATCGATTTGAATGATAAATGTTAAATGAGTTGGTATGGTAAGGAAATACCTTTAAGTGATCAAGCTTGAAATGAAGTGGTCGAGTGAATGGGAAGAGGCTAGGATTAGTTTTATTATTGAACTCATGTTTATAATGAAGCAAATAAGAGGTTTAAACGAATTGATAACTTAAGTGAAGAGTTTTAGTTAACGTTGAGTTAGAGGAGGTGAAATAGGGTTTATATTAAATTTGTAAACAAGGTTTAGAAATAAATATGAGTTTAAACGTTGTTTTTAAATTGGAAACACTTAATAATGATATTAAGTTGAATCAATGGATTTAAAAAGGGGTTTTCCGAAAGAAAGGGAAATTGGTAAAAAGGAGTTTAAAGGTAAGTTTGGTAAGCGAGAATTGGAAATAGAAATTGAATATAAAAATGTCGATACTTAAATTACAACTCGTATTTATCTGAAGATAAGAACGTTGTTGGTCAAGGTCTGAGAGGTAATTGAAATACCCCAACTTGAACGACTTCGGGACGACCCAAAGATGATACCAGTTGGTAATGGCGAGGGTGTGTGATAAGATTTCCAAAGTAGTGGAAATGAGATGAGATGGTATTTTCCATAGTAACAGAATTAAAAGGAAATTGGGCGATTAAATTTAAAAGCCAAGTGATGCTGAGTACCAGACCAGTAAATATATTTTTATGATTTCATGGATGTTTACTTGATAGTTAAATAACCAACTATCAAGTCTGACCCTTACGATTATTGGTATGGAAAGACCGGGATCGAATATATATATTCGAAAACCATTCCGACCAACAAGTACGAATATAAAGAAGAGATCAAGCGATGATCGAGATGGAGCATGTGAAGACCATAGATCTTCATAAAACGGAGGAACCACTTACAATCTCTGATTCGACCCAGAGATATACTGGGGTTCTGTCGTGGTTGAAACTGTGGATTGCAAGGACAATCGCTACTGATCCATGGGGTGATTCCTATATTGGATGCAGTAGGAGAGTACCTTCGGTTCATCCTGTTCCTGGATGACTTGTATGGACGAATGTCTGACGGAGTATTTCCTTAAAATCACATACGTTGATTTTTACAAATATACCAAGTTGGTGGCAAAGAATGGCCCTTCTTTAAAACCCGGAGTATATTTGTGGGCGTCAATTAGTGATTTGACGGATCTGACGAGGTGGCATTCAAAGTGTATGATGACCAGATGTGTTCTGACCTCAAGCCTCATCAGCCGGGAAATGACAAAAATCGGGCAGGCAGCATGGCTATGTGGGTCGCTCCCATTAGGGTGTATAATCACCTATCTAGAGAAATTCCTTTTGTTTCTTAATCTATCGATTCTGCCCATTCGGGAACGGTGGTTTGAGTCCAACCGTTGGTGATATACATTCGATACACTCAAGCGAAATGAGTGGTCGGTCATGTGAGGGCCGGGTTGCAAGATGTTCTTGTTGAACCCTGTGTATTCGCCTCTAGAGATACACGTGCGGGAGGAGGTCCCATACCTTGTCAAGATCGGAATCCAATTTCCAATAAGTGCCTACGGTTTTGTTTGTATATATATACGTGGAGCGTGAGATGCAAGCGTTCCACTAGATTGATATTTACTTGTATTTAGACACTATGATAATATCAGAAAAGGTATTGATTTCGAAAACTGTTTTGGGTTATCGTAAGGTAAAACTGTCCGTGTTTATGTGTGGATCGGTCTTACGATTATCTTTTTCTTCCGAAAGGATTTTAACTTTAAAATCAAGATGTGTGATACCTAAATGCTGTGCGAGTTTTCTCACTCTGGTCCACCAGACTGACCCGGTGTTTTGTAAATGCTCGGGTTAGACCGAGGTATACAGGTTCAGGTTATCAGGTACTGAGAAGTCCAGAGACAAGCTGAAGATGTTCAGACGAATGATATTCCGCTGTGTGTATGAGGACAGATTATTATAACTGTCCAGATGTATGTTGTACTCTGATCTTGTAAGTATTTTCAAAGCTCTCAATAAAGATTTATTTCTGTATTATATTTTGTTCCGCTGCGATGTGAGACTCTGTGATGTGTTGATACTTCTTCTTCTTCTATTCTAATATTTCTTTCTTTCTTTTCTCACCCTCTAACTTCTTTCTAGACGCTCCGTTGTTTCGGTGTTTGGAGGTCGGCATGAGTACGGTAAAGGGTATTTATGTCGATTTTCGAGCACGAAAACCCCTGGGTCGTTACAGTGGTATCAGAGCTATTGGTTGAGTAGTAACCTTGGCTCTGTGGCGTAACTCGATAGAGATGGGGTTAGTAACACCCTAGATTGAGGTGGAGTGTATATATATGAAAGCGTATTTGTAAAATTTTATATACAAATGTTTTGTATTGTGTTATTTGACTGGTTCAAGTGTTGAGAAGCTTTGAACTAGCGAATGGATACGATATTGTTTTATAAAGGGGGTAGATGAAATAATTTTACCCAAGATATATTTTTATATAGAAAAGAGAAATAATTTCCTGTGCTGATAGGAGTTGTTTTGTAGTTCTGATTGTTTTGATTTGAAATCAAATTTGAAATATGATATAAAGTTGAACTGATGTGTCAATCGAATCGGATAGGAAAATAAAACTAAATCTGGTTAAGAAAAATCAAGTTAAGAATGAATTCATATTGAATGAATTCAAATGAATTGGGATTTAAAAATTTATTGGATAAATAAATTGGGATTCAAATAAAGTGGATTGCCATTTGGAGTTTGAATTTTCTTTTCGAAGTTGAAGCCCAGAATAGCCGTTGTAGTCGTATCGATCGAGCCATACAGCAGAGGTGCTGGCGAAATTCTCGAGAATTTTATAGTTCGAATTTATTTTGAATTTAATTCAAAGGTAATAATTTTAAAATAATTCGATTTGGAATATTCTTCTTACCTTACAATTTCGAGGACGAAATTATTCTAAAGGGGGAAGAATGTAACGTCCCGGATTTTACGGCCATTTAAATTCGAATATTTAAATTTGTTAATATATTATATTTATTTAATTTATTTAATTAAAATAAAGTTCGAATATATATTTGAAATATTATTAGTGTCGAGTTTGAATTCTATATTGTTTGAAATGGGAGATGTTGTTTTAAATAAATACGAATCCTTGTTGTATTGATACACCAAAAGTAAAATTTATACCAATACCATACACGATTATGAAGAAACCGACCGAGCTTCCAAAATATTTGATTTATTCCACTAGGAACGTACAAAATAGCTTGATCCATAAAACACAGTGCCACCGAGGCATGAAAATCTCACAAATGGACAATGCACAGCTGAGCTACCATGAACAGAACAGTTATTTTAAATTGCGATATCAGCAGGTCTTGTTCTTTCAATAAAAAGAAAAGAAAAAAAATGGTAAAACAAAGAGGAAACAGCTAGTCAGCTAAACAATAAAGTGAACAGCTAGCTAGATATTTACATACAGTCTAAAATGTACAAAGTATTCTGCCACATAATATATACACAAAATCCACAATATCAAAATTCAGATTTTGCACATTGATATTACAATTCAACAACTAACAAAATAGCCTCATAGCTATGACATCAATCTAAAATATCTCAACCTAATAAACAACTCAATAAAACCCCTTTTTGTACGGCTACATGTTCTTATTTCGGCAGACAATAGCACATGAATCCATTACGAAAGCTTCAAAATTTTCTTCAAAATATAGCACAGCAACCAAGCTTTCTTTTCCAATACATGACAGCTTGTTCATGTACCCAAATTTACAGCTGTAAAGGAAGAAGATGTCACCCGTAAGAAAAACAATATATATATTCACATATCCTTTCCTATACTAATGCAAAAACTCAGAACAATTCATTTAAAAATTCAAGTACAGCAGCCTTATTCCCTTCTGTAAGAAACAGAAGGCAAATTTCTCCATTTAAACAGTTAAAAACAACAGCTAGGAAATAGTGGATCCAACAGCTAAAGACAGTAAAATACACAGATGAGGAAACTGTAGAACGTATATATCTGTACATCAAATCTGAAATGAAATAAGCAAATTTAAAGCTTCATGTATCCGGACTATATGAGTAGACAATGTGGATAGGCTAAACGAATTTCTTTATAACTCTACTTAACCTACATAGGGTCAGTACATGAAAATCCCTCACAAAGCTTGACACTGCTCTGCTAAGCATACACGGCAGTCTCCATCAAGATACAGTTCGATCGTAACAGCTAAAGGCAAAAACCTATGATTTCACCGATTGAGTTGACATTGAACTTATCAGGATTTTTCCACAACTATAAATACATGTGTATCCACGCATAACATCTCACGACTTCCTCAATGAACCAAAACGAATTAACTCAGTAAAGAAAACCCATTCAAACAATATAACCCATTTAGCAAAACCAGAAAAAGAAAAATCACAAGCAACTAATACGAAAATCAAGTAAAAGACTTAGCTTGGTTCGAGGAAGCTTTGGTCTGGTTCGCTCGTCATAGTTCTGGAAGACTCGTGATGGCGATGGGTGTTGAGAGGTTTGATTTGGGAGTAGCAGAACCAATCGGAGACGAGGGGAAAAGGGAGATGGAAGGAGAGTGGTTGCGATGCAGTGGTCTTCAATTTGCTGGAGGTAGCGACGCCGTAAATCTCGAGTTGGCAAGAGGATTAACGGCTAGGGTTTGGCCATTGGAAATTTAATTTTTGAGGCGGCTGAACATATGAATGAAAAAGGATCGGAGGGTTTGGTTATAAGGGAAGACGGGTCGGGTACGTTTGGTTGGGCCGGATGATTAAGGTAAAGGCCCGGTTTAATTTAAAAGGAAATCTATGTTTTTAAAATTTTAATTTAGTTCATAGAATTCGTAACGTGATTTCTCACTCATACGATGTCAGATTCAAGCGCGGTCAGTTGCGCTGGGACCGTGGAGACGAGTACTTCGAGATGGAGCAGGCCTGGTCCAGATCTGAAGTGACAGGAATTTTATTCAAATTAAAACGTTAGTTTAATTTGATAAAATCAGACTGTTCATCGACAAATCAAAACCCAGGTGAGTTAAACTCACTCAGCTCTTCCCATTTATATTTTATATAAATTGGGTTTTTATTTTGCGTGTTCTGATTGCTAGTGGTTGATTGTTTGCTAGTTAGATATTTATTGTTGATTCAATAAATGAAATTAAACGGTCGTTTAATTTCAGTAGAACACCAATCGTTATGAATTGACCCAAATAAAGAAATTTCCCTTGATTAGTCACGTTTATAAATGTGTTTGAAATTGTTTGAATGGTTTGAGTTGGTTGTTAATCGATTGATGATCGTTATAGAAATTATCAGTCGAATAAAAAGGAAGGGTTGATTATTATTGATGGTTGAACCTTATTTCAACATATGTTATGATGATAACCAATGGGTAGTGTGGTTGGGTAATTGGCATCACTGGGCTTATAAATCAATCGATTTATAAAGTATGGTTTTATCGGCAGTGAACCAATGATATTTGAGTTATAAATATATTTTATAACGAAAATAGATTTTTGGAAGTTATTGCCTTGAAAGGGTATTTTAAAAGGGGAAATAAATATTTAATTATTTATTTATTTAAAGTTTATATATTAATTATGAAATGGTTTTATAAAACAAATTTCTTGCGTTAAAACAAATGAGCAGAAGATACCTAGCGGTTAAGTGTTTGATTAATCGTGAGCGATTAAATAAATTTATTTAAATTAATTATCTTTTAATTAATTTAAAGAAAAGGGTCAAATAGAGTTGGTTAGAAGAATAACCATGTTTTGTGTCGACCATTTAAACTTGATTAGACCTTAAATTAGTGAAATGATTTAATAAATGGTTAGTTAATCTTAGTAAGGGTTTGAAAAGGGAATTTATTATTCCTTCTAGTAAATAAAGGAGTTAATCGATTTGAATGATAAATGTTAAATGAGTTGGTATGGTAAGGAAATACCTTTAAGTGATCAAGCTTGAAATGAAGTGGTCGAGTGAATGGGAAGAGGCTAGGATTAGTTTTATTATTGAACTCATGTTTATAATGAAGCAAATAAGAGGTTTAAACGAATTGATAACTTAAGTGAAGAGTTTTAGTTAACGTTGAGTTAGAGGAGGTGAAATAGGGTTTATATTAAATTTGTAAACAAGGTTTAGAAATAAATATGAGTTTAAACGTTGTTTTTAAATTGGAAACACTTAATAATGATATTAAGTTGAATCAATGGATTTAAAAAGGGGTTTTCCGAAAGAAAGGGAAATTGGTAAAAAGGAGTTTAAAGGTAAGTTTGGTAAGCGAGAATTGGAAATAGAAATTGAATATAAAAATGTCGATACTTAAATTACAACTCGTATTTATCTGAAGATAAGAACGTTGTTGGTCAAGGTCTGAGAGGTAATTGAAATACCCCAACTTGAACGACTTCGGGACGACCCAAAGATGATACCAGTTGGTAATGGCGAGGGTGTGTGATAAGATTTCCAAAGTAGTGGAAATGAGATGAGATGGTATTTTCCATAGTAACAGAATTAAAAGGAAATTGGGCGATTAAATTTAAAAGCCAAGTGATGCTGAGTACCAGACCAGTAAATATATTTTTATGATTTCATGGATGTTTACTTGATAGTTAAATAACCAACTATCAAGTCTGACCCTTACGATTATTGGTATGGAAAGACCGGGATCGAATATATATTCGAAAACCATTCCGACCAACAAGTACGAATATAAAGAAGAGATCAAGCGATGATCGAGATGGAGCATGTGAAGACCATTGATCTTCATAAAACGGAGGAACCACTTACAATCTCTGATTCGACCCAGAGATATACTGGGGTTCTGTCGTGGTTGAAACTGTGGATTGCAAGGACAATCGCTACTGATCCATGGGGTGATTCCTATATTGGATGCAGTAGGAGAGTACCTTCGGTTCATCCTGTTCCTGGATGACTTGTATGGACGAATGTCTGACGGAGTATTTCCTTAAAATCACGTACGTTGATTTTTACAAATATACCAAGTTGGTGGCAAAGAATGGCCCTTCTTTAAAACCCGGAGTATATTTGTGGGCGTCAATTAGTGATTTGACGGATCTGACGAGGTGGCATTCAAAGTGTATGATGATCAGATGTGTTCTGACCTCAAGCCTCATCAGCCGGGAAATGACAAAAATCGGGCAGGCAGCATGGCTATGTGGGTCGCTCCCATTAGGGTGTATAATCACCTATCTAGAGAAATTCCTTTTGTTTCTTAATCTATCGATTCTGCCCATTCGGGAACGGTGGTTTGAGTCCAACCGTTGGTGATATACATTCGATACACTCAAGCGAAATGAGTGGTCGGTCATGTGAGGGCCGGGTTGCAAGATGTTCTTGTTGAACCCTGTGTATTCGCCTCTAGAGATACACGTGCGGGAGGTGGTCCCATACCTTGTCAAGATCGGAATCCAATTTCCAATAAGTGCCTACGGTTTTGTTTGTATATATATACGTGGAGCGTGAGATGCAAGCGTTCCACTAGATTGATATTTACTTGTATTTAGACACTATGATAATATCAGAAAAGGTATTGATTTCGAAAACTGTTTTGGGTTATCGTAAGGTAAAACTGTCCGTGTTTATGTGTGGATCGGTCTTACGATTATCTTTTTCTTCCGAAAGGATTTTAACTTTAAAATCAAGATGTGTGATACCTAAATGCTGTGCGAGTTTTCTCACTCTGGTCCACCAGACTGACCCGGTGTTTTGTAAATGCTCGGGTTAGACCGAGGTATACAGGTTCAGGTTATCAGGTACTGAGAAGTCCAGAGACAAGCTGAAGATGTTCAGACGAATGATATTCCGCTGTGTGTATGAGGACAGATTATTATAACTGTCCAGATGTATGTTGTACTCTGATCTTGTAAGTATTTTCAAAGCTCTCAATAAAGATTTATTTCTGTATTATATTTTGTTCCGCTGCGATGTGAGACTCTGTGATGTGTTGATACTTCTTCTTCTTCTATTCTAATATTTCTTTCTTTCTTTTCTCACCCTCTAACTTCTTTCTAGACGCTCCGGTGTTTCGGTGTTTGGAGGTCGGCATGAGTACGGTAAAGGGTATTTATGTCGATTTTCGAGCACGAAAACCCCTGGGTCGTTACAAGAACAACTAGAAATAAAATAAGTCTGGATGTCTCAGAGTCTAAAGATACAATTCAAACAAAAGATAAATGATAGATAGTCTTCGTGGTCCAACATAAGCACCTCCAAATAAGCAACACCAAGATAGATAAGCAGCTCCAAGATAGCAACTCCAAACAAAGCTAGACATGTTACTTGGCTGCCCGTGTGGAAAAGAGGGCACCCGAGTTTGCAAAAGGTGAAAACAAACTACGAGTTAGTCATGGGACTGGTGTGAGAATTCTTAACTAGTTTAACGACTAGTAAAAAGGCAAATACAAAGACCACACCGCTAACACGGAACGGGTTTATTCCAATGGATTGCCGTGCATAATTTAAGGTGACAGAACAAACAATAAGTAATTCGTAAAACAACGCTATGCTTTTGAAAAAAAATGGATCACCATAAGACTCAAGTCCCATCACACAATGCAACGCAAACCAGAGGATAGAGTTTTACCTTATGATGATTAAACATGCTTAGTACGATAAAAACGAATTTGATATTATTATTAGTGTATATAGGTTACAAAAACATTTCAAAGTAAATGTATCAATCCTAGGAAGCATAGCTACCATGTACTATGCCTCCATACTAGTAATACAATCAAATCCGTAGGGTCGTATTGGGAATTTGGTTTTCCATCATGAGTCAAGGCTAAGGAGGAGCTCCCTACCGATTCGAGACACTCTAGCTAATGTCTCAGGATTCCCCGCAGTGAAACCTTGGATCCTGCAGGGCCGGTCCACACATACAACTTTGTGGATTAGTTATTCCTGAACACACATTTCCCGATCCTATAGGACCTATCATCCGAGGCACCTCATTCCATCATCCACATAAGTTAAATATCAGCCAGTTCAAGCACTGACACTACTTCTAGCTAGAAAGAAACGTGCTGCTCTCCTTGCGTTCCCTTCTCCCATTTTAGACTCAACCAAGTTTTGAGGCTCGTGAAGCAACGTAATACACAAATTTATGCTTATTCAAGTTGTGCTTTGATTGTCACCACAAGGTTCTGCTTTCCAACAAGAAACCTTGATCATTGCATCTTAGTATGCTACACTGTCACTCCATATCACACTACCAATCCTTTGCCGAAATATATAAAAGGGTGTTAAGAAAGAGAATGAATTCTCTGCCACCAATCATTCATACATTCGGCAGAAAATCAATAAGTACAATATAAAGGAGTACAATGTCGGACACACATTCCATTTATAAGCCCGTTCTGGGTCTGAACGAAACTGGAGATACCCTCGCCCCGTATGTCCAGTACGTAAAGGAGATACCCGCATATCCGTGAAGTCAACACGTACGTTTGGGAAATTACCCCGACCCTTGAATTGGGAGCAAGTCAATTCAGGATCTTGATCGTTGTCCATTTGAGGGAAGATTTACGCTCTTCATTCGCCGTCTTCTAACTTCAATTCTCAACGTTGTCTGATTACTTGGAATGAGATTAAACTCGGACTTTCCAAATAAGTCTCGTATATATATATATATAATGAAAATCCTTCCTTATCGTTAATATTATTTTTAACGATTAATTCCTATTTTAATTATTTAAAATAATTAAATCCTTATTTAACGACGCCACGGGTCAGTGGGCGATCCTGGCGCTACTTTCAACCAATTTTGATTTTCACATTTCTTGAAATCTAACCATTGGATTTCAACGTAGTTTATATCGTTAGAAAGATCTTCCCAAGACGGTCCTAACGGTTCCAGTTTTGGGAAAATTCGACGGTCGGATCTTTTGGTATAGTCGTTTAAAGGTACAATTTCAAAATGCGAACTACCGCGTTCGATTCGTTTAATTTTAATTATATTTATATATAAATATAAACCGTTTAACCATAATAACGTCGTTTGATTTAACAACGAGCTAAACAACTACCGATCTCCACTCAATTTTTAATTCATTTAAAATGAAGACAATATTTCAACATTTTAAATACATTCTTTTATTCCTTTATTTACATTAAAAATGTAAATTATAATTCAAAGTCCAGTTTCTCCCTTATTCTTTAATTCTTATATTTACATAGGAATGTAAATTATATTACAATGTTGAATTCCATTCTTTATTCTTTTATTTACATTAAAAATGTAAATACCATTCTTTCAACTACATTGTAAAATCCTCTCTGTAATTACTTTAAAAATGTAATTAACATTCCATGTTAAATTTTCTATCTTTTAATTTATCATGCAAAAAAAAATTGTAATTTACATTCCAATGCAAAATTATTCTTTTTAATTACACGTAAATTCTTACCCTTTTGAATTTACATAAAAATGTAATTTTGATTCCAATGCCCAATTCTTCTTTTTAATTACATAAGAATGTAATTAACATAGCGGTGAAAATATTTATCTTTATAAATTACATTAAAAATATAATTTTATTTACAACGTCAAATTCTACTTTTTAATTACATTAAAAATGTAATTAACATAATAATGTAAAATTCCTATCTTTTAATTTGTCTCTTAATTTACAATATAAAATCATACTTTTTAATTACATTAAAAATGTAATTAATATTACACGTCAAATCTTGTCTTTTAATTTGCAATGTAAATTGCTATACCTTAATTACATGTAAAAATGAATTTTATATGCTATGCAACTTACTCTTTCATTACATATAAAAATGAAAATTTATTTTATATGTAAACTATAAATTTTAATTACATATAAAAATGTCCTTTCTAATTTACAACGTAAATTCTATTCTTTAATTATATAATAAAATTTACTTTTAATTTACACTGTAAATTCTCATCTTTATTTACATAACAAAATTGTGTTTTTAATTTGCAATGTAAATTCTCATCTTTATTTACATAACAAAAATGTTTTTTTAATTTGCAATGTAAATTCCCATCTTTATTTACATAACAATTTGCAATGTAAATTCTCATCTTTATTTACATAATAAAAATGTGTTTTTAATTTGCAATGTAAATTCTCATCTTTATTTACATAACAAAGTTGTGTTTTTAATTTGCAATGTAAATTCTCATCTTTATTTACATAACAAAATTGTGTTTTGTAACACCCCACCTCCGCCAGGGTGACTCTTGCAAGCACTTTGACTTTGGAGGGGCGTTTGAATCAGGTAAACATGCATAATGATATATCAAGGCAGAAAAAGAACATATGTATATATGTAAACAGAGTAAATAACATAGATAAAACAGCGGAAGATTTCAAACCATTTCAAAACAAGTATGGTACAGCATATTGTCAACTTTCCAAATACACAAGTCTAGATAAAAACAACATTACTGAAAAACTGAAATACATAAGTACTATCCCCAAAATAAGTGATAACCATAGCTAGCTTCATGTCAAGACCGTACATGAGCTAAAATCCCACAAGCAAGCGATCAGAAATCCAAGCTAAGCTCCAATATTCCCTCCCTGAGAACCGGGGGGGTACGGAAGAAAAGAGGCGAAAGAAAACAGGTCAGTCAAAAAGACTGAGTAAGCCCTACTACAATCAATGTAAACTGATAAAGTTAACTGGTATGAGAAGCAGGTATGATCATAAGGATAACAACATACTAGCATGATGATTAACTAACAAGGTAGATAAAGGTGTCATCGCATAATCAGGTTTAAGGTTTTGCACCACAGGTGTACTAGCAAACTAACATGACTGGAATAAACAAGAATTGATCCCTTGGCCCAAACTTTGGCCCAATAACATGAAATGACCCTAATACAAGGTCCAACCAAACGGTCTAGTCGATCGGCTCCCTAAGCCTAACTCGTCACGTGTTGGTGTCAATACGGCCCAAACATAATTGTAGTCGAACTGTGCCGGGTCCACCCTTCGGGTGTATCAAGCCCTAGGGTACCAACCCCTGGACACCATAAACATGAGTGCACAGTCTCGATCTACTGGTACCCATGCTTGACTTCTCCAAATACGGACTACGTGCACGACCATAGTCCGTCCGGAACTACATCGGCGTACCACCCTGCCGTCGTTTATTGGTCGCTTACCTCCAGCCCAGTAATCGTGCCCCCTCCCTAGCCTAGTCCATAGGGCCTTAATGATACAAACTTGGGATTACTGCTGGAGTGGGTCCCCCATTGCTAGGATTTTTCTAGTGGGTTAAGTACGGTTTAACCCTCTTGATAATCATGGGTTAACTTGGTTAAGTGTAACGATGAGTTCACGACTTAACCCTGACTAATCTACCAAGCCCAAGTTGGTTAAGTATTAAGTGGACCATGACTTAACCCTAATCACGAGGCATTAGTTAATTTAATGCGCCTTAACCTCTCACATTAGACCTTGTTGTGGTTACTAGTTAAGCCGGTGGGTTCCGGGTAGCTTTACACCACAACTTGGTCTAACCTCGGGTTCAAGGTACAACATGACCAACTTCTCACATTGGGTCCTATTGTTTGTAGCAACTAGTTAAGCCGGTCGGTTCCGGGTAGGTTTACGCTACAAACTCAACCCAACCTCGAGTTGGTCACACTTATATTTTCTAAGTGTCATGTCCATCGTGTTTCCAAAACACATTACACGTTTTCAAGCAATTGGGTAGACCTAACTTAATAGGTAAATTCCCAATGGGTAGACCTAACTTAATAGGTAAATTCCCAAGCTTATGTTTTTATGTCTTTTACTTTTACCCAACCCCAAACGCAATCCCATCGCTTACATATCGCAATAGCGCATAAAGGATAGAAAGAGGGAACTTGGCATAATCATGACATAAAAGTGTTGAAGCCACAAGTTTAACATGGTGGCATATGAAATGTACATATGTTCATATACTTGCATATTACATTTTTAGGCCTCAAAAGCATGCATATAACCAAACTTGGCATATTGGTGATACATGGTGCTAAATGACATGTAGAAATGGCCATAAGTTCGCATTTAGCCACACATGCAAGTTATCATAAGAGATATGATAACTTACATGTTGCCAAAATGCAACCTTTAGCATAAAGCTTGAAGCTTTATGTTCACATACTCAAGATAAGCTTGCATAACATGATAACATGGACAAAATGATCATCCCAAACTTGCATAACATACTTGCATATCATAACATGGCATACTTGCATAGCATAACATGGTAAACTTGCATAATATGACATGATGAACTTGCATATCATAACATAACAAACTTGCATAACATGATAAACTTGCATATCATAACAAAACAAACTTGCATAACATGATAAACTTGCATATCATATCATAATGATCAAACACAACTTGCATCATTAACTTTAGAGTTTAAATATGAAAGTAGAATAGGGCTTACAATGCTTATGAGGACTCAAATGAGTATAGCAAATATAAGAAAGCCCTTATGCAATCAATTAAACCCCAAAATGCAAGCTTTAATAGAAAAACCCTTAAGCCAAAGTGATCAAAACCCTTGCTTTATGATGCAAATATAGAAACTTGACTTGAATGCAAGCTAATGATGCTCATACAAGCTTGAAAACACTTGTATGCATGGAAAATCTCATAAAAATTTATTTAGGAATTTATGAAGAGAGTGGAGGCCATGAGAGGATTGATTTTGCCATAGTTTAGTTGTATGAATGAATAATGATGATTTAGGGTTAGGTTAGGGCCTTATTTATAGAGATTAGGACTAGTTTCAACCCTAGGATTAAACCCTAGTTCCAATCTTAGCCCTCAAAACCGAATCTGGCCCTCAAGCTCAACACAATCTCTAAATGGTGCACCAGGCTAAACAGCCCGGCTGGGCCAAGTCGACTCCCAAGTCGACAGGGCTGTCGACTTGGGTCCAACCAAGTCGACTCCCAAGTCGACAGGGCTGTCGACTTGGGTGCTCTGGCGGGAACTTTCCCGCCTAGCCCAATCTGACCTAATTTTTCAAATTCAAACTTGAATTTGAAATCTGTTTTTACTTTGAATTTTTCTGAAAATTTCGTTGGGCCTTAATCGGGTCATACGGACTCCGATTTTCGAAAACTCGGACTCTGTTTCGCGTATTTTTCCGAGGCGAACGCAATGGCATAGCCCGTTTCCCTTGATTCAGATTTTAGAATTAAATTCTGCCTCGATTTACATCATTACAGGTTATTGAAAATACGGGTTGTTACATTCTCCCCTCCTTAAAGGATTTCGTCCCCGAAATCTTCAAGTTAGGAAGAACGTATCCTACCATCCAATCAGCCATCTACTCAAAACATCATCCACGAGCAATCATTGTCCTTACAAGATTCTAAATGTTGTATGAACATATGAAATGGTGTGTGTATATGTCCTTATCTAATGCAAATATCATCAATGCAAATTATGTTAGTGAAATGAATCCATATGTATGCAATTCCTAACATAATGTATAACATCTATATGTGTGCACATAACATACATCCATATGCAACATCCATGTGATAACACAAAAATTTTCATCCATGAATAAGCATAAACACTCATGCATATGCAATATGAGGAGTGTGTGAGCCGATCTAGTGCCTAACGTGTATAATGCATCCACGAGTAACCACTTGCAAACACTTGCAACCACTTGCAACCATCAGGCATAACATGTTTCAAACACATGTTTCATCCAAAGGGTTTCTACCTAAGGTTCTCATGACAAGATTAACACGATAAACTAGATAGACATGGATAGCAAAGAGAAAGATATGCTAACAAAGAAAAGAGATTGAGAGTGTACCCTCAAAAAGGAATGGATAAAGCCCACGCATCTTCTCCTCGGTTTCCCAAGTTGCGTCTTCTTCGGCTTCACCCCATTGAACCTTCACCAACTTGACCTCTCGATTCCTTAGCTTCTTGGTCTCCGTCCCCAAGATACGAATCGGAGCTCTCCTCAAGGTAGCCTCTTTCTCCACTTCTACATCTTTCAGAACACTTGGCTCAACAACCTCTGCTGATTCATGTAAACACTTCCGGAGATGCGAGACATGAAAAACATCGTGTACTCCGGCAAGCTTCTTGGGCAACTTCACTCTATAAGCCATCTGCCCGGTCCTCTCTATAATAGGGAATGGTCCAACAAACCTCGGTGCTAACTTCCCAACGGCTCCAAATCGGACCACATTCCGCAAAGGAGAAACCTTCACGAAAACCATATCCCCAACATCAAACTCCAAATCAGTTCTTCGCTTATCAGCATAGGATTTCTGTCGGTCTTGGGCCGCTTTCATCCGTCTCCGAATCAACTCGATCTTCTCGGATGTATCTCTGATCATATCAGGCCCAAGTATAAGCTCATCTGTAGTCTCCCACCAACATGTAGGCGACTTGCACGGCCTCCCATATAAAGCTTCGAATGGTGCCATCCCTATGCTTGCCTGATAACTGTTATTATATGCAAACTCAACAAGAGGAAGATGGTCTTCCCAAGTACCAACAAAATCCAGAATACAAAGCCTCAACAGATCCTCGAGTACCCTATTCACCCTTTCGGTTTGACCGTCCGTCTGTGGGTGATAAGCCGTACTTAGATTCAACCTCGTGCCCATGGCTTCTTGCAAGCTATTCCAGAACTGACTTGTAAAGATTGGGTCACGGTCACTGACTATACTAGAAGGGACTCCATGTAGTCTCACAATCTCACGAAGATATACAGACGCTAGCCAAGATGCGGTCCTCTTGCTCTTTACCGGAATGAAATGAGCACTCTTCGTAAGTCTATCCACAATAACCCAAATGCTCGTATTCCCTTTCCTTGACCTTGGTAGCCCATCGATAAAATCCATGGAAATACTCTCCCACTTCCATAGTGGAACGTCTAGAGGATGCAATAGCCCACCGGGCTTCTTCGACTCGGCCTTAACTTGCTGGCAAATGATACATCTAGAGACAAACTCTGCCACATCCTTTTTCATCCCAGGCCAAAAGAAAATACGCTTCATATCTTTATACATCTTATCTCCGCCTGGATGTATAGTCAACTTAGAGTGATGCGCTTCCTCAAGAACTTTTCTTACTTCTACCATTGGAACACATAACCTTCCGTCTCTCCTCAGCCAACCCTTGTCATCAATAGAATATCGAGCGAGATGACTAGACGCCTCTCCTCGAATCAGGTTATCCATAATCTCAACTATCTGAGGGTCTTCTCTCTGCGAAGCCCCAACTTGATCAAGAAGGGTAGGTCTGAGTTCCAGAGATGCTAAAGAACCGGTCATCGACTCAATCGCCAAAGAGAAATCAAAGGTTGCCACATATTCTAAATTCTTCATCTCAACGAATAGAGGACTCAGAGTCAACCTTTTTCTACTCAATGCATCTGCTACCACATTCCCCTTTCCAGGGGTATAGGCTATCTCAAAATCATAGGACGCCAAGAATTCCATCCATCTTTGTTGCCTCAGATTCAGATCCTTCTGAGAAAAGAGATATTTCAATGACTTGTGATCGGTATAAAGCTCAAATCTTTCTCCCAGAAGATAATGGCGCCAAGCCTTGAGTGCATATACTATTGCTGCCAACTCTAAGTCATGAGTGGGATAATTCTTCTCATGCACTTTGAGTTGTCTACCGCCAAAGCATATCACTCTTCCTTCTTGCATCAGAACAACTCCTAACCCCGTGCCACATGCATCGGTGTATACTGTAAATAACTTCCCTCCATCGGGCAAAGCTAGAACAGGTGTTGATGTGAGAGCTCTCTTGAGCTTCTGAAAAGCAAGCTCGCATTCTATGCTCCAAGCAAAAACTAAATTCTTCTTCGTCAATTTAGTGAGAGGAGCGGAAATCTTCGCGAAGTCCTTGATAAACTTCCGGTAAAAACCCGCAAGACCTAGAAAACTTCTCACTTCGGTTGCATTCCTTGGAGTCTTCCAATCCTGAACTGCAACTACCTTAGCGGGATCCACTGCTAAGCCTTGCTTAGATACTATGTGCCCAAGGAATCTAACTTCCCTTCTCCAAAAGTGACACTTGGAGAACTTGGCCTTCAACTGATGCGCTCTAAGCGTATCCATCACCTCCACGAGATGCCTTGCGTGCTCTTCCTCATCCTTAGAGAAGATCAGAATATCATCTACGAAGACCACGACAAACTTGTTCAGGAACTCCCTGAACACCCTACTCATCAAGTCCACAAAATATGCGGGTGCATTAGTCAAGCCGAACGGCATGACAAGCCATTCGAAGAATCCATCTGGAGTCCTGAACGCAGTCTTGTCTATACTATCTTCAGCTACCCTGAGCTGATGGAATCCAGTAGCAAGATCAAGCTGAGAGAAAACAGAAGCACCGACAAGCTGGTCAAAGAGATCATCAATCCTCGGTAACGGGTGTCTGTTCTTCTTAGTCAGCTTATTCAACTCTCGATAGTCAACACAAAGTCGGAGAGAACCATCTGCCTTGGTAGCAAATACCACAGGCGCTCCCCATTCAGATATACTTCGTCTAATGAAGTTCTTTTCAAGAAACTCCTTTACTTGCTTACTTAGCTCCCGCCTTTCACGCGGGGCAAAGAAACCGGCTTTGCATTATCCACCAGATAAATGCGGAAATCAATCTCTCGCTTAGGGGGCAACCCCCTAACTTCATCGAAAACATCCGGATACTCTCGAACCACTCTCACAGACTGAAGAGTTTCCATTGACGAGTCAAGAGATTCAAGATAGCACAGCATGACGGGACCTCTCGGATTACAAGAAATTTCTAGGGTGTTTCCGAGGCGAGTCACGAGCCTCACAACCCTATGCTCACAATCAAGAATGGCTCCATATCTGGACAGCCAATCCATGCCCAATATCAATCTGTATCCCCTAAAACCAAGAACATAAGCACTGCACAAGAACTCTACACTCAGTATAGAGATCCTCAAATCCCCACATATCATAGACAAATGGGCGGAACCGCCAATAGGATTTGAGACACAGACGGGATCATCTACCGAGCTAGTACTAAGGTGCAAACTATCAACAAGATCAGATGAGATAAAGCTATGCGATGCACCAGAATCAAACAAGGTACGAACTGGAAAATCAGAAATATATACAAGGCTCTCAACAGAAATACTACCTCGATCGGGAACTGGAGCGGTATTGAGAGCATGAACTTGCCCTCCTGAAGGTCCAGCACGCTGAGTCTGACCCTGGCCTTGCCCTTGCTTCTTCGGGCAATCCTTACTGAAATGTCCAGTCTTACCGCAGAAAAAGCATTCACCATTCTTCCTTTTCCTCTTCTTACACTCCTTAATAAGATGCCCAACTGAACCGCAATAATGGCACTTCTCCTTGTTGTTCTTGCCCTTATTGTTGTTCCCCTTGTTGCCTTGACTCTTGTTCTTGTTCTGATTGCCTTGACTGCTTTGACCACTTGGATTACCCTGATTTCCTTTTCCCTGGGAATCAGTCTTCTTGGCTTGAGTATCATTCATCTTGGTCTCTTTCTTGACATCTCCCTGAAGTAACGCCATATCAACCAAACTCTCAAACGTGGCCCCATGGGGAATATGTGACATAACCAATCCCTGCAACGGCTCATTCAATCCTCTAGCAAAACGAAGAGCCTTCTTCTGAGGAGTATTCACCATATCCAAGCCAAAACGAGCTAACTGATTGAACTTGTTCACATATTCTTTGACAGACATATCTCCTTGTTTCAAAGTTATGAACCTCTCCATTTGCATATTCTCCTCAGCAGAAGATAGAAACTTAAGCATGAACCTTGCCCTGAAATCGGCCCAAGTCTCAACAGGCCTAGTACCATTGGTGACTTCCCACCAATAAGCGGCTTCATCCTTCATAAGCCAAACCGCCAACACGATTTTCCTCTGATCGTCTAACCCAAAGATAGCAAATAAATCCTCGGTCTCTTTCAACCAATTTCTGGCCTCTACAAAAGTCTCAGTGCCTTGAAAGTTCTTGCCACCCATTGCTTTGAAATCTTTGCAAGTCTTTGCGAAGTCAGCTTGAGGATGCTGAGGGGGAGGAGGAAGAGGAACCTCAGCGACAGGAGGAGGAGGAACATTAGCGACAGGAGGAGGAGGAATATTAACTACTGGAGGAGGAGGAGGAGGAACATCTGCGGGGCCGGCTTCGGTCGCCCTAGCCTCCAAAAGTCTCCTATACCAAACAGGTACGTGTACTCCCTCCGGAATAGCAAAGTTATCGGCCATACTGAAAACGAAGAAAAAGACAGATTCAGAATGGAGAAAAAAAACGAAGGAATTTTGCTAATGGCTTTTTGGGGAATAGCCTTTAAAATAAACTAGACTTTTCTTTGGAAAATACTTTATACTTAGTTTTGAAAATAGTTTTCCAAAAGTTTTCTAAAAACCTTTTTGTTCCTTCTCGTAAACCATATGCTCTGATACCAAATGTAACACCCCACCTACGCCAGGGTGACTCTTGCAAGCACTCTGACTTTGGAGGGGCGTTTGAATCAGGTAAACATGCATAATGATATATCAAGGCAGAACAAGAACATATGTATATATGTAAATAGAGTGAATAACATAGATAAAACAGTGGAAGATTTCAAACAATTTCAAAACAAGTCTGGTACAGCATATTGTCAACTTTCCAAATACACAAGTCTAGATAAAAACAACATTACTGAAAAACTGAAATACATAAGTACTATCCCCAAAATAAGTGATAACCATAGCTGGCTTCATGTCAAGACCGTACATGAGCTAAAATCCCACAAGCAAGCGATCAGAAATCCAAGCTAAGCTCCAATATTCCCTCCCTGAGAACCTGGGGGGGGGGGAACGGAAGAAAAGAGGCGAAAGAAAACAGGTCAGTCAAAAAGACTGAGTAAGCCCTACTACAATCAATGTAAACTAATAAAGTTAACTGGTATGAGAAGCAGGTATGATCATAAGGATAACAACATACTAGCATGATGATTAACTAACAAGGTAGATAAAGGTGTCATCGCATAATCAGGTTTAAGGTTTTGCACCACAGGTGTACTAGCAAACTAACATGACTGGAATAAACAAGAATTGATCCCTTGGCCCAAACTTTGGCCCAATAACATGAAATGACCCTAATACAAGGTCCAACCAAACGGTCTAGTCGATCGGCTCCCTAAGCCTAACTCGTCACGTGTTGGTGTCAATACGGCCCAAACATAATTGTAGTCGAACTGTGCCGGGTCCACCCTTCGGGTGTATCAAGCCCTAGGGTGCCAACCCCTGGACACCATAAACATGAGTGCACAGTCTCGATCTACTGGTACCCATGCTTGACTTCTCCAAATACGGACTACGTGCACGACCATAGTCCGTCCGGAACTACATCGGCGTACCACCCTGCCGTCGTTTATTGGTCGCTTACCTCCAGCCCAGTAATCGTGCCCCCTCCCTAGCCTAGTCCCTAGGGCCTTAATGATACAAACTTGGGATTACTGCTGGAGTGGGTCCCCCATTGCTAGGATTTTTCTAGTGGGTTAAGTACGGTTTAACCCTCTTGATAATCATGGATTAACTTGGTTAAGTGTAGCGATGAGTTCACGACTTAACCCTGACTAATCTACCAAGCCCAAGTTGGTTAAGTATTAAGTGGACCATGACTTAACCCTAATCACGAGGCATTAGTTAATTTAATGCGCCTTAACCTCTCACATTAGACCTTGTTGTGGTTACTAGTTAAGCCGGTCGGTTTCGGGTAGCTTTACACCACAACTTGGTCTAACCTTGGGTTCAAGGTACAACATGACCAACTTCTCACATTGGGTCCTATTATTTGTAGCAACTAGTTAAGCCGGTCGGTTCCGGGTAGGTTTACGCTACAAACTCAAACCAACCTCGAGTTGGTCACACTTATATTTTCTAAGTGTCATGTCCATCGTGTTTCCAAAACACATTACACGTTTTCAAGCAATTGGGTAGACCTAACTTAATAGGTAAATTCCCAATGGGTAAACCTAACTTAATAGGTAAATTCCCAAGCTTATGTTTTTATGTCTTTTACTTTTACCCAACCCCAAACGCAATCCCATCGCTTACATATCGCAATAGCGCATAAAGGATAGAAAGAGGGAACTTGGCATAATCATGACATAAAAGTGTTGAAGCCACAAGTTTAACATGGTGGCATATGAAATGTACATATGTTCATATACTTGCATATTACATTTTTAGGCCTCAAAAGCATGCATATAACCAAACTTGGCATATTGGTGATACATGGTGCTAAATGACATGTAGAAATGGCCATAAGTTCGCATTTAGCCACACATGCAAGTTATCATAAGAGATATGATAACTTACATGTTGCCAAAATGCAACCTTTAGCATAAAGCTTGAAGCTTTATGTTCACATACTCAAGATAAGCTTGCATAACATGATAACATGGACAAAATGATCATCCCAAACTTGCATAACATACTTGCATATCATAACATGGCATACTTGCATAGCATAACATGGTAAACTTGCATAATATGACATGATGAACTTGCATATCATAACATAACAAACTTGCATAACATGATAAACTTGCATATCATAACATAACAAACTTGCATAACATGATAAACTTGCATATCATATCATAATGATCAAACACAACTTGCATCATTATTTAGAGTTTAAATATGAAAGTAGAATAGGGCTTACAATGCTTATGAGGACTCAAATGAGTATAGCAAATATAAGAAAGCCCTTATGCAATCAATTAAACCCCAAAATGCAAGCTTTAATAGAAAAACCCTTAAGCCAAAGTGATCAAAACCCTTGCTTTATGATGCAAATATAGAAACTTGACTTGAATGCAAGCTAATGATGCTCATACAAGCTTGAAAACACTTGTATGCATGGAAAATCTCATAAAAATTTATTTAGGAATTTATGAAGAGAGTGGAGGCCATGAGAGGATTGATTTTGCCATAGTTTAGTTGTATGAATGAATAATGATGATTTAGGGTTAGGTTAGGGCCTTATTCATAGAGATTAGGACTAGTTTCAACCCTAGGATTAAACCCTAGTTCCAATCTCAGCCCTCAAAACCGAATCTGGCCCCCAAGTTCAACACAATCTCTAAATGGTGCACCAGGCTAAACAGCCCGGCTGGACCAAGTCGACTCCCAAGTCGACAGGGCTGTCGACTTGGGTCCAACCAAGTCGACTCCCAAGTCGACAGGGCTGTCGACTTGGGTGCTCTGGCGGGAACTTTCCCGCCTAGCCCAATCTGACCTAATTTTTCAAATTCAAACTTGAATTTGAAATCTGTTTTTACTTTGAATTTTTCTGAAAACTTCGTTGGGCCTTAATCGGGTCATACGGACTCCGATTTTCGAAAACTCGGACTCTATTTCGCGTATTTTTCCGAGACGAACGCAATGGCATAGCCCGTTTCCCTTGATTTAGATTTTAGAATTAAATTCTGCCTCGATTTACATCATTACAGGTTATTGAAAATACGGGTTGTTACATGTTTTTAATTTGCAATGTAAATTCTCATCTTTATTTACATAACAAAAATGTGTTTTTAATTTACTTTGTAAATTCTCATCTTTATTTACATAACAAAAATGTGTTTTTAATTTGCAATGTAAATTCTCATCTTTATTTGCATAACAAAAATGTGTTTTTAATTTGCAATGTAAATTATCATCTTTATTTACATAACAAAAATGTGTTTTTAATTTGCAATGCAAAAATCTCATCTTTTTATTTACATAACAAAATTGTGTTTTTAATTTGCAATGTAAATTCTCATCTTTGTTTACAAAACAAAATTGTGTTTTTAATTTGCAATGCAAAAATCTAATCTTTTTATTTACAATGCAAAAATCTAATCTTTTTATTTACAATGCAAAAATCTAATCTTTTTATTTACAATGCAAAAATCTAATCTTTTTATTTACAATGTAAAAATCTAATCTTCTTATTTACAATGGAAAAATCTAATCTTTTTATTTACAATGCAAAAATCTAATCTTTTTATTTACAATGCAAAAATCTAATCTTTTTATTTACAATGCAAAAAATCTAATCTTTTTATTTACAATGTAAAAATCTAATCTTTTTATTTACAATGCAAAAATCTAATCTTTTTATTTACAATGTAAAAATCTAATCTTTTTAATTACATGTCAAATTCCTATCTTTTTAATTACATAAAAAAATGTAATTTACATTACATTTCAAATATAATTAAAATAAATCTTTTCATACCGCTAACATTCTCACTTTTATTTTCAATAAAAATTGAATCTTTACATACCGTTAACATTCTCACTTTTATTTTCAATAAAAATTGAATCTTTACATTTTTAATAAGCAAACCAATTCAAGATCTATAAATTATACCAAAAGTTAGATCTTTACTCCAACATAGGAGATGTACGTGAACTAAATAAGATAGATCTGCATAACAGAAAGGTAAATCTAGGGGGTAGAAGCATGGTTCTATATTTTAGATCCAAATAGAAAGGTTTTTAACTGACATTCATGTGTATGAAACCACATATGTTTTCATATCTATAATTATCAATAACTAGAAATGTGGCCATACAACATCCCAAAACAAATCAACACATAATCACAACATCACAAATCAGAACTACTCACATATACAGCATGATTTATGAACAAGCAATATAATTAAATTAATTATTAATTATTTAAATCAGAATACACACCTTGATTTAAGCAGAATTAAAAATCCAAATAAATTCAGAAATTGTCCCAATCCCTTTTTAAAAGTCGTATTCGAAGTCACGGTTCTCTCGGATCTGAAATTTTTGGATTTCGAGATCGTATGAATTAATTATGAATTTTTAACTAGCAATTACTTTTCACAACTACTGCTGTAACAGATAAAAGCGTCGCAAAATCAGAAATGTTCATACCTTTATTTTCAGAAATTGGTTCAAAACTTTGAATCAAAATAACTCGAGATTGGATCAATGGTTTTAGGTGAGGTTTGTTGGAGAATGGAGAGCTCGGAGAGGCGAACGATCGCCGGGGAGATGGGGGGTTGCGGCGGCGCGTGGAGGGGCTGGGGGGTGCGACGGCAGCAGTTTTAGGGGAGTGGGGCGGCGGCTACAGGGTACAAGAGGATTCAATTTTGGTGTAGGATCGAAGAGCACGAAAATCTCTTCGAAAAGTTGTACTACGGCGAAGGATTTCGTTGAGAAACGAAGGAGGAATCGAAGCTTGAAGTTTTGAAGATTTATGGGTTAGGCGGCGTGAAATGAGAAGGAAGAAGACGGAGTACTTTAGCGTGCGTATTTATACGGGTATAGGAGCGTATTTTCTCTTTCTTTTTTATTTAAATTTAAATCCAAAATTAGGGTTTTTCCATCCGTTCTCCAAACGGAGCCCAACGACTGTCGGACAATATGTTTTGACACCCTCTGAACGCAATGGCGCTAGTGCCACAGCCCAATTCTGAAGTTTACAGCATGTTTCTTTTATTTTTAAAATAAATCTTTAATATTAAATACGAACGTACTTTGTAATTTTACCGGGGCCACATACGAACTCAGAAAAATCCAGAAAAAATATTTCTGGCTTTGTTTTGATGATACGATCCCAACAAAACAAATTTCGTCGAATTCTGAGACTATTTGAAAAATGGCCTTTTTCAAGTCGATTAAAATTGACCGAAATTGACCAAACTGAAATCTTTTCGCCACGGTCAAAAATTAATTCTAAAAATTATGAAAAATTAAACTTAGCCATAATTTGACATTCCGAATCCAACCAAAGTTGTTTCGTCGAAAACCGAGGTCGTTTGCAAAATGGTTATTTTTAATATTAAAAATATATAGAAATTCTACAACGACTATTCTAAAATTTCAACTGCCCATAACTTTTGCTTCCCGCAATGAAATTTCGATTTTTCGGATTCGTTGAAAAGAAATTTTTAAATAGATTCTAATATTTTTGGTTTCACCAAAATCCGATCTATTTTGCATCCTGTAGAGTCAGTCAAAGTTCAGATTTGACTTTTCAAACTACCATGCTATTTCTAATTCCTTTTATAATTAAATTAAATATATTCGTATTAACTTCGATTAAAATAAATTTCTAGACATTATTATTTGAAGTAATTTATTTCAAATATTAAAAATCCCTTAAAATTTATGAAATAAAAATTTTAAATTGGCCCCAAATTCCGGGTTGTTACAAATTTGTTGTTTATAATAAGCAGAGAAAAGAGGGGAAAACTTATGAAATGCAACAAGTTGTACTTAATTATAAATTAAGTAATTTGAAAACCTGAAATCTTAATCCTTCTGATAAGAAGAACATGTTATCTGTAAACCTGAAATTTGAAATATGCTGAAAAGAATAACATATTGAAGGCTTATTAATGAACTTAAATGGGTTAAGTTATATAACTGAAATTAATAAGCAAGAGGAACTTGGTAACTTGAATAAGAAGTTAGTATGATTTGAAATGACCAAGTTAACTGGAAATCTGATGAGGTAGACAAGCGCGTAATTAAAGGTTAGGTACAAGGTCCTATAATACGTTAACCTGAAGCGCTTGGACCAATCCGTACATCTGAAGGTGAATAACCCAACGGGATAGATCATCGTGGTGCCATGAGGTATAAGAGGAGCGCACGTCCATCTGATTATTTTGCTTGTTCTGTCTATTTTTTTGCTGGCTCTGAAGTACTGGAAGGGGAAACACACGACTTCTTGAGACGTAAGGGTATACTCCTGGCAGTCCTCTGTGCGGTTGTAGCGTTTAGGCTGCGCTCGCAGAGGTTAGGCCTGCGCATTACTACCCGGTGAGTATACCTTGATTGCCCCGATAGTGGGCAGTCAGAAGGTTGTAGGGTGGCTTAGGTGATTCAACGAACCTAGTGCCTTGTGGCTAGGCGGGTTACGACCATCTCATTTGTTTGCCTTAGGAGAGTCTAACCATCTGATTGATAGTAATCGTCGGGTACCGGTCATCAACAGTCAGTGTGATGTGGAAAGGTGGAGAGCTAAACCAAAAGACCATTGACCTTTTACTATCGAGGCTTTGGTTGTGGGACACGCCAATTTGGATGTAGATTGTTTGTTAGGGGCACATCATTAGCTCTCATATTTGTTTGCTTTTCACTAGCTGAGGCTTCGAGTACGATTAACGATATGTACGTGAAAAAGTCAAGATACATGCATGTCTGCTCCGGGTGGTGTATCATAGGCTCTAGGGCATTACTCTTTGACGGAATCTGATCCGATCGAATGGTTCAAAGGTGGCAGTCCATACGCTTACGTAGCATGGCAATGAAGGTTCTATGTGGACTGTAGCGTTGTTATACAGAGATCCGTACATCGTTCCAGCGTAGGATAAGGGACTACATATATTTTTGTGGTGTTGCGGCGGAGACCGTGCGAGTGGAGTATCATGTGGTGTACCTTAATTTTGGGGTAGCTACATATATATTGTATTAGGATAATCTACTGGGGAGGAGATGGGTACGACATGTGTGTAAGCCTTGAGTGTTACTAACACAAGTAACCTAATAAATAAGAAAGTGTAACTGAATGGTATATGTAGGGTTATCCAAAATGTGTAATTTAAATCCAGTCACCAGAATTTGTGTTCTGACCCCTTCCTCATAGCATACTCGCAGGCTAGATCTGTGGCAGAGATATGATAGCTTTGGATACTGGTTAGGCAGTATTATTATCTGGGTAAGGCTATATGTGATTATATTATATTTTATTCCATTCCGTTGTGAGATATTTTCTGAGCTCTGATATGTTTATTATCTCTGTCTTTTCTGCAGGATACCAGACAAACCAACACGGGTTTTGGATAGATTAGAATTTTGAAAAAAAATTGGTTTGTCGGAATTCGGGTTGTTAGACAAGTCCTTTGTGTGAAATTGTATTTCTTCGCCTATACTCCTTTCCACACTAGTTCTTTTAAAGGCAATCCGAACTAAAATCTGAGTCTAGTGCCATTTTTGCGCCAAACGCATATATATAAATTCCTAATCCATTTTCTCTCTTACTCTATCTTAGTTTACAAGACTCTATAGCCCAATCCTTAAATCTAAAATACTAAAATTTAGGATATTAACACATGGAAATCTCCTATTTATTACAAAACATCTTCATACACTTCATATTCTAATCACTCATGGACTTATTTTTTCTCCAATTTTTACAACTATTGCCTAAGTGTACAAAACTGATATTCCAACTTTTTCCATGTGTTGCTTCACTTAATTTAGTGGGTTCCTCTACGGACTAGGTATATATATAATATGATATATTTATATTTTGAAAATACAAATATGCTCACTCTCTATCTATATAAGGATCCTGAACATAAGCTCTAATATCAAATGTAACAACAAAAAATTCAACAGGTCCACATTTTTGCAAAAATGTTAAAATCCAAGTCTATTGAAACCTGAGTTGGTTTGTGTGGTATTCTACAGAAAGGGAACGATAAATATATCAGAGCTCACAAAAAAATATCTCTTAGCGGAACCAAACAAAATATGAAAATAGGTAATTGCTTACCATAAAAATGACACCGTCTAGCAAGTGTCTCTAAGTTGTAAAATCTCCATTACCTGTCTAACCTATGATTTTTTTTATGAGCAGGGGGTTAGAACAAAAGTTATGGTGAATAAAAAAAATATACTTTCTACAAGTAACACTACGTATACCGTTCTATCAGGGGTTTACCTTTATTAAGCAATTTGGGTTTATTACACGTTACACCTTCAGACTTACGCATAAATCATACCCATCTACTCCAAGTAGAATAACCTAATAAATCATATATATATAGCTATATTTCCCTCATCTCAAGATACTGCCATAGCACCCTTCTCGAGTGGTGTCCATTGCCGCACTGAGAAAACGAACTAGATCCCCACCACCACGCTACGAAAGCGTATTAGACCACACTATGAAGGCGCACTAAGCCTCCATCACCATGCTACGAAAGCATACAAAGCCACCATTACCACACTGTGAAAGCATACTAGGCCACGCTATTAAAGCGAACTAAGCCTCCATTGCCACGCTACAAAAGTGTACTACCTACTATATGAGTCATGCTATATAACTTAATCGGGGATTTCTACATCTGTAAAGGAAAGCTTCGTTAAGCCTACAATATAGATACCCACAGGTTTAGTCTATCTCTTTTCTCGGTGGTTAGGGCCCCTCTGAGCACCGCCCTAACTAATGAAAGACTGTCTCATGAGCTAAGTAATCGTGTGCCTAACAAATAGTCTAAACAACCAAATTGGTGGTGTCCCTCATCCAATGTCTCGATACTGAAAGATCATTGGCATGTTGGTTTAGCTCCAGTCTTTCTCGTACTCTCTTCGACCGATGATGACAGGTATTCGACGATCTACCATCCATGGTGGGTCCTAACCACGAAGCCTGCTCTCGGAGCCGAGGAAACCGCCGAATCCTAAAAATCATTCCATCAGTCTTTTGGCCGCCCTCAACCACAAATGCAACCAAGGCATACTTAATGGATGGAACTGTAAATACTTACCTCTGGGGGTACAGCTTCGTTGGGCCAACCCCAAAGGGCAATCTCAAAGTATCCTCACATTCCATAGAAGTCCCGCACTTTCTTCCAGTATCGTAAAATAGTAAGTAAGACGTGCTCCCACTGTGTCTTCGAACAAGCACGATGATTAACCCCGTTAGACTCTTCATCCCTTCGGACTGGACCAAACGCATATCGTTATTTTATTAGACTCTATGTCTAATTTACCACAAAATGGTTTACTTAGTTTACAATATTCTTTAATTCATTTATTCCAAATATTAATTATTTGTTAATATACTTTATTAGTTACCATAGAACTATTTAATAACCATAGAATTTCCTAATCGCAAGGTCACCATAGAATATCGCTTAATCACAAGGCCACTATAGAATGTCTCCTAATAGCAAGGCTACCATAGAATATCACCTAGTCACAAGGCCACCATAGAATAATTTTAGACTTATTAAACTTATCTATGATAAGCTTTTCTTCTTTCCCTTCGCTTTTCAAATTATAACTTCTATGTTTTAATCTTTCTTATATCACAGAACCGTTACCATAGAATTACACATCAATATCATAGAATTATGCTTATTAAATTAAAGTTGTAAGCTTATAATAAGCCTTTCATATTTCTTTTCTTTTCATAACATCTTTCAGTTATTTTACCTTTTCTGTCCATCTTTTTAATTCATTCTTTAGGAAGTTAGGCTTATTCCTAATTGATTGGTTACTAAAACTGTATAAAATCTATTATAGTTCTAGATAATCATTGCAATAGAAATCCATAATTGGAAGACATTGCTGATTCATAATTTTTAGGTTATTGAATTAGTGCGCAATACGGCTAAATCCCTATTTTATACTGATCCTTGTCTTTACTTCTTTCATGCTCGCAATTATGTTTTCTATTTTTTTTTCTCAATGACAAACTATGCAAATATATTCCCTTTATTCTAACCAATCAATCTAGGTTATTCCTAGCTTTTCTATTTATATCTTTTTATTTTTCCCAAATTTGACATATTTCATGTAGGTTTGAATACTATTAGGCTTATGCCCCTTTTTTCCATTTAGTTTATTCTGACATTTGTCCAATTCGAAATTTAAACCATAGCCTTAACACACAACATGGGAATTCTCAGATTTGCAATTCAGTTACATGTTTATTGCATAAGAAATTTCTTATTTCATCCAACAGGGATTTACGATCAAAATTAAGCTAGAATAGAATTATACCTAAATTGATAGGAAATAGGTAACCATATTTAAACAACATTAACTTACCAAGATTTTATAGGAATCAAACGATATTATATACCGTTGTATAAAAATATATTTTAATTCCCCTCACCTACGGTGCATTCTAAGGTCTGGATCTGATTTGAACCTGAGTTTATTTTCTGTTCCCTTATCAGTATGGATCTACGAATCTATTTAGTCAGAAAGTTTAGGCATCCACACCTTGAATCCACTGTATTTTCCTCCAAATCTCGAATCATATAAACTAAATCTATTATTTTATATTTCTTAAGAGTGTGGAGGAGTAAGGGAATGGCAGACCTCCAACGCCCTTTCAGAAAATATGAATTCAATGGCTAGGCCTGTAAGCTTATCTACTAATGTCCAAACTAACCATGCTTGTCAGATTTTAAACTAAAATAAATCTCACCACTAAGTCAAACCAAGTTTGAATTCATGCTCCAACTTGCCAAAATGGGTTAACCCATACCCATGCCTAGGTCGACCCAGTCCCTACATGGGTCGCCCCATGGGTCGACCTAGCCACTATATGGGTTGACCCAAATGATTTAAAATAAATCGTTTGGTCCCCCTTTCATGCATGATTTATTTCTTGCCTGTATAGTTCGTTTACATATTTATTTCTTGACCATTATTGATTTGTTTCTAAATCTTATTATATTTTTTTCCTGATTTTGACGCGCGTCCAAATTTCGAATTCAAATGCATAATTTATTGTGTGTATATATTCACGTATATTTACACAAGATTTCAAATGCTAATAAATTCTCTGTATGGACTCCAATTGGAGCATGTTATATATGTAAATTGATAAGAAAATTTCTACGAACATAACGGCATACGTTTCGAAGCCAAACTTGAACAGTAAAAAAATGACTATTTTCGTTAATAATTATTTCCGCCATTATTTTGATCCTATTTATTATTAAAAGTACGAGGTGCTACGGATATTGATGATTAAAATCGTCAACACCCAGGTTAAGGTTTGACAATGTATGCAAGTTGAAATTTAGATGATACTCGAACCAAAGGATGCTGGATGATAATTCAGCCTCAACATGCTCAACTTATTTTGTCGTTTCCTAGATATCAAGGCCGTAAGCCCGAAGATTAGTTACTCTTCGTTCGAAAGGTGAGTATCACGCTTACGAGATTTAAGGGTTATCAGTTACCTTGGGATAAGGGCATGATAGGTTTACTAAAGGTTGAGAACCTTATTACCGCAACAAATCCTCAGATTCAAGACAGAATAATATACATTGGATTGGGAAGAAATAGGAAAATGTATCACAATAATAAGTTTAATGACATATTGTAACCATTATCGAATATGATGATACTTCCACATTGATCCGACCTACAAGAAGGCCTTGGTTGTGTTAGTTATCGCGTCATAAGGTTACGCCAGACCTTTTTGGTACGTCGTGTTACATTAGAGTTATTGTAGAAGGTTTGAGACACGCATGAAAGTCATAAGGAAGAATTCATTGGTTTTATTCAATGAATTACCCCTTTTTGAATACGTTAATGCCCAAATTCCCCATGAAAAGATGTTAGTGATAACTCCCAGTTTGGTCAATATAGACACAACATGATTATCGAATTGAGAAAAGGTCAAGTCGCAATTTTCCCTTTTTATTCATTACGACTGTATTATAATAGTTATGGAAATCCCCAATTTGATTTTAGTAATTAGGGTTTGCTCTCTATGAAACATTACAAGAGTTGAAAATGAGAAAAAAGTCCCCTCAAATGAGAACCCTGGGTTCTTATTTATAGACAATTTGGGCCCCTATCGGTGTCAATCAGCAAAAGCCCGCTTTGGGTGCTTTCGACTCCAGTAGGCCCTTTCGAAGTTAATGTCGACCATGTTAGTGCCTTTCGGTGTCGGTTTCTGGGCTTTGGCCTTCTTTTCTTTATTGAGTGTTGCTGTCGGATCTATTTTTCTTTCGGAACATGGATTTCGGTCCTTAGTGTTTCGTGACTCAAGTATTGCTTTTGATTGTGTATCAATACCAAGCAGATTGGTATGGATAGCTTTCCTATCTACTCTTGGTTTCGGTATCATCTCATAGCTTCGATAGCAAATCTAGAATATCAGTAACTATTGAATGCTCCTTGGTGTCAAAAGCAAATTAGTACCAATAGCCCCTTTTTCTTTGTCCTAGCTTGGTGTCGTACTTCTTTTCTCATGGTTCTGGGTTTCGGTATCGCATGGCATACGTTTTTCTATCTCCCGTTGTTTGCTTCCGGTGCAAGTTGTTTGCTTTCGGATCCAACTCCTGGTTGACTGCTTTCGGTGTTAAAACCGCTTTCACGTCATCTTTAGTTATTGGCACCAAGTTTTCCTTCTTATGTTGGTACCGATATCACATATTTTAGAATCTCTTCGCTTTGCTTACTCCTTGTATCGTGGGACTTTATCCTTTCAATGGTATTGATAGTGAATTAGCCGATACTGATAGCCCCCACCCCCTTGTTTTTTCTTAAGTTGATTATCGGCCTTACTTCTCTTTTGGTGGCTCTGTGATCTTCTGGAGTCGGATCACAGGCTTCCGGCTTTTGCTTAAGGTTTTCTTTCAGTGTCTTACCAGCACCTTTTACTTTTTTCCTCTTTCATTCATTCTGAGCTTTTGCTTCCTCTTTCTTGGTACCGAAACCAGATCAGTTATTTTCTTCCTTGAGTATCAACACCAAGCTATGTGTTCCCAACATGTTGGTGTCCATAGCATGCTTTTCTCATTCATGATTTAGTGTCAACACCAAGTATTCGGCCTTTTGTTGATGCGGATAATGTTACTGCTTTGGATCATCAGCTACCGCTTTCGTTATCTACTTTGCACGATACTCCTTCACCCTAGCTTGCTATCAGTGTTGAATTCTGGTAGTAAGAGAAAAGATGGAAATTCAGGCCTCATATATATCATATCCTCTCATATTATTTTCAGTCACATTCACTTCTAAAAATCCTAAGAAAACTAAAGTTGGTCGGTCATTAAAGCTAGGAGAAGAAGAAAGAAAATGCTAGGAATCTTATAGATTGGAACTTCCACAACAAATCTCACCACATCAAACAAAGTGAATAATATGCTCTATCCATTAAGAGTTCGACTGTTTGATTATAGTTGAAACATATGTGTTGTTGTTCATGATTGATTTCATGGTTTATTTGATGTTACATGAATTTTTGCAATATTCATGATTGTTTTCATGTGTATGTTTAAAATGTATGAAAATGAATAGGTTCATAGACCGAAAACCTATAGTTAGACATTTCCGATTGGCATGAAATTTCGGTATGATGTTTTTATATGAATTTGGAGATGCGTTTCAGATTTCATGATTTTTCATGATGAAATGGATTTGTTATGAATTTTCTAAGATTAAATTGCTTAGAACGTGTGTGAATGTTGATTGAATTGATGTATAAATATGTTATACATGGTCAGAACAAAAGTATTGTAAAAAAAGACTGTACATGGTAGTATTTAAAATTTTATAAACCAATGAGAATTTGAAAAATAAGGCAGAGTAGGCATAAAGTATCATTTTTAAAGGAAGTAAGTTGACTTTGTCTGTATTTACTGTCAATGCCGCTACCTAGTCGGAATCATCCTCCAACAAGGCTGGAACCACCATTCAGTGATAGCGTTGAATGCTTGAAATATCAAAAATATGGTATATGAAGCATTCAAGGCTTTCATCTCTTATCTTTCGGTTTCGGTATTGGTCCTGATACTTATAAATATTTTGGTTTTGAAAGATAGCTACTTTACAGGAGGCTTTCACCTCATCTCTTTCGGTTTAGATGAAGTGGGTTCTTTTATTAAACAAAATGTTTTATAAAAAGAGACTTTGAATAGTGACTCTGAAAGGAATGGGGGCTATATGCCTTTAGGTCCTTTGTTAGAACGGGAAAGGGCATCTTAATGAATCTTATGCTTCTGAAAGCATTGAGTGCCTAAAAGCCATTGCTTATGATGACATGCCTTTATAAACATGTTTTCTATAAAATATTACCTTCGACACAGATAGGGTCGGCTATGAACTTTTCTAAATCCAAATGTTTTAAGGTTTCACCTTTTTGGTTGTCGACGTCGGTAATGATGACATGGGGATTTTTATTAAGATATTTTCTGAAATGGAATAGAGGTTTTGCCTCTATTGCCAACCGTGATTTGTGTGACGATAGACATTGATTGTTGATTATTATGAGAAGCCAGAAGGGTTGTCCCTTTTGAATTAGTTTTCCATCATTTGTGTGATCATAGGCATTGAGCATTGATTGTAGTTATGTGTCGGAAGGGTAGTCTCTTTCGGAATGAATTGAATATGGCTTCGGCGTCTATGAGGGAGCTGAGGGGAGTGGGGAAGACATAGGTGTCGCGCCCATTGAAGTATGAATTGGACATTAATTGAACCCATTGAAATACTTATGTTGTTGTTTTATTTACCATTGTTTAAGACATTGCATATGCATGAAATTTGGGAAGATTCAGTGGAAGGGGAAACTTGAGAAACAACAGTTAAATGAAATTGAAAGAATGGTGTAACGACCCGGTTTTCGCCCGACCCCAACCGATCGCAAGATCGATTAAGACCGTTCAAAACCCGCGTACGTTAACTTTGGGCATACAACACATCAGAACAACAACACGGACTTTTATAACATCAATAATAAATGTTACATCAGAGTACAGAACATATCAGAGTACATCGATAATTAAAATACAGCGGAAGACTTTCTATGCTCTGGACACAGCTTTAAACTTCGATCCAGGATCCTGCTAAAAGAATAGATATCTGCAAACAAGCTACTCGACTGCCCGTGTGGAAAAGAGGGCACCCGAGTTTGCCGGTGAAACAAACTACAGGTCAGTCATGGGACTGGTATGAGAAATCTACTTAAACTTATCTAATTAATATGGCTAATCATAGGACCACGCCGCTAACGCGGAACGGGTTTACTCCATTGGATTGCCAGTGCATAAACATCAACCATAAATAAACATATGGATCTAAAATGCAGCAATCAGCATGCAATTCCTTTATCTACCCATTTAGGCTTAATCCCTAAACTTAGATTTCAAAAATCCAACTCTTTACAGAAATTATTTCTTTGGACTTTATTTCCCGATTTCTTTTATTTCAAATCATTTTGAAATACATATCTATCTTTAATAATATAAAAGTAGATTTTACTTCGGGATTTGAAAACAAAACATTTGGAAATATGAATTCCAAAACATAACAATGCATAAATACAAATATGCAACCAAATATCGGGTTTCCCTCACGACCGGGCAGTACGCACACTCACCAACTCGATATATATATGCACCTTCCCACCTATAGGGAAGCCTACATCTTGATGCACCATCCCACCTACGGGGGAAGGCTACACCGCTGTCATCCGCTGTTAGTCTATTTTGGGTCACCCGCATCTTCAGCCACACACTTGCTAAATCATTTTATATCCCGAAGTAGGGAAAATCATTTCATAACATAATCACAAGTATAATTAAATCTATATAGATTTCTACTTTCAAATTATTTCAAAATCATCGGGTGTAGTCCTCGAAATCCTTTCTGTTTTATAAAATATTTTATAAAACATTCCCTGTCCAAAACCGGGAATAATTCTTCTTTTTACTTAAGGAAATCATTTTTCAAAATCATTCATTAATTTTGAATAAACAACATCACTAACCACCTTATAGTCAAATCATGAAGTGTTTCACAAGGTGTTAGCATACTTATATGTCTACCCAACCCAAATGCTAAATGTAAAAACATATTTTGCTCATAAACTGGTCGAGCAGAATCCATTCAGTCAATCAACCATACATGTCAATTTTACATGTTGCATTCATATGTTAAAAAAAACGTATTTTTAACAAACCAATAATTATTTCTTTTCTTCGGTTAAATTTATTTCAATGCTATAGATTAATGTCAAATAAGTCTAACTGTCCATATTCCTTTAAATAAATTATTTTCACTAAGCATTTTCTAGCGAATCACAAATTCAATAAAAATGTAATTTTTATTGATTGACTTAATTTATCTCAACTTTGAATATTTTTCATCATTTCCATATACAATAAAGATGTAGATTTTTATTATTAAGCCTTTCTGTTTCAAACCATGAATATTGTCATCATTCAAAAAAAATGTAATTTTAAATGTTTTAACCTTATTATCCAACTAGGTATATTTTACATAAATCATTCTTTACATTTACAATGTAAATTTTAATTTTTCAACTATTTTATCCATATATGTATATTTACATGAAACATACTTTACATTAAAAATATAATTTTTAATGTTTTCAATCTTTTTACCTATATATGAATATTTACATATATTATCCTTTACATTTAAAAAAAATGAACTTTTAAACGTTTTCAACTTTTTAACTATACAATGTATATTTCATATAAATCATGCACTACATTAAAAACAGAATTTTTTTTCTAATTTTTTATTTACAACAAAAATGTAAATAGAACATTCTTTGCAAATTTGTCTCTTATTTGCTCCTTAATCACATTTAACATGACGATGAAAATCTCTTCTTAAAATCTACCTTTTTGTTTAATATAAAAAAATATAAAACAAAAAATGTAAATTTTAATAATATTTTACCGCATCTCAAATGACGATAAAAATCATTATTTTAAATCTAACAGTAAAATATGAACCTCTATATACATGTGAAATGTAGATAAAAATATGGTCCTTAGTTCTGCCATTTTATTTGCACATAAAATGTATATAAAAATAAGTTTACTAATCTTATCCTTTTATTTGCACATAAAATACATATAAACATGTAATCTATAACTTTGTCCTTTCATTTGTGTATAAAATACATATAAAAATGTATTTTATAATTTTGTTCTTTCTTTGTATATAAAAATGTAATTTATAACTTTGCTTTTCTATTTGTATATAAAATACATATAAGAATGTAATCTATAACTTTGTCTTTTTTTTTGTGTATAAAATACATATAAAAATGTATTTTATAATTTTGTTCTTTCTTTGTATATAAAAATGTAATTTATAACTTTGCTTTTCTATTTGTATATAAACTATCATGTATTATTAACATGTTAACATGTTAATCTAAAATCAAACTATCTCATGTAAATTTAAATTAACCACTAACATGTAAATCTAAAGATGAACAATTTATGTCATTATGAGCAACACAAAAATCATGTTATCTAACGGTGCACAATCCATATCATTTTTAAATGAACAACATAATAACAGCGCGATGTACAAATCTGAATATGGATAAATAAAATAAATCTCAAGATGAGATTCTTACACCTCACACTTGAAATAAATAAATTCAAGTATGGAACCTTTTCACCTCACCTTTAACAACATGTAAACAAAATGAGATTTTTTTACACCTCACTTGAAACATGAGCCGCAAAGATGAGATTTGTTTATTATCCCACTCTTGAAATAAATAACATAAATAAATTCAAGATGGAACCTTTTTCACCTCACCTTTAACAACATGTAAACAAAATGAGATTTTTTTACACCTCACTTGAAACATGAACTGCAAAGATGAGATTTGTTTATTATCCCACTCTTGAAATAAATAACATAAATAAATTCAAGATGAGATTTTGACATCTCACGCTTGAATAAATAAAGTAAAATAAATCCAAGATGAGATTTTGACATCTCACGCTTGAACAAATAAAATAAAATAAATCCAAGATGAGATTTTGACATCTCACGCTTGAAAAAATAAAATAAATCCTAAGGAACCAGTCGCGTATGTATATATAAATCTCAATAAAATGAGATTTTGATCGCATTAACAAAACTACAATCATAGCGTTGAAACAGGATAGAAATATCAACCCAACATCAGATCTAAATAATTGATCTGGAATTAATCATAAAATTTTCAACGCGAATTCCGAACATATAAAATTTGTTGAATCTCAATAAATATGAGATTTGAACGTATCAACCAAGCAAACACAACAGAATACATAATAAAATAAATCCTAAATTGCCATAGCGCAGGATAATATTCGTATAGCGATTCAGAGGCGAGTACAATAATTAAAATATAATTATTTATCAAAATGGATAGGATTTCTCACCTTATTTCAATTCAAATCTAAAAGATTGCATCTGAGAGAATATATAAATTTGCAACGCATATTTAAATTAAATGCATACGAACATGAATTAAACAATAATAAAATAATTTTAAAAAGTAGAATTCTCACCTTGCTAATTCGTTAGATCTATGGAGGTGGTGGTGGTGATTTGGTGGTTTATGGTTTGTGAATTTGAAGAAAAGAGAGGAGAGAAAGAGGAGGTGAAGGAGAGCCGCCATGAACCTATGAAGAAGGAGGCTAGGTTTCATTAGGGTTATGGGGTTGGGTCTATGAGATATTATATAGACATTCGCAAATTGTTGTTTAGTCCTTATGTATTCTATTATATTTAATTCTATTAATTTAACCCCCTTTATGTAAGTTATTTAATACAATTTGGTCCCTTTATGTAACAACCCGAAAATCTGGGCCAGTTTAAAATTTTTATTTTGGCAATTTTAGCAAATTTTGAACATTTAAAATAGATTATTTTAAATAATATCGACGAGAAATTTATTTTGAATAGAATTCGAACGTATATATTATACGCGTCGTCGTTAGAATATAAATATTTATATATAATTATAAATAGAATTGAAAATGGCGCGGTAGTTCGATAATTCGATTTCAAACTTCAAATGAATGTACCGGGTGCAAAACAATCCGGATTTTAGTGAAACCAAAAACATTAGGATCTAATTGATAATATCTTTCCAGCGAATTCGACCAATCGAAATTTCATAGCGGGGATCAAAAGATATGTCCAGTTGAAAATTCTGAATAGTCGCTATGGAATTCAGGCCCTTAAAAATGGAGATTTTGCAAACGACCTCGGATTTCGACGAAACCAGTTTTGTTGGGTCCGTGATGTCAAATTAATGCTAGATTCCAAATTTCATAATTTTCTGAATCAATATGTGAGCGTGGCAAAGGAAAACGCGTTTGACCAGTTTAAGTTAATTTTAATCGACTGGAAAATGGTCATTTTTCTAACGGTCTCAGAATTTGACGAAATTAGTTTTGTTAGGACCGTATCGTCAATACGAAGCTAGAAAATATTTTTCTAGTTAGTATGTAACCCTGGTAATTTGAAATGTGCGTTCAAATTCAATATATAGAGTTATATGTTGATTTTGACGGAAACTGATTGTAACTATCGAATCAACCTACGATACATATCCCATTGTGTTCGGAATGGGGGTAATATGCTATGGACGACAGTCGGTGGGCTTGATTTCGAGTTCGTATTTTAAAGTACCTTTTTGAAATTTAAAATAATAAAATAAATAAATATAAATTATATATAATCCCCTTTAACCATACCGTTGACTAAATCAGAAAAAAAAAAGAGAAAGAGGAGCGACGGGTCCTCCAGCCGCCGTCCCCATCGACGCCTCCTCCTCCGTGCGCCACCGAGCAGGCAAGCGCCCCTCCGACCTCGCGTCAGCCCGCGCCCCTTCCCCTCTTCGAACCCGAACCCAAACCCTACGCCCACCTCGAGATCCGCGAGCCACCCCCTCCCATTTCGCCATCCTGTATCGCACCTGCCTCCGCCCTCCGCTCCTTCTCTCCCTCTTTCCATCCTCTCGATTCCAGCACCGCGAAACCCCTCCCCTCAGCGTCGAAATCACCTGAAGCCGCTCCTTGCTCCACTTCCAGCAAGCTTCAGCCCCTCCAAACGTGAAAGGGTGAGTTTTTGTTGTTGTTTAATTGGTTTAAATTAAATACGTATGTCATTAAGTTTAAGATTCAATTTTTATACGATGAAAGATTGAATTTTTATGTACATCAAGGGTAGGTGTTATCAACATAAAGTTCATGTTTTTATATAGGCAAAGTTTAGATTTTTAACATGTAAAAGTAGAGATTTTTGTTCATGAAAGTTTCGATTTTTATATATTGAACATCGAAGTAAAAATGTGATTTTTATATATTGAACATCGAATTAAAAATGTGATTTTTATATATTGAACATCGAAGTAAAAAATTTATATATTGAACATCGAAGTAAAAATGTGATTTTTATATATTGAATAGCAAAGTAAAAATGTGATTTTTATATATATGGTGGCTACAGGCAACGAAAGCGACAAAAAGGCGAAAACGACGAAGATTTCTATCAAAGAAGAGTCAAGATGTTTGGATAGCTATCTGTGAGAATTTCTCACTCTTCCATTTCTTTTCTAGTTATATATATATATATACTAGGATGTAGACGGTGCTTAGTAGCATCCGACACAATCGTCCACAGACCATGGACTTGTTTGTTTGGTTGCATAGATTAGTTGGATTATTTGAGCTGAATTTGACTGTTGGGTGAATTGAAATTAATTTGATTGATGTGTGAATGGCGTGGGCCTTCACTAGACCGGGGATAAGGCTAGGCCTCGTCCCGTTTCTAGTATCGTGCCGTTATGCCGCCGAAATTTTCTAAAATAAGTTAGAAAATAAAAATATCATTTTATTTAAAGAATGAACTGAATAGAAATTCATGTGTTAAATAAAATGTTTTATCGTTAAAAATATAATTTCTAACGTGAAGTGAATAAAATAAAATATTCATTTACAAACCGGACGGTTTGTTTATGTACACCTATTTGAAGGATATTGATTGGGTCGATAAATTTTACACATCGCCCAACTGCACAACTAAATCTGTGTTTGATTGTTTGAAACCCCACACGGGTGTTAGGATGAAATTTGAAGTTCACTCATCTTGATTGATTAAATGTGTCGATCGATTGATTGACAGGCTGTTATAAGCGTTAGATATCTATATTTGATGCTTATACAGTGTAGTGCACTTTGGTTGATGGTTGATTATTTTTCAATGCTATTATGTACGTGTGATGTGTGAAAATCCATATAATTAATTTTATATGGTGATTGATTGGGCCTCATTCCAATTTAGAGAATAAAGAATATTATAAAATAAAGGTTCATGTGTTGACTGTACTCATCCGTTGAGATTAGTCATGTGTTGAACGAAATATTTTAATAATAAAATTTACATCTTTACCAATATAAAATAAAGGTTCATGTGTGGACTGTACTCATCCGTTGATATTAGTCATGTGTTGAACGAAATATTTTAATAATAAAATTTACATCTTTACCAATATAAAATAAAGGTTCATGTGTGGACTGTACTCATCCGTTGAGATTAGTCATGTGTTGAACGAAATAATTTAACAAAAATAGTCACACGTGGACAGTACTCATTTGTTGAGATTAGTCGTGTATTGACAAAAATAAATATTCATTTGTTGAATAGAATAAAGGAATATATGAAGCCGTGTTGATTAGATTGACGCCATTTTGACGGGAACGATATTTATATCGATTTTATTCATTTTAAAATGAATATTGAAAAGTAATTTTGAAATCGAACATTTCGAAATGAAATGAATTGAAAACGATTTCGAAATGAAATGAATTGAAAACGATTTCGAAATGAAATGAATTGAAAACGATTTCGAAATGAAATGAATTGAAAACGATTTCGAAATGAAATGAATTGAAAACGATTTCGAAATGAATTGAATATAAAACGATTTCGAAATGAATTGAATATAGAACGAATTCGAATTGAATTTAAAACGAATTGAAATGAATTCAAATTGAATTGAAACTTGAATTGAATAGAAATGAATTTTAAAACGAATTTATAAGGAAAGATTCAATTTTGATTTGAATTAAAATGGAAGTTGAAATTGCTTTTGAAACGAATTTAAAACTATTTATATAATTCGTTTTAAAAAGAAATCGACGAAATATATATTATATATATAATATAATGGCCCGAATAGAACGCGCCGCACCGCGGCAGTTCGCGAATTTCGACCATTTATTTCAAACGGACATTACGGGAGATCCGACCGTCGGATTCTCCTAAAACCGGAACCGTTGGGTTCGTATCGAAAAGAGCTTTCTAATGAATATTAGAAATTTGAAATCTAACGGTTGGATTTGGAATTATGTCCAAATCAAATTTGAAAAAGTCGCTGTAAGTGCAGTTCGATGGCCGTTGATGGAAATCGACTGTACGGCCTTGATAAAATTATTAAAAATAGTAATAATTTGTGTAAAATCATAAGAAATGATTTAGAAAGAATTGGGATGAAAAACTCCATATTTGAAAAGATAAAAATAGATTTTAATCGAAATTAACTAGTTTTGAACTAGAATTATAATTCTATTTATTTTTAAAATAAATAAACTGGATTAGAAATGGTTTTGAAAAAACCAGAATTTCCAATAACTGGATTGGAATGGATTTGAATCGAAATTGTCTTCGGAATATTTCGATGTTGGATTTCGTGATTATACAGGTGTTGTTATGGAAATTTGAAAGATATTTATATATTGTTATTTCTAATACGATATCTGTTGGTCGTAGAATTTGATATTGAATATAAGCCGATATATTTTCTATTCAGAGCCTTATGTTTAATATCAAATGTGATTTGGGTTTGTCGTGAGTGGTGTCTTCATTAGCACTGTTCTTGAACCCAATTGAGAAAAGATTAAATCTTTTTATTTAGATTTAATGAAGTGTACCAATTAAACAATATTTAATTGGAATTGAATTGATATTGATTTTTGGGTTTATCGTGAACAGTGTTTTTAAATAACACTTGTTCTTTAACCCGATAATTAATGTGATGTGATTTTGGGTTTATCGTGAACCGTGTTTTAAATGACACTGATTCTTTAGCCCAGTCACAGATTAAAACTAAGTGGAGTTTTTAATGAATCTTTAATTAGATTGAAATAATCGAGAATGGAGTATCACCAGTTTTACTCCAAGCGATAGTTAAATCTTTAATTAGATTTGAACATGAAATGGTAATTGAATTTACCGATAACACCGTGGTGTTAGATATGAAGTATTACCAGTTTTACTTCATGGGATGAATAGGTTGGGATTGGGAAATTAAAACCAATGATGACTTCAGTAAGGTTCGTTAATCTCGACTAGTTGAATCGAAATTCAAAAGAAGATTAAAGAATAAGTTCAAGGAATTTATCTTTGATAAAATTAATGGGAACCTTTCCCTATGAATGTGAAATTTAGAAACTAACTGTCGGTTAGCCAAGTAGAATGGTTTTCTGAATATTGATCTGATGTTGGTTTCGGCCTTCGGGGTTAATATTTGGGGAATTATTCTCTTGATTAATTTACGGTTAGTGACTGATAAATTGGAATGAGGCATATGTTGTGTTTGTGTAACACTTATTTAAAATATACGCGAGTTATTCGGAAAGACCGGGTTATCCCATTCTGAATAACTGATACGACGATAAGTCGAAGATGAAGACGATGGTCGAAGACCGGAGGTCTTCACGTCGTTTGGGTGATTACTGATGATCTTGATTGGGCTGTACACCCAAGAAGATGGAAACAGTTGGTGATCGTCCAGACGTACTTGGAGATCGATGGATATGCGGGGTACTAGGTGCCTCCGGTTTCGTTCAGACCCAGAACGGACTTGTAAATGGACTGTGTGCCTGACATTGGATTTTAGTCCGTGTGATTGATCTCTATTAAATATATATCTGTTTGGCGGCGGAGAATTTATTCTCTTGCTTAACGCCCTTCTCTGAGACGTACGAGCTCAGGGGTTATATATTGATGGATATCAAACGCATGGAGTGAATTGCCTGTGTGGCATGCCTAAGTGGCAAATGATCAAGGCTTCTGTTGAAAAGCAAAATCTTGTGGTTGATGATCGAAGCACGGCCTTCGTGGCGTAGCTTTGTGTAACGTTTACTTCGCGAGTTTCACACCCGGTATGAACCAAAAACGGGAGACGGACCTTAGGGAGGGCATGCGTTTCTTTCTAGTTAGAAGTGGCGTCAGTGGTTTTACACGCCCTGACGAGTTTGACTTATGTGGTTGTTGCTGTTGCGAGGCGCCTCGGTTATATCGGTTTCGGCCGATGCATTCTGGTCGGCAGACGGACCAGACTTACACCCCATAGGGTGGGGAAACGTAGTGTTCAGGCATAATAATCCACATCGGTGGACCGGCCCTGACGATCTAAAGGGTTGATGCGTTCTGATCCTGTGGCTCGGGCTAGAGAGTCACAAATCGGTAGAGGATCTTGCCCCTAGCCTCGGTTCATACCATAAATGATAACCCAACTTCCAATACGACATTGCGGTTTTGATTGTAAACCTATATATGGCGACATAGTGGGATGGGGCGCTTATGCCGCCTATGATTGATACTTATGATTTGAAGTTGTTTTATACACTATGCACTTATAATAGTATCAAATGATTTGTTTTTCAACGTATCAAGCATTCTTGGTTGTTATAAGGGAAAACCCTATCCCCCGGCTTGCGTTGCATTGTGTGATAGGACCTGGGTCTTATAACAGCTTCATTTTTCTTTATTTAGCACTGCGCTATTTGTTTTATGCACTGGTATTCTTGGGAGGAAACCCGTTCCGTGTTATACGGCGTGGTCCCTTGATTTACCTAACTTTAAAATAAAGATTATTACCTGTTTTAGTTCTCACACCAGTCACATGACTGACCTGGAGTTTATTGTTTTAACCTAAACTCTGGGTGCCCTTATTTTGACACGGGCAGCTAGTAGTTTTGGTTTTGCAGATTTATTTTCACAGGATCCTGGTTTACAGCTGGAACGATATCCGGAAAGCTTTGTATCCGTATATCTCTTCTAGTTGTGTATTGTATTATTTTCCGCTGCGATGTATTTAAATGTAATTTAAATCTATGATATTTCTGTGTAATATTCATTTTTACTCTGTATATTCTTTTAATCTGATGCATTGTTGTAATATACAATGAAATGTTCTTCCGTCTGCGTTCTATTTTGTCGTGTTCTCAAACGATCAGGCGTTTCGAACGGTCTGGGTCGATTTAGCGACTGGTTCGGACCAAGCGAAATTCCTTTTCGTCACACTTTATTATAAACAAATCATACTTTTCTTTCAATCTTTTCAATGTAGTAAAAATGACACATTTAAATGCAACTTTTAAATGTGATAAAAACGATACATTTCATTGCAACTTTTTAATGCAAATAAAAATGATACATTTGTAAATTCTAATGCGACTAAATTAATGAGTTTAATTTTGTCCATTCACATTCAACAAAAATGTATATTTTGTTGTACCTTTCGAACACCGCACAAAAATGTATAACTTAACATGTTTTGTTGACATTTCTAATGCACATTTTTAATAAAAGTGGCATCTTCAATCCTCTAAATAGATGACACGTTTAATTCTCTAAATAGATGACATAAATGACATTTCATGACATTTCAAATCTAATGACATATTTAACCCAATTTAACCTTCCTAACAAAAGTGACCTTATTTTAACATAAACATTACTAATAAAAATGTTCTCATGACAAATCCTATATTTCAAATGCAAATAAAAAGAACGTTTTTTTTATTCATGACATGAATAAAATCTAAATAAGTGACATATTTATCTACAAAGTATGTTTTCTACATAAGTGGCAAATTTATTTATACATAACATTTATTGACAAAATAACATTTTTATTTTCACATACCAAATAAAAAGAAATTTTTATGTTGGTGTACAATTCTAATGTTTACATTACAAATAAAAAGGAAATTTGTTTATTTGTATACAACTCTATCATTAATATATACAATAAAAAGGACATTTTTATTTTACGTGCAATTTTGATCCAAGTTCTATCACATCCAAGTAAATCCAACAAGTCACTACAATCAGTTCACACATATATAAATTTACATCGAAATAAATAATAGATTTTTATTTTAAAGTTCAGAAATCTCACCTAATATCCTAATATTATATATGTTCACTACTTATTATCACATCAAAACATATAGGGAGAAAAATGATTTTTTTTCCGTTATTATTTAAATTATTTTAAATATCCAAAACTCATTAAAATAACTTAAAATAAAATTTTAAGTTGACCCTAAAATTCCGGGTTGTTACAAATGGTGTCTAAGCATGTTGCTTCGCACAGTTCAAGGGACTTAGCATTGAGCTTTCGATTTCGTGTTAGCGAAGGGTTACTCTGCAAAGCATGGGATGTTAAACCGGAAGGACCTATTGCTTCGCGCAGTTTGGGAGCTTTAATGATAAACCTTTGTTCGCGTTGTTGGTATGGATTACCTTACGAAGCATGGGAAGGGGATCAAAAGGAGGAAGTTCACTGCTTCGTGCGGTTTGGAAATTTTAAGAAGAAAGGGCTCTATTGCTTCGTGCAGTTCGGAAGCCAATTGAACATAAAGGTTGGTGGTTTCATGAATAGTTGAATTTGACCCTGTGAAGCACTAATGGAACCACAAATATCATGAAAAATGATTGAATCCGTTAAGACAGATAATCAGTGTAACAAAGAGATGGGGAATCCACTGTGTACTGCATATTACATTGTTATTGTTATATGCTTGTGATAATTATACTAACCATTGTAGTGTTGGGGCACAAGGTTAGCTTTGTTTCGTAGCATGGTTCTAACGAGACGAAAACCCGTTTTGCTATGTGTCGTGGTATCATTGGAATCATTTGTGTTGGGCAGTACGTTATTATTCACACCAGTCTTTTTAATTGACCCATAGTTTTCTGTCTTTCCTCTTGAACTCTTAGGTACTCAATCGAGTAGGCTTAGGGTTAAGGTCTTTCAGGAATAACTTTCGTGTATGCTTCCGAAGGCGAGCCTGAGGTTGTAGCTATGTAGGAGTTCCGTTGTGTTCTGTTTTGTTTCATTGTATTTTGGATGTATGTGTCGGCATGTTTTTGGATGCCACTATTTATACTCTGATCAACCGAGGAGGCATCATCATATGTCACTCTCGGAGTATATTTTGTAGTAATTTATATTTTCACTGAACGAGTATTGCGATAGGTTGTATGAATGAATGCCATGTCAATGAAAGTTTTATGAAGTTTGAAAATTTTCATACTCTAGTGTTATTTGATGTTATAGTTGATTAATATCTGATTTTCTATCATCAAAAATTGAAACTAAAGATGGTTGCAACATTTGTGAAGTTTAGCTTTCGGCCTAGAGAATGGGATGTTACAAGAAAGCTCTTGAGCAATTCAATAACTATTAATACCAAAGGCTCTCAATCACGATGATACACTGCCCAACATTTGGAGAAACGCAGTGTAATCTAGTCTCAATTGAAGTATCGGCTAAGTCTCCAAATACCATGACTAAGAATATTTCAAACAATATGTTATTTTTAATATGAGTTTTTCATGATTACAACTTATTGTAATTACTATCACGTAACATATCATTTGAGGATTTTCTACTAAATGTAGTTCAATTAAAGGGGTGTTTTTGATAGTTTATGTCTATGCCAAGGGGTGTTAATTAGGCCTCACTTGTTGGACCCAGACCCGACCGGGGGGTTTCAATTCTAGGTGTATTAGGTTTTGTCGAGTCTAAACTATACATTTCAAAAATCCGAACTTGACCCGGCTTAAGTTTTAGTTCAAGTCAGGCCGGGTTTGTTCGGATTCGATTAGGTGGAAATACCAAAAATACATATATTTCAATGTTTTTGAATAGTTTTGGATCGAGTCAATTTGGGTTGGGTTTGATCGGGCATTTATTGTATTTTTCATCGTATGGACTTGATCCGAGACCCATTAGGTTCGGTTCAAGCCCGAGTCTTTTCGGGTCGGTTGGGCTCGATTTTTTTGTTTTTGATTCTGATTGTTAGTCATATTTATACCAAAAAGTGTGACATCAAAGGTATTACGACTATTGATAAAGATTTTTAATGTATCATTTAGTGATAAAAATAGAAATATATTTGTGTGTATTATTATCCGATTTTATTGGTTTTTTGAGCGGATTGGGTTTACCCTTTTCCATATAGGTTTGGGTTTATTGCACATTCTAAGAATGGGTCTGAGCGGAATTCAAATGCAATTTCTAATCGAACTTGACATTATAGTAGCATCCTCTTCCAGATCTAATTATTAATAGCAACGAAGAATAGTTAAAGAGGATATTAGCAGAGTTGAACCATTATAAACCTTATATCTGTTGCTTTTCCTATTTTCTTCTGCATATTTACATAAATTTTTTATGTTAAACCACCACAGATCGATTCTTTGCTAACAGCTTCATTCAAATAAACTTCACAAAACAACTTTATAAGCTGATACTAAGAATTAGCATTATGAGCTAAAACATACATATTTCACCCAAATGATGCTACAAAATAACATTATGCTAAGGTACACATGCTTAACCTAAAAATGCTACTATATGCATACTTTGTCAAGAAACGTTAACCTTTAATTCAAAAAGTGATACTACAAATATATTGCAAGCTGAAGTATGCATACTTTGTCAGTAAATGCGACTAAAAATTCAGAAAATGCAACTGCATAATAATGTTAACTATATATATATATATATATATATATATATATATATATATATATATATATATATATATATATGTGTGCGTGTGCGTGTGCGTGTGCGTGTGCGTGTGCGTGTGCGTGTGTGTGTCTATATATGTGTGTGTACACACACACATACATATATATGTATAGGCAAGCGTTCGGTTGCACCCCAAAAATGGAGCACTCCAAATGCCTTCATCCGTTTATATTAAAGAATGTGAGTGAAAAGTGAGAGAGTGAAAGAAAGGAGGAAGAAGGGAAAATACTTGGTGGAGATTGAGGGGCATTTGGGGTGCTGCACTGTTTAGGATGCTCTCGAACCTGCCTCATATGTGTATACATACATACATACACATATATATATATATATATATGTATGTATGTATGTGTGTGTGTATATATATGGGGTGCTGCATTGTTTAGGATGCTCTCGAACCTGCCTCATATGTGTATACATACATACATACACATATATATATATATATATATATGTATGTATGTATGTGTGTGTGTGTATATATATATATATATATATATATATATATATATATATATATATATATATATATATATATAAGGCAGGTTAAATGACACCCCAAATAGTGAGCACTCCTTTAGTCTTCCACTTTTCCACCACTCGTTTCCCACTAACTCCTCTTCTCTTTCCTTCCACTAACTCTCTCACTTACCACTCACTTTTTTTAATATAAATGAGAGGTGGAAAACAGAATGCTATTTGGATGCTCCATTTTTTGGGTTCTCTTGAGCGCTTGCCTATACATATATATATATATATATATATATATATATATATATATATATATATATATATATATATAATTGCTCAACATCCGAGGTGCATAAACAAGATATTATGACTTACTGTTATGATGGAATAATAAAACCGCATAATTACCATTTTGCACATCAGATATGTCCGTAGGCAGCATTCAACCAAGTCTTTGAACTGAAATTGTACCAAAGTTGGTAAAAGTACAGCTATAATAATTGAATGAATCGCTGAAGAGCAACAAATACAATTAAATGTCGTGGTATTTGTGCTCTGCTCTAGTTATTGTAAATCTAACCAACAGTCAGCCGGAAAATCTGAAATTTGAATGATAAATTAGATGCACCCAAAAAAAAGAAAAAAAAACTAAGAAATCCTTGCTTTGAAATCATCTTATCTTTGGAGTGCTTCCTAAATAAGATACCGTTACTTGATCGAGTCAATATTTATCGTTTTTTGGCCAACTTCCTTCATCGGCTGGTTAAAGCAATTAACTTGTGCTAACAATTGAACTTGTTCATCAGACATAGAAAATGAGCCGGAGCTTAAGTAATGCCGAGCACGAGATCTGCATCAAGAAATAAATGAAAAAATGTATGAAGAAAATTCCAAAATATTATAATGCATTTTATGCATGTCATCACTTAGATTGAAATAAGTATATTAGATTGTCATAGGAAAGTGAAGGGACAGGGGGAGGGCGGACAAGTCTGCCAACAGATACCAATCATTTTCGTATCGGATTTCCGCATTCATGGATACGGATGGATTATCTTATCTGGTAATGATCCACAGTCGAGAAAGTTAAATAGAAATTTTTGTTTTGATAACTTTTTCTCAATCCTATTGAGTGTATAAGTACGAAAAAATAGTAACAAATTTGATCATTATAAATGATTTTGAGCAGTTAACATGTATTAAATGAATATAATACAAACTATTACCCTACTAAAACTATATATACATATATCATTGTACTACAATATAAACTATTATCTCAGCAAAAACCAGATGGATAATTTTCAAATGTGGAAATCATCATGATGCATCCATATACATTTCCCCGGATATTTGATATTTATCCAAATTTCAAAAACGGACGTGGACAAATCTCGGATTTCTCGGATATCCGACAGGCTTAATGAAAAAACATGGACAGCCTCTAATACTATGGATAGTAATGAGAACAATTGTGAACTTACCTCCTCCTCTTCTCTACTACATTCTGTGATAGTCGAATATACTCTAGTTTTGAAATTTTGCTATAGTATGATAGATAGTCGTGAAATGCAGAGTTCCTTAATACCATGGATAACCTAGCTGGTACGGTTGTAAGCATGGCACTGTATAGCTCAGCTTCGAGTGTTCTGTGAATGAAGCACAAAACATTATGCTTTAAAAGGAATATCAACAGCGAGCGAGATAGTGTGCTCAGATAAAATAAAATAAAATAAAAACATGTAAAGGAAAGGATTGCACTGGAAAAAAGAACCTTGTGACTGCTGGCCATATTGTCTTGTTCAGTATTTGTTGTTAGCGATTCTATGTGAAGTCTACGAAGGATAACATTTTTGAAGAATTATATATTTAACTGTTTTAATTTGTTTTTTTCCTTAAGTTCTGTGATACACAAGTATTACAGTATAAGAACAAAAAACGTGAATCCAACGATTATGAAACTAAAACTATAACTTGAAAGGTTCTCTAATTCAAGTTATCAACCTTTTCTCGCTGGATAAGAATGTATCGGTGTATGTACCCTAAAAACACTCATTTTCCACCAAGCAAAGTAGAAATGAAAGATCTGTTAAATTATACACTTCTTCTTATGCAACCCAATCAATAACCATATGCTGAGTTTGGCGGGTCTCTATTACATCCAAGTTTATTCTTCTTCTTTTTTCCCCACGATTGATCGGTATACTGAGAGAAAATTTTCATGCTGACATCAAAACTGGATATCCATTCTTTGAGTGTAAGTTAGTGCATTTTAAAATTTCGTTGAGTAATTGTTAACTGGATAAAATAGAATGTGCTTTGGAATTCAAGCAGCGGCGCTCTGAAAATATGGAAGTGTTATCAAGTATTAACAAAACAAGATGCTAATATTAACATTTTAAATCCACAATATTTGAATAGCCATATCATGCATTTGAACATAATTAGGTTACCACTGATCAAAACCTCCCAAAGCATATTATTACGTAAAAGAAAATAAATCAACACTAATCATCATTTGTTATTGACAAGATGAAAAATCTATAGTAAGAGGAACTAGGAAGTGGCTAATATCGAGCTGTATCATGCATTTAAATATAATTAGGTAATCACTGGACAAACCACTCAAAGCATATTTTAATTTTAAAGAAAGGAAGGGGAAAAATGAAGCCTAACTAATTCCACTTGTTATTGAGAAGAGAAATGCCACACTTGCAAAATTGATCATTATAAGTGCTTACAAGCATGATGACTTGATATTAGCCACAAAGATGAAAACTAATGGAAAAAGGAAGCGACTAACATTAAGTACATCATTTGTGTAAACTCCTGCAGACATAATTTAATAAATTTAGCATTTAACTATTAAGAATTGTGTATCTCAGTGAATTAATGAACTAAACATGAAATAATACCTTGAAGTTGGAACACTGCAAATTGATTTTGTTGCTCTGTCATTTCCTTTGGTGCATGATTTTAAACCAGTGTTTCCTTTAGATAATAACCTTCCCAGTGCCATAGTATTTATGCTAGAATTTAACATCGCATGTGCCAAGTTTTCAGTTATTGTATGCCCTAAATTGTAACCCACTTCTGCAATATTAATTGCATGATAACAAAGGCCATGTTGAGCATATACTGATCCCATTTCCACTTGTTGTTCGTAAAATGAACTTATATCTGGCTCAAGACATGGAACCTTTGATGGCTCCAAAATGTCCTGCAGATATAGGAATGTTAAGTTACATGATTTGACAATGGTCAATACTGTAAACGACATTTTGTACATTATTTTTAAAACTAGTTCAACCACTGGTTATGATGAGGAGCTACAGGGAAGAAAACATGCAAATAAATGCACCATTCTCCTGCAGGAACGCATGGTGCAAATTTCTATTAAAATATAGCGACTTTGAAGTTATAATTACACTCTGAAGTGGTCATGGGATTAATTTTCAATTGCTTCCTACTGGCAATGAGCCATTGTGCAAGAGATCCCGCCAATTGAGCAGATCACACTTGTCAATTGAGTTGTTTAAAATCAAGTTAGTTTATATACACTAATAACCCTTAGAAAGGAAAATTATCATCTTTTATTGATCTACACCTGGACTTTCACCAACCTCCAAAGTTGCCATGTAGAAGTAGGTAACAGATTAATGTATTAGCGATACATGTGAAAGATATTTATATTCATGTTCAACATAAAAGCTTACACTGTTAAGGCAATAACAGCTCTTGAACATAATATCAGTTTCACATATCAAATCAGCCAGTCCAGAAACATGCTTCAATGCCAGATATGCATCTTTTGAGTTTTCTGCTACATATGGCTTTAGAACTTTGTGTTCAACACGAAGCCTTTTCCAGGTTTCTTCAACCAAATCAACTTTATCTGAAATCCTGGCAGCTGTACTAGGCATCAAATTTTTGTCGAAATTCGAACGACTACACTCATCCATAAGCTGGGAATGGCACGATGAGAAAGAAATTTCTTTCTGAGAATGTTCTTCTGCTTCCTCATTACCATTTATTTGTTCTACAGCTCTGTCAAATGTATTCTCAAAATTATCTTCTAAGCATTTATTTAAGTCGATATCAAATTTTGCTGGGTAATTTTTTTCCGGTGATAAGATGGGGATGGCTAAACTAATAGAGGTGTCCTGAGAAGATATATCAAGAAAGCCATTCATAAAACATGATTTGGGGGTATAGGAAACATCTTGTGATATGTATGTATCACAATTATGCGAAACAGATGCTGTTTCAAAATTTTCTAAAGGCTGACTGACCATGTCATGCATATCACCTTGATAATTTAGATTGAGATCAAATGGTAAGATACCGCGAGTCTCTGAAATGCATGGATGTTCACCACCATCACTCAAATCTTCTGACTGAGAAGATATTGCAATACCAGTTCGATACATAGCTGTTTTATGCACACACGGTTTTTGGGAATCAAAGGAATCATATATATCTGCAAGATCATTAGCTTGATCTAATATTTCTGCTGAAACTGGAACACTAGAATTTGCTTTTAACAATGTTTTCCTTTTGTTAGCCTTGAAAGGAGTTTTTGAAACTTTTGTCTTTCTTGAACAATTTTTGATCGTTTGCAATGCACTGAATTCCTCAAGCATCTCTTCCGTTTTCTCGATCTTCTTTTCTTCAATTATTGCAACAGCCCTACCGATTTCGTCTGCCACTCTTTCTGACAACATGCATTTCAACTCCCATGAGATCATTTGAGGTGTAATTAAGTATGCAGCGTCAATATCAAATGCAAGTCGACTGCAACTACTTTTGGATGCTTTATCTGAAAAATACAAAGATAGCATATCAATTAATCAACATAGTTACTGGTGAATAAAAGAAACAATTGATTAAAGTTCATTTCACATAATGATTGTATTAGCTAGGTTGTATATTTTACAAATAAAAAACTTTAAATTGATCAAGGGATCAACACAGTTTGAATAAGAGTGTTATTTTTGAAAACCAACTCCTGCCATGTAAATGAGCATCCATAGTTGGAGTATTTAAGCCGTATGAACAACTTAGGTTTAATTGCATAGCAACGCAATATGGATGATTAAGAGCAGAAATGAAGACAGGACGAGAATACTCTAGGAACCTGATATATATCAATAAGTAATTTGTTACTGTTTATCAACACCTAATATATCGAGCTTGTGATATTTACCTATTTGAAATCTCTTCCCCTGACACCAGAACTGAAGGAGCATAAGAGTTTTGCGGATATCCCCAGCACAGCACCTAATAAGATGCTCTAGCAAATCAGAAGAAATATTAACCTTCTCAGAAGCACAAATCTACATAAAAATTATTGAGACATATAATATTAAAGCAGCAAGTCAGTAATTTGTTCGTAACCATATGTGAATAATTGGATAAAGCATATTATACCATGGACAGATGTGAAAGCAACTGCTCCTTGGATGGAAGAACAAAATCTAATACAGCATAATCCAATAGGGTCGGCAAAACAGGGTTTTTACCTGAAAACAAACTTTTATGAATGACATGATGAAAGAGATGCAACTGAAAATGTATGGAGCTCACAGTTGCTGGTGAGTATGATGGGTCGTTTTGCTGTTTCTGCCAGATGAAGAATGGAAGATAGAAACCCTCGGTCCGCATCAAAAATTGTATCCACGTCCTCGAATAAGATCAAACTTTTGTTTGTAGTGTGACATGGATTATTTTTTCCATATGCATCCCAGTATAAGTTGTCTTCATTAGCAAGGTCTTGCTTGCATGAACTTGAACTTGTTTCAAGCCAGAAACTACCCTGGTTATCGTCTACTCCAATAGCAGTTTGGCTTGGAAATAAGTCAAAATTAAGTTTTCTCTTACTAACAGGTGGACCTTCGACCGACCTAAGAAAAGGGATATTTTATATATTATGCAATAGTGGAAACATAATTTTAATATCCTGATTGAGATGCAAGGTTAATTTAAAAACGAAGGTAAACACTAATGTATATAACAACTCTAGCTTTATAGTTTCTCAAATGTTCAATGTCAAACACGTTGAAATGCCTATATAAATGCAACCCACCCAATACAACATCTCTCAATTACTATTTTTATTGCCTTCAGTAATTATGATAATGAAAAAACAGTAGAAACCGGTGCACGAGGCTCCCGTGCGTTAACGGGCTCTGGGAAGGTTGATTGTACACAATGTTTCTCTCACATTGCGAAGAGGCCATTTCCGAACACGAACCTAGGCGCCTATATCCCCATTCAGATTACCTAACCATCGCACCAAGGCTCCATCTCACATGATTATTGTATTATGAGAGTAATTGAAAGATTATTACATCTAATCACAAGATTAGTCCTAATGATAACCATTGTTGTAAAAGTTCCTCTATGCGTCCATCTAAGCCAGCTTAGACGCTAGGCGAGCCTTACCTCATGTCATCCACCTAGGCCCTGTCCAGACACCAGACGAAGTTTACTGCATAGTCTAAATATTTGAGCGGTTGTCTTCAGAATACCAATGTATGGTCATGTTTCATGGTTATGGATGAATACATGCTACTAACATAGAATTTTTAATAACAAATAAAAATTTCTTTTGCCGCTCCCTTCAAATTGAATTTTAACTGTTAGACTGAAGTAGTTTTATACAATAACAGATCAAATTTGCCAGAAATATCCAAAATTGTAGAGTATCATAAATGCCTAGTTCAAATTAATCTTCGACTGATGCCCACATCATCGCCTAATCTAATCGAAGCCCTCCGTCTAGTGAACTTTACAACCTTGATGATATCAGTACTAAACTAAACATTCGTACACAACTGATCTAAATTCACAGAATTTATACATTAATTTTTGCAACTTATTTAGCACTCAACTTTCTACTGAATCAAGGTAGATCATGTCTGACAAGTTCATCATCTCTTTAGCTAGCTATGTGTTTTTTTTTTTCAAGATATCAGAAAACATGTGGAACGACTACCAATGTTTCTATAATTGACACTGAAGCCAAAATTTACAAGTTAAATTAGATCAGCATGACTGCTGGAAATATAACTCAAGGAACATTTAACTCACATTGTAGTATTACTTACAGTTGTGAACTAAAAAATACTTTAACAGGAAGAAATTTGGAAATATTTGGTAGCATAAATAGTAAATTGAGCAATAAATTTTAGAGCAGTAAATAAAAAGATGGACCATTTGTTAAGAGCATGTGAGTCCATAGCCTGTCCAAATGCTTGCTTCATTTGTGCACCATTTCTTAAGTCGGACGTGTTCACCTACAAAATACATTCTCTTGGACATCAGTAGCAAAAAATGAATATAGAAATCCTTTATTTTCTATTACATGAAAAATAATACTGCAATTCATAACACAATCTAAAGTCTTCGCATGGTCATAAGCACTAAACATGTTGTTGCACAGCCATGTGCTCATCTTCATGTCCATATCCATGTTTTATAGTTTATACAGAGCTATATGAGACTGATTACTACGATTTAGTACCCACATCAAAAGCAGTCAGATATAATAATGTTCACAGATGTGGACGCAACTCTTTATAATCCTAGGTTAAAACTTTCAACTTGAAAACTAAAACAAAAATTACACATCAACAAGAACCAAATGGTTCTAAATACCTCGATAACTTCATAACCTTGTTCTTTTGCACAAGCATATATTGCTGCAGACTTCCCACTCTGCATACAGCCAAAAGAAAACAGCATGAAGTAAGTGCCACTGGATTAGGCATTGGTTTGTAGATAACAACTTATTGTGCATATTCCATCTGACAGGTAAGAAAATTTGAATCGTGTCTTTATACATAACAAAAAAGAAAATGGTATAAATGCCGTGACTATAAACAAGAGTGGCAGTAAAAGGATCACATATCACCAAATTATGTGTCAACTCCAATTCAAAAATGTCATCGCACACCAAATTTATGTTTTGAGCAACTTACAATATTGAATTTACATATGACAAAGTGATCGGCGAGATGCTCAGGGTAAGAACAAAAACTTATCTGAGTCCAGATGACGTAAGAAAAGTAATATTAACAACATGAAAACAAAAAATACAATTACAGCTTAGGAAATACACCACTTGAAAACATACATGCATGCTACATGTGCATGCTTGCTTGTGGTTGATTACTTTAATGTGGATCTTGATACTTACTACAGACCTTTACTTAAAAAGCAGACTGATGTGTTTCAATGGTTATGTTAAACAGAATGATGATATAATCAGTTGCCATGGTATGTTGCATTTAACAAGGTAAATAGTACCCAAAAAATTGTGCTGATCAATGGTTCGCTTAGAAAGTAGCATGAACCGTGCACCCAGATATTGCTGTAGTTAATTCGTTCAGCTAAGCACAACCAAAGATGAGATAATTAGATTTAAGACAACAATAAGATCTCAAACGTATAACATACCCCAACAGGTCCCTTTATCAAAAGTACATTTTTTAGGTTTAGTTCATCATCCATGTCAGATTCATTCTCATATGCGCTGTCATCGCTATCTAAATATGGTTTCAAAACATGTCTTAGTTTACTGCTTGGAAGAGATCTTTCATCCCAAGACTTGAGCCATTTACAGAGAAATTGAACAGATCCACTATTCCCACACACCTGCATAACCAATCAGACAAAATAGCACAAGTGTTCATATTAATTACAAAATCAAGCTTCCTTAAGGAACATATTGCAGGAATATGTCCCAGTCTCTCAGTTGAAACTCATAAAATAACCTCATTTCAGACCAGTGCATGGAATGCACAAGTGCATTTTTTGCATTTGTACATGCACATTCCATTTATGTGCTTGTACTATTCCAACACATGCACATTCCATAAATATGTATGAGTATTTCTACTTCCATTCCAAAATGAGGCCTATATATAAGTTCTACACTGGGTCTATTTTTGCAATACGTTTTTCAGGAGGCTTATTTATAAAATGAGCCCTAGCAAAAAAAATTAATGAAAGAAATAAATGGGTTAACATTTAAGAGTTCTTGAAAATTATGGTGAAATCTTTTGTAATGAAAAAACGACCTCTGATGCATTTTCTGGTTGGTATTTGTTAGTCCATAAGCTACACTCTGGCCAGCAGTTGATCCGTTGGTAATATGATGTCAACCTAGATGATAAAAGCATCAGAACATGTAATTTTTTTGGGATTAAATACAAAACAGTAGTCGGTCATCCAATGGTGTAAAAGCACGCGCAAATGTACGTGTCTGTGTGTACTGGTTATATAGTATAATGTTAGGCAAATATGGTTCTACTCAAAAACACTAATGCGAGTAAATGAATTATATGTCATCCACCTCCAAGCACTCAGAAAAAGAATGCAGATGGGCATATACATAGTAAAAATCGTATAAGCTTGTTATCAGTTTGACCCATACATATTCTTCTGGTTGATATGTGTCTGTGTGTACTGGTTATTATATAATGTCAGACGAATATGGTCTATACAAAATCCACGGCACGTAAATGAATTATATGTTTTCCACCTCCAAGCATTCAGAAAGAGAATTCACTGTGAGCACATACAAAGTAAAAACCAATACGCACGGTGAGCATTCAGAAAAAGAGGCATTTCTTTCCTTTATTTCTTCTGAGAGATTATTTTCTCCAACTATGACCCAAGCTGACAGAGCATAAACTTACCTATTCAGCCCTAGACCATTGAGATTGTAAGATAACTTAATTCACAGAGCTTACAAAAAGAAATCGAACATTACCAAAAAAAAAAAAAAAAAAAAAAAAAAAAAAAAAAAAAAAAAAACACAGTAAATATATTAGCATACTTATTCACCTTCTATGAAACAGTAAAGTATGTCTTAATGCATAATTGCTAATCAGATACCAAAAAGTGAGAGTCACAAGTCTATGTATCCGCCGTCAGTGCATTTCCCTACCATGTCAAACTGCATGCAGTAAACTAGTACTCCTAGGGTAGAAACATCTGGCCCATCGGTTTCACAATTTAACAATATCATTATATACATTCTCCTTTATGTGTTCATACTAATATTTTTTCATTATCTAGTATATATGCAAATAAAAAAGAAAAAATGAATTGAATAGGTAGCTTTAGTCAAAATGATAAATTATCAGGAGAAACTGAATAGAAAATTAGAAATTAAGCAGTCGAAAACCATAAATGAAAATTAATATTGTTGAGTTTAAATGAAAACTAAATATGTTAAGTCAGATGATATAACGTCAAAAATATAACAATCTGTTGTCAATGACATGTTACTGTGCAACCACATCATACAAATAATGCCAAGATGACACAGTGAAGAAAAAGGAAATATAGAATATACTATATCAATAGGTAATGGCAACATATAGTACTCCGCTGGTAACCAAACAACCCATGTTTGTTAAAACAAAGGTTTGCTATCTTTAACGGTAGTAATTGATGGAGAATCTATTAAAAGTTCTGCCTAACTAGCCGCATAGTTAATGGAGATCCTTTGGGGGGGGGGGGGGGGGGAGGGTCTATTTAGATACAAAATGTTGACACAAATGGTGACATAATTGATCTCCAACATCGGATCGCGTCCTGAATTTCATCCCTCCATATAAGGACAAAAAGATCCAACAATCGAGGTTTTGTGTCTACTTTTGTGTCCAAGTAGCCGTCCTCATATACATACATACATACATACATACATATATATATATATATATATATATATATATATATAATGTGAAAAATAATTTTTCTAACCTTTTGGTATCTGGTTGCTTATTCTTCAAGCTGCCAAACAGTAATTTATCACACTCAGATGGCAATTCCTCTAAATCCATGAAGGACTGTTGGACGTATTCTTCATTTGCTTTTTGGTTTAGATGCATTATTTTACGAGGAAGATCATCTATATTTAAGGGTTTGACGATTGCATCAAGAATGGATAAAGCATTTTCTATGCTAGGATAACTGTTTGGTTTAATATATGATGTCTCTTTAAATACCCAGTTCTTCCAGTCAAATGAAGTAAAACCGTCACCCTGTAGCAAAAATATCATTATGACGTGAAGCTTTTTTTGTTGTTAGAAAGAAAAAAAAAACTACTTCAGATTAAAACAAAATATAGTGTCTTACACATGCAATCTTTAATTGTACAATAGCTAAATGATAAATACCTCAAATGAATCCGTAACATGAATAGGAGGGCAAGAAACAGTGTAATCTCCATCAAGTCCAGGCCAATATTTTGCTTCTCTTTTTATAGTATAGGTTTCTGGTGCCTTTTTTGCCAATTTTCGAGAAGTAAAAAATGGGTGTGTTTGCTTCCCAGCAAATAGCCGAGCATTTTCCTGATAAAAAGAATGGTGGCTTGAGCAGAATTAAACCATACTTATGCTAACAAAAAGCTAATAATAAAGGTAACTAATATTTTGATCATTGCAGTAATGTTCTGAATTATTATATCAACATCCAATAAGCTACACACACACACACAAAAAGAGGGTGGGGGAGGGGGGGAGGCAGGCATGAGTTAATATAAATCAGTGATTAGTACGAAGTACAATATAATCAGTGATCCCTAAAATGCAAAAGAAATTCAAGTTTTAAATGGGAGTGCTTCCACTGATGTGAGCTGAAGCATTTTTCACTACACAAATCTATATGTAGTTGAAGTTTGGAAACTTCTAAATAGTAACAATTGAAGAATGCCAATATGGCCTTGGCTATTACATCTCATTCCATTGTTCGTAAAAATCTTATATTCAGAAGACTTGAACTCCGTTTCAAAACGAAATCTCTAATTATTATCTGATTCAAAACAAATTCACATAAGGAACACAAGAAAGTTGAACTCATAGAAATTTGATCATCAAATCAGTTTCAAACATTAAAATTATAACTATGAAAACAAAAGTTAATGCTTTCACATATCTAAATGCCATTCATTATTCTACATAGTGAAAAAAATTACAATGCAAATATACGTAATCACTGAATATGAATCTACGATTTTCAATCTAAATCCAATTTTGATTTTAATCTTATGACTTATCATTTGAGTCTTATTTTGAATATACTGCCTCATTCTACAAAACTTATGTAGTCTACGGGTAGCAAATCTATATGCAGTTCAGAATTAGACAACATATGTAAAATGTAAACATGTTGTATTCATAGGGTTTTGTGCACATAACATTGCTGCCTTAGAGCTAGTTTCATGAGTAAACTTCAAATGTTGAATGTAAGCCAACATACCAAACCATTAGTTTTGATCAATAATGAATTAAAAGTGAAATATCCTAAATTGATTATATTGCTGGCCAGTGCATGCATTGGTTCAGAATATGTCACAAAGGAAAATGGAATTATAAATATATAAAAATATATCTACAGGGTTAAAAGGGGTTGACCTACCAATGTATTGGCAGGCAAATAAAAAATATATACCTCAGCAGCCAATTTGGCTTCTAATCGTAGGTCAGTAACTTGGTAACACGTATTCATGTTTTGGCTACAGGCACCTTTTTTTGTATCAATCTTCTCTCCTTTTGGAGTTCTTTTCGGAGTTTTTTTAGAAGTTCTTTTGGGAGTTTTGACTGGAGTTTTACTGGAGCTTGATCCACCAAGTTCAGTATCTCCATTATCTAGCAGCATTGCGAGATGGTCCTTCCCAGTTTTCTGCTTATTTTCCAGCTGCTGACTGTTGCTGTTATTTTTATCTACAAAGCACAGTAATTTTGAACTGTTATAAAATTAGTAATTGATGAAGAGCAGACACAAAATTGGTAATCAATGACTTTTTTTAAATCATTTTTCTAATAATAACTATTTAAAACATATTAACTGTGAATACCTATTAAGGATTCATTACCCAATCCTCTTTCCATCATTTTTAAAACACAATTCCCCCTCTCTCTCACTACCCTTTTCTCAACTTCTTTCACTTGTCCTGTATCCTTTTTGCTTTGTCAAGAAAAAACTCTTCCATTTCACTTCTAATTATTAACCCTTGAGAGCGCTATACTTGTACCCCTAAGTGCAGGTGTATTGCAATAACGATAACATCAGATTATCCTCATTGAAATCTAATTTAACTACAAGTTCAGGCTGACCAATATCTCCAACATGATATTCTTGAAATAAATCTACAACATAAAGTTAAAGGGCATGATAGTCTCCATATGACCCTAAAGGTTGATGGTATATTTGTATTATTATGAAATATCCTCTTACAAATATAAATAAATGCTATCTGAGTGATGCAGGACATTATTGAGGCAAATTATCAATAAAACTTCACTTAGATAGTGCTTGTACTGTACGTTAAACATCCTGAAGTTTGGTATCATTTTGAATTGTATTATCCGAAAATATATCAATTTCTAGTTTACGGGTATAGCATAAGGGGGTGTAGTGTAGCCGACCTGTTGACGGCAAAAAATGTCGTAAACACCAAAGATTCCAATTACTAGGAATTGTTAATTTGGTCGTATAGACAAGAGTGGAAAAGCAGTAAATAACACAAGAGATTTATACTGATTCGGCCTTGTGAAGGGCTTACGTCCACTTTGAAGCGGCTTACGTCCACTTTGAAGCGGCGTTGGAATATTATTAATCACTCAAAATTACAAATGTGAGATCATCCCATTATATCTCATTACATTCATCTTTATGCTAGATGATGTCATAATTAAGCTATATGATGTCATCCTTAAGGCTATATGATGTCACCTCTAAGGCATGATGTCATCATCCTCATATATGAATCTATGATGTCATAATTATCATATATTTAATATAATAAGAAAATGATACTTTTGCCTTTCTTCTTTCTTAAATGGGAGATGTCATTAATGGAGCTCTCTAGAGGTCCCAAGGTCTCAAATTCCAACCCCTTTCAAGTGTGAAGTCGTGGGGTATTTATAGGAGAGTGGCTAGGTAGAAGTAGGTGAGAGTAAGTAGAAGTAGGGACCACACCCAGAAAATTCGTGCCTGGAGCATGCACACGCGGAAAATTCGCACCTGAGCCCGGGATGCGAGATTTCGCACCTCGAGGATACGAGATTTCGCACCTCGTGGGTGCGAGATTCGCGCCCCACGGAGGTGGGAAATTCGTACCTTCTGGGTGCGAAATTCGCACCCACACCCTGTTGGGTGCGAAGTTCACATTAAGAGAAGCGCGAAGGCCATGGGCATGGGTGTTTCGCACCCCCCAGGGGTGCGAAGTTCACATTAGGAGAAGCGCGAAGGCCAAGGGCATGGGTGTTCAGAGGAGCGGCGAGGTAGACTTTGAGTCGATCTGGTAATTCTCGGCAACACATTTGCCGACGGAAATCGGATGATTCGAGCGGTGCTCACATTTTCGACCTAACCGGGTAGGTCAATCGACGTCGGGACAGTAGGACCCCGGACCCCCACTGGCGCTGCGCCCGAACCCGCTAGACGGCTCGCCTTCGGCTCGGTTGCGGATGGATACTGATGGAGGTCGCGTTCGAGGGATGCGACATTCTGCTAGTGGCGAGACTCTGTTCTTCTGGTATTAGACCCCCGATGACACTGGCAACGCCTCTGGGCTGTAATATCACGCGTAGGGGTGGCAACTAGACCCGACCCTATGGACCCGGACCCGACCCGTCGGGTCTCGGTTCTAAGCGGGTCGGGTTTTGTCGGGTCTAAACTATGCATTTCAAAAATCTGGACCGGGTCGGGTCTGATCAGTTCAGGTTCGGTTGAATAATAACACTAAAAATACATAAATTTCGATACTTTTTGGTCGGGTCTTTCGGGTCGGGCCTATGCGGGTCGGGTTTGATCGGGTCTTGATGGTATTTTTCATCATCTAGGCCCGACCCGAGACCCATCGGGTTCGGGTTCGGTTTGGGTTCGGGTCTTTTCTGGTCAGTACGGGTCGGGTTTTCGGTTATCGATTCTAATTGCTAGCCATAATCACGTGGTATGTTGAGTAGAGCGTATCTTGCGTACTTTTGGGAACCGGACCAAAATGCCGGTTAACACGACTCTTACCCAACTACATCTCTTGCATTTCATTTCTTATGTTGCACTTCGGCAGTTTTTTTGCATTTTACAGTTCTAAATGAAACCAAATACTGGGTGTATGCTACTGTCATTCAAGATCATCTTCATATAAAATTAGTTTGTCTGGTTAGTTCGGACTTTTCAAAATAAAATTTCAAGATAAAGGTTAAATTAAATGGGAAAAAAATAGGATACGTTAAGACATTTCAAAATGAACTCCAAATTAACATAGATGATGTTTGCGACATAGATTAAACATTCCAAAGTTTGGTTTCATTTTCAATATAATCCGGTAAATATGGAAACGTACCTTATGGGTGTAGCATATAAGGTGTGGTCCACACACGTGTATATAATATATATATATATATATATATGTGTGTGTGTGTGTGTGTGTGTGTTTTAAAACGCGAAAGGCGTACATGTGGCATTTTAAGGCCTACGAGGTGAGGCGTAAGCTTTTCGAGTAAAAATAAAACGCAAAAGAAATAAAAAAATTTGACACTTCAAATAAATAAAAAATTGACACTTAAAAAAAATGACACTTTAAAACAATGATATATATATATATATATATATATATATATATATATATATATACACAATGATATATATACATAGAGAGAGAGGGGCATTCCGGGGCATCCCTGTTTTGTAGCACCCTTACCGGTTCGTAAGCTACGATAATCCAAATCCAATAAGAATTTGTAGATGTTCAATCCACATATATATTATCATTTATCCAAAATTTGAGCTCGTTCCGACATTCGTAAAATAACATATTCGATGTTTAAATTTAACGGTTCGAATAAATGCCTGAATGATGAATAATTGAGTTAAGATATTTAAAATGTTACGAATGTCGAAACGAGCTCAAATGTTGGATAGATGATAAAATATATATGGACTGAACATCTACAAATTCTTGTTGGATTTGGATTACCGTAGCTCACGAACCGGCAGGGGGTGCTACAAAACAAGGGCACCCCGGAACGCTTCTTTTATATATATATATATATATATATGTGTGTGTGTGTGTGTGTGTGTGTGTGTGTGTGTGTGTGTGTGTGTGTGTGTGTGTGTGTGCGCGCGCGCGCGCGTGTGTGTGTGCGCGCGCGCGCACGCGCGCATACGTGAAGAAGAATCAATACCCATTAAATTAAACTCACATACGTCACCGCTTACTTTTAGCCACTTGTTTCCATTTAAATTATTATATGGTGCGATAAGAGAGAGAAACAATTAATACTTATATAGAAATGAGTGTTGAAATTTAGGAGCTATGTAGAGGGCTAAGGTAGCGTTTGATTTATGAACTGAGCAGTTAAAGTTCGCGTCTGCGTCCAACGCGTCCACAGTGGGACCCACACTTTTGCCCCTTCAAGACGAACAGTTGGAATTGGAGCTTTAGAGTCAAACGCGGCTGACGCGTCGGACGCCAACAGAATCATTTACAAACGGCTATATTTTGCCAAGTTATAAATCCAACATTTTCCCTTCATCAATTCACACCATTTCCGTCAACAATTCACACCACAAACTCATCAATTTTTCAACGACAATGGCTTAAGTAAATCGTCCAAAAGCAACATTTCGTTGTCCTCCAAAAGTATGGTCTTTGTTTGCAACTTCAGAGTTTCTCCGTATAGCTGTTGAAGCTTACCAAGTTGCTGGAAAGAACAAAAAAGGGATACACAAAAGGATTACAACTACTCTGAACGAGTCTTTAGCTACATCACGAACCGAAATCCCAGTCTCTACTGAACAAGTGACGGCTAAGTACAACGCTTATAAAAAGAAATGGACTGTACGGCGCAATTTGAATGACAAAACGGACGCCGGATGGGATCCTAAATACGGAACAGTAAGTGGAAGCGAAAGTTGGTGGGGCGATCGAGTGGCGGTAAAACATTGTTAACTCCTTTTTTGTAAATTTACAAGTTCAATACTGTATTTCATCTACTAGTTTACAACTTAAACGTCTATTTAGGAGTACGGACCTATGGTGTTAAAGTAAAAGACGTCCCCAATGGAAAATTTGACCAAACTGGAGCAAATTTTCGACAATAGCGTTGCAATAGGATCTGGCGCTTACACTTCAGGCTTTACTAGTCAAAACGTGCAACCAGAGCCACATTCTCCTCCACCCGAGTTCGTACATCCCACATTCTTCTTCGATGAAACTCAAATGCCACTAGAAGACATTCAGACTCAACAAGTGATTCATGAGCCTCATAACCAACAACGGAGTGCAGGTTCTTCATCTAAACCTCGGTCTGACAAAAGAGGTAGAACTGAAACTTTTTCGAAGTTGGAAGAAATTGTTGATATGATACACTCCAGGCAAGTGACCAAGAAATCTCGTTCTGACTCCGACAGTCCGAATTCACATCCTGATACAAATGCTAGTAATTCGTCGTCCTCTAACGCAAGCCCACTTTGTACTGAAATTCCGAAGGTTAAGCAAGCAACAGACCATGCAAGAACATTTGATGGTATTGACATGCCCCACGCAATATCAATTCTCACAAGTAAGGATAATCAAGATACGTTCATGATTTTTCCTGATGACGAAGCAAGAAGCTGGTTGCGTTTTGAAATCGAGGTCTGCAAGCAAGCATTACGATACAGACAGTTTAAAATGAATCCACCTCCGTATCCACCTCAGTACGCACCTCAGTATCCACCCCAGTAGCTTGTTTTCTGTATTTAATAATTCTGTAATTTGTATTCCGTAATTTGTATTCTGCAATTTGTATTCCGCAATTATGTATTTTTATTTCTGCAATTTGTATTCTGCGTTCTATTATTTTATTCAAAAATAAACACACACAAACACAAACAATTAAAAATAATATATATACAAAAGCAATAAAATAATAACTCTGCCCCTTCCAAAATGCCCCTTTTGTAAAAAGAACACATTCCATGTTCCCAACAATTCCCCTTCAAATGCCCCTTCCAAAAGCCTCTTCCCGTTCAAAATCAAACGGACCCTAAATATAAGGGGCTGCTGATCCTTCACATATGTGTGTGTATGCATGTATATATATGTGTGTGTATACACACACATAAATATATATATATATATATATATGCATGCATGAACAACATTCAACGGCACGGCACCCTTATTTTGAAGCAACCCTCTAGCTCTTTGATTTCCATAACACGTTCAGGTTTAAATAATAATACTTACTCTCTACTACCACTACACATTAGAAATGGCAAACAAGTGCCGAAATTATGGAGCTATGTTAGGGGTGAAATTTAGGCGGTTTCTGATCCTTCCCATACATGTATTTATGTGTACACACACACATACACACACACACACACACACACATATATATATATATATATATATATATATATATGTGTGTGTGTGTGTGTGTGTGTGTGTGTGTGTGTGTGCGCGCGCGCGCGCGCGTGTGTGTTTGTGTGCGCGCGCACACGTGCGTTCATGTGTATAAGAACAACGTTCAATGGCACCTTATTTTGCAACACCACTCTAACCTTCTGTTTTTCACCGCACATTCTGGCTCAAATAATAATACTTACTCTCACTTCCTATCACACATGATTGAATTCTGGTTGACCGTTGAATGCTCATATATACATACATTATTATTTGTGTGTGTGTGTATTTATATTTATTTATACACACGCACACACACAAAAAAGTGTATAGCTTAAGATGTGTTGAGGAATAAAATTAGTCCAACAACCGACTCACCTTTGATCCTAGCATTTGCTTGGCATTCTTCTTTGTTCTTCTTGAGTGGAGACTGAAATAAATAGAGACTAATTAGATACAATAACAAATCAGTGTATATGATCAATTAAATACTTTATTTACAACCAATTGGTACAGAATATTTTTGAATCACTTTGAACTGTATAAGTGGTACGAGGCACATGTATAAAATCGGATTGCAGGGTTGTAGGAGAATTATTTTTGTCTTGCATTAACTCTGAAATAAAAATCAGACCAAATGCATAACTCTGACTCGAGCTATTAATTCAAGGTGTACACACGTAAACAACACATGCTTACTTGACGTATACGCACAACATTAAAGTACGAGATGCTGAATTATAGTGCGTGTAGCTGTCCTCTAAACCACACTTTTATGCTTTTCCTCAACTAATCTGGATGGCACTTTCAAAGAAAACAGGACTCAGGGTTTCTATATAGAAAACTATATGGTTAAAATAATTAGAATGATGCGAGAGCTTTATTGTCCAAATAATTGGCTTGCATGATGATTTCTTTAACATTTATTTTTAATCATTAGGATTTTACTAATCTATTTAAAGTTTTGATAGGCTATGCTTGTTTATTAGGAAATATACATTTCACCTGTTATCTGTTGAAAATCCTAATTAATTTTAATCATTTAAGCATAGATCCCTTAGGTTTGAGCTGTACAATAAAAGCACTTAGCAGGTCTATAGCGGTGGAGATGCAAAAGATGGTAACAGAGATAAAGCGCGGAAATAGCAGGAAAATAAGGCGAATATAACGAAGATGCAAAAAGTTTATTCGATGTAAAACAAAATATTTTAGATTAATTAATTAGCATTCTCACATCATTTATGTAGAAAAAACTAATATAAATTAATCTTATGTAACAAAAGAAAAGAATATCATGATTATGCGCACTAGATTTTACAACCATATTAAATTTTTACCTTAAAATGGACACTTGTGCCTTAAAATTAGCTATTTACACTAATTCTTTTTGATTTGTTTTAAAAGAGAACCGGTCAAGTCAACCTCTATGCATTAGTAATTTAGTATTGCTAAATGGATGCTTAGAAGCCTTGATTTAGCCGGTGCAGCGGAAAATAACAGGGCTTAAAGCAGATATATTGTTTATTGATGTTAAAAGCGTAGTGATCGAAGAATGCTATAGGCTGCAACGGGAATTTTGCGGAGCTTTAACTACACAGGGTTAAAGATTAAAAAAATAAAATTTATCTTTGGTATAAAAATTTAGTTAGGAGGACAGCAGAACAAGGGACATGACATAAACATATAAACGATACACTACAGCAAAAGACAACCTAAAATAAAAATAAGTGAACAAAATTTTCAAATACAACATACCATTTGCAGAGTTCTTTTATGAAATTTCTTCCTCTTTCCACTACTTTCTTCGAGTTGGCCTCTCTCCTCTGGCTCTATAGTTTTTTCCTCTTCAGTTGGAGGTTTATGCCATGGCAACTTTGGTTGACATGTCTTTATTGTCTAATAGCACAAGAATTGAATTAGTCATCCAAATATTATGCTAATGACATATCTTAGATGTGTTTAAGGCTTTCATCAATGGTTTTGTGCGAAACAATCAGAACACTCAGTCAGTTGGTCATCCAAATGATACACTAGTAACATATTATAGATGTGTTTAAGGCTTTCAGCAAAGGTTTCTGCAAAACAATTGTAACCCTCAATCAGTAACCAAAACTGACTTTAGGATGCAATACACTTTCTTGTACTGTTGTTGTCAAACTGCCCTGTGCTTAAAATATTGCACTAAAATTCGTCGCAAAAAAAAAAAAAAAAAAAAAAAAAAAAAAAAAAAAAAAGAGTCCCAAACTAGTGTCTACTGCAGATGCAACACACAAATAGCATGCTGTTTCTAAAAACGCTCTGTTCAAGCAGCCTTAAATTTCATTACACACAAACTATGTTGTCTTTCCGAATTTATATGCAAATTAACCATATGGGATGCTACAGCTATAATAAAGTCTATTACTAGATATAACCACAGTACCAAAAATATTAGCACCGCAGATATTTACTTGCATAAATGATTAGACCGTTATAACAACGTACTAAGGAGGTTGAGTAGAGTAGATTCAGATTAAAAAGCACACGTACTACCAACAACCTGTAACTTTAATAATCCCGAAAATTGAACAATAAAAAAACAGACAAAATCAGGTAGAGATTACGACTGTACCTTCCTCTTCTCCTCTTCATTCAAAAACAGTAACTTTGCATCATGGTGGTCTACTAGTGGCTTAGCACATGAAAGGTCCAACTGTGGAGAACTACTGTCCTTCATGACCAAAAATAAAATAAAAGAAAATCAGCATACCCCAGAGGGCACAGTCAGCGGGAATAAATATGATTCCAGTTACACCAAATATATAAAAGTAAGTCACTGTAATTAAATGATATTCTAGTCCGACATTATCTTTAACAAACTTTTTTTTTTTGGGTCAGCCAATTACTTGGAAAATATTAGATGATTATTAAAGGGAAAGACCCGTAAAACTACCAAAATTGTTGAATGATAGTATGACTTAGACCCCCTTGGATTCCTCCCTTATTTTTCTTTCCACAATAGTTGTGATTATGCAATTGTCGTGGATCTTGTGATCCAGTGGTTAATAATTTGATAATGAATTTGAGAGTAAATTTTGCATGTGAAGATCTCTCCCCATATATTCACACATAAAATATAATTAAGAGCCCATTTGACTTATTTTGAAACTCCATAACAGCATTTTTTACAAATAAGTTTTAAGTGATTATAAATTATAATTTACAAGTAGAAGTATTTGGATATAATTTATCTTCTAAGTAAAATATTTGGTGAAAATGGCTTATGAAATTGTTCATAACTCATAAGCATCAAATAGTTGCTTCTCTGTTTTCAGCTTGTTAGCTATTTTTGCAAACTAGTTGTAAGAAATTCTCAAACACCAATATGAAACAAGTTACTTGTAAGTAGTGTTGACAACTTATGAGAAGCCATCAAATATGCTTTAAACTACATTTTTCATTATCATGTATTAAACTTACATATATTCACAATGTAATTTTATTTTATTTTTTCTTGAAAAAACACATGCACACATATACATACATACACACACACTTACATACATACATACGTATAATTATTTTAAAAAGTAAACAAAAATAATAAAATTTAGAAAATACAAAATTTAAGAAGTCAAATGTAACAAAAAATCAAAATTTAATAAAAAAATATATAAAGTAAAGAAAATTCAAATCTTAAAACGTTCATATTCAATACGAAAACAAAAAAAAGTTGCAGAAATATAAGGAGAAAAAAAAAATACAACTCAAAGTTCAGTATTTTCAAGTTTCAACCTAAAAAAACCTAAATAATTAATACTGTTAGGTATAAATTTAATGGTCACAAATAGTAAAAAAAAATTGGATTTGTAAATTATTAGGACTTCTAAAGAATCACTATCTAGTAATCCAAATTTATAATACTCGAATTGTGGAAGAGTCGGATACTAACAAAATTCTTCATCCACACACCTTTAGAAAGTTGGATTAAAAAACTCAAAATACATTAATTCTAGTTATACAAACTGCCTAAAAATCATACTTGTTTTACCAATTGACTCATCCCCGCCGTTATCTCTTTCTCTTTTTCTTTCTTCACCTTGTCAGCTGCATTCTCACCGAAGAAAAGCTTCGACTGAATGGTGGTCCTGGCACGTTTCGACAGCTGAGGAGAGATGTCCTCTACTTCCTTCGATTTCGGCATTAGCTTCAGCTAATTTTGATGATCTAGAACCCTAATTTGGGGTCGAAGAAAGAAGGAAAGAGCGGGAGATAAAATCAAAAAAAATATGGTCTCTACCTCTGCTAGCGGGTATTTATATAACTGATAATCGTCGAGAACACAGGATCGGCAAAAAAAATTATTTAATGTGGAAAAAATAAAATTAGAATACTGAAAATAAAAATAATTATTTTAGGTAAGTAATAAATCGTACTCTGTATTACTGGGCCCTCAAGAAACGGTTGCAGTTTATACATTCACAGCGCCTTTATTGTAAAAAAAAAAAACATCATTGTTATATTCTGAAACCGATTATTATAATAACTAATGCATTCCAAAATGGGCCTACTTTTCGCTGTTTTGACTTTTGAGTTGGTTTTCAACACCTGTTTCAAGTCTAGGTTCGTTTCTTTTTACATTAAATATTTGGTGGTTAACAACTTAACATGATTCAAATGTTAGGAACTCCATTTCGTTGCATAGATTAATGTTAACACAATTAAATACTAAATAAAATGGTTAAACTTCACAATGTCATTTTGTTGTTTTTGTTATAAAGTAAATTCCAAAAGCTAAATCTTATCTAAAACATAAACAAAACCATAATAGAATCACCAATAAATAGTTATTGTTTCGGCAATGGCTACCTTTAATACAGATCCGACTTTGGATCTAGATTATCTGGGCAGTGGCTTAGGGTCCACAGTTTTTAGGTAAGGACCTCAAACTTTGAAAGTTTAACAGAAAAACATATGGTTCACAAAAATGTCTATGTTTCAGTGGATGAATGTGCATGTTGATGTATTAGCAGTCAAAGGTCAAATCTAGCTTTGACAATTATTTTTCCATTGCTATTGTTGAGGCCTCATCAACATATTATATCGAGTTTTACCTTTATCCTAGGGTGTTGTTATTGACACTCCAACTATTGTTAAGGAGAGGTCATTTTTAAAAAAAAATACTTCACCCTTTGAAAAATTGTTAAGGGGCTACACAAACATATTATTTCATACTACTCAATATTCTCATATTGCCCCTTCGGATTAGATTTAAAAAAAACTTATTCGACAAGGGAAACCGAATTAAAATAAGCAGTTCATCACCATTGCACCGAATGCAACACGTAATCAATTATGTATGTATTCGACATTGATATGTCGAAAATTAATAATCACTTCGGTGCATTGCCTTCGTAATTATAAAATTCAACATATTTATGTTGATAAAAAAAATAGTTCGATCCTATTCCTCAAAAAACGCTTATCGTGTAGGGTTTAAAAAAATCGATATACGCGAATTGAAAAAAAAAATAACTATGACTCTTGCAATATTTGTTAAGATAAAATTACCTTTATTTTTTAAGGACCTAAATGGGTAATAAGGTAAAATTACCTTTATTTGTTAAGGGGCTACTTTCCTCATTGGTACTCCCCTTAATAATTTTTGAAAAAATAAAAAATTGACTCCCCATTTAACAATATTTGGAGTGTAAATAACAATGCCCTTATCCTATTATCTAAGTCCTCCAACCACTCAGGGTCGGACCTGCTTTAATATAAAATTATTTTCATTATATTTATGAAATAATAATAGAAATACAATTAATGACGTAATAAATCTCACTTATTAAATCTTATTGTGATTTTTAATTATATCTCATATTATATTAAATGAAGATCCAACGTTTGGAATCCACTGAATCTCCATTTGTCTCGGCGGCTTCCCCCTTTGACAAGTGTAATATTGCTATAAATAAGTATAAATGTACATTCATAACATAAAATAGTTTAAATAAATGTTGTTTCTTAAGTATTAATTGACACTATTCCTAAGACGAAATATAAGTGCTTGTCATCGCTTATTTTCCGAAACTTCAAATATTGGAGTTGTCCATTTAAAGGGTAAATTAAGTTCAAAGTTTGAAAATTTGTTAAACATAAGTTTTGTGAAATAAATTTGTATAAGAAAACATAAGATATGTCTAATACTAGTATTTCAACAACAAACAAATTGATGTACACAAAACTATCTCTTGTACATGTTAGGATTTTTGTTGTGTAGAACCTGATAAAGGATAAATGTATCATAGAAGCATATCTAAGGACCTTACACCACCGAGTGGCAAAAGGACAATTGGATATAAATAAAATATTCGAACATAAATAATTATAATTTCAAAGCACATAAAAATTAAGAAGAACCAATGCTGGGTATGCAAGACACAAAATGTAATAAATGACTGAACTTAAACAATGTATTTATGTCCGTGGTAATGACTTTTTAACATTTAGAATAGAAAAAACAAAGCTGAAAGAAGGGAGAAACAACTACACTCGCTAAAGAATGAATGTATTATTTATAGCAATCAATTATTTCATTCACATTATCATATATAGGGTAATAAATAAATTGATTATTCTTATTTAAAAGAGAGTTATCATCTTTATTTTATCATATGAGTTTTGACACTCCATCTTGTTTCAAAATCATATCCCTAAAATATATTAGGATTTGCACCATTAACCAGATCTCACCTACAAAAGTGAAGTTACTCCATCCAATGATAACACACAAGAATACCATATTAAGATCAACCACAACTTCATTTTCTCAAACTAACTAAACCACGAACTATCGCAACCACATATAAATGATGCACCTCCGATCAAGAGATACTCCACATGGCCTTTAAAGCATTTCTGATACAAAATCCTATATTTATACTTTGTGGATTTTCCAATTTAATGCTCGTCTATCACTTGATCTGAGCTCCTCAAAGAATCACCGGTACTGTCTCGACCATCATCAACATGAAGACCTCTATTAAAAATATGATTGCCAACCTAATCATCATAAGTACTGCACATATTAGCCTCTCCATCTGTATGTGGACTAGGTTTCCATGTATCACATGCTTCCTATTGTCGACCACACAACCAATCAGTTTATAAAGGATTTCATCATTTATTACTTCTCTCATCGTAACATGGTCATCTTTCATCATTTTCAAACCACGAACTCGAGCCTCATAAGTGCAATCATGGTGATCAAACTAACCTAGAGAAATGAGATTATATGAACTAGTGATACAAGTCTTACACCTAAGACCTATCTAACCACGTAATTTTTCAAATGGAACTATAAGATTTAATACCATAAACTGAAAATTATATTTCTTGATAGTACTCTCATAAGAAGAAAAACATTTCACATCATAACATATGTGAAAACTAGAACCCAAAACAATTATAGAAGCCTTTAAATCACTAATGATGACATATTAGAAGTATCAATATCACTACCTTGAACTATTTCAGCTCCTATACCACCATACTATGTATGCTATTCTTTTAATTTCCTTTACATGCTTCATAAAATTGTGCATATGACATTTCTTATTTCCACAAAAAAATGTCTTTCGACATATCATTAACATTAGTGATATCTTTCTTTAATATTAGATCCATCTTTGAATATCTAGCATAACCTCATCTGAAGACTGATCTTTTTCCCATTAACAATGTAATCCAACTTTCTAAAGTGAACTCATCAATAAAAGAGCATGTTATTCATCACCAATTTTAACATTCATGTAGTTAAATTATTTATTACATCTAAAAATTTATTTAAATGCTCTACCATGGATTTCTTTCCATCAAGTCTCAACTTGACTAACTTCTAAATATGAAAAGCCTTATAAGTAGCACTTTCCAACTCATTTAAGAATATAAACATGTCACACAAAGCCTTTGTGGGTTCAAATTAGCCACATAGCGGAAACTAAATCATTTAGATACAGGAGAATCATCGTGATTTTCTACTGATAAATCTTCTTCCATTTTCCTTTCATTATATTTAAGGGGCATCTTAGATCACCTTCAATCAACTCGTAATGATTATTGTGGTATAAAACAACCGCTATCTTAGTCATCTAATCCCCTAGTTTTTTCTTGAAAAGTGTGACCTTTGAGAAGCAAATTATATTAACATCTAAAAAATGTCTAAGTACAGAATTATCCTAGGCCTTGTGATGAACTAGTGCTAATACTAATTTTTTAGAAATTTTGTTGTATAAAACCTAACAAATGAAAAATATTGCCTGGAAACTTATCCTAAGATCTTAAATCATCCAAGTAAAAATGGTATATTACAAGAAATGATAATATTTGGACATAACCTATGATGATGATAATTATGAAACGCACAAACCAACCAGAAAAGAACTAGGATACTTAATTCCATTTAACCTCCATTTTTATTGATTCTGAAAATAGTTATTTACAGTTAATCTACCAATTAAAGGTAAATCAGACCAAAAATATTTGACCTGACTAGGTGAAGAATCCTAATCTCTGTTATAAAGGCTTCTTGGGGTTAGGACAAGAAGCATAAAGCTAAAAAAATCAGAGAAAGACCAAATATTTTCCATATTCTTTAAAGACTGAAAGCCATATTTGAAACAATAAATTAATCGATGCCAATGTCACTATGATACATACATACATATATATATATATATATATATATATATATATATATATATATATATATATATACGTATAGGAATGGCAATGGGGCGGGTTTCTCATGCTTCAGACCCGACCCGATTTTTTTAAACCTTGCCCCAGACCTGCCCCGTAGACCCGGTGCGGGTCTGGAATTTCGCCTCGTACCTGAAACCGTACAGGTCAGGGTAGACCCAACCCGCCCCACAACCCGATGATATTCTGTTCTAATGTACACAAATTTACATACTTATATTTTTATCACTAAATGATAAATTATATACATATTATAATATGTTTACAATGATAAGAGAATCTAATAAAAATGAGTTGTAAGATAATAGTTCAAAATGTATGCATTTGTTATTGTATGATTACCACACTACAAGAAAACACAGATTTAGTGTCAAATATTTAGAACCAGAAATTTTCATCGCTGATTTGCGACGGATTTCAGTGTGATTTGCAAGGGATAGTTTTTTTTCAAACATTTTTTTCTTTTATTTATTACCGTCGTTTTCTGCCATCCCTCACTAAACCGCTGCAAATTGCGTCAAATTACCGATAGAAAATTTTTATCGCTATTTTCCGCTGCAAATACAGACAGATTACCGAGAATATTTATCGAAGCAATTTTGCAGCAGAATTCTAACAGATTTGCAAGAGATGTTTATATTATTATATTCACATCGATCCACATTTTTGTATAGTCACAATTTTAAACCGTCATATCCAAACAATCAACGTTGTACAGGCCTTCACCTCATCAATCTTCTTCGCTGTCTCCCAACCAATAAAACTCCAAATCCCTAACTCCTATCATAACACCCTTCGCTCCGTCGTTTAGTTAACTAAGCCAAAACTTTTTCCAGATCTAAAAACCCTAAAATTAAAATACCTCACTCCGCTCCCGAATCCGACTTCGTCATTGACTTCGGCAACCACGACTTCGTCAATCCGATTTTGTCACTGACTTCGGCAACCATGGCAGCTTCAACTCGGCAAGGGGCGACCGGCGACACCTGTTCGGCAACGGAAAGGGGAGATCGACGACAGGCTTCAGCGCGACAAAGGGACAGGTGCGAACTGCGAAGCTTTGAATTTGTAAGTTCAATCCGATTTCGATTTCCTCCCTCAACATTGATTTGCAATTTTAATTATGCTAGAAAAAATTGCAATTATAGACAACGGTTTAGTATGTATTCTAGATCTTACGAGCAAATTAATCTGAAGCTATAAGTTTAATCTTGCGGGCAAATTATAGACTACTGTTTAGTATATATATATGGTTTGGTTACTTATACAATTTAATCTGAAGTTGTAAGAACAATGGACATCTTCTCTTTCTTACTTATTTCTTTATATGAATCAGCACTGGTTTCAAAATAGAATTGATATCGACTCTTTAAAAACAATTCGCTTAAACTCTGATGTGCGTTGCTAAATGGGTCTAGGGTTGGAAGTTAAGTGGGGTTTCAGAGGCATACATTGACCTGGTCCGTTTATGTAAGTGATAATTATAAGTAGAGTGAGTAATCAGGCGACATTAGACGATATTGATACACACTTAACACGGTTGAAAATAGAATAATATCAATGATGTGATAAAATATATATAATATGCCATGCATTATTTTGAGGTATATGAGCTACTAGTGTTTCTCTTTTGTGCATTTTTGAATGTCTCTTTCTTTGAGCAGCCAGAATTAGGAAGATTGTTAAATGTTAAGTTTATGCTTTCCACATTTTTCATTAGATTAGATATAACATTTTCCTTGTCAGAAATCTTCATTCACTAGTCTAGTTGATATGCATGATTTGGTTTGCTTGATATTAGGCTATTGTACTGATTAAAAAAGAAGAAGGAATACTGGAAAGGCAATCTTCCGCAGGTTTGTATGTTATACGAAATTATAATGCTTAAGATATACTTTTTGTTTGGCTCCTTCACAGTTAATTCTTTCTACATCAATAAAACAATGTTCAGGTGATTTGCATACTCCTATATAGTGCTGTGCAGCTTTTTTCTTATGAAATTTATAAGGTATTGCTAAGTCGTATTCTTGCATGTATATAATCTACTGTTTTCTGCACTATCTCTATTTCTTTGATGATGCTTGAAATTTGTGATATTACTGTAGAAACTCTTAAAGAAAAAGGATGGTGAACTCTTTGTTATTGGGAGGCTTGCTACAGGTGCTTGTGTTGGGATGACCTTTACTTTCCTAGGTGACATTAAATAGCCCACTCCCTTCAAATTTTAATAAAATTATATAAAGTAAATTATATGTGTATTCCACTTTGCACTACTATTATAAGAAGCAATTGTAAACACAATATAGGAGTGAAGTGGAAGTTGATTACATAGAATTACATTGTACGAATTGCATTTATATGCATACTCGATTGCGTTCATGCATTTCCTTCTTTACTTTCCCATAGGTAACATATCCTTTGGATGTACTACGATTGAGGTTAGCAGTTGAACCAGGATCAATAACAATGAACTTACAATCAGGTGGTAAGCCAAACATGTTGTGTGACACAAGTAAACTAAATATTTCAACCTGTAAAATTCGGTGTAATTGAAACTCCATATACTTTTAATTTTTTAATGGAAATTATATGCAAAAGTAAATTATATTTAAACTCCATGTAGCATACAGTACCTTAAGCTGCAGATGTAGATTAGCATGGATTTGCTTGTTGTACCACAGTGTGCCTCTAAATTTCTTTGCATCATTGTAGCTCTTTCCGTTGTTGGATACAGTCCGACAACCGCTATGCTCTCGACGAATTATGACGGGTAAGACACATATTTATGATTCATATTTTGCATTCAAAACTATGGCCATTGGTGCCATTGACTTGTATCTCTATGCTAAGGCACTCTCTCGACGAATTATGATGGGTCCGGCACAGATTTATGATCCATATTTTGCATTCAAACTATGGCCATTGGCGCCAATGACTCGTATCCCTGTGCTAAGGCGCTCCTCTTCACATCAGACTAAGGTGACAATCCTCTTGATAACTTACAGAATTTACTAGGATTTCTTGCACTTTTTCTCCACTAATTAGAACTATATTTGTATGACAGGATTGCTGACAATTGGTCCTCGCTTTGGTGGTGCCATTGATGATGTTGCTCGATATTTTAAGGACGCACACGGCAGGGTGAATAGCTTTGGATGGATTCATTAATCTAATTTTGAACATTATAAACTTGTGGAATATCCTTCAAGTGTTACACTTTTTATCATTTCGGAATCTCAGTCCTTACGAGTTTGTCGAAAGTATGAAAAAGGTATTCTTGTGCTAGGAATCGGACACAGGTATCCACTTAATCTTTTACAAACGTTTGCCTAATAGGATCAAAAATAGAGAAAACAGATATCCACTTATTTCATGAATAAGCATGTTACATTCTTTACTTGCATCAGTGTTTTTATTGCTCATCATTGTTGTCATTGTCTTAACCCTATCAATTATTTATAAAGGAAACTTTTACTGTAGAATTTGGTTATACATATTTGTTTGTACAAGTTTTTGTTGTCTAACTCGTTTTGTTTTCAAAATACAGGCATACTTTTGATCAAAAGAGATCAAAAGAGATTAAAGCAACCACTATACTTTTCAGATTCAAACTTTAACATGTGTCAATCTATTTATACTGGAACTCCTTCAGTTGAAGTAATTTTTATTTGTATAACAGATGTATACTTTGTTATTTGTTTGTTAGAAAAAATAAAAAAAGAGGTAAGCTCGATGATGAATTATTTTGTTGATTTTTTTAGCAAAATAGGTGAAAAAGTTCAGAAAAGAGAGAGATGGTGGTCCAGGTTGCAAGTGAAGCCCATTATGGAATATTGGAATGCAGGCGATGAGATGTTGTGTGACTGAAGCTAAGTGACATGAATTGAGTTGATGCTGTTTGGCTGTAAAAGGTATGTCCACTGTGAATCCGATTTCGTTTTATGCATTTAATATGTATGTTATCGTGGAGTACATATTGTTATGTATGACATGAGTAACCGGAACAATCACTGCTTTTCTTCTCAAATCTGCTTTCGCTTGCATTACACAGTACACTCATCTGCAGTTGTCTTCTACCATGTATATTTTGTAGGTTAATTATCTGCTTTATTTTCTTCAATAGGTTTTAATTTTGATTGATTGTTGTTTTTATTTTGGTAAATACACGTATATTATCAAAACAATTGTTTTGATTTTTTTCAATAGCTTATCTATAGGTGATGTAGAGCGAATGCTTCGAGAACTTGGGACCGAACAAGGAAGACAAACAGCTTTACATGTTGGACGTACGAAAGCATAAAATGAAAGAGCTATTATATTTGCTGTTCTTTTATAAGTAAGATCTCGAGTCAAAAAGTAACTTCTTTGGATGGTAATAAAGCAGTCTCTTGTAATTTTAGGTGTAACGTTACGAAGTTATCGGTCAAACTGCTTTTGTTTAAATGTATATTACTAGTGTATGCTTTGACGTATTAAAAAGTTCAAGACATACGCAGTCGTCAAAGTTGAATGTAAATAAATCATAACTGCAAATTTATCTTATATTTTTGGATATGCTATTTATTTCAGTGTTCATAGTTAATTGATATTAGTTCAATAAATATACATGCATGTATTTATGTGTATGTGTATGTGTATGTATTTGTGTGTGTCTATATATATATATATATATATATACATATACATACATACATACATACATACATACATACATATATATATATATATATATATGCAGATTAGTAGGGGAACAGTGACGGATTACTAACAGATGATGCTAGTTTAAATATTTACATAAATTAAAATCCGTCGCTAATCCCTTGGCAATTAGTAAGGGTTTACCAACGCCTTTGATAAATATTAATTTATTATAAATTACTTATTCGTCGGTAAATAAATTAAAATTAAATTAATAAATAAAATTATATTTTTATTATACAATTAGTAAAATGTCGGAAAACCATCAGAAAATTTATGCTAAATTTCCATCGCAAAATCTGACACAATTACCACCATGGTTTTTACCAACCACAACCTTATGTAGGAAATCCGTCGCTAAAGCCGATTTAGCGACGGATTCGAAGCGGATATTGCTGCTGCTATATGCAGTTTTTCTTGTAGTGTCATTGATGCAACTTAATATTATAAAATAATTATAGTTTGTTGATTGAAAGAATATAATATTCAATTTATAAACATGTATATCTAAGAAGATTAACAGGTAATCATTATAGTTATAAAGTGTTTTAATGACGTTTCAATCATGCGGGTCGGGTTAGGGTGGGTCAGGGTGCCTCAGACCCGACCCTAGACCCAAACCTCTAAAAGCGGGTCGCGGGTCTGCCCGCCCCGAAGACCCTATGGGGTGGGTCTAAATGGGTCAAAACAGGGGCAAGTCAAGCGGGTTTGGACCCTAGACCCGCCCCACTGTCATCCCTATAGACACACACACACACACACACACATATATATATATATATATATATATACATACATATATATATAGTAGAAAATAAAACGATTTCCCTTATTAGAAAGAGGGAAGTCTTCTATTTTAATATAATATGCATATACTTATATGAACTATATGAACAGTTACTTCCTCTTAGACATTGGCTTTTTGCCACATAAATTTAACAATATGTTCATTGATACCTCTCTAAATTTATTTCCTCCTTTGAATGACGATATACATATTCCAATTAAGTTGTGAACACTTCTCCCAAGTATAATATATTATTTATACTAGCCCTTGAGCTCATTCATTTCAAACTCTAAGGAAAGATCAAAGGAATATAGAAATCATATACACAATTATAGGTTGATGAACCCAAAGAACCACAAAACTTTGTTGTTCCATACTACACTATTATTACTATTCATGCAATGAAACTCTATGCTTGAGAAATTTATGAATGAGGATGAAGTTAGGAGCCTTGTAAAGCTTACATTTAATATTATGACAACATTGTTGCATACAACTGGGTAAACACTAACTTTTCATTTTCAAATATTGTTTATAATCTACATATATTGATGGAAGCTAGATTCGATGATTGCATGTAGTAAAAAATTTATTCTAAATGGACATCGTTATTAGATCAAGTGCATTGGTAGTGGAATATTTAAAAATACTTTTTTTAATTAACCTTGCACTATATCTTTATTTTGTGATCAAGAATAATATAGTAATCCTAAGTCTTTTTTTTTGAGTGAAAGCAAGTTTATATACTTACGATGCGAAAGAGAAGTGGTATCTATAGCGATAAGATATTTAAAATATCTAATCATATTTCTCTTGTCTTCATTCTAAGTCTCATCTAGTGAAAGAAAATTTCAAACCTGCAGCCTTACTTTCTTTGACTACCCCATTGATGTATATATATATATATATATATATATATGGAAAATCTATAGGGACACAAAATGTTGACACAAAATTAAACACCACAAAATTTGAACCACTAGATCTTCCCATGATTTGCACCTCTCATATAAAGACAAAAGAATCCAACGGTCAGGATTCTATGTTTAAAGTTGTGTGTTTTATTTTGTGTCCCAATAGCCGCTCCCCTATATATATATGTATATATATATATATATATATATATATATATGAAGCTGCGTAACCGCCTCGTTAAAAACCTATAAATGTACTAGACGTGAGTACAAGATAGTGAAAAAGAGTGCGGCGTTTTATTGGCATCGCATCAATAAAAAAAGTGCATAAGTACATGGACAGGAAAACAACATAGAAGCATTCTTGTTCGAAGCCCATAAAGAATATTACATCACCAAATAAAGAAAATTACATCACCAAATATGGCCTTTAGGCCCAGACATGAATGTAAACACCCCGTATTTTTAACAACACTAAAAGAGGATAAATTAAATAATAATTATTTTAATATTCAGGATTAAGGAAAAGTGGACTGAGCCATTGCGTTTATCTCGAAATTCCGGTCAAGATAGACATTTGGTTTGCGTAAAACAGACACCGTATGAAGAAGTTATGAGGATTTTAAGTTTGCATACGCGTAGAAGAAATATGTATATATACATGATATGCATATGAGTCAGATATGAGTCAGCACTTATCCAGAAAGGGTCCAAAAATTGAAAATTCATCTAGCGACAAATTTCCCACTCTAGGGGGTCTTCCCCTAGAGGGGTGTCGACACCGGGGTCGCCCCCCTTAAGGGGTGTCGACAACAGGGTCGACGCATCTATAGGGATGTCGACACTCCTAGGGCTGATGTGGCAGTCGGTTCCAGAGGGGCTGGTAGCTATAAATACATGGTCATTTCTCTTATTTTCTTCATTGAGAATCCATGGGGGCCAAACTCTGCCGGTGTCTGAATTGAACTAGATCCGTTAATCTTCTACAGCTATCAACTTAAGCAATTCAGTTAAAGATTTGAGATCCATTCTTCTTCTATTTTCTAATCCAAACACTATGAGTTCCTAGTTACTTTTAGATTTAAATATATAAAAGTAAACGTGATATGACAATAGTTTGAATTTGTTCATATGCTATATTATATCAGATCTACCAGATTGAAGCAGCTAGAACACCAGATTGAAGCAGATAGAACAGAAATCAAGCTTCCACTTAATATTGTTACAAACTGATAAAATACAACTTAATATTACAAAGCGCTCGAAATATTAAAAGATAATTATTATAGAGAAACTGAGAATCTTCTTTTCAAACTCCCTTCTACTGATTTCTTATGCTCCCTTTATACTTGAGTTCTCTGCTTCTCCCTAGTAGTAGGTTTAACACGTCTCCTTTTGCAGGATCCATATGTTAATTATTAGAAGAGGAGGAGTCCTCAATTATGTGTGTCTTTTGCTACGTGTCTAAAACTTCTGGATATGTGTCCAAGTCTAAAACAGTAGGATAATGTGTCTGAAAGGTAATAATGTGTCGGTAGAATTGATTGAAAAAGTGGTTTTAGGTCCACCATGCTTCTGATTAATCTTGTAGGTCAAGATTGGCCATTGATTCGTCATCAAACGGGTACGTGACTAAAGTATCTCTCATTACAGAATCTTGTCTGCTTCTTTCCTTTTCGGCTTGTTCTTCAAAATATAGTTCTTGAGCCATTGTTCCTATTGGTCCAACACTGAGAGTGTCTAGAAACCTTTGTACTTTGATGATTCTATCCGTAGACGGTTCGAATTTAGACAAATAGTCGAACACTAGAACTGTCTTTCCTTCAGTAACTGAGTGTACTCCAATTTCTTCTTGGTTAATAGCTTCAGTGAAGAATTCATCAGCAGCTTTGATTCTCTCTTCGCTTTCATTGAAATCCTTTCTGCAGAATTTGATTGTATCGTATTGTGGGCTGTTTATAACCCTATGGATTTCCAATAATTGAATGGAAGGGAATAGACGAATATACTTTCTTTCTTCCTAAATACTCCATATTTGGAACATGAACATAGTTAAAAACCTGCTTGAGTACTTAGCAAGCTTCTCTTTGCATGTATCTGGAATACAATCTGCATATTCTTCAGGGTGGCTTGTATTGACATAGATTTCATGAACTAATCCCTTTCTAATATGCCTTTTGTATCTTTGAATTTCTGAAAAGCATGCCAGTAACCTTGGTCTTCTATTGTTTTTAAGTATTAACTCTTCTTTTTCTAAAAGAGTTATTAGTTCAGTGTCTTCTAGTTGTTTGAAGAACAACAGAAATAGGTTTTCTTTAATTAGTTCTTGCTGGTACAAGGATATCATGTCTTGTACGGTCATTTCACCCTCGAGTTCTTTAGTTTTTGTATTATCAATTCCGTAGAGTTTAATTAATTCAATAAAATCTTGAATTCTCAAATTTACAAGATCTGAAGTTTGCATTTGTGCAAATATGGTTTTTAATTCACTTTGAGCAGCTGTATTATCTGTGAACAACTCTTCTTCCTTTGAATTTAGTGCCTCTAACCTGGAAGTACTAGAGTATAAAGATAGTCTTTGTACTATCTTTTGTGTGTCTTGATTTTTTTTTATCCTTTTGGCATATAGTACTTTTTAATTCCAAATATTTTTTCTCTAGTTTTGTCAACTAGTAATTTGCAGCTCTATGGTCAGATGACTGTATTACTTTAAAGAAACCATTAAAGTTTTCATATAGACGTAGATTAGATTCTCTCATTTCTTGATTATACCAGTCCTTTATGACTGTAGAGGTATAAGGCTTTGGTACTCCTGTGGGAGCAGTAGCTTTCCCTTTGTTCATTGGAACAAATTTCTGGACTCCAGTGGAAGTCGTAGCTTTGGCTTTATCTGTTGCCATTGGTTTGGACATAATTAGGTTATGATATAAGTTTTGGACAACTCTAATTTTCCAGATATGTCAACTTAAACATATTCTTTTGGATATAATTAGGTTATGATATAAATTTTTCTTTGAAAATTATAAATCATAATCTGAACTTTCTAGTAAAATTATTACGCAAGGGGTAGGAAACGAACCATTGCTGTGCTCTAATTAGGTGAAGCGATGATATAAGCTAGTGGTTATCTTAGTTCGACGCTTAACCCAACCATAAATCCATGGTTTGTTATAAAACTGAATTGGGGTATCGTGTCTAGCCGCTTAATTTAGGGTCAAAACTAATTTTACTAAAAGTAAGGATTAAGCATTTATTGTTACAAAGATTTAATATAGAAAATTCTGAAAGCTTATATCTCAATTATGTTCGAAAGGCTTTTCTAAATTATTGTTACAAACATAAATGTCGTTTCAATTTGCACTCTGAATTATATGACCATATAATTCATATACCTACCCATGAGAATCCCAAAAATGGTATTCATAATTTAACGGTCGATTTACTTCAAGAAATAAAAACAGACGTTAAAGAGTTAAAACACAAATTGTATAGACAAACTTTTAATGGAGGGTTTGGGCAAAACATGTCAAAAATTCATTGGTTAAACAGAATAAGGATGGTAAAATATACATCAGAAGAAAAAAATAAAATTGATGTTAATGAAATAAATCAAACTTACTATCAGGATTTTCTAAAGCTTCAAGAAAAGGAATTAAACGGAGAAGTAGAAAGTGTTGAACTTTATTCATATTATGAACAACATTCAGCTGCAATAAATTATTTCAAGAAAAAAGAAGAAACTTCTTCTGGTGAAGATTCTGAACATGAATCTGAAGACTCCATAGAGTCATTTGACACTTCAGATAAAATTATTTTCAAAATAAACACAAATGGAGCCGAATCCAGTAGGTCAACAATGATGTTTCCCGCACCTGAACGAGCGTCTAGGGTTGATGTACCAAACCCAGATATAGTAATGGGAGAACAGGATGAAAATACATATGAAAATACTGCTGAGGATCCCTATCCACAAATGCTAAGACATGGTACTAGATCTAATTGGATTAAGTATCATTCTTCTCGCAAACGCTTAAAGAACTTTTACAATGATCAACCAAAAGATACTGTTACTTTCAATATTGATAAAATTCCGCATAAAAAGATTCAAAAGTATATACTAACTTTGCTTCAATATATTTCCGGAACAATATATTTATTACCTCCCCAGTTAAATATTCCAGAATTTATAAACTATGCAACAAGTTATTGGGAAGGAGATGCTTTAACTTGGTTAATAAACCTAGAACAAATAAATTCAACTCAATTACAGGCTATTAAAAATAATCAAAATAAATAAGATGCTCTAGGAGATTTGTGCAAGTTATTGCTTGCAGATTTTACTGGAGAAACTTTTCTTGATGATGTTGACTATGAGAAACAATTACTAAAGATAAGTTTATTGATATTTGCATGTTAGAAGAATTTACCGCCAAATATATTGGATTACGTTTTCATTTAAAGAATTTTGATCAAAAGATCTTTTGGATTAAAGGCTTTTTTACAAAAATACCATATCCATGGAATAATATGATCGAAGAAAGATATAACTTTCTAAGACAAAGTAATACTGATGAAAATCATGCCACAGGCCTCTTAAAGAAGGCATGCATGGAAACAATGGGAAAAGTTTGCGAATAGACTAATGCTAAAAAAGAAATGAAAAATAAAATCAAACATTCTAAACTAGGATTTGATTGCTGTAAAAAATACTCAGAAGACAATAACGCACAGTTTGGATGTCAACCTAAATATGAAAAGCGGTTCAATAACTTTAATAGGAAAAGGAAGCCTAAATACAAAGTTACTCGAAGAAAATGGAAACCCGAATATAAGAAAAAATTTCATAGAAACAATAAATTTTCAAAGAAAAAATTTATTAAGCAGAAAAACTTTAAAAAGGGTTGCAAATGTTTTAAATGCAACCAAGAAGGACATTATGCTAATGAATGCCCTCCCTGCAAATGTTAAAAATATTATAATATCACATATTGAAGAATACGGTATTCATGTTGGCACCATTGAGGATATATCAAGTGATGCTAATTCTTTTATATATGAAATTGAATCATTTTATTCAGATACAACTGAAGAAATTGATGACGTCATTGATGATTTTGACAACTTCAAAGTCAACATGATAACTATAAATCAAACACATAATCAAATAAAAATAATACCATTAACAGTATATGCAATCCTCCCTAAAAAGGAGAGAATAAATTCTCCTGGATATACTTTATATGCAGCAAAAAATATTGCTTTAAGAAGATATTATACTACAGAAGTCTTTTTGGACTTATTAATAAAAATTCCTTTGGGATACTATGGAAAAATATATAATATTCCTAAACATACAAAAGATAATATTTTTATAACACATGGTTTAATTGAACCTCTTTCCAAAAATAATGCTACTATATTATTCAAAAGTACTAGTTTGGAAAATAAAGATTATATTATAGATCAAGGAGGCCCAATTGGACTTTTAGTCATTAATAAATATGAAGATCTTCCTATTATAAAGGAAGAAATATATGACTATGATATGCTCACCCCATTGGGAGGCTCTACATCACATTCTTCAGGAAATAACGAAACTGAAACATATCGTGAATACAAAATATACATGAATACAATATCATCAGAAGAAACATCAGATTCACAAATTCAAGATTGTGAAGGAGAACAATTTATTATTACAGATGAAGATCTTGAAAAATTAAAAGAGGCAATTCCAAGATCAAATAAAAGGGAAATTTATAAACCTATAACCCTTAAATCTAGATTCCTTAATCAACATACTTATGTATTTGAACGAATGCAAGGAAATGTTGAGCTAAAAGGAGATGAAGATTTTACTTCTATAAGTCTTCTAAACAAAAACAAAATAGAAAGATTAAAGGCAAAATATCCTAAAATGAGATATTTACATATAGGATTGATACATTTAAAAATTACAGCTCTTTATAGATCCAGAATAGACACTCCTATTATGATAGTATGTATGGATGAAAGAATAATTAACAGTCCTTTAAATAGTATTATAGAGGGAGCTAAATCTAATTTAGCAAATAGATTATTTTGAGTAGATATACATCCTTATTTTTGTATAAGCCTTGAAGATAAAAATATTGAGAAAGCATGTACTTTATCAGTAAATTTACAAAATATTGAGCTATTAGCGGGCTCTAAGGTTTTAGGAATTCAATGGGAACATTGTATGTCTTTAAATGATACAACTACATTTAAATCTATTACCCTGAAACAATTCGTAAAATTATTCGAGCTTGGAATGGGAAAATCAATTCAACCTAGATTAGTAGATATGAGACACTTAAAATTTGATAATGAAATTCAAGTTTTCATAAAATCTCTTAGACCGAAAGTACAACTACCTACAGAGTATTTTGTTGCTTCAGGAAATACTATTTCCACAATAGTAAAAAAGAATGAAGAAGATTCAATATCAGATAAACGAAGAAGATCGCTATCTTTATATGAAGTTGAACTAACATCTGGCATTCTAAGAGGAATAAATAATCGTATGAGTTTTAGAAAATCTAATTCAATGGAAGGAAAAACCATACGGGTACTTGATATGCAAAAATAACAAGAACCTAACCGAATGGTGATAAAGGTTCCCTCTGAGAATATAAAACATTATGATTAGACATCTTGATCTTAAAAATAATGCTCAATTACATATATATCTTCCATTAACAATATGTATTCCTGATTATCAGGAAGTCACAATACATGCTTTACTAGATTCTGGTGCAGAAGCTAGTCTATTACAAGAAATATTTATTCCCCAACAATTTTGGGTACCTTTAGACAAAAAAGGTATGCTAAACGATTTTATGGGAAGACAAGTTCCTGTAAATCACAAATTCAAAAAAATTAAGGTACAAATACCTGATATTCATGGAAACAACAAAATTTATAATTTTGATTTCGCTTTACTTCCAAAAGAATTTGGCATTGATTGTATTCTTGGAATGGACAATCTTCGTCGTTTTCGTCCTTTTGATAAAACTACTTTGAATTTGATGGAGCCTTGATTCCAAGAGTTCCTATACCTGCAACAATTGCAGCCCATTATTTACCAGCAGCACAGCGTGGTGATAACCCTATAACTCTGATAGAAAATATAAAAATTCAAATGTTAGTACAACCAAAAGTTTGCTCCTACAGGAGTACCAAACCCGTATACCTCTGCAGTCATAAAGGACTGGCATAATCAAGAAATGAGAGAATCTAATCCAGGTCTGTATGAAAACTTTAATGGTTTCTTTAAAGCAATACAATCATCTGACCAGAGAGCTGCAAATTACTGGTTGACACAACTAGAGAAAAAATATTTGGGATTAAAAAGTACTATATCCCAAAAGGATAAAAAAAAGTCAAGACACACAAAAGATAGTACAAAGACTATCTTTATACTCTAGTACTTCCAGGTTAGAGGCACTATATTCAATGGAAGCAGAGTTGTTCACAGATAATACAACTGCTCAAAGTGAATTAAAAACCATATTTGCACAAATGCAAACTTCAGATCTTGTAAATTTGAGAATTCAAGATTTTATTGAATTACTTAAACTCTACGGAATTGATAATACAAAAACTAAAGAACTCGAGGCTGAAATGACAGTACAAGAGATGATATCCTTGCACCAGCAACAACTAATTGAAGAAAACCAATTTCTGTTGTTCTTCAAACAACTAGAAGACACTGAACTAATAACTCTTTTAGAAAAAGAAGAGTTAATACTTAACAAAAATAGAAGACCAAGGTTACTCGCATGCTTTTCAGAAATTCAAAAATACAAAAGGCATATTAGAAAGGGATTAGTTGATGAAAACTATGTTAATACAAGCCACCATGAAGAATATGCAGATTGTATTCCAGATATATGCAAAGAGAAGCTTGCTAAGTACTCAAGCAGGTTTTTTACTATGTTCATGTTCCGAATATGGAGCATTTGGGAAGAAAGACAGTATATTCTTCTATTCCTTTCCATTCAATTATGGGAAATCCATAGAGTTATGGACAACCCATAATACGATACAAACAAATTCTGCAGAAAGGATTTCAATGAAAGCGAAGAGAGAATCAAAGTTGTTGAAGAATTCTTCACTGAAACGTTTAACAAAGCAGAAATTGAAGTACACTCAGTTACTGAAGGAAAGACAGTTCTAGCGTACGACTATTTGTCTGAATTCGAACCGTCTACAGATAGAATCATCAAAGTACAAAGGTTTCTAGACACTCTTAGTGTTAGACCAATAAGAACAATGGCTCAAGAACTATATTTTGAAGAACAAGTCGAAAAGGAAAGAAGCAGACAAGATTCTGTAATGAGAGATACTTTAGGTACGTACCCGTTTGATGACGAATCAATGGCCAATCTTGACCTACAAGATTAATCAGAAGCATGGTGGACCTAAAACCACTTTTTCAATCAATTCTAACGACACATTATTACCTTTCAGACACGTTATCCTACCTACACATTATCCTACTGTTTTAGACCTGGACACATATCCAGAAGTTTTAGACACGTAGCAAAAGACACACATAATTCAGGACACCTCCTCTTCTAATAATTAACAGATGGATCCAACAAAAGGAGACGTGTTAAACCTACTACTAGGGAGAAGCAGAGAACTCAAGCATAAAGGGAGCATAAGAAATCAGTAGAAGGGAGTTCGAAAAGAAGATTCTCAGTTTCTCTGTAATAATTATCTTTAATATTTCGAGTGCTTTGTAATATTAAGTTGTACTTTATCAGTTTGTAATAATATTAAGTGGAAGCTTGATTTCTATTCTATATGCTTCAATCAAGTGTTCTAGCTGCTTCAATATGGTACATTTCTTTTTGAGCACTAGTCTGTTCGCAAACCCCTTCCATTATTTCCATGCATGCCTTCTTTAAGAGGCCTGTGGCATGATTTTCATCAGTATTACTTTGTCTTTGAAAGTTATATCTTTCTTGTATCATATTATTCCATGGATATGGTACTTTTGTAAAAAAGCCTTTAATCCAAAAGATCTTTAGATCAAAATTCTTTAAATGAAAAAGTAATCCAATATATTTAGTTGTAAATTCTTCTAACATACAAATATCACTTAACCTTATCTTTAGTAATTATTTCTCATAGTCAATGTCATCAAGAAAAGTTTCTCCAGTAAAATCTGCAAGTAATAACTTGCACAAATCTCCTAGAGCATCTTGTTTATTTTGATTATTTTTAATAGCCTGTAATTGAGTTGAATTTGTTTGTTCTAGGTTTATTAACCAAGCTAAAGCATCTCCTTCCCAATAACTTGTTGCATAGTTTAAAATTTCTAGAATATTTAATTAGGGAGGTAATAAATATATTGTTCCGGAAATCTGTTGAGGCCAGGTTAGTATATACTTTCGAATCTTTTTATGCGAAATTTTATCGATATTGAAAGTAAGAGTATCTTTTGGTTGATCATTGTAAAAGTTCTTTAAGCGTTGCGAGAAGAATGATACTTAATCTAATCAGATCTAGTACCATGTCTTAGCATTTGAGGATAGGGATCCTCAGTAGTATTCATATGTATTTTCATCCTGTTCTCCCATTACCATATCTGGGTTTGGTACATCAACCCTAGACGCTCCTTCAGGTGCGGGAAGCATCATTGTTGATCTACTGGATTTGTAACAACCCGGAAAATCTGAGCCAATTAAATTTTTTTATTTTGGCGAATTTAATGGATTTTGAATATTTAAAATGGATTATTTAAAATAATAGCGACGAGAATTTTATTTAGAATAGAATTAGAACGTGCGTATTTATTTGAATCATCGATAGAATATAAATATTTTATTTTAATTATAAATGGAATTGAAAATGGCGCGGTAGTTTGAAATTTCGATTTCAAAGTTCAAATGAATGTACAGGATTCAAAATAAATCAGATTTTGGCAAAACAAAAAATATTAGAATCTATTTGAAAATAACTTTCCAACGAATTCGAAAAATCAAAGTTTCATAGCGGGAATAAAAAGTTATTCCCAGATAAAAATTCAGAATAGTCGCCATGGAATTTTGGCCTTAAAAATAGAAATTTTGCAAACGACCTCTATTTTCGGCGAAACCACTTTTGTTGGCTCCGGGATGTCAAATTACTGCAAGATTCCAATTTGCATAATTTTCTGAATTAATATGTGAGCGTGGCGAAGTTAAACGTGTTTTAACAGTTTTAGTCAATTTCGATCGACCAGAAAATGGCAAATTTTCAAACGGTCTTAGAATTTGACGAAATTTGTTTTGTTAGGACCGTACCATTAATAATAGGCTAGAAATAATTTTTCGGGAATTTTTAGAGTCCGTGTGTGGCCCCGGTAAATTGAAATGTACGTTTAAATTGAATATATATAGATATATATTTTAATTTAAACAGAAACTGATCATAACAGCCGAAATGGGTTACGAAACATATCCCATTGTGTTCGGAATGAGAGTAATTAGCTAGACGCGACAGTCAGTGGGTTTCGTTTTGAGGTCGAAATAAAAAGTTACATTTTAGAGAAATAAAATAATAAAATAATAAAATAAACCCCCCATCCTCTCTTCAAAGTCAACCCTACCCCCCTCTGTTCAAATCATTTCAGAAAGAATAAAAGAAAAAAAACGATTAACCCCGTCGTTCACCCACCGCGCTGCCCCAGGTGATGGCCGCGCCGCCGCGCAACCTCCAACGCACTCTCTCCTCTCTCGATCCCTCTCCCCTTCTGATAAGCGACAGCCACAACCGTGAGCCCCCCTGAAAATTCTAATCGAAGTCCACCGCCGACACCCTCCAACGCTGTGCGCCACCACCTGACGCCTGATCCACCGTGGAACCACTCCTCCCACTTAGTTCAGCAAAGGTAAGTTTCATTTAAAATAAAAATGGTTATTTAATTTATTAGTTAAGCAAATTTCGGATTTTTAATTAAGGAAAAGTTTATATGTTTATTAAGGAAAAGTTTATATGTTTATTAAGGAGAAGTTTATATTTTTATGAAAGAAAAATTCAATTTTTAAAGAAGAGAAAGATTAGATTTGTTTAAAACTGAAAAGACTAGATTTTTAAAATACATAAAGCTATGATTTTGAACACAGTAAAGATAGGATTTTTATAATCGAAATAGCGATATAAAAATTAGATTTTTAGAGTAGCAAAGATTTGCAAAGCTATGATGTTTAGTCGAATAAAAATATAATTTTTATATGATAGAAATAATAAAAATATGATTTTTTATATTATAGAAGATATAAAAATATGAATTTTATATGATAGAAATAATAAAAATATGATTTTTATAATATATAGATAATAAAATTTTGATTTTTATATATGTAGTAGAGACATAAAAGTACGACTTTATATATGAATTGACGGTATAAAAATGTGATTTTTATCTTATATATAGCAAAGTAAAAAATTCGATTTTTATATATATGAAGTGGAAAATAAAAATATGATTTTTATATATGAACAGCGTGAAAAGGATGCATCGGAATTTCGAACAAATCCAAACAGTATCAGAAAGAAGGAATGGAGGAGTGGAACCCAAAGGTGAGAACTCCTCGCTTTTATTTTAATTTATAGTTTGAAATATATACTAGGATGTAGACGGTGCTTAGCAGCACCCGACACCCGTTGTCCACAGACCATGGATGACTTGTTTGTTTAATTGATGTGTTGTGAAACTTGATTATGTGAAGTGGAATGAATAAAATATTTTATAGTTAAAAATATAATTTTTAATGTGTATATATAATAAATATTTATAAACAAATCGGACGATTTGTTTATGTACACCCATTTGACTGATATTGATTGGGACGATAAATTTCACACATCGCCCAACGCACAAATAAAAATCTGTGTTTGTGATTTGAAACCCCACACGGGTATTGGGATGATATTTGATGTACACAAATCCCAATTGTTTAGTTGTATGTCAATCGATGGGTTGACAGACTGTGTAAGCGTTAATTATTTATATTTAATGCTTATGTAGTCGTGTGGTGCACTTTGGATGATGGTTGATTATTTATCATTGCTATTACATACATGTGTTGTATAGAACCCATATAAATAACATTATATGGTAATTGAGTGGGTCCCATTCCAATTTAGAAAATAAATTATATTCATGTATTGAATAAACAAAATAGTCATGTGTTGACAATACTCATCGGTTGAGAAAATTCATGTGTTGAATAAAATATATACTCATGTGTTGAATAAAATATATATTCATGTGTTGAACAAAAGAAAATTCATGTATTGAAGAAAATATTCATTTGTTGAATAGAATAACGAAGTTATTGAAATATATAAAGCCGTGTTGATTAGATATGCGCCATTTTGACGTGAACGATATCTATATCGATTTTATTCATTTTTATAATGAATATGGAAAAGGAATTAATTTCAAAATATAATATTTTGAAAATACTATCATTTATATATCGATGATATGGAATATTCAATTTTGATTTGAAATTGAATATGAAGTTGAAATCGTTTTGAAAACGAATTTAAAACGATTTATAAAATACGTTTTAAAAGGAAATTGACGAAATATATATATATATATATATATATATATATATATATATATATAATGGCTTGAATAGAACGCGCCACGCTGCGGCAGTTCGCGAATTTCGACCATTGACTTCGAATGGACATCACGGAAGATCCGACCGTCGGATTCTCCTAAAACCAGAACCATTGGGTTCGTATCGAAAAGAGCTTTCTAACGAATATTAGAGATTTGAAATCCAACGGTTGGGTTTGGAATTATGTCCAAATCAAATTTGGAAAAGGTCGCTGTAAGTGCAGTTCGATGGTCGTTGATGGAAATCGACTGTACATGCCTTGATAAAATTATTAAAAATAGTAATAATTTGTGTAAAATCATAAGAAATGATTTTGAAAGAATTGGGATGAAAATTCCATATTTGAAAAGATAAAAATAGATTTTTATCGAAATGAACTAGTTTTGAACTAGAATTATGATCCATTTATTTTTGAAATAAATAAATTGGATTTGAAAGGGTTTTAAAAGTAACCAGAATTTCCAATAATTGGATTGGAATGGATTTGAATCGAAATTTCCTTTGAAATATTTCGATGTTTGATTTCGTGATTATACAAATATTGTTATGGAAATTTGAAAGATATATTTATATCGTTATTTCCAATACGATATTTGTTGGTCGTAGAATTTGATATTGAATATAAGCCGATATATTTTCTACAATCAAAACGGCAAATGTCACGTATTGGAATTTGGATTTCCATCTGTGAACCGAGGCAAGGGATCGTCCTCACCGCTTCAAGACAATCTAGCCCATGTCGCAGGCAAGTACTCAGTCAAGCCTTGGATCGTCAGGGCCGGTCCACCGATGTGGATTAAAATTCCTGAACACTGCGTTTCCTCGCCCTTTGGGGCGTACATGAGCTAAATGACTCCATCGGCTCCACATAGTCCCTGATATATCCGAGGCGCCTCGCAATCCAACAACCACACAAGTGAAAATAATATAAATGTCAGGGCTGGTAGGTCACTAACACCACCCTAGCTAGAAGTAAACGCATGCCCTCCCTGATGTCCTCTCCCGTTTCTGGTTCACAGCCGGGGTGTGAGGCTCGCGAATTAACGCTACACAAAGCTATTCCACACAAGCGGTGCTTTGATCATCAACCACAAGACTTTGCTTTTCAACAAAAGCCCTGATCATTTGCATCTTAGCATGCTACACAGGCAAACCACTCCATGCAACCGATATCCATCAATCACACAGAATGATATCCAATGTCAGACACACAGTCCATTTACAAGTCCGTTCTGGGTCTGAACGAAACCGGAGGCACCTTGTACCTCACATATCCATCGATCTCCAAGTACGTCTGGACGATCACCAACTAATTCCCTCCTCTTGGGTGTACAGCCAAATCAAGATCATTAGTAATTATCCGAACGATGTGAAGACCTTCGGTCTTCAACCACCATCTTCATCCTCGACACATCGTCGAATCAGTTATTCAAAAATGGAATAAACCCGGTCTTTCTGAATAACTCGGGTATATAATGAACAAGTGTTACACAAACACAACATACGCCTCATTCCAATTCAGAATATTCTTTTATTCAAATATTCTTATACTTTGGGAAAGGTTCCCATTAATTTTATCAAAGATAAATTCTTTAAAATTTATTCTTTAATCTTTTTTTGAATATCAATTCAAACCAAATTATGGTTTATCCAAACTAGTCGGGATTAGCGAACCTTACCGAAGTAATCATTTGTTAAATTTCCCAACCCCAAACTATTCATCCCATGAAGTAAGACTGGTCATACTTCATATCTAACACCACGGTGTTATCGGTAAATTCAATTACGATTTCACATTCAAATCTAATTAAAGATTTAACTATCGCCTGGAGCAAAACTGGCGATACTCCATTCTCGATCATTTCAATCTAATTAAAGATTCTGTAACACCCCACCTCCATTAACGTCACTCACAAAGGGAATGCCTTAACTTTGGTGGAGCGTTTTAGTGGACAGAACAGAAATTTACAAGACAAATAAACAATATTAGAGAAATTTTAACTTTATTACAGCGGAAAACAGAAATCAGTTAGGTTACATCTTTACCAAAAACTCAAGTACATAAATATCAGTCTTGTTCAGAAAATCATCAGAGTACAAAACTTTAAAATTATAATCCCCACAGAAGCTGCCATAAAGAGTCAAGCCATACATTAAGCAATCTGAGTACTTCAAGCAGAAGAAATCCGGATCAAGCTAAAGTATTCCCTCCTTGGAAAACCTGGGGGGGAACGGAAGAAAAGGGGCGAAAACAAGCAAGGTCAGACATAAAGTCTGGCAAGTCCAGTGACTTTCAGCATATGAACAGATAATAATAATCATGGCATGCAAGTAAAACTGGATGAGAGATAACAGTAACAGGAGCAGCATATGTACTTAGGTTAAACAGAAGAAACAGAATAATATTACTTTTCATTTCTCTGCACTCAAACTAGTATAACAGGATTAGGTGTCACCTTAATGTCTAAACTGAAACAGAAACGGGAACAGAATAATTTCCACAGAAGAGAATGCTAGTAATGGGCGTTTACCACCCCAACAGAAACAAACAGAAACAGAATGCTAATAATGGGCCTTTACCACCCGAACAGAAACAGACAGAAACAGAATGCTAATAATGGGCCTTTACCACCCGAACAGAAACAGACAGAAACAGACAGATAATAATGGGCCTTTACCACCCGAACAAAAGGTACAGAAACAGAAACAGATTAATCCCTACGGAAATAGAATGTAGAATTAAGTGTACACTAGTAAATGGGCCTTTACCACCCGAACAGACGGTACCACGCAGAAACAGACAGGTGTTTCCACCCAACAGAAACAGACGGTACCAACAGAAACAGACAGAACTAAGTGTACCCTAAAACCCCACCCCAAGCGATCGGCTTCCTAATACATAAATACCCTGTGTCGGCCCCACAGTAGGGTGTATCACTCCCTAAAGTGACAACCAATTGGCACAAACCTATTTACAGATGTCACGGCGTATTACATCCTCAGAGGCAGATCGGGATCCATGCACGCACATGACCCGGTTGGAACGCACCATCAACACCCTTCGCCATTATCAGAATGAACCGCTTATAATTAGTTCAGTAAGCGTGCCCGGACCCTACCTACTGTTGGGTCAAAGTTTTTATACCAGAAAGGGTTACTGACTAATATGGGTCCCAAACAACAGATGACACAAGTAATTTCCCTCCTATCCTTGTGTCCCTAGACAAAAATATTTCAGATTAACTTGTTTACAAGTTCAGACATACAGAGTTCAGATCAACTAGTTCACAGATCAGACAAGTTTTCAGACTAACGGATCAGATATACGGATTTAACAGATTTGTCTAACTTTGTAATTGGGCCTACAGATTCACAAAACGGGTTTGTTAAATTCATTAGTCCAATTGGTTTAACCCTGTCCACCCAACACGTTTTAGACATCACATTTATCCCAGATTTGCATTAATTAAATATTAATGCACAGACCTCTCACATTAGGTCGGTAGCTTGTGGCCGCTGGATATGCCGGGCGGTTCCGGGCAGACTTTTGCCACAAGCCAGACCTAACCTGTCTAAGCATATTTTAGTTATGCCTACGACCTCTCACATTAGACTGACAGTTTGCGGTCGCTGGTTAAGTCGGTTGGTTCCGGGCAGGCTTCTACCGCAAACAGAGTCTAACCTCGTGTCATAGCCAATTCATTCCAATACAGATTTTTCAAATATCAGACTAATTCTGTTTATTTAACAGATTAAACTTCTGTACAAATTACGGCAGATTATTCGAGGTTCTATTAAAAAGTTTTGCTCAATTTTAAGTCGAGCCTATACTTCAAATTTTAGCATTTCAGTTCCAACAGATTACATCATTCAACGGATTAAACAAATAACAGATCTTGCAGATTAGGCTATTTAGCAGATTTAGCAGATAAGGTAATTTAACATAATTAGTAGATTAGGCAATTCAATCTAATTAGCAGTTTAGGCAACAGAACTAGCAGATTAGGCAATATAACAGAACTAGCAGATTAGGCAATATAACAGATTTAGTAGATTATATATATATATATATCATATCTTGCCTAACCCTAAATTTAGCCTAAAATCACTTGCCACATTTGCTCCTAATTAAACATTGCATAGTACAAAATATTCTCCATAAATCACGATAAATAATATGGATTATGTCAAATTATAGCCTATGATGCCAGATATCCAAAAACCCTTATTTAGGCGCATTCACATTAATAGTTATCCAATTTTTGTATGGGTCTTTACGCCTAAGTCATGTATCCCTTTTTCAAGTCATGAGTTTTTTCATAAAAGAATATGTCCCAAAAATCTAGATTTTTAAACGATAACATGTAGTATATCCTCAACATGCATTATCGTTCATGCATAACATGTTGTAAATTATCTTTAAACTCTAACATCAGGCCTTGATTTAATACATGCATTATGCCCCCAAGTTTCAAGTTGTCCTATAATTCCCCTTCTCCCAAATCACAGATTATCATGCCTAGTATGAACAGATCTAGATCTAACATATGTTTATTTCTCAAATTAACTACAGATCCAGATTACAACATGTAGTATGTATCCAAATTAGTTTCATGTTTACGGTTAAATCTATGCCCCGAATCCCAAATCATAAGTCCAATATATTTTATGCCTCAATCTCAAGTCATATGTTAAATATGCCACATGTCCAATTATATGCCTCAGATTTTATGTCATGTCCTCGAATCAGTCTTGTCCAATTATGCATCATTCATTATTTGTCCCAAACATTTTAGCGTTCGTGCGTTAATTTCTTATGAGATTTGGCTCAGGCTCGTGGTAGCCTGGCTGTAGAACAGAAAGAAGAAAGAGATACAGAATAAGATAGATCTAAACAGAACATAACAGAACAGACATAACCTCAAATTCAGATTTACAATTCATGTCACAATCATAATTAACGTTTATAGAGGAAAATAATTGTACTTGCCTTTCGTGGTTTTAAGAAAGGATAATAAACTAGTGTTGATGCAGAAAGGCTGAATTGTTGTTGAAGCTCTAAACTTGGATTTGAAATTTGATTAGCTTTTAATTCTATTCAGGTTGGAAGAAGATTCATCAGTCCAAGTTTTGATTCCAGCAGGGTAGCGATGCCATTTTTATTTTTAATTAGAACAGAGGCAAAATATAGACAGAATGAAATGGTGTGGAGAGAATGAGGCTAGGGGTCTGTTTATATAGGCTTAGGCGGACGAATCTAGACAGAAAACGAGTCTAAATACATCAGAATGCATCAGGTTCAGAAAGTGGGTTTCGGGAGCAGGTCGACACTATGGTCGACCTGGTACCCCCCAGGTCGACATTATGGTCGACCTGGCCCTGGGAGGTCGACACTATGGTCGACCCCCAGGTCGACCTGGTCCATGGGCGGGAATTTTCCCTCCCAGCCTGTTCTGGGATTTTGAACTCGAATTTGAATTCGAATTTTCGAGCTGTCTTCGATTCTGAAATTCTCTGAAACTTCGAAGGGCCATCTCTCCCTCATACAGACTCTGTTTCTCGAAAAGTCGGACTCGTTTCTAAGAAGAATTTCGAGACGAACGCAATGGCGCAACCCGTTTACCTTGATTCTTATTTTAAAAATTAATTATTCTCTGATTTGTTACTTATACGATCACAGAAAATATGGGGTGTTACATTCTCCCCTCCTTAAAGGATTTCGTCCCCGAAATATTCAAGTAGAGAAGAATGTGTCTGTAACAACCCGTATTTTGATAACGTGTTATAAGCATAAATCTAGGTAGAATTAAATTTTAAAGTAAGAACCAAGGGAAACGGATTGCACCATTGCGTTCGTCTCGGAGTTCTGCATGAAATCGAGTTCGAGTTTTCGAAAATCGGAGTCCGTATGACCAAGTTATGGCTCCCCAAAGTTTCAGAAATATTCAGAGTTCAAAACAGCTCGAATTCGAATTCAAAATTCGAATTTCAAACGCAGAACAGACGAGGCGGGAAATTTCCCGCCCAGACCCAGGTCGACTGAGGAGTCGACTGGGCAGTCGACACCCCCAGGACCAGGTCGACTGCGCAGTCGACTTGGGTGTCGACCTGGTCACCTAGCCTGTTTTTGAGCCAGATGTATCTGGTCTCATTGCTTGTCCAGATTCACTCTCTAAACACTATATAAACAGCCCCTGACCCTAGACTTTCTATCACATTCTTGTCCGACCATATGCTGCTGAAGTTCTGACTGGAAGATAGAGAACAAGGAGGCTATTCAAGACTTTGTTAGTGCTACGTTGGTTTGGGGATTTGCTAGAGATTCTGCTTCTACTCTTTTTGCTTTCTCATTCTCTAGACTACGATCTGTAAGCCCTTTGTCACTCTTAGATTTAAACTGTAAATTTAACCTGAACACGATGTAAACTGAAATTATGCATAAACATGACAACTAAGTTGGATCGACTATTGTATATCTTGGATCTATGACTATCACTTTTAAGTCTGTCATTTTGAATCTAGTTTTGTACACCCCAGATCTATTCATCTTAAATGTTGACTTGTGGAATATTAGTATGAACTCGATTTGGATATATTCATGTTTAATCTAAAACCCCTTTACGATCTTTTGCCATGCCCGTGATGTTGAAACTATTGTTGGGGTACTATCTTATGTCAATCCCTTTACCATGTCTATCACCATGTCTTGTCAAGTTGATGTTGAGACCCTATTTCATATGCCTGTAATGTTATAATCATCATGCTTAACTTGTGAACACCTTTGCCATTCTATGACTATCCTGTTTGTGTTATTCCCTATTGTGACATGTTGTATTAATGCGAATTCACGTACGTTGGGGATACGTTTTGGGTAGATTAGGCAAACTTGAAATTGGCTATGGAATTGACATGATATGACATGAAAATATGACATGAAAACTTGACATGAGAATAAGCTTGAAAACATGAATTTGGGACATGACAATTAGATAACTTGAAAATGGCCAACTCGAGGTTGGGTTGAATTTGCAACGTAAATCTGCCCGGAACCGCCCGACAAATCCAGTAGTTGCAAATAATAGGACCCAATGTGAGTAGTTGGTCATATAGCACTTTAAACCCGAGGTTAGACTAGGTTATGGTGTAAATCTGCCTGGAACCGCCCGGCACATCCAGTAACTGTAACCAAGTCTAATGTGAGAGGTTGGGGTGCGTTAAGTGAATTAATGCCACATGGTAGGGTTAAGTCATGGATCCCTTGAATATACTTAACCAATTTGACACGATAGGGTTAAGTCTTGAACTGCTTGTATATATACTTAACCAACTAGATACATGTTTGGATAGGGTTATGTCATGACCTTTTTAATGACAATACTTAACCCATTAGAAATCCTAGCCACGTGGTCCCTTTCAGCAGTAACCCACTTAGAAGTATCACGATACCCTGGGGACTAGGCAGGGTGGGGCACGATTACTGGGCTGATTGTAAGCGACCAAGAATAACGGCTGAGTAAGGTGCGCCAATGTAGGTTCAGGCGGACTAGGGTCGTGCACTTAGTCCGGAGTTGAAAAGGTAGGCATGGGCACCCGTAGTACTACATTGTGCGTGCTTGAATTGTGTCAGTGGTTGACACCCTAGGACCTGATACACCCTAGGGTGGACCTAGCACATGTGACTACATTCCGCGATTGGGCCGTATAACACCGACACACGACGAGTAAAGCCGGTCGATTAGGATGGACTGTTGGACCCCGTATTGGGTCATTTCATGTTATTGGGTTTAGGGATCATTTCTGGACTTATACTTGACATGGATTTGGACACTAGTACAGTTAGTGCAGTAAACCTTGTATATGCGATGCCACTCTTATCTTGTTACCTTTTATTATCATGCCAGTCTAGTTATTATCTTTATGTTTAATCTTAGTTTCTCATGTCCAGTTAACTCTATTAGTTTTTGCTAATAGTCACTAGGGCTTACCAGTCTTTTTGACTGACCCATTTTCTTCCACCTCTTTTCTTTCGTTTCCCCCCCAAGGTTCTCAGGGAGGAAACCCTAGCTCTTAGCTTGGACTTTGCTTGCTTTCTGACAGCTCATGTACGGTTTGGCCTTGAGTTATGCTATGGATGCACTCATGCTCTTTTTGGGGAATAATATTGGACTTATGTTTTTTTAAGTACTTTGCTTCTTTAGAACTTGATGTAATGAGATAATGACTTGGTATTTTGATGTAAGAGGTTTTGACTCTATTTTCCACGTAATGAGATTTGGTTAAATTTATATCTGCTGCTTTATATACTCTGTTTAATTTATGTTCTGTCTTGTGTTATCTCTATGCCTATTTACTAGATAATACCCCTCCAAAACTAGTGCATTCCCTTAGTGAGTGACCCTAGCAGAGGTGGGGTGTTACATTTTGGTATCAGAGCAGAAGGTTACCAGACTGGGCAAAAGTTTTAAAAACTTTCTGAAAATTATTTTCAAAACCATTTATAAAGAAGCATTTTTCAAGAAAAGTTCTATTTTTAAGAAAAGGCTATTCCCCAAAAGCCATTAGCACTTTCCTTATTTCCTCATTTGAATCCTTTTCTTTTCGTTTTTCAGCATGGCCGATCTTAACCTTCCCGAGGGAGTACCCATACTCGGATGATTTCGAAGGTACTTGGAAGCTAGGGCCAACGATGCGGGCCCGGCAGACATCCCTCCTCCTCCTCCTCCTCCAGTAGCCGCGGTTCCTCCTCCTCCTCCCGGCACCGCCTTCGCCAAAATATGCAAAGACTTTATAGGAATGGGCGGCAAGAGCTTCCTTGGAACTGAGACCTTCACTGAGGCACGAAACTGGTTAAAGAAGACTGAAGACCTGTTCGTTATCTTCGATATGGAGGATCATAGGAAAGTTCAGTTGGCAGCATGGTTGTTGAAAGAGGAAGCAACATTTTGGTGGGAAGTCACCAACGCTACCAGACCAATTGAGACTTGGGCAGACTTTAGAGAGAGGTTTGGGCTTAAATTCTTATCGTCAGCAGAAGCGAGCCTTCAGATGGAGAGGTTCCTGGCACTCAAGCAAAGGGACATGTCTGTTAGGGAGTACGTGAATAAGTTTAATCAGCTTGCTCGGTTTGGACTTTGTAATAACCCGGAAAATGTGAACTAGTTTAAAATTTTTAAATTAGGTTATTACCAAGAAATTTGAATAATTTAAATAGCCTATTTCAATAAAATATAGAATTTGGTATAATATTGCAGTTTGAAATTTTGATTACAAACTTTGTCTGACTGTACCGGGTGGAAAATATAACAGATTTTAACGAAACTGAAAATATTTAAATCTGTTTATCAATACCTTTCTAACGAATCTGAAAAATCGAAATTTCATAACGGAAATCAAAAGTTATGGCCAAATGAATTTTCAGAAAGGTCGCTATATAGTATATATAGCCCTTGAAAATTGAGATTTTGCATACGACCTCGGAATTCGACGAAACCACTTTTGTTGGGTCCGGGATGTCAAATTATTGCTAAGTTTCAAATTTCATAATTTTTGAAGCTAGTATGTGAGCAGGGCAAAAGAAAACGTGTTTGGTCAAATTCTGTTAAAATGGGTCGACCTGAAAATGGCCGTTTTTCAATCGAGCTCAGAATTCGACGAAACTGGTTTTGTTAGGACCGTATCGTCAAAACAAAGCTAGTTTATTTTTCTGGAATTTTTAGATTCAGTTTGTGGCCCTGGCAAATTGAAATGTACGTTTAAATTAAATATCAAATGTTTTATATTTTAATTTGAAAAATAACTAACTGTAACAGTCGAAATGGCCAACGAAACATATCCCATTGTGTTCGGAATGGGGGTATTTAGCTAGGGGCGACAGTCGTTGGGTTTGATTTCGAGGTCGTTTGAAGAAGGGGGTATTTTTGGAATTAAATAAATTAAAAATTAAAATAAAAAGGGCATGGGCCAATCAGAATTCATCTTCTCCATCGAAACCCCTGTCGCGACGCGGAAATTGAATTCGAATCTTCTCTCTTCAATTTCTCCACAACCACTCAACGAAATCAAGCAAACTCAGATCCATTTTGAAGAGCGTTCAGAGATCTTCAAATCCATAGTAATTTCACGAATTATCATTGAGTATTGGGGGAGTTATAGCGTCGGGAAACTCCGACCTTTGCGCCGCCGCCGTGCCCTCTAGGAGGCGTCGAGCTGACCATCTCAGGTGGCATCGGGAAGCTCTCTCCTTCCTCTTCAACGCAGCGCTGGCCGTTCATCCTAAAGCTTCGTGGTTTTGCCGAAAAATTTAACCCTAGCTTTCGAATCAAAAAGGGGTATACGGCTGAAACTATTTTCCACTGATTTTTACACTTTAAAGCGTTGCAAACTTGTAAAAATCATATCTTTTTGCTATGTTAACAAAATTCGATGAAACAGGAGACACCGTGACCGCAAGGAGGCTCTCTACATTCTAGAAGAAGCCGCGGATTTTTCTGACCTTCCTACGATTTTTAGCACCGCAATAACCAATGTGAGGAATCTAAACTATTTGTGTGAATGTAATCGCGTTGTATAAATTATATAAGCGAAGTGTAAATTATATACGCATTGTATACCTCATGTACATGTGTTGTATAAGTTATATTAGCGATGTATAAATTATACAAGCGTTGTTTGAAACATATATGCTTTGAATTGTGATGAAATGCAAGTGAATTATTATATATATATATATATATATATATATATATATACACACACACACTCCCCTCGTCCACAGACCATGGACGATATTTATTGCTTGTGATGGACGTGATATTATATGGTATGACGAATGGTTGGAAATAATTGTTTGTGGTTGATATTATGGTTGAAAAATACCTTTATGGTTGAAAAATACCTTTATGGTTGAAAAATACCTTTGTGGTTGAAAAATACCCTCTTGTGGTTGAAACAAAATAGAATAGGATTGTGGAATTGAAAATAAAACATGCCGCCTGCGTGCGAACTAAATGCATGATCCCCATTGTCAAATACCGCGAGGTTTTAAGGTAAAGCGAGGAGCCGTACTAGGGACGGTCCCGGTTTTAACTACCCTGCCGTTATGCTGCCGAAATTTTCTGAAATAATTATGTGTTAGAATAATTTTCATTCATTGAAATTATTTACATAAACTATATCGAATATTCATGTGTTGAGTTGCAATTCATTCATTGAGTTGAAATTCATGTGTTGAATATTATTCGAATTTAAACAAATGGCCTTAGCAATAAAAATCACATTTATATATATATATATATATATATATATATATATATACAATCTATATCGAATATTCATGTGTTGAGTTGCAATTCATTCGTTGAGTTGAAATTCATGTGTTGAATATTATTCAAATTTAAACAAATGGCCTTAGCGATAAAAATCACATTTATATATATATACAAACTATATCGAATATTCATGTGTTGAGTTGCAATTCATTCGTTGAGTTGGAATTCATGTTTTTGATATTATTCGAATTTAAACAAATGGCTTTAGCGATAAAAATCACATTTTTATATATATACAAACTATATCGAATATTCATGTGTTGAGTTGCAATTCATTCGTTGAGTTGAAATTCATGTGTTGAATATTATTCGAATTTAAACAAATGGGTTTAGCGATAAAAATCACATTTATATATATATACACAAACTATATCGAATATTCATGTGTTGAGTTGCAATTCATTCGTTGAGTTGAAATTCATGTGTTGAATATTATTCGAATTTAAACAAATGGCTTTAGCGATAAAAATCACATTTTTATATATATACAAACTATATCGAATATTCATGTGTTGAGTTGCAATTCATTCGTTGAATTGAAGTTCATGTGTTGAATGTTATCATCTTTAAAAAAAAAAAATGAATCGACAGTGAAAACTATATTTTTATAGTAAATATGAAGTGTTAAAAATACACACGTGTCGAATAAATATTATTGATGATAAAAATATTCCTTTTATCATGAATATGAAGTGTTAAAAATACACACGTGTCAAATAAATATTTTTGATGATAAAAATATTCCTTTTATCATGTATACGCTTAGTTAAAAATACACACGTGTTGAAATAAATAATAGTTTGCTAGAAATATTATTATTAGCTTTGTTCTGCATATATATACATGTGTTGAACAGGAAAATGGATTAGCTGTAGAGTAAAGAAATTATTAGCGTGCCCGACAAATAGGTAAACCTTGATGAGTTGGCTGCGCAATTTTATTTATATATCAACTCCTGTGAATTCCATTGGATGCGGAGTGCTGGTTTTTCTGTGTGAAATAATAAACAACGCCATAGGATAGTAACAATTAATGTTGAACTACACTACATGGTATACTTCTTGATGATATGCATACTTCATCATATTCCACATAAGCAATTGGAGCTTGTGTGACGAGGTGGAAGATTTACCATACAAGCAAGAGGCTTGTATGGCGATGACTATATACTACAGGTTGAACTGATGACTGATATGGACTATATAAATTATAACGATAAATTGCCAGATTAATAAAAACCCCACACGGGTTTGGAGTTGACAATAATCACGTCGCTCTAGTTATTAGATACGACACATGGACTATTTATTTCCACACGGAAACGGGGTGACGGGAATTTATTCTCTGGAGTGATTATCAGTACATGCTCCCCCGTAAACACCAAAATATATCACTAAAAATATGTGAATGCTTTTTAGGATTTATTGGGTACCTAATACGGCCCGATAAATTTCCAAACCCCTCCCCGTACAAAGGAGGTTATGGCGAAATTTTTCGAAATATTAAGGCGTTAGTGAAATATTTGAAGTGAAAACGAAGTTGAAAATATAAAATGAACTATAGTTGAAATTATAGAATGAACTATATTTATATATATAAATATGAATATAATTAAAAAGGAATAGAGGTCGTGCAGTTCGCGTTTCGAAATCGTAATTTGAAATGATTAGTACGAGAAATCCGACCATCGGATTTTCCCGAAACCGCAACCGCTGGGTTCGCCTTGGAAATATCTTTCCAACGGCACCAACCTTGTAAAAATCCAACGGTTGGATTGTCCGGAATGTTTAATTCAAATCTGAAGAAAAACAGCGCCAGAATCGTTTATATTTATATATAAATATAAATATAATTAAATTTAATCGAATAACGACGCTGCAGTTCGAATTTTGAAACCGTAACTTCAAACGACTAGTGTGGAAGATCCGACCGTCGGATTCTCATGAAACTGGAACCGTTGGGTTCGCTTTGGGAATATCTTCTCATTGATATAGACATTGTAGAAATCCAACGGTTAGATTTTCCGATATGTGTAAAACAAATTAAGGGAAAAACAGCGCCAGTGCCACGGCACGACCTGAAACGTCGTTTAATTAAATATGGCCATTTTTAAATAAATAAAAATGGCGAAAAATCGTTATAAAATATTATAAGCAATATTGATTGAGAATAAACCAAATGGGCTTGAATTGTTTGATATTTGATGGTTGTATGTGTATGACATGAAAATGACACTAAATAACCGAAAGATGGATGTCGAATAATATAACCATAAAATGAATCGATTTAAATTCTAATGACGTGAATTATTTGAAAAGGCCGAGCTAACCCTCATTTCAAATAATATATCGAGCGATTCGAATTGGAAAATACAAAGACGATTCAAGACCGACGATCTTCGTATCGGTTGGATGGGCGCTACTGAGGTTCCTAACCGGAGTAGCTACCGGAAGGGGACGGAAGTAGTAGCCGTCTGAACGTATGTGTTGATTGTACGGATTTGCGAGGAATTTGACGCCTCCGGTTTCGTTCAGACCCAGGACGGACTTGTAAATGGACTGTGTGTCTGACATTGGATTTTGTTCTATACTGACCGATCTCTGTTAAATATATATCTGTTTGGCGGTGGAGAATTTATTCTTTTGCTTAACGCCCTTCTCTGAGACGTACGAGCTCAGAGGTTATATATCGATGGAAATCAATCGTATGGAGTGGACTGCCTATGTGGCATGCCAAGATGCTGTGATCAAGGCTTCTGTTGCAAAGCAAAGTCTTGTGGATGATGATCAAAGCAAGGTCTACGTGGCCTAGCTTTGTGTATTTCGTAGATTCGCGAACCTCACACCCCGGGTATGAGTTAAAAACGGGATACGGACTGCAGGGACAGCACGACGTTTCTTTCTAGCTATGGTGGTGTCAGTGACTTACCAGCCCTGACATATATATCTATTTTTCACCTTTGTGGTTGTTGGAATGCGAGGCGCCTCGATTATAGGTCTGTAAGGACCGGGAAACGTGTGTTCAGGAATTGCCAATCCTCTAACGTAAGTGAGGACCGGCCCTGAAGCATCCAGGGGTTACCCAGAGTGTGTAGTCCCGAGGCATTTGCTAGAGTGTCTCGAAGCGGAGAGGAGCTTGCCCCTTGCCTCGACTTATGACGGAAATCCAATTTCCAATACGAAATAATGGACTTGATTTAGAACTAGTATGGCGACATAGTATATGGTAGCTATGCCGCCTATGATTGATATTTATGATGCTATTCGTTTTGAAACATATATGCACTAGTAATAATATCAAATGATTTTGCTTTATACGTATTAAGCATATTTAGCTATTATAAGGTAAAACTCTATCCTCCGGCTTGCGTTGCATTGTGTGATGGGACCTGAGTCTTATAATGGCTTCATTCTTTCTAAAAGCATTGCGTTGTTTTAAAAGAATTTACTTTGTTTTAAATACACTAGCAATCACTGGAGTAAAACCCGTTCCGCGAAAGTGGCGTGGTCCTATGATTTGCTATTTACTGTTGTTTAACTGTTAAGTAGATTCCTCATACCAGTCCCCATGACTGACTCGTTGTTTGTTTCACTTTGCAAACGCGGGTGACCTTATTTTCACACGGGCATCCTAGTACACAGGTGACAGGTGGTTTTTGGTTCTGCACTGCTGCATAAAGTGCACTTTTGGCTCATGGCGAGGCTGACTTCATAGAGATGACTTTGATATTTTCCGCCATTACTGTATACATATTATGATTCCGCCACTGGCGATGCAGACTGATTTACTTTCCGTATTTCTCACTATATGTATATGTATTCCGCCTTCGGCGATGTAGACTGATACTCTTATTAAGTCTCACTGCATGTATGTATTCCGCCTCTGGCGATGATGACTGATCACTTTCCTTTTTATTTACTAAGTATATCCCACGTTATGCTATTCTGATATTCCTACATGTTGTGATTCCGCTGTCATATCCATGTAAAATTGTTTTATTTATTGTTTCTGCTATTATCTATACTCTGCTATGATGATTAATGTGTTATTTCCTAATGATTATCCTTAATACCGCCCCTCGGATTTTGGGATCGTCACAGTTGGTATCAGAGCTTTGGTTAACCTTAGTTCCGGGATCTAACACATTAAACACCTCGTCAGAATAGAATCAGTAGTGTTCTAATGCGAGTAGCTCATTAGAGATAGGATTAGCAATGTCCTAGAATGAGCTAAGCAGATTAGCAAAACAATTTGATCAGTACATCATCATTATCTTTCCTTGTATTCCCTTGCTTTATCATTTATGAAAATTATCAAATCTGTGAGCTTGACTCTTTTCTTGCTTATACAGTACTCTTAGATGGCTACACGTGGAGCAGCAGCTAGAGGAGGCCGTGGAGGCCGAGGAGATGCAGCAGGAGGACGGGGGAATATCCCCGTGGTAGTGGAAGGCCCTATTATTCCGCCACCAGCACCAGAAGACTTTGAGCTCGACAAAGTAGCAAAGAGGTACAGAAATCTTGGGGGAAAACCTTTTACTGGCACTGGCACAGTGACCGAAGCTATAGCTTGGCTGAAAACCTGTGAGAAAATCTTCGAAGGCATGGGTATGGGAACTAACAACAAAGCCCGACTGGGCATTTGGCTCCTTCAGGAAGAAGCAGAGCTGTGGTGGGATGCCATTACCTCTGAGGATGCAGCTGGTACTATCCAGACTTGGGAGCAGTTCAAGACTTTGTTCAATGAGAAGTTTGTACCGGAACAGGCTCTAGAGAGGATGAGAGAGTAGTTTGCTAATCTCCAGCAAGGAGATCTCTCTATTCAGGATTATCTAAATAAGTTCACCCAGTTATCGCGCTATGCTCCAGAACTGATTCTAACCAACAAAACCAAGAATAAAAGGTTCATATTTGGGCTGAAGCGCAAGTACCACGATAGAGCTATGAGCAACATCAAACTCTCCTTTACAGAACTAGTAGAGATGGCTTGCAACTACGAAGACATGGATGAGAGACATGCTAGCCAAGACCGCGCTAAAAGCCAAGCAGGGAATAAGCGCAAGGCTTCAACCGATCAACCCGAATCTAGCATTACCGCGGCCGCTACTCAAAAACCCGCAAAGATCCCGAAAGGAAATTTCTACAATTGCGGGAAGCCCGGTCATTTCTCTAATGTATGCAAGGCCCCAAAGAAGCCAAAGGCCAATGACTCAGCCGAATGCTACAACTGCCACAAGAAAGGGCACTACAGCAGGAACTGCCCTCTGAAGCAGAATGCACAGGTGGCCCATGTCTATGACGGGAAGACCCCGCCAGCTACCACCGATGGATCAGGTAAACCCGATGTCTTGGGAGGTACCCTTACTATTAAAAATATTTCTGTTTTTGTACTTTTTGATACTGGTGCATCGCGTAGTTTCATTTCTGGTAACATTGTTCATAAGTTAAAATTGAAACGAAGAAAACTTAAGGAATCAATTAAAGTCCGAAACCCGATAGGAAGTTCGGTTAGTCTCAGTTCATACAGTAGAGTGCCTATCTCTTATTCTTGCTACAAGTTCTCTTTTGATTCGATTGTCATGGACCTTTCCGAATTCGATATTATACTGGGGCTAGACTGGTTGACAAAGTATAAGGCCGAAGTTAGATGTGCCGAAAGAATCGTTAAAGTCGAAACGAAACTTGGACCTATATATATACCATGCCATGGCTCAGAAATTAATAGAGCAGAATTTTGGTCTTCTTTAGAAGTTATTCCCCCTTCGATAGAAAAGATTCCGGTCGTGAAAAACTATGCGGATGTGTTTGAAGAAGTAGAAAACTTACCGCCGCAAAGAGAAATTGAATTTAGGATAGATCTAATTCCTAACGCCCGACCAGTAGTACATCCAATAAGAAGAATGGCTCCGAAAGAAAAAGAAGAGTTAAGTAGACAAACCCGAGAATTGCTTTGGAAAGGTCTAATCAGACCGAGCTTTTCAGCTTGGGGAGCAGCAGTAGTATTTGTCCCGAAATCAGACGGTACTCTAAGACTTTGCGTCGATTACAGGGATCTCAATAAACAAACACTGAAGAACAAATATCCTTTGCCCCGAATAGACGATCTTTTAGATCAACTAAATGGAGCAACCATATTCTCCAGAATGGACCTAGCTACAGGTTTCCACCAATTACGTATAGCCGAAGACTGTGTTCCTTTGACAGCCTTCAGGGGTCCCGATTTATTCTATGAATGGTTAGTAATGCCGTTCGGCTTGTGCAACGCTCCGGCATACTTCGTCGATCTTATGAACAGAGTGTTCCGTGGTGTGTTGAATAAATTCGTTCTAGTCTTCATCGATGACATTTTAATCTACTCTAAGTCGGAAGATGAGCATGCAAAACATTTAGAACTAGTGTTGAAAATTCTAAGGAGAAACGTCTTAAAAGCTAAATTTTCTAAGTGTGTCTTCTGGCAGAATGAAGTTAAATTCCTTGGCCATGTCGTGTCAAAAGAAGGAATTGCTGTAGACCCAAGCAAAATTACAGTGATTCAGAACTGGAAACAACCTACTACACCCACTGAAGTTCGAAGTTTCCTTGGATTAGCTAGTTACTATCGGAAATTCGTTCAGGATTTTTCAAAGATATCAGGAGTATTGACAAAGCTTACAAAGAAGCATGAGAAATTCAAATGGACTCCCGAATGTGAAGAAGCTTTCCAGGAGCTGAAAAGGAAGTTGACAACTGCTCCAGTATTGACTATTATAGAAGGCAACCAAGACTTGACTGTATGGACAGATGCTTCCATTAGAGGGCTAGGCGCAGTGTTAATGCAAAAAGGCCAAGTGATCGCTTATGCCAGCCGTCAACTAAAGCCGCATGAAAGAAACTATGCTACTCATGATCTTGAGTTATTAGCTATCGTGTTTGCTTTAAGAATATGGAGGCATTATTTATTGGGCGAGAAATTCGAACTATACACCGATCATCAATCCTTGAAATACCTGTTCACCCAGAAAGATTTAAACCTGAGGCAACAACGTTGGTTAGAATTCCTTGCAGCATACGATTTTGAAATTATATACACTCCAGGGAAAGCCAATGTTGTAGCAGATGCGCTCAGCAGAAAGAATGAAATCATCGCCAGTTTTGTCATCACGTCTTCATTAATAGACAGGATCTCGACTCTTCAGAAAGACGATGAATTTATTCAAAGAATCAGTCAAAGAATCAAAGGAGGTGAATCCACAAGTTTTCGACTCGATGACAAAGGGGTTCTAAGATTAAAGGGTAGAATCTGCATCCCAAACCTTCCCGAGCTCAGAAGAGAAATACTTGATGAGTGCCACAAATCCAAATTAAGTATCCATCCCGGTGTGAGCAAAATGTATAACGATATTAAACGCACATTCTGGTGGAGGTCGATGAAAAGAGATATTTCATTATATGTTAGCCGATGCCCCACTTGTCAGCTAGTTAAGAGTGATCAGCAGAAATTGGCTGGATTATTACAATCCTTAGAAATTCCAGGATGGAAGTGGGAACAAATCTCGATGGATTTTATTGATGGTTTGCCTCGAACTAAGAAAGGAAACGACAGTATATGGGTAATCGTAGATCGCTTCACGAAGACTGCCCATTTCATCCCTGTCCGATCCAACAGAACGGCTCAAAGTCTAGCACAGATTTACTTCAGAGAAATAGTTAAACTACATGGAGTGCCACTCAATATAGTCAGCGATAGAGATCCCCTATTTACTAGCAAATTCTGGGAAGCATTCCAGGAAGAATTGGGGACCAAATTGAATCTAAGCACCGCTTATCACCCTCAGACAGACGGCCAAACTGAGCGGGTGAATAGAATTTTAGAAGATCTATTGCGGGCTTGCGTTATCGATTTTGGAGGCTTATGGGAGGATCATTTACATTTAGCAGAATTCTCTTACAACAATAGCTATCAAGCAAGTTTGGGAATGTCTCCATTCGAAGCATTATACGGTAGACCGTGCAGATCTCCCGCATGTTGGGTAGAACCTGGCAACAGACTTGTGTTAGGGCCCGATATGATTCGAGAAGCATCGGATAAAGTCGATTTCATTAAGAAGCGATTAAAAACCGCACAGAGCCGACAGAAAAGTTATGCTGATGCGAGAAGAAGGGATATATCGTTTGCCGTTGACGATTATGTATATTTAAGAATTTCTCCAATGTGAGGAGTAATCAGATTTGGCAAGACTGGGAAGTTGGCACCGAGATTTATTGGTCCCTTTCCCATACTTGAACGGATTGGAACTCTTGCATATAGGGTTTCATTACCTGATTGGTTGCTTGGTGTACATGATGTGTTCCACGTATCTCAACTCAGAAAACATGTTCATGATCCAGATCTTGTTGTGGAAGAAGCAGCGCAACAGGATATTGACATAACTCCAGAATTAGCACTCAAGAGGGAGCCATTGAAGATAGTTGGCAAAGAAACTAGGGAGCTAAGGAGGAAAAAGATTCATCTAGTCAAAGTGCAGTGGAGTAGTGCTCCTAGAGACTGTACTTGGGAGACTGAGGAAAGCATTAAACAAGCCTATCCCAAATGCAGAGTGGACATCTCTGACTAACTCCGGTGCAAGGTACCTTTACAATACTTTGCATTTACATTTTATTTCCTGCTTAGCTGTTATTTCCTTTTCGAGGACGAAAAGTTTTAAGTGGGGGAGATTGTAATAACCCAGAAAATGTGAACCAGATTAAAATTTTTAAATTAGGTTATTACAAAGAAATTTGAATAATTTAAATATCCTATTTCAATAAAATATAGAATTTGGTATAATATTGCAGTTTGAAATTTTGATTACAAACTTTGTCTGACTGTACCGGGTGGAAAATATAACAGATTTTAACGAAACTGAAAATATTTAAATCTGTTTATCAATACCTTTCTAACGAATCTGAAAAATCGAAATTTCATAATGGAAATCAAAAGTTATGGCCAAATGAATTTTCAGAAAGGTCGCTATATAGTATATATAGCCCTTGAAAATTGAGATTTTGCATACGACCTCGGTATTCGACGAAACCACTTTTGTTGGGTCCGGGATGTCAAATTATTGCTAAGTTTCAAATTTCATAATTTTTGAAGCTAGTATGTGAGCAGGGCAAAAGAAAACGTGTTTGGTCAAATTCTGTTAAAATGGGTCGACCTGAAAATGGCCGTTTTTCAAACGAGCTCAGAATTCGACGAAACTGGTTTTGTTAGGACCGTATCGTCAAAACAAAGCTAGATTTATTTTTCTGGAATTTTTAGATTCAGTTTGTGGCCCTGGCAAATTGAAATGTACGTTTAAATTAAATATCGAATGTTTTATATTTTAATTTGAAAAATAACTGACTGTAACAGTCGAAATGGCCAACGAAACATATCCCATTGTGTTCGGAATGGGGGTATTTAGCTAGGGGCGACAGTCGTTGGGTTTGATTTCGAGGTCGTTTGAAGAAGGGGGTATTTTTGGAATTAAATAAATTAAAAATTAAAATAAAAAGGGCATGGGCCAATCAGAATTCATCTTCTCCATCGAAACCCCTGTCGCGACGCGGAAATTGAATCCGAATCTTCTCTCTTCAATTTCTCTACAACCACTCAACGAAATCAAGCAAACTCAGATCCATTTTGAAGAGCGTTCAGAGATCTTCAAATCCATAGTAATTTCACGAATTATCATTGAGTATTGGGGGAGTTATAGCGTCGGGAAACTCCGACCTTTGCGCCGCCGCCGTGCCCTCTAGGAGGCGTCGAGCTGACCATCTCAGGTGGCATTGGGAAGCTCTCTCCTTCCTCTTCGACGCAGCGCTGGCCGTTCGTCCTAAAGCTTCGTGGTTTTGCCGAAAAATTCAACCCTAGCTTTCGAATCAAAAAGGGGTATACGGCTGAAACTATTTTCCACTGATTTTTACACTTTAAAGCGTTGCAAACTTGTAAAAATCATATCTTTTTGCTATGTTAACAAAATTCGATGAAACAGGAGACACCGTGACCGCAAGGAGGCTCTCTACATTCTAGAAGAAGCCGCGGATTTTTCTGACCTTCCTACGATTTTTAGCACCGCAATAACCAATGTGAGGAATCTAAACTATTTGTGTGAATGTAATCGCGTTGTATAAATTATATAAGCGAAGTGTAAATTATATACGCATTGTATACCTCATGTACATGTGTTGTATAAGTTATATTAGCGATGTATAAATTATACAAGCGTTGTTTGAAACATATATGCTTTGAATTGTGATGAAATGCAAGTGAATTATTATATATATATATATATATATATATATATATATATATATATACTCCCCTCGTCCACAGACCATGGACGATATTTATTGCTTGTGATGGACATGATATTATATGGTATGACGAATGGTTGGAAATAATTGTTTGTGGTTGATATTATGGTTGAAAAATACCTTTATAGTTGAAAAATACCTTTATGGTTGAAAAATACCTTTGTGGTTGAAAAATACCCTCTTGTGGTTGAAACAAAATAGAATAGGATTGTGGAATTGAAAATAAAACATGCCGCCTGCGTGCGAACTAGATGCATGATCCCCATTGTCAAAAACCGCGAGGTTTTAAGGTAGAGCGAGGAGCCGTACTAGGGACGGTCCCGGGTTTAACTACCCTGCCGTTATGCTGCCGAAATTTTCTGAAATAATTATGTGTTAGAATAATTTTCATTCATTGAAATTATTTACATAACTATATCGAATATTCATGTGTTGAGTTGCAATTCATTCGTTGAGTTGAAATTCATGTGTTGAATATTATTCGAATTTAAACAAATGGCCTTAGCGATAAAAATCACATTTTTATATATATACAAACTATATCGAATATTCATGTGTTGAGTTGCAATTCACTCGTTGAGTTGAAATTCATGTGTTGAATATTATTCGAATTTAAACAAATGGCCTTAGAGATAAAAATCACCTTTTTATATATATACAAACTTGTAAAGACCCGCAACTTCCCCGTAAAGGAAAGCGTCGGATAGTTCGAGAACAAACCACAACAGAACACATATCGAAGAACATTTCATTGCTTATTACAACAATGCATCAGATTACAAGAATATACAGAGTATAAACGAATATTACACAGAAATATCAGAGATTCAAATTACATTTAAATACATAGCAGCGGAAAATAATACAATACACAACTAGAAGTAGATATACGGATACAAAGCTTTCCGGATATCGTTCCAGCTGTAAACCAGGATCCTGTGAATATAAATCTGCAAAACCAAAACTACTAGCTGCCCGTGTCAAAATAGGGGCACCCAGAGTTTAGGTTAAAACAATAAACTCCAGGTCAGTCATGGGACTGGTGTGAGAACTAAAACAGTTAATCTTTATTTTTAAAGCTAGGTAAATCAAGGGACCACGCCGTATAACACGGAACGGGTTTCCTCCCAAGAATACCAGTGCATAAAACAAACAGCGCAATGCTAAATAAAGAAAAATGAAGCTGTTATAAGACCCAGGTCCTATCACACAATGCAACGCAAGCCGGGGGATAGGGTTTTCCCTTATAACAGCCAAAGAATGCTTGATACGTTTAAAACAAATCATTTGATACTATTATAAGTGTATAGTGTATAAAACAACTTCAAATCATAAGTATCAATCATAGGCGACATGAGCGTCCCATGCCACTATGTCGCCACATATAGGTTTACAATCAAAACCGCAAATGTCGTATTGGAAGTTGGGTTATCATTTATGGTATGAACCGAGGCTAGGGGCAAGATCCTCACAGATTCGAGACAATCTAGCCTACCATGTCTCAGGATCAGAGCTCGAGTGACCCTTGGATCGTCAGGGCCGGTCCACCGATGTGGATTAAAAATGCCTGAACACTACGTTTCCCCGCCCTTTGGGGCGCAAGTCTGGTCCGTCAGCCGACCAGAAGCATCGGCCGAAACCGATATAACCGAGGCGCCTCGCAACAGCAACAACCACATAAGTCAAACTCGTCAGGGCGTGTAAAACCACTGACGCCACTTTTAGCTAGAAAGAAACGCAAGTCCTCCCTGAGGTCCATCTCCCGTTTTTGGTTCATACCGGGTGTGAAACTCGCGAAGTAAACGTTACACAAAGCTACGCCATAAAGGCCGTGCTTTGATCATCACCACAAGACTTTGCTTTTCAACAGAAGCCTCGATCAATTGCCACTTAGGCATGCCACACAGGCCATTCACTCCATGCGATTGATATCCATCAATATATAACCCCTGAGCTCGTACGTCTCAGAGAAGGGCGTTAAGCAAGAGAATAAATTCTCCGCCGCCAAACAGATATATATTTAATAGAGATCAATCACACGGACTAAAATCCAATGTCAGACACACAGTCCATTTACAAGTCCGTTCTGGGTCTGAACGAAACCGGAGGCACCTAGTACCCCGCATATCCATCGATCTCCAAGTACGTCTGGACGATCACCAACTGTTTCCATCTTCTTGGGTGTACAGCCCAATCAAGATCATCAGTAATCACCCAAACGACGTGAAGACCTCCGGTCTTCGACCATCGTCTTCATCTTCGACTTATCGTCGTATCAGTTATTCAGAATGGGATAAACCCGGTCTTTCCGAATAACTCGCGTATATTTTAAATAAGTGTTACACAAACACGACATACGCCTCATTCCCATTTATCAGTCATTAACCGTAAATTAATCAAGAGAATAATTCCCCAAATATTAACCCCGAAGGCCGAAACCAACATCAGATCAATATCCAGAAAACCATTCTGCTTGGCTAACCGACAGTTAATTTCTAATTTCACATTCATAGGGAAAGGTTCCCATTAATTTTATCAAAGATAAATTCTTTAATTTACTCTTTAATCTACTTTTGAATATCAATTCAAACTAGTCGGGATTAGCGAACCTTACCGAAGTAATCATTTATTTTAATTTCCCAATCCCAACCTATTCATCCCATGGAGTAAAACTGGTTATACTTCATATCTAACACCACGGTGTTATTGGTAAATTCAATTACCATTTCACGTTCAAATCTAATTAAAGATTTAACTATCGCCTGGAGCAAAACTGGTGATACTCCATTTCGATTATTTCAATCTAATTAAAGATTCATTAAAACTCCACTTAGTTTTAATCTTTGACTGGGTTAAAGAATCAGTGTCATTTAAAAACACGGTTCACGATAAACCCAAAATCACATTCATAATCATCGGGTTAAAGAACGAGTGTTATTTAAAACACTGTTCACGATAAACCCAAAAATCAATACCAATTCAATTCCAATTAAATATCATTTAATTGGTACACTTCATTAAATCTAAATAAAAGATTTAATCTTTTCTCAACTGGGTTCAAGAACAGTGTTAGTGAAGACACCATTCACGACAAACCCAAATCACATTTGATATTCAATACAAGGCTCTGAATAGAAAATATACCGGCTTATATTCAATATCAAATTCCACGACTAACAGATATCGTATTGGAAATAACGATATAAATATATATCTTTCAAATTTCCATATCAACATCCGTATAATCACGAATTCCAACATCGAAATATTCCGAAGACAATTTCGATTCAATTCCACTCCAATGCAATCATTGGAAATTTTGGTTATTTTGAAAACCCTTTTTCAAATTCAATTTATTTATTTAAAAATAAATAGAATTATATTTCTAGTTCAAAACTAGTTCATTTCGATAAAAATCTATTTTTATCTTTTCAAATATGGAGTTTTTCATCCCAATTCTTTCTAAATCATTTCTTATGATTTTACACAAATTATTACTATTTTTAATAATTTTATCAAGGCCCGTACAGTCGATTTCCATCAATGGCCATCGAACTGCACTTACAACGACCTTTTTCGAATTTGATTTGGACGTATCTCCAAATCCAACCGTTAGATTTCAAATTTCTAATATTCTTTAGAAAGCTCTTTTCGATACGAACCCAACGGTTCCGGTTTTAGGAGAATCCGACGGTCGGATCTCCCGCAATGTCCGTTTGAAATAAATGGTCGAAATTCACGAACTGCCGCGGCGCGGCGCGTTCTATTCAGGCCATTATATTATATATATAATATATATAATATATATTTCGTCGATTTCTATTTAAAACGAATTATATAAATAGTCTTGAATTCGTTTCAAAAGCAATTTCAACTTCCATTTCAATTCAAAGCAAAATTGAATTCTTCTTTATAAATTCGTTTCAAAATTCATTTCTATTCAATTCAAATTTCAATTCAATTTGAATTCATTTCAATTCGCTTTCAATTCAATTTGAATTCGTTTTCAATTCAATTCGTTTCGAAATCGTTTTCAATTCAACTCATTTCGAAATCGTTTTCAATTCAATTCATTTCGAAATCGTTTTCAATTCAATTCATTTCGAAATCGTTTTCAATTCAATTCATTTCGAAATCGTTTTCAATTCAATTCATTTCGAAATCGTTTTCAATTCAATTCATTTCGAAATCGTTTTCAATTCAATTCATTTCGAAAACGTTTTCAATTCAATTCATTTCGAAATCGTTTTCAATTCAATTCATTTCGAAATCGTTTTCAATTCAATTCATTTCGAAATCGTTTTCAATTCAATTCATTTCGAAATCGTTTTCAATTCAATTCATTTCGAAATCGTTTTCAATTCAATTCATTTCGAAATCGTTTTCAATTCAATTCATTTCGAAATCGTTTTCAATTCAATTCATTTCGAAATCGTTTTCAATTCAATTCATTTCGAAATCGTTTTCAATTCAATTCATTTCGAAATCGTTTTCAATTCAATTCATTTCGAAATCGTTTTCAATTCAATTCATTTCGAAATCGTTTTCAATTCAATTCATTTCAAAATATTCGATTTCGAGATTACTTTTCAATATTCATTTTAAAATGAATAAAATCGATATAAATATCGTTTACGTCAAAATGGCGTCAATCTAATCAACACGGCTTCATAAATTTCTATTTTCAAATATTCTATTTCAAATATTTCCTATTATCAAAATATTTGTTATTATCAAAATATTCTTTATTTTCACGATTGGAATGAGGCCCAATCAATTACCATATAACGTTAATTATATGGATTTTCTACAACACATGTATATAATAGCTTTGAAAAATAATCAACCATCAACCAAAGTGCACTACACTGTATAAGCATCAAATATAAATATCTAACGCTTATAACAGCCTATCAATCGATCGATCGACATATTTAATCAATCAGGACGAGTGAACTTCAAATTTCATCCCAACACCCGTGTGGGGTTTCAAACAATCAAACACATATTTTATTTGTGCTGTTGGGCGATGTGTAAAATTTATCGTCCCAATCAATGTCATTCAAATAGGTGTACATAAACAAACCGTCTGGTTTGTAAATGAATATTCTATTTTATTCACTTCACGTTAAAAATTATATTTTTAACGATAAAACATTTTATTTCAACCTATGAATTTCTATTCAATTCATTCTTTAAATAAAATGATATTCTTATTTTTCTAACTTATTTTTAGAAAATTTCGGCGGCATAACGGCACGATACTAGAAACGGGACGAGGCCTAGCCTTATCCCCGGTCTAGTGAAGGCCCACGCCATTCACACATCAATCATATCAATTCATTTCACCAAACAATTCAATTTCCATCATATAATCTAACTATTTGCAACCAAACAAACAAGTCCATGGTCTGTGGACGATTGTGTCGGGTGCTACTAAGCACCGTCTGCATCCTAGTATATATATATATAACTAGAAAAATTAAATTGAAAGGTGAGAAGTTCTCACCAATAGCTATCCAACTTCAAGACTCTTCTTAATAGAAATCTTCGCCAATTTGTCGCTTTCACCCGTATTCTCTGCATATGTAAAAATCGAATTTTTACTATGCTATTCAATATATAAAAATATTATTTTTACTTTTGCTTTCAACATATAAAAATATGTTTTTTTTTTACTTTTGCTTTCAACATATAAAAATATGTTTTTTACTTTTGCTTTCAACATATAAAAATATGTTTTTTTCTTTTGCTTTCAACATATAAAAATATGTTTTTTTACTTTTGCTGTCAACATATAAAAATATGTTTTTTACTTTTGCTTTCAACATATAAAAATATGTTTTTTACTTTTGCTTTCAACATATAAAAATATGTTTTTTTCTTTTGCTTTCAACATATAAAAATATGTTTTTTTACTTTTGCTTTCAACATATAAAAATATGTTTTTTACTTTTGCTTTCAACATATAAAAATATGTTTTTTACTTTTGCTTTCAACATATAAAAATATGTTTTTTTCTTTTGCTTTCAACATATAAAAATATGTTTTTTTACTTTTGCTTTCAACATATAAAAATATGTTTTTTACTTTTGCTTTCAACATATAAAAATATGTTTTTTTCTTTTATTTCAAAAACAGTTTTATTTCTTTTTTAAAAATTCAGTTTTAAATTGCTTTTAAAAATAACAGTTTTAACTTTAAAAAGATTCAGTTTTAAACTTTATAAAAATTTCTGTTTTAACTTTAACAAAATCGGTTTTTAAATTTTAAAAACAAAACAGTTTTTATAAATGTAAAAAAACAGTTTTAAATTCTTTAAAATCAGTTTATAAATGTATAAAAATAAAATCAGTTTAAAGTTCTTTTAAAATCTGTTTTAAACCCTTTAAAAAACCTGTTTTAAACCCTTTAAAAAAAATCGGTTTTTATATACCCAAAATCGAAATTATTTTTAATGAATTAAAATAAAAATAAAATACCATAAAATACTTACAGTATTCAGAAGAAGGGGGGGGGGGGGGGGATTTCTCTGGTGGCGGTCGGCTTCAGCTTCGCGAGCGAGAGGGGAGAAGATGTCGTCGGCGATTGCGATCGGGGGGGGGGGGGGGGGCTTCGGGTCTTCGTCGATGGAGGCGGGGGGGCTTCGGGGCTCGATCGATGGAGGCGGTGATGTCTTCGTCGACGTCGAGACGAGGGGGCGGGCGTCGCGATGCTTAGGTTTTTTTTTTTTTTTATCCTAAATCGATTTCTGATAAGTGATTCGGGGGGGGGGGGGGGCAATGAAGAAGAAAAGGGGGGGAAAGGTAATTTTTTTTTATTTATTTTATTATTATTTAATTATTAAATTTTGCAAAAGGGTTGACTTTTACATACGACCTCGAAACGAGGCCCACCGCCTGTCGTCCATAGCGTTTTACCCCCATTCCGAACACAATGGGATATGTATCGTAAGCTGGTTTGATCGTTACAATCAGTTCCCGTTGAATTTACATTTAAATCCTTATATTGAATTTTAAACGTACATTTCAAATTACCGGGGTCACATACTAACTAGAAAAATTCCAGAAAAATATTTTCTAGTTTCGTATTGACGATACGGTCCTAACAAAACTAGTTTCGTCGAATTCTGAGACCGTTAGAAAAATAGCCAATTTCCAGTCGATCAAAATCAACTGACATGGTCAAACGCGTTTTCCTTTGCCACGCTCACATATTGATTCGAAAAATTATGAAATTTGAAATCTAACAATAGTTTGACATCCCGGACCCAACAAAAGTGGTTTCGTCGAATTCCGAGGTCATTTGCAAAATGTCCATTTTTAAGGGCTTGAATTCCATAGCGACTATTCAGAATTTTCAACTGGACATATCTTTTGATTCCCGATATGAAATCTTGATTTTTCGGATTCGTTGGAAAGATATTCACTATTAGATTCCATTATTTTTGGTTTCACTAAAATCCGGATTGTTTTGCACCCGGTACATTCAATTGAAGTTTGAAATCGAATTATCGAACTACCGCGCCATTTTCAATTCTATTTATAATTATATATAAATATTTATATTCTAACGACGACGCGTATAATATATACGTTCGAATTATATTCAAAATAAATTTCTCGTCGATATTATTTAAAATAATTCATATTAAATAATCAGAATTCGCTAAAATTGCCAAAATAAAAATTTCAAACTGGCTCGCATTTTACGGGTTGTTACAATCTCCCCCACTTAAAACTTTTCGTCCCCGAAAAGGAACAAAGTCGAAAGTGGTTTGATTAATCAACTCTACGCTCGACCTGGCTTCCATTCTCCAACTTTTCAGTTTCTGAGAATTTCTAAAATTTCAAAAATTTGGCTAACACCCTAAATTTTTGAAAAATTTCGCCATAACCTCCCCTGCACCGGGAGCATCGGGGAATTTCAAATAGCTTCCCCGGTCCTTCAGATCTCAAAAAGAAAAAGAAAAAGCCAAGCGGCTAGCCAATAGGCTCACAAAATCATCATCACCCAAACAAAACAGGAAATTATGTAGTAAACATGTACCTATTTGTCGGGCAAACAAATTTTATTCTCTGCTCTAGCCTCCTTGCTATGACCTGCTCAATGTTATATATGTATATGCAAGCATATGCGGCCAATTTTCAATATAATTCAATATTTGTTTCAATTAGGCTAAATGGTTCAAAATTAGCAAACAAATGAACAAACAACGCAAACATCAATCAATTAGTGAATTAGATTATCAAATTCATAATTTTGATACATAGTCAAGAATCAGATTTTTGATGCCAAATCACAACAATAGGCCCTATCTAATTTTGGTTCTCACACCAGTCAATAGGAAATATATAGAAATCTCACTTTCGTCGCTCGAAAATAAATACTGGCGACAGTGCCCCATCACCAGAATTATTCCCGGGCACTAGGGGGATTCTATATCTACCCAATATATTAAAACTTCGAACACACGTTTGCAAGACATATATGCAAAATCTTTATATACTGGATTGCCCAATTCAATTTAAAATAAATAATCAAATACGAATAGTTGATTTAAATTTTCAAAACAAAAATTTGTTTTCTCTTTAAAAATTTACTCTTCACACTCGTTCTAGGATACTACTGATCCCATCTCTAACGAGTCATTCCCATTGGATTTTACTAATCCAATATCTGATGAATTCTTTCATATGGTTCTAATGTGTCTTGTTCTCTGAGCTTTGTAAACCAAAGCTCTGATACCACGTGTAAAGACCCGCAACTTCCCCGTAAAGGAAAGCGTCGGATAGTTCGAGAACAAACCACAACAGAACACATATCGAAGAACATTTCATTGCTTATTACAACAATGCATCAGATTACAAGAATATACAGAGTATAAACGAATATTACACAGAAATATCAGAGATTCAAATTACATTTAAATACATAGCAGCGGAAAATAATACAATACACAACTAGAAGTAGATATACGGATACAAAGCTTTCCGGATATCGTTCCAGCTGTAAACCAGGATCCTGTGAATATAAATCTGCAAAACCAAAACTACTAGCTGCCCGTGTCAAAATAGGGGCACCCAGAGTTTAGGTTAAAACAATAAACTCCAGGTCAGTCATGGGACTGGTGTGAGAACTAAAACAGTTAATCTTTATTTTTAAAGCTAGGTAAATCAAGGGACCACGCCGTATAACACGGAACGGGTTTCCTCCCAAGAATACCAGTGCATAAAACAAACAGCGCAATGCTAAATAAAGAAAAATGAAGCTGTTATAAGACCCAGGTCCTATCACACAATGCAACACAAGCCGGGGGATAGGGTTTTCCCTTATAACAGCCAAAGAATGCTTGATACGTTTAAAACAAATCATTTGATACTATTATAAGTGTATAGTGTATAAAACAACTTCAAATCATAAGTATCAATCATAGGCGACATGAGCGTCCCATGCCACTATGTCGCCACATATAGGTTTACAATGAAAACCGCAAATGTCGTATTGGAAGTTGGGTTATCATTTATGGTATGAACCGAGGCTAGGGGCAAGATCCTCACAGATTCGAGACAATCTAGCCTACCATGTCTCAGGATCAGAGCTCGAGTGACCCTTGGATCGTCAGGGCCGGTCCACCGATGTGGATTAAAAATGCCTGAACACTACGTTTCCCCGCCCTTTGGGGCGCAAGTCTGGTCCGTCAGCCGACCAGAAGCATCGGCCGAAACCGATATAACCGAGGCGCCTCGCAACAGCAACAACCACATAAGTCAAACTCGTCAGGGCGTGTAAAACCACTGACGCCACTTTTAGCTAGAAAGAAACGCAAGTCCTCCCTGAGGTCCATCTCCCGTTTTTGGTTCATACCGGGTGTGAAACTCGCGAAGTAAACGTTACACAAAGCTACGCCATAAAGGCCGTGCTTTGATCATCACCACAAGACTTTGCTTTTCAACAGAAGCCTCGATCAATTGCCACTTAGGCATGCCACACAGGCCATTCACTCCATGCGATTGATATCCATCAATATATAACCCCTGAGCTCGTACGTCTCAGAGAAGGGCGTTAAGCAAGAGAATAAATTCGCCGCCTCCAAACAGATATATATTTAATAGAGATCAATCACACGGACTAAAATCCAATGTCAGACACACAGTCTATTTACAACTCCGTTCTGGGTCTGAACGAAACCGGAGGCACCTAGTACCCCGCATATCCATCGATCTCCAAGTACGTCTGGACGATCACCAACTGTTTCCATCTTCTTGGGTGTACAGCCCAATCAAGATCATCAGTAATCACCCAAACGACGTGAAGACCTCCGGTCTTCGACCATCGTCTTCATCTTCGACTTATCGTCGTATCAGTTATTCAGAATGGGATAAACCCGGTCTTTCCGAATAACTCGCGTATATTTTAAATAAGTGTTACACAAACACGACATACGCCTCATTCCCATTTATCAGTCATTAACCGTAAATTAATCAAGAGAATAATTCCCCAAATATTAACCCCGAAGGCCGAAACCAACATCAGATCAATATCCAGAAAACCATTCTGCTTGGCTAACCGACAGTTAATTTCTAATTTCACATTCATAGGGAAAGGTTCCCATTAATTTTATCAAAGATAAATTCTTTAATTTACTCTTTAATCTACTTTTGAATATCAATTCAAACTAGTCGGGATTAGCGAACCTTACCGAAGTAATCATTTGTTTTAATTTCCCAATCCCAACCTATTCATCCCATGGAGTAAAACTGGTTATACTTCATATCTAACACCACGGTGTTATTGGTAAATTCAATTACCATTTCACGTTCAAATCTAATTAAAGATTTAACTATCGCCTGGAGCAAAACTGGTGATACTCCATTTCGATTATTTCAATCTAATTAAAGATTCATTAAAACTCCACTTAGTTTTAATCTTTGACTGGGTTAAAGAATCAGTGTCATTTAAAAACACGGTTCACGATAAACCCAAAATCACATTCATTAATCATCGGGTTAAAGAACGAGTGTTATTTAAAACACTGTTCACGATAAACCCAAAAATCAATACCAATTCAATTCCAATTAAATATCATTTAATTGGTACACTTCATTAAATCTAAATAAAAGATTTAATCTTTTCTCAACTGGGTTCAAGAACAGTGTTAGTGAAGACACCATTCACGACAAACCCAAATCACATTTGATATTCAATACAAGGCTCTGAATAGAAAATATACCGGCTTATATTCAATATCAAATTCCACGACTAACAGATATCGTATTGGAAATAACGATATAAATATATATCTTTCAAATTTCCATATCAACATCCGTATAATCACGAATTCCAACATCGAAATATTCCGAAGACAATTTCGATTCAATTCCACTCCAATGCAATCATTGGAAATTTTGGTTATTTTGAAAACCCTTTTTCAAATTCAATTTATTTATTTAAAAATAAATAGAATTATATTTCTAGTTCAAAACTAGTTCATTTCGATAAAAATCTATTTTTATCTTTTCAAATATGGAGTTTTTCATCCCAATTCTTTCTAAATCATTTCTTATGATTTTACACAAATTATTACTATTTTTAATAATTTTATCAAGGCCCGTACAGTCGATTTCCATCAATGGCCATCGAACTGCACTTACAGCGACCTTTTTCGAATTTGATTTGGACGTATCTCCAAATCCAACCGTTAGATTTCAAATTTCTAATATTCTTTAGAAAGCTCTTTTCGATACGAACCCAACGGTTCCGGTTTTAGGAGAATCCGACGGTCGGATCTCCCGCAATGTCCGTTTGAAATAAATGGTCGAAATTCACGAACTGCCGCGGCGCGGCGCGTTCTATTCAGGCCATTATATTATATATATAATATATATAATATATATTTCGTCGATTTCTATTTAAAACGAATTATATAAATAGTTTTGAATTCGTTTCAAAAGCAATTTCAACTTCCATTTCAATTCAAAGCAAAATTGAATTCTTCTTTATAAATTCGTTTCAAAATTCATTTCTATTCAATTCAAATTTCAATTCAATTTGAATTCATTTCAATTCGCTTTCAATTCAATTTGAATTCGTTTTCAATTCAATTCGTTTCGAAATCGTTTTCAATTCAATTCATTTCGAAATCGTTTTCAATTCAATTCATTTCGAAATCGTTTTCAATTCAATTCATTTCGAAATCGTTTTCAATTCAATTCATTTCGAAATCGTTTTCAATTCAATTCATTTCGAAATCGTTTTCAATTCAATTCATTTCGAAATCGTTTTCAATTCAATTCATTTCGAAATCGTTTTCAATTCAATTCATTTCGAAAACGTTTTCAATTCAATTCATTTCGAAATCGTTTTCAATTCAATTCATTTCGAAATCGTTTTCAATTCAATTCATTTCGAAATCGTTTTCAATTCAATTCATTTCGAAATCGTTTTCAATTCAATTCATTTCGAAATCGTTTTCAATTCAAATCATTTCGAAATCGTTTTCAATTCAATTCATTTCGAAATCGTTTTCAATTCAATTCATTTCGAAATCGTTTTCAATTCAATTCAATTCATTTCGAAATCGTTTTCAATTCAATTCATTTCGAAATCGTTTTCAATTCAATTCATTTCGAAATCGTTTTCAATTCAATTCATTTCGAAATCGTTTTCAATTCAATTCATTTCGAAATCGTTTTCAATTCAATTCATTTCGAAAACGTTTTCAATTCAATTCATTTCAAAATATTCGATTTCGAGATTACTTTTCAATATTCATTTTAAAATGAATAAAATCGATATAAATATCGTTTACGTCAAAATGGCGTCAATCTAATCAACACGGCTTCATAAATTTCTATTTTCAAATATTCTATTTCAAATATTTCCTATTATCAAAATATTTGTTATTATCAAAATATTCTTTATTTTCACGATTGGAATGAGGCCCAATCAATTACCATATAACGTTAATTATATGGATTTTCTACAACACATGTATATAATAGCTTTGAAAAATAATCAACCATCAACCAATGTGCACTACACTGTATAAGCATCAAATATAAATATCTAACGCTTATAACAGCCTGTCAATCGATCGATCGACATATTTAATCAATTAGGACGAGTGAACTTCAAATTTCATCCCAACACCCGTGTGGGGTTTCAAACAATCAAACACATATTTTATTTGTGCTGTTGGGCGATGTGTAAAATTTATCGTCCCAATCAATGTCATTCAAATAGGTGTACATAAACAAACCGTCTGGTTTGTAAATGAATATTCTATTTTATTCACTTCACGTTAAAAATTATATTTTTAACGATAAAACATTTTATTTCAACCTATGAATTTCTATTCAATTCATTCTTTAAATAAAATGATATTCTTATTTTTCTAACTTATTTTTAGAAAATTTCGGCGGCATAACGGCACGATACTAGAAACGGGACGAGGCCTAGCCTTATCCCCGGTCTAGTGAAGTCCCACGCCATTCACACATCAATCATATCAATTCATTTCACCAAACAATTCAATTTCCATCATATAATCTAACTATTTGCAACCAAACAAACAAGTCCATGGTCTGTGGACGATTGTGTCGGGTGCTACTAAGCACCGTCTGCATCCTAGTATATATATATATAACTAGAAAAATTAAATTGAAAGGTGAGAAGTTCTCACCAATAGCTATCCAACTTCAAGACTCTTCTTAATAGAAATCTTCGCCAATTTGTTGCTTTCACCCGTATTCTCTGCATATGTAAAAATCGAATTTTTACTATGCTATTCAATATATAAAAATATGATTTTTACTTTTGCTTTCAACATATAAAAATATGTTTTTTTTTTACTTTTGCTTTCAACATATAAAAATATGTTTTTTACTTTTGCTTTCATATGTTTTTTACTTTTGCTTTCAACATATAAAAATATGTTTTTTTCTTTTGCTTTCAACATATAAAAATATGTTTTTTTACTTTTGCTTTCAACATATAAAAATATGTTTTTTACTTTTGCTTTCAACATATAAAAATATGTTTTTTACTTTTGCTTTCAACATATAAAAATATGTTTTTTTCTTTTGCTTTCAACATATAAAAATATGTTTTTTTACTTTTGCTTTCAACATATAAAAATATGTTTTTTACTTTTGCTTTCAACATATAAAAATATGTTTTTTTACTTTTGCTTTCAACATATAAAAATATGTTTTTTACTTTTGCTTTCAACATATAAAAATATGTTTTTTTCTTTTATTTCAAAAACAGTTTTATTTCTTTTTTAAAAATTCAGTTTTAAATTGCTTTTAAAAATAACAGTTTTAACGTTAAAAAGATTCAGTTTTAAACTTTATAAAAATTTCTGTTTTAACTTTAACAAAATCGGTTTTTAAATTTTAAAAACAAAACAGTTTTTATAAATGTAAAAAAAAACAGTTTTAAATTCTTTAAAATCAGTTTATAAATGTATAAAAATAAAATCAGTTTAAAGTTCTTTTAAAATCTGTTTTAAACCCTTTAAAAAACCTGTTTTAAACCCTTTAAAAAAAATCGGTTTTTATATACCCAAAATCGAAATTATTTTTAATGAATTAAAATAAAAATAAAATACCATAAAATACTTACAGTATTCAGAAGAAGGGGGGGGGGGAATTTCTCTGGTGGCGGTCGGCTTCAGCTTCGCGAGCGAGGGGGGAGAAGATGTCGTCGGCGATTGCGATCGGGGGGGGGGGGGCTTCGGGTCTTCGTCGATGGAGGCGGGGGGGCTTCAGGGCTCGATCGATGGAGGCGGTGATGTCTTCGTCGACGTCGAGACGAGGGGGCGGGCGTCGCGATGCTTAGGTTTTTTTTTTTTTTTATCCTAAATCGATTTCTGATAAGTGATTCGGGGGGGGGGGGGGGGGCAACGAAGAAGAAAAGGGGGGGAAAGGTAATTTTTTTTTATTTATTTTATTATTATTTAATTATTAAATTTTGCAAAAGGGTTGACTTTTACATACGACCTCGAAACGAGGCCCACCGCCTGTCGTCCATAGCGTTTTACCCCCATTCCGAACACAATGGGATATGTATCGTAAGCTGGTTTGATCGTTACAATCAGTTCCCGTTGAATTTACATTTAAATCCTTATATTGAATTTTAAACGTACATTTCAAATTACCGGGGTCACATACTAACTAGAAAAATTCCAGAAAAATATTTTCTAGTTTCGTATTGACGATACGGTCCTAACAAAACTAGTTTCGTCGAATTCTGAGACCGTTAGAAAAATAGCCAATTTCCAGTCGATCAAAATCAACTGACATGGTCAAACGCGTTTTCCTTTGCCACGCTCACATATTGATTCGAAAAATTATGAAATTTGAAATCTAACAATAGTTTGACATCCCGGACCCAACAAAAGTGGTTTCGTCGAATTCCGAGGTCATTTGCAAAATGTCCATTTTTAAGGGCCTGAATTCCATAGCGACTATTCAGAATTTTCAACTGGACATATCTTTTGATTCCCGATATGAAATCTTGATTTTTCGGATTCGTTGGAAAGATATTCACTATTAGATTCCATTATTTTTGGTTTCACTAAAATCCGGATTGTTTTGCACCCGGTACATTCAATTGAAGTTTGAAATCGAATTATCGAACTACCGCGCCATTTTCAATTCTATTTATAATTATATATAAATATTTATATTCTAACGACGACGCGTATAATATATACGTTCGAATTATATTCAAAATAAATTTCTCGTCGATATTATTTAAAATAATTCATATTAAATAATCAGAATTCGCTAAAATTGCCAAAATAAAAATTTCAAACTGGCTCGCATTTTACGGGTTGTTGCAAAACTATATCGAATATTCATGTGTTGAGTTGCAATTCATTCGTTGAGTTGAAATTCATGTGTTGAATATTATTCGAATTTAAACAAATGGCTTTAGCGATAAAAATCACATTTTTATATATATACAAACTATATCGAATATTCATGTGTTGAGTTGCAATTCATTCGTTGAGTTGAAATTCATGTGTTGAATATTATTCGAATTTAAACAAATGGCTTTAGTTATAAAAATCACATTTTTATATATATACAAACTATATCGAATATTCATGTGTTGAGTTGCAATTCATTCGTTGAGTTGAAATTCATGTGTTGAATATTATTCGAATTTAAACAAATGGCTTTAGCGATAAAAATCACATTTTTATATATATACAAACTATATCGAATATTCATGTGTTGAGTTGCAATTCATTCGTTGAATTGAAGTTCATGTGTTGAATGTTATCATCTTTTAAAAAAAAATTGTATCGACAGTAAAAACTATATTTTTATAGTAAATATGAAGTGTTAAAAATACACACGTGTCGAATAAATATTATTGATGATAAAAATATTCCTTTTATCATGAATATGAAGTGTTAAAAATACACACGTGTCGAATAAATATTTTTGATGATAAAAATATTCCTTTTATCATGTATACGCTTAGTTAAAAATACACACGTGTTGAAATAAATAATAATTTGCTAGAAATATTATTATTAGCTTTGTTCTGCATATATATACATGTGTTGAACAGGAAAATGGATTAGCTGTAGAGTAAAGAAATTATTTGCGTGCCCGACAAATAGGTAAACCTTGATGAGTTGGCTGCGCAATTTTATTTATATATCAACTCCTGTGAATGCCATTGGATGCGGAGTGCTGGTTTTTCTGTGTGAAATAATAAACAACGCCATAGGATAGTAACAATTAATGTTGAACTACACTACATGGCATAATTCTTGATGATAGGCATACTTCATCATATTCCACATAAGCAATTGGAGCTTGTGTGACGAGGTGGAAGATTTACCATACAAGCAAGAGGCTTGTATGGCGATGACTATATACTACAGGTTGAACTGATGACTGATATGGACTATATAAATTATAACGATAAATTGCCAGATTAATAAAAACCCCACACGGGTCTGGAGTTGACAATAATCACGTCGCTCTAGTTATTAGATACGGCACATGGACTATTTATTTCCACACGGAAACGGGGTGACGGGAATTTATTCTCTGGAGTGATTATCAGTACATGCTCCCCCGTAAACACCAAAATATATCACTAAAAATATGTGAATGCTTTTTAGGATTTATTGGGTACCTAATACGGCCCGATAAATTTCCAAACCCCTCCCCGTACAAAGGAGGTTATGGCGAAATTTTTCGAAATATTAAGGCGTTAGTGAAATACTTGAAGTGAAAACGAAGTTGAAAATATAAAATGAACTATAGTTGAAATTATAGAATGAACTATATTTATATATATAAATATGAATATAATTAAAAAGGAATAGAGGCCGTGCAGCTCGCGTTTCGGAATCGTAATTTGAAATGATTAGTACGAGAAATCCGACCATCGGATTTTCCCGAAACCGCAACCGCTGGATTCGCCTTGGAAATATCTTTCCAACGGCACCAACCTTGTAAAAATCCAACGGTTGGATTGTCCGGAATGTTTAATTCAAATCTAAAGAAAAACAGCGCCAGAATCGTTTATATTTATATATAAATATAATTAAATTTAATCGAATAACGACGCTGCAGTTCGAATTTTGAAACCGTAACTTCAAACGACTAGTGTGGAAGATCCGACCGTCGGATTCTCACGAAACTGGAACCGTTGGGTTCGCTTTGGGAATATCTTCCCACTGATATAGACTTTGTAGAAATCCAACGGTTAGATTTTCCGATATGTGTAAAACAAATTAAGGGAAAAACAGCGCCAGCGCCACGGCACGACCTGAAACGTCGTTTAATTAAATATGGCCATTTTTAAATAAATAAAAATGGCGAAAAATCGTTATAAAATATTATAAGCAATATTGATTGAGAATAAACCAAATGGGCTTGAATTGTTTGATATTTGATGGTTGTATGTGTATGACATGAAAATGACACTAAATAACCGAAAGATGGATGTCGAATAATATAACCATAAAATGAATCGATTTAAATTCTAATGACGTGAATTATTTGAAAAGGCCGAGCTAACCCTCATTTCAAATAATTTATCGAGCGATTCGAATTGGAAAATGCAAAGACGATTCAAGACCGACGATCTTCGTATCGGTTGGATGGGCGCTATTGAGGTTCCTAACCGGAGTAGCTACCGGAAGGGGACGGAAGTAGTAGCCGTCTGAACGTATGTGTTGATTGTACGGATTTGCGAGGAATTTGACGCCTCCGGTTTCGTTCAGACCCAGGACGGACTTGTAAATGCACTGTGTGTCTGACATTGGATTTTGTTCTATACTGACTGATCTCTGTTAAATATATATCTGTTTGGCGGCGGAGAATTTATTCTTTTGCTTAACGCCCTTCTCTGAGACGTACGAGCTCAGATTATCTATCGATGGAAATCAATCGTATGGAGTGGACTGCCTATGTGGCATGCCAAGATGCTATGATCAAGGCTTCTGTTGCAAAGCAAAGTCTTGTGGATGATGATCAAAGCAAGGTCTACGTGGCCTAGCTTTGTGTATTTCGTAGATTCGCGAACCTCACATCCCGGGTATGAGTTAAAAATGGGATACGGACTGCAGGGAGAGCACGACGTTTCTTTCTAGCTATGGTGGTGTCAGTGACTTACCAGCCCTGACATATATATCTATTTTTCACCTTTGTGGTTGTTGGAATGCGAGGCGCCTCGATTATAGGTCTGTAAGGACCGGGAAACGTGTGTTCAGGAATTGCCAATCCTCTAACGTAAGTGAGGACCGACCCTGAAGCATCCAGGGGTTACCCAGAGTGTGTAGTCCCGAGGCATTTGCTAGAGTGTCTCGAAGCGGAGAGGAGATTGCCCCTTGCCTCGACTTATGACGGAAATCCAATTTCCAATACGAAATAACGGACTTGATTGTAGAACTAGTATGGCGACATAGTATATGGTAGCTATGCCGCCTATGATTGATATTTATGATGCTATTCGTTTTGAAACATATATGCACTAGTAATAATATCAAATGATTTTGCTTTATACGTATTAAGCATATTTAGCTATTATAAGGTAAAACTCTATCCTCCGGCTTGCGTTGCATTGTGTGATGGGACCTGAGTCTTATAATGGCTTCATTCTTTCTAAAAGCATTGCATTGTTTTAAAAGAATTTACTTTGTTTTAAATACACTAGCAATCACTGGAGTAAAACCCGTTCCGCGAAATTGGCGTGGTCCTATGATTTGCTATTTACTGTTGTTTAACTGTTAAGTAGATTCCTCATACCAGTCCCCATGACTGACTCGTTGTTTGTTTCACTTTGCAAACGCGGGTGCCCTTATTTTCACACGGGCAGCCTAGTACACAGATGACAGGTGGTTTTTGGTTCTGCACTGCTGCATAAAGTGCACTTTTGGCTCATGGCGAGGCTGACTTCATAGAGATGACTTTGATATTTTCCGCCATTACTGTATACATATTATGATTCCGCCACTGGCGATGCAGACTGATTTACTTTCCGTATTTCTCACTATATGTATATGTATTCCGCCTTCGGCGATGTAGACTGATACTCTTATTAAGTCTCACTGCATGTATGTATTCCGCCTCTGGCGATGATGACTGATCACTTTCCTTTTTATTTACTAAGTATATCCCACGTTATGCTATTCTGATATTCCTACATGTTGTGATTCCGCTGTCATATCCATGTAAAATTGTTTTATTTATTGTTTCTGCTATTATCTGTACTCTGCTATGATGATTAATGTGTTATTTCCTAATGATTATCCTTAATACCACCCCTCGGATTTTGGGATCGTCACAGACTTAGTCAACACGGCTGAGAAGAAGGCTCTACGATTTGCTCGAGGATTGAGCGAGCCACCCCACACTATGGCCATGACTCATGTGCCCATGGGGGCGACCTTTAAAAGCTTGGTGAATATGGCCCTACTTCATGAGGAAGACAAGGGTGACAAAAAGGGGGTTAAGTCTAATGAGACTCAGAACAAGAAGGTTGACTTCAAGAAGGGAGGCAACAAAAATAACAAGAATAACAAGGGCAACAACAACAATGCTAACAAGCCACGTGAGACGAGGAAGTGCAACTTTTGTGGTATCACGGGACATATAGCAAAAGACTGTAGGAGAAAGAAAAGAAAGTTGGGTGAATGCTTTCACTGCGGGGATACTGGACACATCAGTAAGGATTGCCCTAAGAAGCAAGGATAGGGGCTAGGGCAGACACAGCGAGCAGGACCTTCTGGAGGGCAGTTGCAGGCTCTCAACACCACTCCAGCTCTTGACCGAGGTAGTAATATTTCTGTAGAAAGCCTTGTTTACATTTCTGAATTTCCTGTTTAAACCTTATTTGACTCTGGCGCATCGCATACTTTTATCTCATCTGATATTGTTGAAAATCTGCACTTAAGTACTAGTCTAGTTGATGATCCCGTTAGTGTTTCAAATCCGATTGGGGGCTCCGCCCATTTATCTATGATTTGTGTTGATTTGAGGTTTCCATCTTAAGCGTGGAATTCACGTGTAATGCTTATGTTCTCGGATTCGTGGGATATGGTTTAATTCTGGGCATGGATTGGTTGTCCAATTATGGAGCTATCCTTGATTGTGAACGAAGGGTAGTGAGGCTCATGACGCGCCTTGGTAATACCCTTGAACTTTCTTGCAACCCGAAGGGTCCGGTCATGTTATGTTATCTTGAATCTCTCGACTCGTCCGTCGACAATCTTCAATCTGTGAGGGTGGTCCGAGAATATCCTGATGTCTTTGATGAGGTGAAGGGGTTACCCCCTAAACGCGAGATAGACTTCCGAATTTATCTGGTTGATAATGCCAAGCCTGTTTCATTTCCCGTTAGGCATATGGCCCCGCGAGAAAGAAGAGAGCTCAGTAAACAAGTCAAGGAGTTGCTCGAGAAAAATTTCATAAGGCGAAGCATTTCTGAATGGGGTGCTCCGGTGGTATTCGCTACTAAGGCGGATGGTTCGCTTCGTCTGTGCGTAGATTATCGTGAGTTAAACAAGATGACGAAGAAGAATAGGCACCCACTACCAAGAATCGATGATCTTTTTGACCAGCTTATGGGAGCATCTGTTTTCTCTCAACTCGATCTAGCCACAGGATTCCATCAACTTAGAGTGGCTGAGGATAGCATTGACAAAACTGCGTTTAGGACTCCAGATGGGTTCTTCGAATGGCTCGTCATGCCGTTTGGGTTAACAAATGCACCCGCGTACTTTGTAGACCTGATGAGTAGGGTGTTTCGGGAGTTCCTTAACAAGTTCGTGGTGGTTTTTGTGGACGATGTTCTAATCTTCTCAAAGGATGAAGAAGAGCATGCTAGACACCTCAGGGAAGTCATGGATACGCTTAGAGCACACCAGTTAAAGGCTAAGTTCTCCGAATGCCATTTTTGGAGGGAGGAAGTTCGGTTTCTTAGGCACGTAGTTTCTAAGCAAGGTTTAGCCGTGGACCCCGCAAAGGTAGTTGCGGTGCAAGACTGGAAAACTCCTAAGAACGCAACAGAGGTGAGAAGCTTTCTCGGTTTGGCGGGCTTTTATAGGAAGTTCATTAAGGACTTCGCTAAGATTTCAGCCCCTCTTATTAAGTTAACGAAGAAAAACCTAGCGTTTGCATGGAACTTAGAATGTGAGACTGCTTTCCAGAGACTCAAGAGATCCCTCACCACAGCTCTAGTTTTAGCATTACCCGACGGAGGAAAAATGTTTACGGTGTACACAGATGCATGCGGCACAGGATTAGGCGCTGTCCTAATGCAAGAAGGAAGAGTGATATGCTATGGGGGTAGACAATTTAAAGTTCATGAGAAGAACTATCCCACACATGACTTGGAGTTAGCCGCGATCGTTTTTGCACTTAAAGCTTGGCGCCATTATCTCCTAGGGGAGAGATTCGAGCTGTACACCGACCACAAATCGCTTAAGTATCTCTTTTCGCAAAAAGATTTGAATCTGAGACAGCAGCGGTGGATGGAATTCTTGGCCTCATATGACTTCGATATAACTTATACCCCTGGCAAGGGTAACGTGGTGGCAGATGCGCTAAGTAGAAAAAGGTTGACTTTGAGTCCCTTATTTGTTGAAAGAAAAAGTCTAGAGTTTATAGCGACCTTTGATTTTACGCATGCTGTTGAGTCATTGACTGGTACGTTAGCATCTCTTGAGCTGAGACCTACACTTCCAGATCAAGTAGGGACTTCGCAGAAAGAAGACCCACAGATAGTCGAAATCATGAACAAGTTAATCAGTGGTGAGACGTCAAGTCACCTTGGTAGGTATGCCATTGATGACAAAGGATGGCTAAGGCGCGATGGAAGGCTATGTGTTCCACTAGTGGGAGACTTAGTAAATAAAGTTCTCGAAGAGGCGCATCACTCGAAGATGACTATACATCCCGGAGGGGATAAGATGTACAGAGATATGAAATGCATTTTCTTTTGGGCCGGAATGAAAAAGGACGTGGTAGAATTCGTCTCAAAGTGCATGGTGTGCCAACAAGTCAAGGCCGAACCTAAGAAGCCCGGTGGGCTATTACATCCTTTGGAGGTCCCGCAATGGAAGTGGGAAAGTATCTCGATGGATTTCGTGGATGGATTGCCTAGGTCGAGGAAGAGGAATACTAGCATATGGGTCATTGTTGATAGACTCACGAAGAGTGCCCACTTCATCCCAGTGAAAAGCAAAAGGACTGCGTCAAGGCTAGCGTCTATTTACCTTCGAGAGATAATACGGTTGCACGGGGTTCCTTCTAGCATAGTCAGTGACCATGACCCAATTTTCACTAGCCAGTTTTGGAATAGTCTGCAAGAAGCAATGGGTACGCAACTTGATTTAAGTACAGCCTATCACCCTCAGACGGATGGACAGACCGAAAGGGTAAATAGAGTACTAGAGGATCTTTTGAGGCTATGCATTCTTGATTTTGGTGGTACTTGGGAAGACCATCTCCCTCTCGTGGAGTTTGCTTATAATAATAGCTACCAAGCTAGCATAGGGATGGCACCGTTCGAAGCCCTGTATGGAAGACCGTGTAAGTCACCAACTTGTTGGTGGGAGACGACTGACAGACTTATACTTGGGCCCAACATGATACGAGACACTTCTGAGAAGGTGGAGTTGATACGAAGACGAATGAAAGTGGCCCAAGATAGACAGAAATCTTATGCGGACAAGAGAAGGACAAACCTAGAGTTCGAGGTCGGAGATATGGTTTTCATAAAAGTCTCTCCTTTGCGCAATGTGGTTCGTTTTGGAGCAATTGGAAAGCTAGCACCGAGATTCGTAGGACCGTTCCCTATCACTGAGAGGATTGGGCAGATGGCCTATAAGGTAGAGTTACCTGAGAGGCTGGCCGGAGTACACAATGTCTTTCATGTCTCGCATCTCCGAAAGTGCCTACATGAATCAGCTGAGGTGGTTGAGACAAGCATCCTCGAAGGCGTAGAAGTGGAGAAAGAAGCAACGCTGAGGCGAGTTCCTATTCGTATCTTAGGGACAGAGATCAAGAAGCTAAGGAATCGCGAAGTCAAGCTAGTCAAAGTACAGTGGAGTGAAGCCCAAGAAGACGCAACTTGGGAAACCGAGGAGAAGATACGCGCGCTTTACCCATTTCTTTTTGAGGGTACTTTCTCGATCTCTTTTTCCTTTGAGCTTGTAAACCTTTCGTATCATGCTTTTGCTACCTATGTTTGTTTTGTTAATCTTGTCTTGAGAACCTTAGAACCGTCTTTTTGGATGCAAACATGTATTTGAAACATGTTATGGTTGATGTTTGCAAATGGTTGCAAGTGTTTGCAAGTGATTTCTAGTGGATGCATGACACACATTTGGCACTAGATTGGCTCAGACACCTTTTCATGTTGCATTTGCATGGGTGCTTATACTTGTACATGGATGAACTTGTTATGCTATCACGTGGATGTTGCATATGGATGATGTTTGTGCACTCATGTAGAAATTTTAAGTTATGTTAGGAATTTGCATACATGTTGGACTCATTACACTAACATATCTTGCATTAAGGAGGTTTACTGAATCAGTGACCGCCTGATCTTTTGCATTAGATAAGTACATATACACACACATACTGCATATGTTCATACAACATTAGAGATCTTTTTAAGGACAATGGTTGCTCGTGAATGATGTTGTGAGTAGATGGATGTGGATGGTAGGATGCGTTCTTCCTAACTTAGAGATTTCGGGGACGAAATCCTTTAAGGAGGGGAGAATGTAACAACCCGTATTTTGATAACGTGTTATAACCATAAATCTAGGCAGAATTAAATTTTAAAGTAAGAACCAAGGGAAATGGGTTGCGCCATTGCGTTCGTCTCGGAATTCTGCATGAAATCGAGTCCGAGTTTTCAAAAATCGGAGTCCATATGACCAAGTTATGGCTCCCCAAAGTTTCAGAAATATTCAGAGTTCAAAACATCTCGAATTCGAATTCAAAATTCGAATTTCAAACGCAGAACAGACGGGGCGGGAAATTTCCCGCCCAGACCCAGGTCGACTGAGGAGTCGACTGGGCAGTCGACACCCCCAGGACCAGGTCGACTGCGCAGTCGACTTGGGTGTCGACCTGGTCACCTAGCCTGTTTTTGAGCCAGATGTATCTGGTCTCGTTGCTTGTCCAGATTCACTCTCTAAACAATATATAAACAGCCCCTGACCCTAGACTTTCTATCACATTCTTGTCCGACCATATGCTGCTGAAGTTCTGACTGGAAGATAGAGAACAAGGAGGCTATTCAAGACTTTGTTAGTGCTACGTTGGTTTGGGGATTTGCTAGAGATTCTGCTTCTACTCTTTTTGCTTTCTCATTCTCTAGACTACGATCTGTAAGCCCTTTGTCACTCTTAGATTTAAACTGTAAATTTAACCTGAACACGATGTAAACTGAAATTATGCATAAACATGATAACTAAATTGGATCTACTACTGTATATCTTGGATCTATGACTATCACTTTTAAGTCTGTCATTTTGAATCTAGTTTTGTACACCCCAGATCTATTCATCTTAAATGTTGACTTGTGGAATATTAGTATGAACTCGATTTGGATATATTCATGTTTAATCTAAAACCCCTTTACGATCTTTTGCCATGCCCGTGATGTTGAAACTATTGTTGGGGTACTATCTTATGTCAATCCCTTTACCATGTCTATCACCATGTCTTGTCAAGTTGATGTTGAGACCCTATTTCATATGCCTGTAATGTTATAATCATCATGCTTAACTTGTGAACAACTTTGCCATTCTATGACTATCCTATTTGTGTTATTCCCTATTTTGACATGTTGTATTAATGAGAATTCACGTACGTTGGGGATACGTTTTGGGTAGATTAGGCAAACTTGAAATTGGCTATGGAATTGACATGATATGACATGAAAATATGACATGAAAACTTGACATGAGAATAAGCTTGAAAACATGAATTTGGGACATGACAATTAGATAACTTGAAAATGGCCAACTCGAGGTTGGGTTGAATTTGCAACGTAAATCTGCCGGAACTGCCCGGCAAATCCAGTAGTTGTAAATAATAGGACCCAGTGTGAATAGTTGGTCATATAGCACTTTAAACCCGAGGTTAGACTAGGTTATGGTGTAAATCTGCCCGGAACCGCCCGGCACATCCAGTAACCGTAACCAAGTCTAATGTGAGAGGTTGGGGTGCGTTAAGTGAATTAATGCCACATGGTAGGGTTAAGTCATGGATCCCTTGAATATACTTAACCAATTTGACACGATAGGGTTAAGTCTTGAACTGCTTGTATATATACTTAACCAACTAGATACATGTTTGGATAGGGTTAAGTCATGACCTTTTTAATGACAATACTTAACACATTAGAAATCCTAGCCACGTGGTCCCTTTCAGCAGTAACCCACTTAGAAGTATCACGATACTGTGGGGACTAGGCAGGGTGGGGCACGATTACTGGGCTGATTGTAAGCGACCAAGAATAACAGCTGAGTAAGGTGCGCCAGTGTAGGTTCAGGCGGACTAGGGTCGTGCATTTAGTCCGGAGTTGAAAAAGTAGGCATGGGCACCCGTAGTACTACATTGTGCGTGCTTGAATTGTGTCAGTGGTTGACACCCTAGGACCTGATACACCCTAGGGTGGACCTAGCACATGTGACTACATTCCGCGATTGGGCCGTATAACACCGACACACGACGAGTAAAGCCGGTCGATTAGGATGGACTGTTGGACCCCGTATTGGGTCATTTCATGTTATTGGGTTTAGGGATCATTTCTGGACTTATACTTGACATGGATTTGGAAACTAGTATAGTTAGTGCAGTAAACTTTGTATATGCGATGCCACTCTTATCTTGTTACCTTTTATTATCATGCCAGTCCATTTATTATCTTTATGTTTAATCTCAGTTTCTCATGTCCAGTTAACTTTATTAGTTTTTATGCTGATAGTCACTAGGGCTTACCGGTCTTTTTGACTGACCCGTTTTCTTCCACCTCTTTTCTTTCGTTTCCCCCCCAAGGTTCTCAGGGAGGAAACCCTAGCTCTTAGCTTGGACTTTGCTTGCTTTCTGACAGCTCATGTATGGTTTGGTCTTGAGCTATGCTATGGCTGCACTCATGCTCTTTTTGGGGAATAATATTGGACTTATGTTGTTTTAAGTACTTTGCTTCTTTAGAACTTGATGTAATGAAATAATGACTTGGTATTTTGATGTAAGAGGTTTTGACTCTATTTTCCACGTAATGAGATTTGGTTAAATTTATATCCGATGCTTTATATACTCTGTTTAATTTATGTTCTGTCTTGTGTTATCTCTGTGCCTGTTTACTAGATAATACCCCTCCAAAACTAGTGCATTCCCTTAGTGAGTGACCCTAGCAGAGGTGGGGTGTTACAGTGTCCTACCATCCAGTCATCCATCTACTCAACCATCATCCACAAGCATCCATTGTCCTTAGAAAACTTCTAATGTTGCATGAACATATGCAAAAGTGTGTGTATATGTTCCTTATCTAATGCAAAGATCAGGTGGTCCACTGATTCAGTTGACCTCCTTAATGCGAATTATGTTAGTGCCATGAGTCCAACATGTATGCAATTTTCCTATTTGATACATATCATTCTTATATGAGTGACAACCATTCATTCATATGCAACATCCATGTGATGAGTCAATCATTTTGCATCCACAGAAATTGAAAATGCTCACACATCCATATGCAGTATGAGAGTGTATTCGAGCCGATCTAGTGCCTAGTGTGTGTATATGCATCCACGAGCAACCACTAGCAACCACTTGCATTCACTTGCAACCATCAAATATAACATGTCTCAAACACATGTTTACACCCATTAGTTTCTACCTAAAGTTCGAAGATTCGATCGATAATATATAGTCGAATGATGGAAGCGAGTACAGACAAAACAAAAACTTGGTTCCCATTAGACATTGGTTGAGAGACTAATTCCCATAAGTATCAACCCCGAAGACCAAAATCAACATCAGATTGACACCCAGAGGATTACCCTCTTTAGACAATGTCAAAACTGGAAATCTTAACCTTTTCAGAAATATCCAGATACTTACAGACTACTAGTACAGATCAGATTATCGAATGATTCTTAGAAAACTAAGCATGGGAAAATCCCACTATATCCCTCAAAAACCCAGAATGTATGCATTACAATCGACCTAATGCCTAACACAGATACCCTCAAACCCCAACCTACCACCAACAGATGAGTCGTAACCCCTATGGGGTTTGAGACTATAACCAGATCAGAAACAAGACTAGTATTAAAGTGAAGAAACTCGACTACAGAATCAGAATGCCATAATCGGAAAGAGTTCTAACTCAATAATCAGATAAGGAAACTAAAATCTCTACGGAAATTTTCCTACTTCTATCCTATCCACCAACTATGAGAGCATTCGCCTGCCTTCCCGAAGTAGGTCATGTCCTCTGTCCTTGCCCCCGTTTCTTCGGGCAGTCCCTAGTGAAGTGTCCCATCTCACCACAGTTGAAGTGAGTGTCCATCCTCTTTTCGGCAATTGTTGTTCAGATGAGTCGAGCTTCCACAAGTAAAGCACTTTTTCTCCTTCTTATCTTCAGACTTTTCATCCTTCTTTTGTGTTTCCTTTTAGCCTCCTTTGTGAACCAAGTCCATATCCATGAGTTTCTCATCCTTGGGTTGTGCACCTTAGCCAAACTCCCTCATTCTCAACTTTACTATCTGTGTGTAACACATTGACAAGTCCCTCGAAATCGGCCTTCATTGCACGGAAAATCCTACAAAGCTCAAAAGAAAATTAACCATAGGTGAGACTACTGCGGCTGCAGATGGAAGTCAGGCGCTTATTTTCCCTTTGACTGGTGTCGTAGTCTTATCGAGCCTACAGAATCATGCCGCGATGAGGTTACCTCCTTGAAAGCCGGGAGCCCCGGAGAAAGAAGGAAACAAAGATTCAAACAGAGGATCAAAAGATAGATATATGGCTTTTGGGGATTATGTTTTTCAAAAATAAGCTTTACTTTTGAAAATACTTCCTTTTAAAACCTTTTTGAAAATAGTTTTCAAAAACTTTACCCAATCTGGCTACCTTCAGCTCTGATACCAAGTGTAACACCCCACCTCCATTAACGTCACTCACAAAGGGAATACCTTAACTTTGGTGGAGCGTTTTAGTAGACAGAACAGAAATTTACAAGACGGATAAACAATACTTGAGAAATTTTAACTTTATTACAGCGGAAAACATAAATCAGTTTGATTACATCTTTACCAAAAACTCAAGTACATACATATCAGTCTTGTTCAGAAAATCATCAGAGTACAAAACTTTAAAATTATAATCCCCATAGAAGCTGCCATAAAGAGTCAAGCCATACTTTAAGCACTCTGAGTACTTCAAGCAGAAGAAATCCGGATCAAGCTAAAATATTCCCTCCTTGGAAAACCTGGGGGGGGGGGGGGGGACAGAAGAAAAGGGGCGAAAACAAGAAAGTTCAGAGATAAAGTCTGGCAAGTCCAGTGACTTTCAGCATATGAACAGATAATAATAATCATGGCATGCAAGTAAAACTGGATGAGAGATAACAGTAACAGGAGCAGCAGATGTACTTAGGTTAAACAGAAGAAACAGAATAATACTACTTTTCATTTCTCTGCACTCATACTAGTATAACAGGATTAGGTGTCACCCTAATGTCTAAACTGAAATAGAAACAGGAACAGAATAATTTCAACAGAAGAGAATGCTAGTAATGGGCCTTTACCGCCCCAACAGAAACAGACAGAAACAGAATGCTAACAATGGGCCTTTAACACCTGAACAGAAACAGACAGAATGCTAATAATAGGCCTTTACCGCCCGAATAGAAACAGACAGAAACAGAATGCTAACAATGGGCCTTTACCACCCGAACAGAAGGTACAGAAACAGATTAATCCCTACGGAAACAGAATGTAGAATTAGGTGTACACTAGTAAATGGGCCTTTACCACCCGAACAGACGGTACCACGCAGAAACAGACTGGCGTTGCCATCTAACAGAAACAGACGGTACAAACAGAAACAGACAGAACTAAGTGTACCCTAAAACCCTACCCCAAGCGATCGGCTCCCTAATACATAAATACCCTGTGTCGGCCCCACAGTAGGTGTATCACTCCCTAAAGTGACAACCAATTGGCGCAGACCTATTTACAAATGTCACGGCGTCTTACATCCTCAGAGGTAGATCGGGATCCATGCACGCACATGACCCGGTTGGAACGCACCATCAACACCCCTCGCCATTATCAGAATGAACCGCTTATAATTAGTTCAGTAAGCGTGCCTGGACCCTACCTACTGTTGGGTCAAAGTTTTGATACCAGAAAGGGTTACTGACTAATATGGGTCCCAAACAACAGATGACACAGGTAATTTCCCTCCTATCCTTGTGTCCCCAGACTAACAGATTTCAGATTAACTTGTTTACAAGTTCAGATATACAGAGTTCAGATCAACTTGTTCACTAATGAGACAAGTTTTCAGACTAACGGATCAGATATACAGATTTAACAGATTTACAGATTTGTCTAACTTTGTAATTGGGCCTATAGATTCACGAAACGGTTTTGTTAAATTCATTAGTCCAATTTGTTTAACACTATCCACCCAACACGTTTTAGACATCATATTTATCCCAGATTTGCATTAATTAAATATTAATGCACAGACCTCTCACATTAGGTCGGTAGCTTGTGGCCGCTGGATATGCCGGGCGGTTCCTGGCAGACTTCTGCCACAAGCCAGACCAAACCTCGTGTCTAAGCATATTTTAGTTATGCCTACGACCTCTCACATTAGACTGACAGTTTGCGGTCGCTGGTTAAGCCGGTTGGTTCCGGGCAGGCTTCTACTGCAAACAGAGTCTAACCTCGTGTCATAGCCAATTCATTCCAATACAGATTTTTCAGATATCAGACTAATTCTGTTTATTTAACATATTAAACTTCTGTACAAATTACGGCAGATTATTCGAGGTTCTATTAACAAGTTTTGCTCAATTTTAAGTCAAGCCTATACTTCAAATTTCAGCATTTCAGTTCCAACAGATTACATCATTCAATGGATTAAACAGATAACGGAGCTTGCAGATTAGGCTATTTAGCAGATTTAGCACATAAGGTAATTTAACATAATTAGCAGATTAGGCAATTCAATCTAATTAGCAGTTTAGGCAACAGAACTAGCAGATTAGGCAATATAACAGAACTAGCAGATTAGGCAATATAACATATTTAGTAGATTATATATATATATATCATATCTTGCCTAACCATAAATTTAGCCTAAACTCACTTGCCACATTTTCTCCTAATTAAACATTGCACAGTACAAAATATTCTCCATAAATCACGATAAATAATATGGATTATGCCAAATTATAGCCTATGATGCCAGATATCCAAAAACCCTTATTTAGGTGCATTCACATTAATAGTTATCCTATTTTTGTATGGGTCTTTACGCCTAAGTCACATATCTCTTTTTCAAGTCATGAGTTTTTACATAAAAGAATATGTCCCAAAAATCTAGATTTTTAAACTATAACATGTAGTATGTCCTCAACATGCATTATCGTTCATGCATAACATGTTGTAAATTATCTTTAAACTCTAACATCAGACCTTGATTTAAGACATGCATTATGCCCCCAAGTTTCAAGTTGTCCTATAATTCCCCTTCTCCCAAATCACAGATTATCATGCCTAGTATGAACAGATCTAGATCTAACATATGTTTATTTCTCAAATTAACTACAGATCCAGATTACAACATGTACTATGTATCACAATTAGTTTCATGTTTACGGTTAAATCTACGCCCCGAATCCCAAGTCATAAGTCCAATATATTTTATGCCTCAATCTCAAGTCATATGTTAAATATGCCACATGTCCAATTATATGCCTCAGATTTTATGTCATGTCCTCGAATCATTCTTGTCCAATTATGCATCATTCATTATTTGTCCCAAACATTTTAGCGTTCGTGCGTTAATCTCTTATGAGATTTGGCTCAGGCTCGTAGTAGCCTGGCTATATAACAGAAAGAAGAAAGAGATACAGAATAAGATAGATCTAAACAGAACATAACAGAACAGACATAACCTCAAATTCAGATTTACAATTCATGTCACAATCATAATTAACGTTTATAGCGGAAAATAATTATACTTGCCTTTCGTGGTTTTAAGAAAGGATAATAAACTAGTGTTGATGCAGAAAGGCTGAATTGTTGTTGAAGCTCTAAACTTGGATTTGAAATTTGATTAGCTTTTAATTCTATTCAGGTTGGAAGAAGATTCATCAGTCCAAGATTTGATTCCAGCAGGGTAGCGACGCCATTTTTATTTTTAATTAGAACAGAGGCAGAATATAGACAGAATGAAATGGTGTGGAGAGAATGAGGCTAGGGGCTGTTTATATAGGATTATGCGGACAATCTAGACAGAAAACGAGTCCAAATACATCAGAATGCATCAGGTTCAGAAAGTAGGTTTCGGGAGCAGGTCGACCCCCAGGTCGACACTATGGTCGACCTGGCCCTGGGTGGTCGACACTATGGTCGACCCCCTGGTCGACCTGGTCCATGGGCGGGAATTTTCCCGCCCAGCCTGTTCTGGGATTTTGAATCGAATTTGAATTAGAATTTTCGAGCTGTTTTCGATTCTGAAATTCTCTGAAACTTCGGAGGGCCATATCTCCCTCATACGGACTCCGTTTCTCAAAATTCGGACTCGTTTCCAAGAAGAATTTCGAGACGAATGCAATGGCGCAACTCGTTTCCCTTGATTCTTATTTTAAAAATTAATTATTCTCTGATTTGTTACTTATACGATCATAGAAAATATGGGGTGTTACAGATTCATTAAAACTCCACTTGGTTTTAATCTTCCCAAAAATCAATATTAATGATTGTTTAACTTGGGAAATCATATCCTGTCTTTAACTGGGTTAAAGAACTAATGTCATTTAAAACACGGTTCACTATAAACCCAAAATTACATTCCATTCCATCAGCCTTTAACCGTAAATTAGCAAGTGAACAATCCCCTAAGTATTAACCCCGAAGGCCAAAACCAGCATCAGATCAATACCCAAGAAACCATTCAACTTAACAAATCTCCAGTTAGTTTCTGATTTTCTTAACTCTGTTGGGTCTAAGAACAGTATTATTAAAGATACCATTCACGACAACCCCAAAGTCACATTCCATTTACAATGGAATCTTCATGGAAAATAAATCAATATAAACTTCCATATCCGACTAATAATATAAATGAAATAACGACAAAGCCTTTTAAATTCCAAATATATTAGTTGTCTTCCTCCACGGAAATTCACTTCGATTATTACCAAATCGAATTTCATTCCATTCCAATTTATTTTGTTAAATTGGAAAACTTTACTTTGGAAAATCTCCTTCAAATCTTAACAAAAGATTTATAAATTCCAAACCACATTTCACTATAAATTGGGTTAAAGAACGAATGTCGTTAAAACACAGTTATAATAAATATTTTTATTAAAAGATTATTATACTTTTAGAGTCCGTATGTGGCCCCGGTAAATTGAAATGTATGTTAAAATTGAATATATATAGATTTATATTTTAATTTAAACATAAACTGATCATAACAGTCGGTGGGTTTCATTTTGAGGTCGAAATAAAAAGTTACTTTTTAGAGAAATAAAATAATAAAATAATTAAATGAACCCCCATCTTCTCTTCAAAGTCAACCCTAACCCCCCTCCGTTCAAATCATTTCAGAAAGAATAAATGAAAGAAAAAAACGATTAACCCCGTCATTCACCCACCGCGCCGCCCCAGGTGATGGCCACGCCGTCGCGCAACCTCCAACGCACCCTCTCCCCTCTCGATCCCTCTCTCCTTCTGATAAGCGACAGCCACAAAACCGTGAGCCCCCCTCCCCCCGAAAATACTAATCGAAGTCCACCGCCGACACCCTCCTACGCCGTGCGCCGCCACCTACCGCCTGATCCACCGTGGAACCACTCCTCCCACTTAGTTCAGCAAAGGTAAGTTTTATTTAATATAAAAATGGTTATTTAATTTATTAGTTAAGCAAATTTCGGATTTTTAGTTAAGGAAAAGTTTATATGTTTATTAAGGAAAAGTTTATACGTTTATTAAGGAAAAGTTTATATTTTTATGAAAGAAAAATTCAATTTTTAAAGAAGAGAAAGATTAGATTTGTTTAAAACTGAAAAGACTATATTTTTAAAATACATAAAGTTATGATTTTCAACATAGTAAAGATAGGATTTTTATAATCGAAATGGCGATATAAAAATTATATTTTTAGAGTAGCAAAGATTTGCAAAGCTATGATGTTTAGTCGAATAAAAATATAATTTTTATATGATAGAAATAATAAAAATACGATTTTTATATTATAGAAGATATAAAAATAATAAAAATATGATTTTTATAATATATAGATAATAAAAATTTGATTTTTATATATGTAGTAGAGATATAAAAGTACGATTTTATATATGAAGTGACGATATAAAAATGTGATTTTTATCTTATATATAGCAAAGTAAAAATTCGATTTTTATATATATGAAGTGGTAAATAAAAATATGATTTTTATACATGAACAACGTGAAAAGGATGCGTTGGAATTTCGGACAAATCCAAACAGTATCAGAAAGAAGGAACGGAGGAGTGGAACCCAAAGTTGAGAACTCCTCACTTTTATTTTAATTTCTAGTTTGAAATATATACTAGGATGCAGACGGTGCTTAGCAGCACCCGACACCCGTTGTCCACAGACCATGGATGACATGTTTGTTTAATTGATGTGTTGTGAAAGTTGATCGTGTGAAGTGGAATGAATAAAATATTTTATAGTTAAAAATATAATTTTTAATGTGTATATAAAATAAATATTTATAAACAAATCGGACGATTTGTTTATGTACACCCATTTGACTGATATTGATTGGGACGATAAATTTTACACATCGCCCAACTGCACAAATAAAAATATGTGTTTGTTGATTTGAAACTCCACACGGGTATTGGGATGATATTTGATGTACACTAATCCTGATTGTTTAGTTGTATGTCAATCGATGGGTTGACAGACTGTGTAAGCGTTAATTATTTATATTTAATGCTTATGTAGTCATGTGGTGCACTTTGGATAATGGTTGATTATTTATCATTGCTATTATATACATGTGTTGTATAGAACCTATATAAATAACATTATATGGTAATTGAGTAGGTCTCATTCCTATAAAGAAAATAAAATATATTTCTGTGTTGAATAAACAAAATAGTCATGTGTTGACAATACTCATGTGTTGAGAAAATTCATGTGTTGAATAAAATATATACTCATGTGTTGAGAAAATTCATGTGTTGAATAAAATATATACTCATGTATTGAGAAAATTCATGCGTTGAATAAAATATATACTCATGTGTTGAATAAAAGAAAAATCATGTGTTGAAGAAAATATTCGTTTGTTGAATAGAGTAACGAAGTTATTGAAATATATAAAGCCGTGTTGATTAGATATGCGCCATTTTGACATGAACGATATCTATATCGATTTTATTCATTTTTATAATGAATATCGAAAAGGAATTGATTTCAAAATATAATATTTTGAAAATACTATTATTTATATATCGATGATACAGAATATTCAATTTTGAATTGAAATTGAATATGAAGTTGAAATCGTTTTGAAAACGAATTTAAAACGATTCATAAAATACGTTTTAAAAAGAAATCGATGAAATATATAATATATATATATATATAATGGCCTGAATAGAACGCGCCGCGCTGCGGCAGTTCGCGAATTTCGACCCTTGACTTCGAATGGACATCACGGGAGATTCGACCATCAGATTCTCCTAACACCAGAACCGTTGGGTTCGTATCGAAAAGAACTTTCTAATGAATATTAGAGATTTCAAATCAAACGGTTGGATTTGGAATTATGTCCAAATCAAATTAGGAAAAGGTCGTTGTATGTGCAGTTCGATGGCCGTTGATGGAAATCGACTGTACGGGCCTTGATAAAATTATTAAAAATAGTAATAATTTGTGTAAAATCATAAGAAATGATTTGGAAAGAATAGGGATGAAAAATTCCATATTTGAAAAGATAAAAATAGATTTTTAATGAAATGAACTAGTTTTGAACAATAATTATAATCCACTTATTTTTGAAATAAATAAACTGGATTTGAAAGGGTTTTAAAAGTAACTAGAATTTCCAATAATTGAATTGGAATGGATTTGAATTGAAATTGTCTTTGGAATATTTCGATGTTGGATTTCGTGATTAAACAGATATTGTTATGGAAATTTGAAAGATATATTTATATCGTTATTTCCAATACGATATTTGTTGGTCGTAGAATTTGATACTGAATATAAGCCGATATATTTTCTATTCAGAGCCTTGTATTTAATATCAAATGGGATTTAGGTTTGTCGTGAATGGTGTCTTCATTAACACTGTTCTTAAACCCAGTTGAGAAAAAGATTAAATCTTTTTATTTAGATTTAATGAAGTATACCAATTAAATGGTATTTAATTGGAATTGACTTTGAATTGATTTTTGGGTTTATCGTGAACGGTGTTTTAAATAACACTTGTTCTTTAACCCGATTATTAATGGAATGTGAATTGGGTTTATCGTGAACTGTGTTTTAACGACATTCGTTCTTTAACCCGATTTACAGTGAAATGTGATTTGGAATTTATAAATCTTTTGTTAAGATTTAAAGGAAATTTCCAGAGTAAAATTTTCCAATTTAATAAAATAAATTGGAATAGAATGGAATTCAATTTGGTAATAATCGAAGTGAATTTCTATGGAGGAAGACAACTAATATATCTAGAATTTAAAAGGCTCTGTCGTTATTCCATTTATATTATTAGTCAGATATGGAAGTTTATATCGATTATATATATCGATTTGTTTTCCATGAAGATTCCACTGTAAATAGAATGTGATTTTGGATTTATAGTGAACCGTGTTTTAAATGACATTGGTTCTTTAACCTAGTTAAAGATAGGATATGATTTCCCAAGTTAGACAATCATTAATCTTGATTTTTGGGGAAGATTAAAACCAAGTGGAGTTTTGATGAATCTTTAATTAGATTGAAATGATCGGGAATGGAGTATCACCAGTTTTGCTCCAGGCGATAGTTAAATCTTTAATTAGATTTGAATGTGAAATGGTTATTGAATTTACCGATAACACCGTGGTGTTAGATATAAAGTATTTCCAGTTTTACTTTATAGGATGAATAGGTTAGGATTGGGAAATTAAAACAAATGATTACTTCGGTAAGGTTCGTTAATCCCAACTAGTTTGGATAAACTATAATTTAGTTTGAATTGAGATTCAAAGGAAGATTAAAAAATAAATTTAAAGAATTTATCTTTGATAAAATTAATGGGAACATTTCCCAAAGTATAAGAATATTTGAATAAAAGAATATTCTGAATTGGAATGAGGCATATGTTGTGTTTGTGTAACACATGTTTATCATATACGCGAGTTATTCAGAAAAACCGGGTTATAAAAGAATGTTCTTTTATTCAGAATATTCTGAATAACTCGCGTATATAATAAACAAGTGTTACACAAACATAACATACGCCTCATTCCAATTCAGAATATTATTTTACCCAAATATTCTTATACTTTGGGAATTGTTCCCATTAATTTTATCAAAGATAAATTCTTTAAATTTATTCTTTAATCTTCTTTTGAATATCAATTCAAACCAAATTATGGTTTATCCAAACTAGTCGGGATTGGCGAACCTTACCGAAATAATCATTTGTTAAATTTCCCAGCCCCAAACTATTCATCCCATGAAGTAAGACTGATCATACTTCATATCTTACACCACGGTGTTATCGGTAAATTCAATTACCATTTTACGTTCAAATATAATTAAAGATTTAACTATCGCCTGGAGCAAAACTAGTGATACTCCATTCTCGATCATTTCAATCTAATTAAAGATTCATTAAAACTCCACTTGGTTTTAATCTTTCCAAAAATCAATCTTAATGATTGTTTAACTTGGGAAACCATATCCTGTCTTTAACTGGGTTAAAGAACCAATGTCATTTAAAACACGGTTCACGATAAACCCAAAATCACATTCCATTTACAATGGAATCTTCATGGAAAACAAATCGATATATATAATCGATATAAACTTCCATATCCGACTAATAATATAAATGGAATAACGACAAAGCCTTATAAATTCCAGATATATTAGTTGTCTTCCTCCACAGAAATTCACTTCAATTATTACCAAATCGAACTCCATTCCATTCCAATTTACTTTATTAAATTGGAAAACTTTACTTTGGAAAATCTCCTTTAAATCTTAACAAAAGATTTATAAATTCCAAATCACATTTCACTTTAAATCGGGTTGAAGAACGAATGTTGTTAAAACACTGTTCACGATAAACCCAATTCACATCCCATTAATTATCGGGTTAAAGAACAAGTGTTATTTACAACACCGTTCACGATAAACCCAAAAATCAATTCAAATTCAATTCCAATTAAATATCATTTAGGGTGCGTTCGCAGCAAATTTTTGACACGCTCAATTTTTCAGTGGCGTCGGACGCGTCCGACGCGAACACACTTTTCCACATTTAGATGGAACAATTTCTAAATGCTGGAAATTGCCCAGTTGGCGTCGGACGCATCGGACGCATCCGACGCATGGTGATTAATTTATCTTAACCAATTTACTAATGAAAACTTATGTAACTTGGTTGGTGTGTTTGTTAATTCCCTGGAGACCAACCAGAGTGAGAGTCCTCCTTTTATCACACTTTGGAGGTTTTTGCTGTACACAGGAGATCAACTTATGTAGCTTGGTTGTTTGTCCTTTTTTGCATGTCCTTAAGTATAGTTTTGTAAAAGTGATAGTAAAAGAAGAACGAAGAACAAATAAAAGACCAAACCAATGTTTAAGATATTTTTACACACCGTGAATCAACTATCTAATTCATTTCCCCTATTTTAAATTAGTGTTTAATTAATTCAAAACAAACAAATTAACAACTATTTACCTCTTAGTTAAAACTTAATTTTTAATTAACTCAAAACAAACAAATTAACAATTAAATACCCAGTTCAAATACCACGCTCAAATACCCCGTTCGCAGCTAAAATCACATTTCCCCTTCGCTACAGTACCACGCTCAAATGGCACGCTGAAATGCCATGCTCAAATACCCCGTTCACGTTCGTTAAGAACGCACCCTTAATTGGTATACTTCATTAAATCTAAATAATAAGATTTAGTCTTTTTCTCAACTGGGTTTAAGAACAGTGTTAATGAAGACACCACTTACGACAAACCCAAATCCCATTTGATATTAAATACAAGGCTCTGAATAGAACATATATCGGCTTATATTCAATATCAAATTCTACGACCAACAAATATCTTATTGGAACATGAAATCCAACATCGAAATATTCCAAAGGCATTTTCGATTCAAATCCATTCCAATTCAATTATTGGAAATTCTGGTTACTTTTAAAACCCTTTCAAATCCAATTTATTTATTTCAAAAATAAATGGATTATAATTCTAGTTCAAAACTAGTTCATTTCGATAAAAATCTATTTTATCTTTTCAAATATGGAATTTTTCATCCCAATTCTTTCCAAATCATTTCTTATGATTTTACAAAAATTATTACTATTTTTAATAATTTTATCAAGGCCCGTACAGTCGATTTCCATCAACGGCCATCGAACTGCACTTACAGCGACCTTTTCCAAATTTGATTTGGACATAATTCCAAATCCAACTGTTAGATTTCAAATCTCTAATATTCGTTTGAAAGATATTTTCGAAATGAACCCAATGGATCTGGTTTTAGGAGAATCTGACGGTCGGGTCTCCCGTGATGTCCATTCGAAGTCAATGGTCGAAATTCGCGAACTGCCGCAGCGCGGCACGTTCTATTCAGGCCATTATATATATTATATATATTTCATCGATTTCCTTTTAAAACGTATTTTATAAATTATTTTAAATTCGTTTTCAAAATGATTTCAACTTCATATTCAATTTCAAATCAAAATTGAATATTCCATATCATCGATATATAAATGATAGTAGTTTCAAAATATTATATTTTGAAATCAATTCCTTTTCGATATTCATTATAAAAATGAATAAAATCGATATAGATATTGTTCATGTCAATATGGCGCATATCTAGTCAACACGGCTTTATATATTTCAATAACTTCGTTATTCTATTCAACAAATGAATATTTTCTTCAACACATGAATTTTATTTTATTCAACACATTAATATATATTTTATTCAACACATGAATTTTCTCAACACATGAGTATATATTTTATTCAACACATGAATTTTCTCAACACATGAGTATTGTCAACACATGACTATTTTGTTTATTCAACACATGAATATAATTTATTTTCTAAATTGGAATGAGACCCACTCAATTACCATATAATGTTATTTATATGGTTTCTATACAACTCATGTATATAATAGCAATGATAAACAATCAACCATCATCCAAAATGCACCACATGACTGCAAAAGCATTAAATATAAAAAATTAATGCTTACACAGTCCGTCAACCCATCGATTGACATACAACTAAACAATCAGGGGTTTTGAACGGTCTTGGTCGGTTTAGCGGTCAATTCGGATCGAGCGAAATTCCTTATCGTTACAGGATTCGGCTCCGTTTGAGTTTATTTTGAAAATAATTTTATCTGAAGTGTCAGATGACTCTATGGAGTCTTCAGATTCATGTTCAGAATTTCACCAGAAGAAGTTACTTCTTTTTTCTTGAAATAATTTATTGCAGCTGAATGTTGTTCATAATATGAATAAAGTTCAGCACTTTCTGTTTCTCCATTTAATTCCTTTTCTTGAAGCATTAGAAAATCCTGATAGTAAGTTTGATTTATTTCATTAACATCAATTTTACTTTTTTCTTCTGATGTATATTTTACCATCCTTATTCTGTTTAACCAATGAATTTTTGACATGTTTTGCCCAAACCCTCCATTAAGAGTTTGTCTATACAATTTGTGTTTTAACTCTTTAACGTCTGTTTTTATTTCTTTAGGTAAATCGACCATTAAATTTTGAATACCATTTTTGGGATTCTCATGGGTAGGTATATGAATTATATGGTCATATAATTCAGAGTCCAAATTGAAATGACATTTATGTTTGTCGGGAACAATAAGCATATTTTTATCCATTTAGAAAAGCCTTTCGAGCATAATTCAGTTATAAGCTTTCAGAATTTTCTATATAAAATCTTTGTAACAATAAATGCTTAATCCTTACTTTTAGTAAAATTAGTTTTGACCCTAAGTTAAGCGGCTAGACACGATACCTCAATTCAGTTTTATAACAAACCGTGGATTTATGGTTGGGTTAAGCCTCGAACTAAGATAACCACAAGCTTATATCGTCGCTTCACCTAATTAGAGCACAACAATGGTTCGTTTCCTACACCTTGTGTAATAATTTGACTAGAAAGTTCAGATTATGATTTATAATTTTCAAAGAAATATTTATATAGAAAAACTTATACTCATAACCTAATTATGTCCAAAAGAATATGTTTAAGCTGACATATCTGGAAAATGTTCAGAAAACACTGTAGCAAAGTTCGTACTTTAGCAAATAGTAATTTTTTCTTTTTCAATTTTTTTTATGAACTAAATAATAACTGATACGAAAATTAGAAAAATAAAATCAATGAATCATACCTACTAGCATCCAGGCTCTGATACCAGATTGAAGCAGCTAGAACACCAGATTGAAGCATATAGAACATAAATCAAACTTCCACTTAATATTATTACAAACTGATAAAATACAACTTAATATTACAGAGCACACGAAATATTAAAAGATAATTATTACAGAGAAACTGAGAATCTTCTTTTCGAACCCCCATCTACTGATTTCTTATGCTCCCTTTATACTTGAGTTCTCTGCTTCTCCCTAGTAGTAGGTTTAACACGTCTCCTTTTGTAGGATCCATCTGTTAATTATTAGAAGAGAAGGTTTCCTCAATTATGTGTGTCTTTTGCTACGTGTCTAAAACTTCTGGATATGTGTCCAAGTCTAAAACAGTAGGATAATGTGTAGGTAGGATAACGTGTCTGAAAGGTAATAATGTGTCGGTAGAATTGATTGAAAAAGTGGTTTTAGGTCCACCATGCTTCTGATTAATCTTGTAGGTCAAGATTGGCCATTGATTCGTCATCAAACGGGTACGTGCCTAAAGTATCTCTCATTACAGAATCTTGTCTGCTTCTTTCCTTTTCGACTTGTTCTTCAAAATATAGTTCTTGAGCCATTGTTCCTATTGGTCCAACACTGAGAGTGTCTAGAAACCTTTGTACTTTGATGATTCTGTCTGTAGACGGTTCGAATTCAGACAAATAGTCCAACACTGAACTGAAATCTTACAACCTATCCTGGCATACAGAAAGACTAAATCGAAACTGAAATCTTACAAGGTGAAGAGTTCTGGATATGTCTTCCTAATGCTCTCCTCTGTCTCCCAAGTACAGTCATTCTCATCCTCATCCCACTGAACTTTGACTAGATTCACCGCATTCCTTCGAAGTTGCTTCGTATCGTTCCCAACAATACGCGTAGGCTTGCGGTTCCCAACCGCCTCGGGTTCAACTTCGATATCATCCAACTGATCAGGTGAAATAGTCACACATGGGTCATGTATGAACTTCCTTAACTGGGAAACATGAAATACGTTATGAACTCCTGCCATCTTTTCTGATAATTCAACTTTATATGCCAAATTCCCAATTTGCTCAAGAACTGGGAATGGACCAACAAATCTTGGTGCTAACTTGTCTCTCCTGCCAAATCGTATCATGCTTTTCAACGGAGAAATCTTGACAAACACCAAGTCGCCAATGGAGAACTTTAATACTCTTCTCCTCTTATCAGCATAACTTTTCTGCCTATCTTGGGCAGCCTTCATTCGCTGTTGGACAAACCTTAATCTTAGCTGAAGTTTCTCTTATCACATCTGGTCCTAGCACAAACTTCTCACCAGTTTCTAACCAACACGATGGTGAGTTGCACGGTCTTCCGTACAAAGCTTTAAATGGAGCCATACCAATACTGGATTGATAACTGTTATTATAGGCAAACTCTACTAGATGCAGATGGTCATCCCATAATCCACCAAAATCCAATACACAAACTCTCAAGAGATCTTCTAATATACGATTCACCTTCTCTGTCTGTCCGTCGGTTTGAGGATGATACGCGGTACTGAGATGTAATTCTGATCCTAACGCCTCTTGTAAGCTCTTCAAAATCCGCTAATGAACAACGGATCTCGGTCACTCACAATGGCTTTGGGTATTCCATGAAATCTCACTACCCACTTTACATATAGTTCAACTAACTTAACTGCCGTCCTGTTTGACTTGACGGGTATAAACCTTGCACTCTTAGTCAATCGGTCCACAATCACCCAAATGCTATCATGGCCCGATCTAGTCCTTGGTAACCCATCAACGAAATCCATTGAGACTTGTTCCCATTTCCATTCAGGAATCTCTAATGATTGCAACAACCCACTAGGCTTCTTTTGCTCAGCTTTAACTAGCTAGCAATTCATGCATTTGGATATAAACTTCCCAACGTCTCTTTTCATCAATTCCCAGTAGTAGGTCTGCTTCATGTCTCGGTACATCTTGTTACCACTGGGATGTATAGTCAGTTTTTAGTGATGACATTCTCTAAGCACTTCATCTCTCAATCCATTGACATTGGGTACAACTAGTCTTCCATCTTTTCTATGACATCCATCTCGATCAAGCCCATACTTGTTCATCCCTTCGTCGATTCCCATCTCTAACTTTGAGATGATTTCTAATAGGTTAAGTTCGTTCCTCTGACTGGAACCAATCTGCTCAATCAAAGTGGGTCTGACCGTCAAACTTGCTAACATTTCTGGATCCAATTCGCACTTTGGTCCGAAATCGTACCCCACGATGTACTCCAGTTGCTTCCATTCTAGAAACATAGCCCCTAAATTGGCATGTCTTCTACTCAATGCATCAGCCACCGCAATGCCCTTTCTTGGTGTATACGCGATGTCGAAATCATAGGAAGCCAAAAATTCTAACCATCTTTGCTGTCGGAGATTTAGATCCTTCTGAGAGAAGAGATACTTTAACGATTTATGATCGGTAAGCAACTCGAATCTTTCTCCCAAGAGATAATGTCTCCACATCTTCAATGCGAACACGATCGCTGCCAATTCCAAATCATAGGTAGGATATCTTTTCTCATGCGGTTTCAGTTGCCGACTTGCATAAGCTACAACCCTACCTCCTTGCAGCAATACAGCACCTAGTCCGGTACCACATGCATCAGTGTATACCGCCATCTCTTCATTTCCCTTAGGAATGACTAACAATGGTGCACATGTCAACTTGTCCTTTAGACTCTTGAATGCATTCTCACACTTCTCGTCCCAGACGAAAGCTTGATTCTTCTTGGTCAATTGAGTCAACGGTGTTGCTATCTTGGAGAAGTTTTGGATAAACTTACGATAATATCCAGCTAATCCCAAGAAACTTTTAATGTCTGTTGCACTCTTGGGCGTAGACCAATCTTGTACCGTAGCCACCTTCGCAGGATCCACGGCAATACCATTCTCTGAAACAACATGGCCCAAGAATCTCACTTCCCTCCTCTAGAAGTGACACTTAGAGAACTTTGCTTTCAACTCGTGTTTTCTCAGCACCTCCCTCACTATTCTCAAATGTTCCTTATGTTCTTCCTCTGTCCTCGATTAAAAAAGTATATCGTCCACGAACACAAGAACAAACTTATTCAACTGGTCTCTGAATACCCTATTCATAAGATCCACAAAATATGCTGGCGCATTGGTCAACCCAAATGGCATGACCAACCACTCATAAAATCTAGACGGCATCCGAAATGCCGTTTTAGCTATACTCTCAGCTTCCACTCTAAGCTGATGAAAACCTGTCGCGAGATCCAACTGAGAGAATACTCTTATGCCACTCAACAGATCAAACAAATCATCTATTAGCAGTAGAGGATACTTATTCTTCCTCGTCACCTTATTCAGCTCGCGGTAGTCCACACACAATCGAAGTGAACTATCTGCCTTGGTAGCAAACACAACTGGTGCTCCCCACTCAGAAACACTTCTTCTGATAAATCCCTTCTTCAAAAGATCTCTTACTTGCACCCCGAGCTCTCGCTGCTCCCTTGGTGCCATACGACGAAGTGGCATCACTATAGGTCTGGCATCTTTCATTAAATCAATACGGAACTTAATCTCTAGGTGTGGTGGAAGCCCGGTCACTTCCTCGAAGACGTCCGGATACTGGCCAACCACGGGCAAACCTGACAACTCATCATGCGGGATGTCGAGGGAATTTAGAAAACTAGCCATTACCCCCATCACTGGGTAGACCACCAAACACTACCCTTTGCCTATCATCCGCTCCAACTGTCACCAAAAAGCCCTCACAGTGTAGCACTACCCCATATCTTTGGAGCCAATCGACTCCCAAAATAATGCAAAACCCAGTAAAGCCCAAAACAAAGCAGTCACAAACAAACATGCATCCATGGCTCGATAAGACCACATTACGACAAATCATGCTAAGGTTAGTCGAACCACCAATCGGGTTCGTCACTACTAAAGGTATATCGACTATCTCGGGTTCCAATCCTAACTTATCTACCTAGTCACTAGATATGAAAGAACTGGAAGCCCCGGTATCAAAGAAAACTCTAACAGGAACATCATAAACAGAAAGTATACCTTGAATAACAACATTCTTTCCTTTCTCCGCCGCGGTTGGGGCATTCAACGAAGAAGGAACAACATTAAGGGCATATGCTTTCACCATCTGCTTTTCTTTAGGGGGTTGCGGACACTTGTCCTTGTGATGTCCCACTTGGCCACAGTTGAAGCACTTCCTATCTGCTGGCTTTGCTCGACAATTACTAACATAGTGGCCCTTCTTGCCACAGCTAAAGCACTCAACATCTTTCTTCTTCTTCTGGCCATCCTTATTCTGATTCTTCTTCCTCTTATTCTGAGGACCCACTCTTGCCTCCACCGCTTGCTTGCGGTTTTGGCTCCTCTGCAGATGCGACCTCAGTCTTCGACTTAGGGTAAAGACTTTCCGATCTTAAAGCTTTCCCCACAATCGATTCAAATGTCTCATCGATGTGGTTAATAAGTCTTTCCCCCAAGCATCCATCCAAGCTGGTTATGAACTTCTCGTTCTTCTTCTTGGTAGTATCTATTAGGGATAACCCATATTTCGACAAAGTGTCGAATTCGGCAATATACAGATCTGCCATTCTGCTTGAGTTCCAAGAATTTATTAAACAACACTGACTTCGGAGCAGCTGGAATGAACTTATTGCTAAAGCGAACCTTAAACTGATCCCAAGTAATCTGATCTTCAGGAGTAGCTGCCTTTATAGCATTCCACTAATTCATTGCCCGTCCTTGCAGCTGACGGGATGTTAGCCTTCTCTTCATCGCATCCTCGATACCCAAGTCTTCGAAGATATGCTTGCAGATATCCAACCAGTCCTGAACATCCGTAGCTGACTCCGTTCCGTGGAACGGCTTCCCACCAAGACTGGTATAATCCTTGTTCAGCTTGGCAAAATCGGCCCTAGGCGCCTGCACTACTGGACCACCACCATTACCGGCATTAGGAGCTGCCCTATAAACATCTCTAAGCATCTCCCTCATGAGGTCAGTAAGCATCGTCCTCATATCAGCAGCATTCTCATTATTGGCTCCTCTACCAGCATCCCTTGCGTATCGGCTCATCGTTCAATCTGTAAAGAGAAACGATTAACCATCCTCTTTGTGGTGTCAGTGCAGTGCGATTTCATCCTTAGCTATACTAATAGTATATATATAGCTTTTAAAAACCAAAATAATCACAAATACGCGCTCTCATATACGTATTATCTCTCCTTGGTGTCTTTCCCTAGGTTAACTACGCAACCTAGAGCTCTGATACCAAGTGTGACAGCCCGCCCCGCACCAGCCGACATTTCCAATGAAAGTACGTTGTACCGATGTCTAACCGGCACGGGACGGTCGCCAAAGAAAAGGGAAAAGAAGAGAACATACTGGAGAACTAACAAAGAACCTGTAGAATGTCTCACAGCGCAAAGAATAAAATATAATATCACATACTAGACATAAAATAGGCGAGACAGTGCATAAGCTGAAAACTAAAACTACACATCATAGCAATGGAAATCCAAATACAGCTTATGTTCCACATCACCATTATTACAACTTTTCAAACTGTCTCTAAGCAAAGCAAAGGAAAACGTACACTACTAATGCCCAAAGTAGTGACCCGCAGCGACACATGGAGAATATATATATATATATATATATATATATATATATATATATATATATATATATCATACGTGGAAGCCTTCTGCTCGTTTCCGGTACAACTACTCATGCATCACCAGCTAACCTATCTCTAGTCTGCTCGTGAGAGCACCCAGAGTAATAAGAAGAGACATAAAACTCTGGGTCAGACAAAAAGTCTGGTATGAGCGATAAGCAGCAAAACAGAACAATAACATGTATACTAAACCATACTTGAACCTGTACCTGCAACTAAAGATTTAGCACTACATATCGTACAATACTCTAAGGTGCCACTAAACATGGTATAAAGATAACGGGGGAGGGGGTGTGCTTGTCATAATGAAGGCAAACAATCAAAAATAGCAACCATCCTCACATCTCTCACTCAGTGCGTAAAACATACGATGTCCACCACTCTTAACCACTAGACCCATCGAAGTAGTGACGGAGTTCGACTTGTACGACTGCTGCTACCACCAAGATTACACTACGGAGTCATTACCAAATCTTTATAAATGACCCCGCTTCATTGGTCTGTAACCCATTAGTCATACCTGGACCACTGTGGTCCTGAATCCGTTCACGTACCCCCTACACATAGTGATCCAAAGTTATAGACATCGAAAACCCCTTAGCACACGTCCCGTAGCAAAGCCCTACTCATGAAGTCGACTCGTTGGTTCCCAACTGGATCCTGAGTACAACTTCCCATTTGGACTACCTTTGCATCTCGGGTTTTGGTCATCATCCCCGGATCGGTTCAGTTCTTGCTCTTCACTTCAGGTTGTACTTTCAGCTCGGTTCGTGATTCATGCCTCAAGCCCAATGCCTTGGTTCAGTCCGCAGTCGTTAACATCATTCGGATCGGGTCGAGCTCCCTCCATCGGATCGGGTCGTGGTGCTTCAAGCTGGATCGCGGCATCACACTGGCTCGGGTTGGGTCATGTGTCCTTCCATCAGATCGGGTCGAGCTCCCTCCATCGGATCGGGTCGTGCTCCCCCCATCGCATCGGGTCGTGCTGCTCCAAGCTGGATCGCGATGCAGGGCTCGTGGCCCACCTCAGTATAGGAGATCAGTTCGTGGATGCATACTCGCGGCGGCTCGTGTAGATGGTATCACGACCGGGTCGGGTTCGGAAAGGGCGATCCGATCCGGTTGCTAGCCAATTTCCTACAGTTCTTCCAGCGATTGGTTTATGCCATACGATGACGTTTTCACAATTCTAACTTTTATAATCAATCACAAAGCATACTATACAGTCATAGAAACATATAGAACTGACCACAAACACCAAAAAACCAATTTGATAGGTTAAAACGGATCAAACATAGCCAAAACCTCATATTTTCTCTTAAGCATGTTTAAGCAAATCTAATGATAGGATTAACAAAACTTAACCAAATTAACCCAGGTTTATAACAAAGGTCTAAAACATCATTTTGAATTTTATAAATATTTTTTCCAGATTTTTAACATGTATAATTTCACTAATTATCACTAATTACCCCTTAATTAACCATAATTAGTAAGGAGCTGTGCAAATCACTCACTTTGCCACAAATAAACTTTAGATCTGAAATGATTCTCTGTTTGGGCGCGAATACCAACGCAACACAGCAGCTATACCTCGATTCTTGTGTTAATCCTCTTTGATTTGATGTAGATTTGGCGTAATTAGCGATTAGAAGGTGATTTGGGGTGTTTTAGCTAGTGGAGGCCAATACTAGGGTTCCAAAATGAAAGTGGCGGCTGTGAAAGTGTCTAAAGAAATGTTTTCTAACCCTAATCAGCCCCTATATACCTCTAATCCCGAAATACCCCAATGGGCCTAGCTGTTAATCACCTGGTTAAGCCCAATTAAGCTATCTTTCACCATCTGAAACTTGTTTCAGCCATATCTCCCAAAAGGTGAGCCCGTTTGTCTAATGTGACAACTCTACGGAATTGTAAACCATCATCCGGATCTAATATAAGGGTTTTCAGGTCAAAAATCCTTTCCAATCAAAATTTATAGCCGAAACAAGATTAGCTAGGGGCAAAATGGTTATTTAAAAATTGGAAAAAATCATGAACATGGGAAATGACCCCAATAGTCGTCTCCCAAAGTTACATGACCATACAACTTCGCATGTGAAAGAAATAAATATTCTACGATCCTTCGATGCGTAGAATGTGGGTCGTTAATGTTCTTTATGTTCTTCAACACTATTAGAAAAAACTAAAATGTCATCTATATACACCAGCGTAAAAGGCAAATGTCCAAACATAGAATTCATCCATTTTTGAAATACTTGAGGCGCATTTTTTAATCCAAAAGGCATAACTAGCCATTCAAAATGTCCTTGAGGACAACTGAACGCTGTTAATTCGATAGATTGTTTATCAGAATGTTTTAATTGCCAAAATCCAGATTTAGCGTCAAATTTACTATAATATTTTGCTCCTTGTATTTGCTTAGTTAAATGTTCAGCGGATGGAATAAAATACCCATCAAATTTGGTATGACTATTAAGTTTTCTATAGTTTATTACCATTCTCGCTTTTCCTCTTTTTATCTCAGCATGATTTCTAACTAAGAATGCTGGAGATGAATGAGTACTAAAACTCTTTTGTGTAAGTTTTAAATCTAGAAGATCCTTTATTTGCTTTGCAAATTCTTCTTTATCCGTAGGTGAAACCATAATGTTGTTCACCCGAACCTTGACATCTTTATATTGTTCCATTAATTCAATTATGCAATACCTTGGTGCTTTATCAAACCATTTTAATGGATTTTCTGAATACAAAGGTTCAAGCATATTATGAATTAATTTCTCAAATTCATTAGATGTTTTTATGTTATAAGTGCAAACTTTTGATTGTACTAACATTGGAATTTTTATATTTTCTATCAGAGTTATAGGGTTACCACCACGCTGTGCTGCTGGTAAATAATGGGCTGCAATTGCTGCAGGTAAAGGAACTCTTGGAATCCAGGCTCCATCAAATTCAAAGTAGTGTTTATCAAAAGGAGGAAAACGACGAAGATTGTCCATTCCAAGAATACAATCAACGCCAAATTCTTTTGGAAGTAAAGCAAAATCAAAATTATAAATTTTGTTGTTTCCATGCATATCAGGTATTTGTACCTTAAGTTTTTTGACTTTGTGATTTACAGGAACTTCTCTTCCCATAAAATCATTTAGCATACCTTTTTTGTCTAAAAATACCCAAAATTGTTGGGGAATAAATATTTCTTATAATAGACTAGCTTATGCACCAGAATCTAGTAAAGCATGTATTGTGAATTCCTGATAATCAGGAATACATATTGTTAATGGAAGATATATATGTAATTGAGCTTTCTTTTTAAGATCAAGATGTCTAATCATAATGTTTTATATTCTCAAGGGGAACCTTTATCACCATTCGGTTAGGTTCTTAGAATGTCAGTTGTTAGTTCAACTTCAGATAAAGATAGCGATCTTCTTGGTTTATCCGATATTGAATCTTCTTTATTCTTTTTTACTATCGTGGAAATAGTATTTCCTGAAGCAACAAAATACTCTATAGGTATTTGTACTTTCGGTCTAAGAGATTTTATCAAAACTTGAATTCCATTATCAAATTTTAAGTGTCTCATATCTACTAATCTAGGTTGAATTATTTTTCCCGTTCCAACCTCGAATAATTTTACGAATTGTTTCGGAGTAATAGATTTAAATGTAGCTGTATCATTTAAAGCCATACAATGTTCCCATTGAATTCCTAAAACCTTAGAGCCCGCTAATAGCTCAATATTTTGTAAATTTACTGATAAAGTACATGCTTTCTCAATATTTTTTTCTTCAAGGCTTATACAAAACTCAGGATGTATATTTACTCCAAATAATCTATTTGCTAAATTAGATTTAGCTCCCCCTATGTTACTATTTAAAGGATTGTTAATTGTTCTTTCATCGATACATACTATCATAATAGGAGTGTCTATTCCGGATCTAAAAAGAGCTGTAATTTTTAATTGTATCAATCCTATATGTAAATATCTCGTTTTAGGATATTTTTCCTTTAATCTTTCTATTTTGTTTTTGTTTAGAAGACTTATAGAAGTAAAATCTTCATCTCCTTTTAGCTTAACATTTCCTTTCCTTCGTTCAAATACATAAGTATGTCGATTAAGGAATCAAGATTTAAGGGTTATAGGTTTATAAATTTCCCTTTTATCTGATCTTGGAATTGCCTCTTTTAATTTTTCAAGTTCTTCATCTTTAATAATAAATTGTTCTCCTTCACAATCTTGAATTTGTGAATCTGATGTTTCTTCTGATGAAATTGTATTCATGTATATTCTGTATTCACGATATGTTTCAGTTTCATTATTTCGTGAAGAATGAGATGTAGAGCCTCCCAATGGGGTAACTGTATAATAGTCATATATTTCTTCCTTTATAATAGGAAGATCTTCATATTTATGAATGACTAAAAGTTCAACTGGGTCTCCCTAATCTATAATATAATCTTTATTTTCCAAAATAGTACTTTTGAATTATATAGTAGCATTATTTTTGGAAAGAGGTTAAATTAAACCATGTGTTATAAAAATATTTTCTTTTGTATGTTTAGGAATATTATATATTTTTCCATAGTATCCCAAAGGAATTTTTATTAATAAGTCCAGAAAGACTTCTGTAGTATAATATCTTCTTAAAGCAATATTTTTTGCTGCATATAAAGTATATCCAGGAGAATTTATTCTCTCCTTTTTAGGGAGGATTGCATATATTGTTAATGGTATTATTTTTATTTGATTATGTGTTTGATTTATAATTATCATGTTTACTTTGAAGTTTCCAAAATCATCAATGACATCATCAATTTCTTCAGTAGTATCTGAATAAAATGATTCAATTTCATATATAGAAGAATTGGCATCACTTGATATATCCTCAATAGTGCCAACATGAATACCGTATTCTTCAATATTTGATATTATAATATTTTTAACATTTGCAGGGCATTCATTAGCGTAATGTCCTTCTTGGTTGCATTTAAAACATTTGCAACCCTTTTTAAAGTTTTTCTTCTTAATAAATTTTTTCTTTGAAAATTTATTGTTTCTATGATTTTTTTTCTTCTTATATTCAGGTTTCCATTTTCTTCGAGTAATTTTGTATTTAGGCTTCATTTTCCTATTAAAGTTATTGAACCACTTTTCATATTTAAGTTGACATCCAAACTGTGCATTAATGTCTTCTGAGTATTTTTTACAGCAATCAAATCCTATTTTATAATGTTTGATTTTATTTTTCATTTCTTTTTTAGCACTAGTCTATTCACAAACTCTTTCCATTGTTTCCATGCATGCATTCTTTAAGAGGCCCGTGGCATGATTTTCATCAGTATTACTTTGTCTTAGAAAGTTATATCTTTCTTGGATCATATCATTCCATGGATATGGTAATTTTGTAAAAAAGCCTTTAATCCAAAAGATCTTTTGATCAAAATTCTTTAAATGAAAAAGTAATCCAATATCACATAAACTTATCTTTAGTAATTGTTTCTCATAGTCAATATCATCAAGAAAAGTTTCTCCAGTAAAATCTGCAAGTAATAACTTGCACAAATCTCCTAGAGCATCTTGTTTATTTTGATTATTTTTAATAGCCTGTAATTGAGTTGAATTTGTTTGTTCTAGATTTATTAACCAAGCCAAAGCATCTCCTTCCCAATAACTTGTTGCATAGTTTATAAATTTTGGAATATATAATTGGGGAGGTAATAAATATATTGTTCTGGAAATATGTTGAAGCCAAGTTAGTATATACTTTCGAAACTTTTTATGTGGAATTTTATCGATATTTAAAGTAAGTGTATCTTTTGGTTGATCATTGTAAAAGTTCTTTAAGCGTTTGCGAGAAGAATGATACTTAATCCAGTCAGATCTAGTACCATGTCTTAGCATTTGTGGATAGGGATCCTCGGCCGTATTTTCATATGTATTTTCATCCTGTTCTCCCATTACTATATCTGGGTTTGGTACATCAACCCTAGACGCTCCTTCAGGTGCGGGAAGCATCATTGTTGATCTACTGGATTCGGCTCCGTTTGTGTTTATTTTGAAAATAATTTTATCTGAAGTGTCAGATGACTCTATGGAGTCTTCAGATTCATGTTCAGAATCTTCACCAGAAAAAGTTTCCTCTTTTTTCTTGAAATAATTTATTGCAGCTGAATGTTGTTCATAATATGAATAAAGTTCAGCACTTTCTGTTTCTCCGTTTAATTCCATTTCTTGAAGCTTTAGAAAATCCTGATAGTAAGTTTGATTTATTTCATTAACATCAATTTTATTTTTTTCTTCTGACGTATATTTTACCATCCTTATTCTGTTTAACCAATGAATTTTTGACGTGTTTTGCCCAAACCCTCCATTAAGAGTTTGTCTATACAATTCGTGTTTTAACTCTTTAACGTCTGTTTTTATTTCTTTAGGTAAATCGACCATTAAATTTTGAATACCATTTTTGGGATTCTCATGGGTAGGTATATGAATTATATGGTCATATAATTCAGAGTCCAAATTGAAATGACATTTATGTTTGTCAGGAACAATAAGCATATTTTTATCCATTTAGAAAAGCCTTTCGAACATAATTGAGTTATAAGCTTTCAGAATTTTCTATATAAAATCTTTGTAACAATAAATGCTTAATCCTTACTTTTAGTAAAATTAGTTTTGACCCTAAATTAAGCGGCTAGACACAATACCCCAATTCAGTTTTATAACAAACCGTGGATTTATTGTTGGGTTAAGCCTCGAACTAAGATAACCACAAGCTTATATCATCGCTTCACCTAATTAGAGCACAGCAATGGTTCGTTTCCTACACCTTGTGTAATAATTTTACTAGAAAGTTCAGATTATGATTTATAATTTTCAAAGAAATATTTATATAGAAAAACTTATACTCATAACCTAATTATGTCCAAAAGAATATGTTTAAGCTAACATATCTGGAAAATGTTCAGAAAACGCTGTAGCAAAGTTCGTACTTTAGCAAATAGTAATTTTTTCTTTTTCAAATTTTTTTTATGAACTAAATAATAACTGATATGAAAATTAGAAAAATAAAATCAATGAATCAAACCTACTAGCATCCATTCTCTGATACCAGATTGAAGCAGCTAGAACCCCAGAATGAAGCATATAGAACATAAATCAAGCTTCCACTTAATACTATTACAAACTGATAAAATACAACTTAATATTACAAAGCACTCGAAATATTAAAAGATAATTATTACAGAGAAAATGAGAATCTTCTTTTCGAACCCCCTTCTACTGATTTCTTATGCTCCCTTTATACTTGAGTTCTCTGCTTCTCCCTAGTAGTAGGTTTAACACGTCTCCTTTTGTAGGATCCATCTGTTAATTATTAGAAGAGGAGGTGTCCTCAATTATGTGTGTCTTTTGCTACGTGTCTAAAACTTCTGGATATGTGTCCAAGTCTAAAACAGTAGGATAATGTGTAGGTAGGATAACGTGTCTGAAATGTAATAATGTGTCCATAGAATTGATTGAAAAAGTGGTTTTAGGTCCACCATGCTTCTGATTATTCTTGTAGGTCAAGATTGGCCATTGATTCGTCATCAAACGGGTACGTGCGTAAAGTATCTCTAATTACAGAATATTTTTTGCTTCTTTCCTTTTCGACTTATTCTTCAAAATAAAGTTCTTGAGCCATTGTTCCTATTGGTCCAACACTGCGAGTTTCTAGAAACCTTTGTACTTTGATGATTCTGTCTGTAGACGGTTCGAATTCAAACAAATATTTGGACACTAGAACTATATTTCCTTCAGTAACTTAGTGTACTCCAATTTCTGCTTTGTTAATAGCTTCAGTGAAGAATTCTTCAGCAGCTTTGATTCTCTCTTCGCTTTCATTGAAATCCTTTCTGCAGAATTTGATTGTATCGTATTGTGGTCTGTCTATAACCCTATGGATTTCCCATAATTGAATGGAAGGGAATAGACGAATATACTGTCTTTCTTCCCAAATGCTCCATATTCAGAACATGAACATAGTAAAAAACCTGCTTGAGTACTTAGCAAGCTTCTCTTTGCATATATCTGGAATACAATCTGCATATTCTTCAGGGTGGATTGTATTGACATAGATTTCATGAACTAATCCCTTTCTAGTTTGCCTTTTGTATCTTTGAATTTCCAAAAAGCATTCGAGTAACCTTGGTCTTCTATTGTTGTTAAGTATTAACTCTTCTTTGTCTAAAAGAGTTATTAGTTCAGTGTCATCTAGTTTTTTTAAGAACAACAGAAATTGGTTTTCTTCAATTAGTTGTTGCTGGTACAAGGATATCATGTCTTGTACTGTCATTTCAACCTCGAGTTCTTTAATTTTTGTATTATCAATTCCGTAGAGTTTAAGTAATTCAAGAAAATCTTGAATTCTCAAATTCATAAGATCTGAAGTTTGCATTTGTGCAAATATGGTTTTTAATTCACTTTGAGCAGCTGAATTATCTGTGAAGAACTCTGCTTCTTTTGAATTTAGTGCCTCTGACCTGGAAGTACTAGAGTATAAAGATAGTCTTTGTACTATCTTTTGTGTCTGTTAAATTTTTTTATCCTTTTGGGATATAGTACTTTTTAATCCCAAATATTTTTTCTCTAGTTGTGTCAACCAGTAATTTGCAGCTCTATGGTCAGATAACTGTATTGCTATAAAGCAACCATAAAAGTTTTCACACAGACCTGGATTAGATTCTCTCATTTCTTGATTATACCAGTCCTTTATGACTGCAGAGGTATAAGGCTTTGGTACTCCTGTGGGAGTAGTAGCTTTCCCTTTGTTCATTGGAACAAATTTCTGACTCCAGTGGAAGTCGTAGTTTTGGCTTTATTTTTTGCCATTAGTTTACTCTGTTTGACTTTTTCATCGTCTTCTTCATTGGGAGAGATTGTTTGAGAAGAAGAAGCTTCTCCAGATTTTTCTTTTTTAGAAGACTTGGTTTGCTGAAAATTTTCTTGTCTTTTCATGTTTTCTAGCAATTCTTTTATCCTTTTAAGATCTTCTTCATCCATCTCGTAATCTGGTAATAAGTTCGGCTGCAAAATTAGTATAGCTCGGAATGTATTTAACATCATAATTATAGATTTCTAAATACATTGTTAGTCTTATTCCAGATTGAAGCAGCTAGAACACCATATTGAAGCAGATAAAACAGAAATCAAGCTTCCACTTAATAATATTACAAACTGATAAAATACAACTTAATATTACAAAGCACTCGAAATATTAAAAGAGAATTGTTATAGAGAAACTGAGAATCTTCTTTTTGAACTACCTTCTACTGATTTCTTATGCTCCCTTTATACTTAAGTTCTCTGCTTCTCCCTAGTAGTAGGTTTAATATGTCTCCTTTTGTAGGATCCATCTGTTAATTATTAAAAGAGGAGGTGTCCTCAATTATGTGTGTCTTTTGCTACGTGTCTAAAACTTATGGATAAGTGTCCAAGTCTAAAACAGTAGGATAATGTGTAGGTAGGATAACGTGTCTGAAAGGTGATAGTGTGTCCGTAGAATTGATTGAAAAAGTGGTTTTAGGTCCACCATGCTTTTGATTAATCTTGTAAGTCAAGATTTGCCATTGATTCGTCATCAAACGGGTACGTGCCTAAAGTATCTCTCATTATAGAATCTTGTCTGCTTCTTTCCTTTTTGACTTGTTCTTCAAAATATAGTTCTTGAGCCATTGTTCCTATTGGTCCAACACTGAGAGTGTCTAGAAACCTTTGTACTTTGATGATTCTGTCTTTAGACGGTTCAAATTCAGACAAATAGTCGAACACTAGAACTGTCTTTCTTCCCAAATGTTCCATATTCAGAACATGAACATAGTAAAAAAAACTGCTTGAGTACTAAGCAAGCTTCTCTTTTCATATATCTGGAATACAATCTGCATATTCTTCAGGGTGGCTTGTATTGACATAGATTTCATGAACTAATCCCTTTCTGATATGCCTTTTGTATCTTTGAATTTCTGAAAAGCATGCGAGTAACCTTGGTCTTCTATTGCTGTTAAGTATTAACTCTTCTTTTTCTAAAAGAGTTATTAGTTCAGTGTCTTCTAGTTGTTTGAAGAACAACAGAAATTGTTTTTCTTCAATTAGTTGTTGCTGGTACAAGGATATCATGTCTTATATTGTCATTTCAGCCTCGAGTTCTTTAGTTTTTGTATTATCAATTCCGTAGAGTTTAAGTAATTCAAGAAAATCTTGAATTCTCATATTCACAAGATCTGAAGTTTGCATTTGTGCAAATATGGTTTTCAATTCACTTTGAGCAGCAGTATTATTTGTGAACAACTCTGCTTCTTTTGAATTTAGTGCCTTTGACCTGGAAGTACTAGAGTATAAAGATAGTCTTTGTACTATCTTTTGTATGTCTTGAATTTTTTTATCCTTTTGGGATAAATTACTTTTTAATCCCAAATATTTTTCTCTAGTTGTGTCAACCAGTAATTTGCAGCTCTATGGTCAGATGACTGTATTGCTTTAAAGCAACCATTAAAGTTTTCATATAGACCTGGATTAGATTCTCTCATTTCTTGATTATACCAGTCCTTTATGACCACAGAGGTATAAGGCTTTGGTACACCTGTGGGAGCAGTAGCTTTCCCTTTGTTCATTGGAACAAATTTCTAGACTCCAGTGGAAGTCGTAGTTTTGGCTTTATCTGTTGCCATTGTGTAGTGACCCGAAAATCCGGTCCAATTTGAGCTGACTAAATAACACAAGTCCAACCCCAAATTGCACTGGAAATTCAAGAAACTAATAGAAAGAAGATAGAGGGTGAGGATAGATAAGATAGAAACTTAGAATAGAAGAAGAAGAAGACCACAACAACATCATCAGAGTAACACGAATCTCACAGCGGAACGAATAAAATATAACATAACTTTTGAAATACAAAGTTATAACTGTTTATACATACCATTTTCAGAGTACAACATATAACATCACAGCGGAATAAATAATAGCTATCGACTGCTGAAGCCTCCTACTCCAAGCTCTCCAAGTGCATCTGTAAATCCCGACTACTTGACTGCCCGTACAAATTTAGGCACCCAAGAGTTTAGGGAAAACAAAACAAATAAACTCCGGGTCAGTCATGTGACTGGTGTGAGTAAACTCAAATCATTTAAACAGGTATATGATATCTCATAAGACCACGCCGTGAATACGGAACGGGTTTTTCCCTTATGAGAATCCAAACATCTTTGAAAAAGCAATATCATTCTGATATTATGATAATGTCTAAATACAAGTAGATATCAGTCTAGTAGAAACGCTTGCATCTCACGTTCTACATATATAGTATACAATCAAAACCGCAGGTGCGTATTGGATGATTGGGTTTCCAACTATGACAAGGTATGGAATCACCTTCCGATCAGTGTACTCTAGGAACGATACACTGGAGTTCAACAAGAACATCTTGTAACTCAGCCACACATGACCGACCACTCATTTCGCTTGAGTGTATCGAATGTACATCACCAACGGTTGGGATCAGCAACCGTTCCCGTATATATATATGGGACAGCATTGATAGATTAAAGAAGCAAATGAATATTCTCTAGATAGGTGATTATACACCCTACTTCGGAGCGACCGACTTAGCCATGCTGCCTGCCCGATTTCTGTCATTTACCGGATGTGAGGCTAGAAGCTACGCTTACTTTCCATTCATTTATAACACGATCACTTTGAATGCCACATTATCAGATCCGTAAATCATTAGTTGGTTTATACAAATATCCTGGATGTTATGCTAAGGGATAAATCCGTTGCAACCATATATATTTATACAGACCAACTCATTCGATCATTGGAAATACTTTGTCAGACATTCGTCCATATACGTTCGTTCTGGGACTGAACGAAACCGAAGGCACTATTCTGTAAACAGGACAGCCCTTGCACTTTACTCCGACTTCAATTAGCTTCATCGTATTTAATCACAACGCTTATGTCAATACGGAGTGGTTCTTCGGATAATAATCCAACCGGTCTCTCCATATTAACAACGTAAAATGGTCAAAACTTCGATAGTCTGTGATTTAACTATCAAATGAAAATATGTCGGTGTACAAACAATGATCTTAATTCCAAATGGAATTATCGATCCAATCATCAATCATATATATATATATATACATATATTTCCTTATTTTCTAAAACTAGAAAATATACGTTTTCAACATTGGAAAAACATCTCCAATCCTCATTCACGCATTACTACCATTCCACAACTATTAGTCCCTAACTGTAAACTAGTAAGAGAACAATTCTCTAAGTATAAACCCCGAAGGCCGAAACCAACATCAGATCAACACTCAGAAAAATATTCAACTTACCAATCTCTAGTCAGTTTCTAATTTTTGTTTAACTTCACTTCTTAATTTCTATATTCGATTAACCCCTTTTGATAACTACATTTGATTAACTCCTTTTGATAAACTACATTTGATTAACTCCTTTTGATAAACTACGTTTGATTAACTCCTTTTGATAAACTACGTTTCCCGTTACAACTATTTCCTATTTACAACTTCTATTTACCGTTACAAATATTTCCTATTTACAACTTCTATTTACCGTTACAAATATTCCTAATTTACAACTTCTATTTACCGTTACAAATATTCCTTATTTACAACTTCTATTTACCGTTACAAATATTCCTTATTTACAACTTCTATTTACCGTTACAAATAAATATTTCTTATTTACAACTTCTATTTACCGTTACAAATAAATATTTCTTTATTCTATTTATTTTCTAAATAAATATTTCCCTTTTCAATTCTATTTATTTTCTAAATAAACATCCCTTTTTATAAAACTCTATTTGTTTTATAAATACTTTATTTTCAAATTTGTTTCCTTTTATAAAATCGGTTGATTTTATAAAATTCCTTTATTTCAATATACATTGAAATATTCCTTTTTACAACTCAGGGTTTCTTATGATATTTAAAATATCGAACAACGATGATCAAAATCGTTCTAACATCCATAATCAATAACAGATTATAAATCCCAACATATATCACAATATATGAAAACAGTAAAATAATTGTTGAGGAACCCAGTCGGATTCCTCCAACCTGTCTCCCTGCATCCACAGATGTTACACAGTATAATATATATCATATTTCATTTTGAAATGAAATATCCTGCTGTACAGAACCATATTTGATTAACAGTACATAGATTAACTATAACTACGTTTTCAATCAAATCTATTTAACAGTCCAGTTTAACAATCAATATACAGCAATCAATAAATAACGTACAATTTATATAAAAATATAAATTGAGGAGAGTTAGTGAGTTTTACTCACTTTGCGCGTTAATCGTTAAATAACGGTTTGCGAATGTCGATTCTGATCCTACAATTTATTTCATCATAATTTGTAACGAGCTTCGATTCGCTCCCAGTCAGTTCCATACGGTTGTGTTCTTCACTTTGATTTCGGCAAATCTCGTTTCGTTAAATTCTTCATAATTCTGCCATGTGGGTTATCGGTTTTCAAAGAACTGGCCCACTGTTGTAAATGTGAAAATCCGCCCGATTTACAGCTTCTTTACTTCGTTCGAATACCCAACTTGTATGCTTCTCTCTGTTGCAAAACAAGTTGACTAAAACCTCCAGTCCCCACTTTTACTTTGCCAACTATTCTTCACATAACAACAGTTGGTTCTTCACCACGTTTGAACATCGTTCAATCACTTATCAAAATACCCTGTTCGGAATCATTTCACCACCCCCTTTGCTTTCTTTTTCTTTTATCCGGGCCTTACGCAAATTGAACCAGCCCAACAAAACTCGTCTGCAATATCTCGTCTCCTTGATCCTCAATAACTCCATCATCACTTCACACATTCAAAATCTGAAATCACCGAACTTTCCCTCTTCTGTTTCGTTACCAGGAACCTGCGCTCCCTCTTCCATCACCCTACCAACTGGTACGTACCCTTTCTCCTCCCGAACTCTACATTCTCCTCTTCACCAATTGAAACCCGAACTCCAGCATCATTTCATGTTCTCCAGCCTCCAAGTCGTACACAGTAAACATCGTGACCTCCCCAATAATTTGCAAATCGATGCTAATCTCTACACCCTTCAACACTGAACCCCTTCTCTCGCATGAATTCCAACTTCACCCGTCAACTTTCACGAGTCAGCAAAACATCCTGTTTCTCAGCTCTGTCTTCCTGAACGAAGAAAACAAACAACGCCTTTGTTCACCTCGGATGCTTCACTGAATCGAACAAAAATCTCCACCGACTAACTCAAAACAACCAACAGAACTCGAATTGAAGCCTCACATACTCGAATTGATCTGTTAATAAATCGAAATCCCAAGCCCTAGCTTTTACTGTAAACTCGACTTCGCCAAGACATATATCGCGCCTTCCAGATATGATACCGAATCGAAGAGAATAGGACCAGGAATTCATTCATATAAGCTTAGGGATTTATAGTATTTTCTTTGAATTGATTTGATTTCAAAGTCGCGATATTTGTTTTGAGGATGGATAATGACGGCGGGTTTTTACCAGAGGAAAAGTTGAACTAGGTCTTAAGGGATTGTTAAGGGGGGTATTATATAGGGTGGTTCCAGCATTGTTGGCCCAAGAGTAGCCCTTTCATTTCGATCCAATACATTTAACGAGTGACGTGCTGTTTTACATTGAAGTTGTGGTTGAGAGAATTTGGAAACTTGGCTTGTTTGTGATCAGAGATTAGTTAGGATATTTTTAATTAAAAGTTTTACATACCCTATTACGTAAAATTCTGCTTACGTATGAACAGAAATAAAAACACCATCATGACGAGCGAGGTGTCCCGACTCCAGAAATATAATAATAACGGTAGGTTAACTCATATTTTGAAACCACAAAATGTTGACTACAGGGTGCAAAATACTCCAAATAAAAGTTGCTTATTTAATTAATTAAAAATTACCGTAAAATTCTAAAAATTAAATTATCGCTACGCCTCAAAAGAACCTTGTCTAAATTCAAACCCAACCTCTGGTTATATCGAATAATCCGTTACGGTCGATAAACGATTCTATAGCGACTATTTTAAAATTTGATTTGGACATATCTCAAAATCTACACGACGAAATCCTGATTTTTCTCTTCCACTAGAAAGATATACTCCACCAGCTCCGTACGTTTCTTGTTTCATAGGAATCCGATTTAAAACGGCTTCTGTATATTCAGTTGAAGTTCGAATCACCAAATTACGAACTGCCGCGCTATTTCAAGCTCGATTTTAATTATAATATAATTATACGTTCTAACATCGTCGATTAATTAATATATTCGTTATTTAAATAATTAAATAAGTTAATTATTACACCGTCAAATATCCGGGTCATTACATTCTTCCCCACTTAAAATAATTTCGTCCTCGAAATTGCTAAGGTAGTGGACGACCCTATCTATTGGAATTCCTAAGATTTGTTTACCCCTTATTTCTGATTTCAACTGAACCAATTAATATTGACTAAAATATTAATTTCTTCCGACTAACCTAAATTTTCAAAATTTCTGAAAATTTTCTAACTCTTAAATTTTTCGGAAAATTTCGCCATAACCTCCTTTGTACCGGGAGCATCGGGAAATTTCAAATAGCTTTCCCGGTCCTTCTTATCTCAAAAATAAAAATAAAAAGCCAAGGCTTGCCGAATCGGCTCATAAAATCCAAACTCATATCAATTATAAACTTGTACCTTTTTGCTGGGCATATCACTATATCCCTACCATCTGTGAACAACTTAGTATATACCATTGTCATCTCAATCAAACTCCAATCAATTCTTGATTCCAAATCCTGAACTTATCAATTCAACTCCGTTCCAGATGATTCTATAATCAAATCCTGTTCTATTTAACTTTGTTCAAGTTAAATTTTAATTTATTTATTCACTTATACCATCTAAATTTATTTAACTTTATTAGTTAAATTTTAATTCCAGAACTTAAATTCCTGGGTTTTCTTTCAAATCAATTTGAAGTCAAAATACCAATTCAAAACATTTGAATTTCTAACTAACTTGTTTTCTCAAAACAAATTCAAAAACAAAATCTTTGGTAGTAATCCGTCACTTAGCAACTCGAAAATTACACCGATGATGTATCGATCCATCATCGGAATTATTTCCCAGCGATCAAAGTGAGTTCAATACTATATTCCTTTCAAACCCCTTCTAACACTTCCCATTTTGAAATCAATCTAAGATATCCTTATCAAAACAAATTTAAAACCTCCCAGGATTTTAAAATTCACGTATAGTTAATCCAGATTTAATTACAAACACTGGTCTGAATTTCCAGTTTTAAATTTCAAATCTGACTTCAATTTCAGATTTAATTCATCTTATTTCATATACTTTACTTATATGAATTATGTTTAGTTATTTATAACCATTTCACCTTTTTATAGTTCTACTCGATTATATTAACAACCAATACAACCTATTATACTATGTTAATTTCAAAACATATCATGTTGGTTCATCGTATTCGAGTGTTTAGAAACCCCTATCGATCTTGTGGTGCCCCACTATCGACCAGAATTCATAAGCCACTCAACCAATAAAGCTCCACAATATAAACAAATTTTTACATCAAATAACAAATACGTTCACTCGTATATATACACTCAATCTCAGTCTAGGATATTACTAATCCCATCTCTACTGAGTCACGCCACAGAGCCAAGGTAATTCGCTTAACTTAAGCTCTGATACCAACTGTAGTGACCCGAAAATCCGGTCCAATTTGAGCTGACTAAATAACACAAGTCCAACCCCAAATTGCACTGGAAATTCAAGAAACTAATAGAAAGAAGATAGAGGGTGAGGATAGATAAGATAGAAACTTAGAATAGAAGAAGAAGAAGACCACAACAACATCATCAGAGTAACACGAATCTCACAGCGGAACGAATAAAATATAACATAACTTTTGAAATACAAAGTTATAACTGTTTATACATACCATTTTCAGAGTACAACATATAACATCACAGCGGAATAAATAATAGCTATCGACTGCTGAAGCCTCCTACTCCAAGCTCTCCAAGTGCATCTGTAAATCCCGACTACTTGACTGCCCGTACAAATTTAGGCACCCAAGAGTTTAGGGAAAACAAAACAAATAAACTCCGGGTCAGTCATGTGACTGGTGTGAGTAAACTCAAATCATTTAAACAGGTATATGATATCTCATAAGACCACGCCGTGAATACGGAACGGGTTTTTCCCTTATGAGAATCCAAACATCTTTGAAAAAGCAATATCATTCTGATATTATGATAATGTCTAAATACAAATAGATATCAGTCTAGTTGAAACGCTTGCATCTCACGTTCTACATATATAGTATACAATCAAAACCGCAGGTGCGTATTGGATGATTGGGTTTCCAACTATGACAAGGTATGGAATCACCTTCCGATCAGTGTACTCTAGGAACGATACACTGGAGTTCAACAAGAACATCTTGTAACTCAGCCACACATGACCGACCACTCATTTCGCTTGAGTGTATCGAATGTACATCACCAACGGTTGGGATCAGCAACCGTTCCCGTATATATATATGGGACAGCATTGATAGATTAAAGAAGCAAATGAATATTCTCTAGATAGGTGATTATACACCCTACTTCGGAGCGACCGACTTAGCCATGCTGCCTGCCCGATTTCTGTCATTTACCGGATGTGAGGCTAGAAGCTACGCTTACTTTCCATTCATTTATAACACGATCACTTTGAATGCCACATTATCAGATCCGTAAATCATTAGTTGGTTTATACAAATATCCTGGATGTTATGCTAAGGGATAAATCCGTTGCAACCATATATATTTATACAGACCAACTCATTCGATCATTGGAAATACTTTGTCAGACATTCGTCCATATACGTTCGTTCTGGGACTGAACGAAACCGAAGGCACTATTCTGTAAACAGGACAGCCCTTGCACTTTACTCCGACTTCAATTAGCTTCATCGTATTTAATCACAACGCTTATGTCAATACGGAGTGGTTCTTCGGATAATAATCCAACCGGTCTCTCCATATTAACAACGTAAAATGGTCAAAACTTCGATAGTCTGTGATTTAACTATCAAATGAAAATATGTCGGTGTACAAACAATGATCTTAATTCCAAATGGAATTATCGATCCAATCATCAATCATATATATATATATATATACATATATTTCCTTATTTTCTAAAATTAGAAAATATACGTTTTCAACATTGGAAAAACATCTCCAATCCTCATTCACGCATTACTACCATTCCACAACTATTAGTCCCTAACTGTAAACTAGTAAGAGAACAATTCTCTAAGTATAAACCCCGAAGGCCGAAACCAACATCAGATCAACACTCAGAAAAATATTCAACTTACCAATCTCTAGTCAGTTTCTAATTTTTGTTTAACTTCACTTCTTAATTTCTATATTCGATTAACCCCTTTTGATAACTACATTTGATTAACTCCTTTTGATAAACTACATTTGATTAACTCCTTTTGATAAACTACGTTTGATTAACTCCTTTTGATAAACTACGTTTCCCGTTACAACTATTTCCTATTTACAACTTCTATTTACCGTTACAAATATTTCCTATTTACAACTTCTATTTACCGTTACAAATATTCCTAATTTACAACTTCTATTTACCGTTACAAATATTCCTTATTTACAACTTCTATTTACCGTTACAAATATTCCTTATTTACAACTTCTATTTACCGTTACAAATAAATATTTCTTATTTACAACTTCTATTTACCGTTACAAATAAATATTTCTTTATTCTATTTATTTTCTAAATAAATATTTCCCTTTTCAATTCTATTTATTTTCTAAATAAACATCCCTTTTTATAAAACTCTATTTGTTTTATAAATACTTTATTTTCAAATTTGTTTCCTTTTATAAAATCGGTTGATTTTATAAAATTCCTTTATTTCAATATACATTGAAATATTCCTTTTTACAACTCAGGGTTTCTTATGATATTTAAAATATCGAACAACGATGATCAAAATCGTTCTAACATCCATAATCAATAACAGATTATAAATCCTAACATATATCACAATATATGAAAACAGTAAAATAATTGTTGAGGAACCCAGTCGGATTCCTCCAACCTGTCTCCCTGCATCCACAGATGTTACACAGTATAATATATATCATATTTCATTTTGAAATGAAATATCCTGCTGTACAGAACCATATTTGATTAACAGTACATAGATTAACTATAACTACGTTTTCAATCAAATCTATTTAACAGTCCAGTTTAACAATCAATATACAACAATCAATAAATAACGTACAATTTATATAAAAATATAAATTGAGGAGAGTTAGTGAGTTTTACTCACTTTGCGCGTTAATCGTTAAATAACGGTTTGCGAATGTCGATTCTGATCCTACAATTTATTTCATCATAATTTGTAACGAGCTTCGATTCGCTCCCAGTCAGTTCCATACGGTTGTGTTCTTCACTTTGATTTCGGCAAATCTCGTTTTGTTAAATTCTTCATAATTCTGCCATGTGGGTTATCGGTTTTCAAAGAACTGGCCCACTGTTGTAAATGTGAAAATCCGCCCGATTTACAGCTTCTTTACTTCGTTCGAATACCCAACTTGTATGCTTCTCTCTGTTGCAAAACAAGTTGACTAAAACCTCCAGTCCCCACTTTTACTTTGCCAACTCTTCTTCACATAACAACAGTTGGTTCTTCACCACGTTTGAACATCGTTCAATCACTTATCAAAATACCCTGTTCGGAATCGTTTCACCACCCCCTTTGCTTTCTTTTTCTTTTATCCGGGCCTTACGCAAATTGAACCAGCCCAACAAAACTCGTCCGCAATATCTCGTCTCCTTGATCCTCAATAACTCCATCATCACTTCACACATTCAAAATCTGAAATCACCGAACTTTCCCTCTTCTGTTTCGTTACCAGGAACCTGCGCTCCCTCTTCCATCACCCTACCAACTGGTACGTACCCTTTCTCCTCCCGAACTCTACATTCTCCTCTTCACCAATTGAAACCCGAACTCCAGCATCATTTCATGTTCTCCAGCCTCCAAGTCGTACACAGTAAACATCGTGACCTCCCCAATAATTTGCAAATCGATGCTAATCTCTACACCCTTCAACACTGAACCCCTTCTCTCGCATGAATTCCAACTTCACCCGTCAACTTTCACGAGTCAGCAAAACATCCTGTTTCTCAGCTCTGTCTTCCTGAACGAAGAAAACAAACAACGCCTTTGTTCACCTCGGATGCTTCACTGAATCGAACAAAAATCTCCACCGACTAACTCAAAACAACCAACAGAACTCGAATTGAAGCCTCACATACTCGAATTGATCTGTTAATAAATCGAAATCCCAAGCCCTAGCTTTTACTGTAAACTCGACTTCGCCAAGACATATATCGCGCCTTCCAGATATGATACCGAATCGAAGAGAATAGGACCAGGAATTCATTCATATAAGCTTAGGGATTTATAGTATTTTCTTTGAATTGATTTGATTTCAAAGTCGCGATATTTGTTTTGAGGATGGATAATGACGGCGGGTTTTTACCAGAGGAAAAGTTGAACTAGGTCTTAAGGGATTGTTAAGGGGGGTATTATATAGGGTGGTTCCAGCATTGTTGGCCCAAGAGTAGCCCTTTCATTTCGATCCAATACATTTAACGAGTGACGTGCTGTTTTACATTGAAGTTGTGGTTGAGAGAATTTGGAAACTTGGCTTGTTTGTGATCAGAGATTAGTTAGGATATTTTTAATTAAAAGTTTTACATACCCTATTACGTAAAATTCTGCTTACGTATGAACAGAAATAAAAACACCATCATGACGAGCGAGGTGTCCCGACTCTTGAAATATAATAATAACGGTAGGTTAACTCATATTTTGAAACCACAAAATGTTGACTACAGGGTGCAAAATACTCCAAATAAAAGTTGCTTATTTAATTAATTAAAAATTACCGTAAAATTCTAAAAATTAAATTATCGCTACGCCTCAAAAGAACCTTGTCTAAATTCAAACCCGACCTCTGGTTATATCGAATAATCTGTTACGGTCGATAAACGATTCTATAGCGACTATTTTAAAATTTGATTTGGACATATCTCAAAATCTGCACGACGAAATCCTGATTTTTCTCTTCCACTAGAAAGATATACTCCACCAGCTCCGTACGTTTCTTGTTTCATAGGAATCCGATTTAAAACGGCTTCTGTATATTCAGTTGAAGTTCGAATCGCCAAATTACGAACTGCCGCGCTATTTCAAGCTCGATTTTAATTATAATATAATTATACGTTCTAACATCGTCGATTAATTAATATATTCGTTATTTAAATAATTAAATAAGTTAATTATTACACCGTCAAATATCCGGGTCATTACACATTGCTTTAGTTTGTTTGACTTTTTCATCGTCTTCTCCATTGGGAGAGATTGTTTGAGAAGAAGAAGCTTCTCTGGATTTTGCTTTTTTAGAAGACTTGATTTGCTGAAAATTTTCTTGTCTTTTCATGTTTTCTAGCAATTCTTTTATCCTTTTAAGGTCTTCTTCATCCATCTCATAATCTGGTAAGAAGATCGGCTGAAAAATTAGTATAGTCCGGAATGTATTTAACATCATAATTATAGATTTCTAAATAAATTTCTAGTCTTATTCTTCTAAGGTTTTCTTTAGGGTTATTAACAGTTTTTCTTTTTAAAAATTGAGCAACAGACTTGTTATCTGTTTCGATTATAAATTGTCTATGCAAAAGGTAGATTTTTAAACTTTTGATAGCTATTAATTCTTTGTCATAAGTAGCACATTTGAGTAGAGTTCTGTTGAATCTTACAGAAGAGTATGCTACAACCTCTTTCTGTTTTGCCATTAATACTCCAGCCTAATAGTTGTCAGAAGCATCAGTTTGAAGTGTAAAGAGTTCTTCTTCTGAAGGAAAATAAAGGATTTTTTAATCCTTAATTAGTTCTTTTTTCTTCTTAACTTCCTCTTCTTCTTTATAGTGTAAAGAAATACTAATTTAATGTGTATTCCATTTTCTTGGTTGTTCCCCACTTTGCTGTTTATATTTAGCTTGTTCTTCGGTAAGCTTTTTTTGCAAATTTTGTGTTATTGCTGATAGATTAGGAATAAATTTTCTACCGCAATTTAATAATCCTAAAAAACTTTGAAGTTCTTTTAAAGTTTTTAAAGTATTAGGAAAATCTTTTATTTTAGTGTATATATGTTGTTGGAGTTCAATTTGGCCATTTTTAATTTTCTTTCCAAGAAAATCAATTTCTTTTTTAAACAATTCTATTTTTTTAGGGCTAAGTATTACACCATTTTGTAATAGGATTTGGACTACTACTAAAAGGTGTTCTTTATGTTCCTTAGCACTATTAGAAAAAACTAAAATGTCATCTATATACACCAGCGTAAAAGGCAAATGTCCGAATATAGAATTCATCCATTTCTGAAATACTTGAGGCGGATTTTTAATCCAAAAGGCATAACTAGCCATTCAAAATGTCCTTGAGGACAACTGAACGCTGTTAATTTGATAGATTGTTTATCAGAAATTTTTAATTGTCAAAATCCTGATTTAGCATCAAATTTACTATAATATTTCTTGGATTTGCTTAGTTAAATATTCAGCGGAAGGAGTAAAATACCCATCAAATTTGGTATGACTATTAAGTTTTCTGTAGTTTATTACCATTCTCGCTTTTCCTCTTTTTATCTCAGCATGATTTCTAACTAAGAATGCTGGAGATGAATGAGTACTAATACTCTTTTGTATAAGTTTTAAATCTAGAAGATCCTTTATTTGCTTTGCAAATTCTTCTTTATTCGTAGGTGAAACCATAATGCTGTTCACCCGAACCTTGACATCTTTATATTGTTCCATTAATTCAATTTTGCAATACCTTGGTGCTTTATCAAACCATTTTAATGGATTTTCTGAATACAAAGGTTCAAGCATATTATGAATTAATTTCTCAAATTCATTAGATGTTTTTATGTTGTAAGTGCAAACTTTTGGTTGTACTAACATTGGAATTTTTATATTTTCTATCAGAGTTATAGGATTATCACCACGATGTGTTGCTGGTAAATAATGGGCTGCAATTGCTGCAGGTAAAGGAACTCTTAGAATCAAGGCTCCATCAAATTCAAAGTAGTGTTTATCAAAAGGAGGAAAACGACGAAGATTGTCCATTCCAAGAATACAATCAACGCCAAATTCTTTTGGAAGTAAAGCGAAATCAAAATTATAAATTTTGTTGTTTCCATGTATATCAGGTATTTGTACCTTAAGTTTTCTGACTTTGTGATTTACAGGAACTTGTCTTCCCATAAAATCGTTTAGCATACCTTTTTTGTCTAAAGGTACGCAAAATTGTTGGGGAATAAATATTTCTTGTAATTGATTAGCTTCTGCACCAAAATCTAGTAAAGCATGTATTGTGAATTCCTGATAATCAGGAATACATATTGTTAATGGAAGATATATATGTAACTGAGCTTTCTTTTAAAGATCAAGATGTCTAATCATAATGTTTTATATTCTCAGAGGGAACCTTTATCACCATTCGGTTAGGTTCTTGTTCTATCTGCTTCAATCTGGTGTTCTAGCTGCTTCAATCTGGTATTAGAGCCTGGATGCTAGTAGGTATGATTCATTGATTTTATTTTTCTAATTTTCATATCAGTTATTATTTAGTTCATAAAAAAAAGAAAAAAAAAATGAAAAAGAAAAAAGTTACAATTTGCTACAGTGTTTTCTAAACATTTTCCAGATATGTCAGCTTAAACATATTCTTTTGGACATAATTGGGTTATGAGTATAAGTTTTTCTATATAAATATTTCTTTGAAAATTATAAATCATAATCTGAACTTTCTAGTAAAATTATTACACAAGGTGTAGGAAACGAACCATTGCTGTGCTCTAATTACGTGAAGCGATGATATAAGCTTGTGGTTATCTTAGTTCGAGGCTTAACCCAACCATAAATCCACGGTTTGTTATAAAACTGAATTGGGGTATCGTGTCTAGCCTCTTAATTTCGGGTCAAAACTAATTTTACTGAAAGTAAGGATTAAGCATTTATTGTTACAATGATTTTATATAGGAAATTCTGAAAGCTTATAACTCAATTATGTTCGAAAGGCTTTTCTAAATGGATAAAAATATGCTTATTGTTCCTGACAAACATAAATGTCATTTCAATTTGGACTCTGAATTATATGACCATATAATTCATATACCTACCCATGAGAATCCCAAAAATGGTATTCAAAATTTAATGGTCGATTTACTTCATGAAATAAAAATAGACGTTAAAGAGTTAAAACACAAATTGTATAAACAAACTCTTAATGGAGGGTTTGGGCAAAACATGTCAAAAATTCATTGGTTAAACAGAATAAGGATGGTAAAATATACATTAGAAGAAAAAAATTAAATTCATGTTAATGAAATAAATCAAACTTACTATCAGGATTATCTAAAGCTTTAAGAAAAGGAATTAAACAGAGAAATAGAAAGTGCCGAACTTTACTCATATTATGAACAACATTCAGCTGCAATAAATTATTTCAAGAAAAAAGAAGAAACTTCTTCTGGTGAAGATTTTGAACATGAATCCGAAGACTCCATAGAGTCATCTGACACTTCAGATAAAATTATTTTCAAAATAAACACAAACGGAGCCGAATCCAGTAGATCAACAATGATGCTTCCCGCACCTGAAGGAGCGTTTAGGGTTGATGTACCAAGCCCAGATATAGTAATGGGAGAACATGATGAAAATACATATGAAAATACTACTGAGGATCCCAATCCACAAATGCTAAGACATGGTACAAGATCTGATTGGATTCAGTATCATTCTTCTCACAATTCTTAAAGAACTTTTACAATGATCAACCAAAAGATACTCTTACTTTCAATATCGATAAAATTCCGCATAAAAAATTTCGAAAGTATATACTAACTTAGCTTCAACATATTTCCGGAACATTATATTTATTACCTCCCCAATTATATATTCCAGAATTTATAAACTATGCAACAAGTTATTGGGAAGGAGATGCTTTAGCTTGGTTAATAAACCTAGAACAAACAAATTCAACTCAATTACAGGCTATTAAAAATAATCAAAATAAACAAGATGCTCTAGGAGATTTGTGCAAGTTATTACTTGCAGATTTTATTGGAGAAACTTTTCTTGATGTTATTGACTATGAGAAACAATTACTAAAGATAAGTTTATGTGATATTTGTACGTTAGAAGAATTTACAGCCAAATATATTGGATTACTTTTTCATTTAAAGAATTTTGATCAAAAGTTCTTTTGGATTAAAGGCTTTTTTTATAAAAGTACCATATCCATGGAATAATATGATCCAAGAAATATATAGCTTTCTAAGACAAAGTAATACCGATGAAAATCATTCCATAGGCCTCTTAAAGAAGGCATGCACGAAATAATGGAAAGAGTTTGCGAACAGACTAGTGCTAAAAAAGAAATAAAACCAAACATTCCAAACTAGGATTTGATTGCTGTATAAAATACTCAGAAGACATTAACGCACAGTTTGGATGTCAACCTAAATATGAAAAGTGGTTCAATAACTTTAATATGAAAAGGAAGCCTAAATACAAAATTACTCGAAGAAAATGGGAACTCGAATATAAGAAAAAATTTCATAGGAACAATAAATTTTCAAAGATAAAATTTATTAAGAAGAAAAACTTTAAAAAGGGTTGCAAATGTTTTAAATGCTACCAAGAAGGACATTATGCTAACGATTGTCCTGCAAATGTTAAAAATATTATAATATCAAATATTGAAGAATACGGTATTCATGTTGGCACTATTGAGGATATATCAAGTGATGCTAATTCTTCTGTATATGAAATTGAATCATTTTATTCAGATACTACTGAAGAAATTGATGACGTCATTGACGATTTTGACAACTATAAATCAAACACATAATCAAATAAAAATAATACCATTAACAGTGTACGCAATCCTCCCTAAAAAGGAGAGAATAAATTCTCCTGGATATTCTTTATATGCAGCAAAAAATATTGCATTAAGAAGATATTATACTACATAAGTCTTTTTGGACTTATTAATAAAAATTCCTTTGGGATACAATGGAAAAATAAATAATATTCCTAAACATACAAAAGAAAATATTTTTATAACACATGGTTTAATTGAACCTCTTTCCAAAAATAATGCAACTATATTATTCAAAAGTACTAGTTTGGAAAATAAAAATTATATTATAGATCAAGGAGACCCAATTGGACTTTTAGTCATTCATAAATATGAAGATCTTCCTATTATAAAGGAAGAAATATATGATTGTGATACGCTCGCCCCATTGGGAGGCTCTACATCTAATTCTTCACGAAATAATGAAACTAAAACATATCGTGAATACAGAATATACATAAATAAAATTTCAACAGAAGAAACATCAGATTCACAAATTCAAGATTGTGAAGGAGAACAATTATTATTACAGATGAAGATCTTCAAAAATTAAAAGAGGCAATTCCAAGATCAGATAAAAGTGAAATTTATAAACCTATAACCCTTAAATCTAGATTCCTTAATCAAAATACTTATGTATTTGAATGAATGCAAGAAAATGTTGAGCTAAAAGGAGATGGAGATTTTACTTCTATAAGTCTTCTAAACAAAAACAAAATAAAAAGATTAAAGGAAAAATAACCTAAAATGAGATATTTACATATAGGATTGATACAATTAAAAATTACAGCTCTTTTTTGATCCGGAATAGACACTCCTATTATGATAGTATGCGTGGATGAAAGAATAATTAACATTCCTTTAAATAGTATTATAGGGGGAGTTAAATCTAATTTAGCAAATAGATTATTTGGAGTAAATATACATCCTGATTTTTGTATAAGCCTTGAAGATATAAATATTGAGAAAGCATGTACTTTATTAGTAAATTTACAAAATATTGAGCTATTAGCGGGCTCTAAGGTTTTAGGAATTCAATGGGAACATTGTATGGCTATAAATGATATTTTAAATGATACAACTACATTTAAATCTATTATTCCGTAACAATTCATAAAATTATTCGAGGTTGGAATGGGAAAAACAATTCAACTTATATTAGTAGATATGAAACACTTAAAATTTGATAATGAAACTCAAGTTTTCATAAAATCTCTTAGACCGAAAGTACAAATACCTACAGAGTATTTTGTTGCTTCAAGAAATACTATTTCCACCATAGTAAAAAAGAATGAAGAAGATTCAATATCAGATAAACCAAGAAGATCGCTATCTTTATCTGAAGTTGAACTAACATCTGACATTCTAAGAGGAATAAATAATCATATGAGTTTTAGAAAAGCTGATCCAATGGAAGGAAAAACCATACGGGTACTTGATAAGCAAAAAGAACAAGAACCTAATCGAATGGTGATAAAGGTTCCATCTGAGAATATAAAACATTATGATTAGACATCTTGATCTTAAAAAGAAAGCTCAATTCAATATATATCTTCCATTAACAATACTAATTTTCCTACACCTTGTGTAATAATCTTAAAAAGGTATGCTAAATGATTTTATGGGAAGACAAGTTCCTGTAAATCACATAGTCAAAAAACTTAAGGTACAAATACCTGATATGCATGGAAACAACAAAATTTATAATTTTGATTTCGCTTTACTTCAAAAAGAATTTGGCGTTGATTGTATTCTTGGAATGGACAATCTTCGTCGTTTTCCTCCTTTTGATAAACAGTACTTTGAATTTGATGGAGCCTTGATTCCAAGAGTTCCTTTACCTGCAGCAATTGTAGCCCATTATTTACCAGCAGCACAGCATGGTGGTAACCCTATAACTCTGATAGGAAATATAAAAATTCCAATGTTAGTACAACCAAAAGTTTGCACTTACAACATAAAAACATTTAATGAATTTGAGATATTAATTCATAATATGCTCGAACCTTTGTATTCAGAAAATCCATTAAAATGGTTTGATAAAGCACCAAGGTATTGCAAAATTAAATTAATGGAACAATATAAAGATGTCAAGGTTCGGGTGAACAACATTATGGTTTCAACTACAGATAAAGAAGAATTTGCAAAGCAAATAAAAGATCTTCTAGATTTAAAACTTATACAAAAGAGTTTTAGTACTCATTCATCTCCAGCATTCTTAGTTAGAAATCATGCTGAGATAAAAAGAGGAAAAGCGAGAGTGGTAATAAACTCCAGAAAATTTAATAGTCATACCAAATTTGATGGGTATTTTATTCCATCCGCTGAACATTTAACTAAGCAAATCCAAGAAGCAAAATATTATAGTAAATTTGACGCTAAATCTGGATTTTGGCAATTAACACTTTCTGATAAACAATCTATCGAATTAACAACGTTTAGTTGTCCTCAAGGACATTTTGAATGGCTAGTTATGCCTTTTGGATTAAAAAATGCGCCTCAAGTATTTCAAAAATGGATGAATTCTATGTTTGGACATTTGCCTTTTACGCTGGTGTATAAAGATGACCTTTTAGTTTTTTCTAATAGTGCTGAAGAACATAAAGAACACCTTTTAGTAGTGGTCCAAATCCTATTACAAAATGGTGTAATACTTAGCCCTAAAAAAAATAGAATTGTTTAAAAAAGAAATTGATTTTCTTGGAAAGAAAATTAAAAAAGGCCAAATTGAACTCCAACAACATATATACACTAAAATAAAAGATTTTCCTAATACTTTTAAAACTTTAAAAGAGCTTCAATGTTTTTTAGGATTATTAAACGATGGTAGAAAATTTATTCCTGGTCTATCAGCAATAACACAAAATTTGCAAAAAAAGCTTACCGAAGAACAAGCTAAATATAAACAGCAAAGTGGAGAACAACCAAGAAAATGGAATATAGATAAAATTAGTATTTCTTTACACTCTAAAGAAGAAGAGGAAGTTAAGAAGATAAAACAACTAATTAAGGATCAAAAAAATCCTTTATTTTCCTTCAGAAGAAGAACTCCTTACACTTCAAACTGATGCTTCTGACAATTATTGGGCAGGAGTATTAATTTCAAAACAGAAAGAGGTTGTAGCATACTCTTCTGGAAGATTCAATAGAACTTAACTCAAATATGCTACTTATGACAAATAATTACTAGCTATCAAGATAGCAATCAAAAGTTTAAAAATCTACCTTTTGCATAGACAATTTATAATCGAAATAGATAACAGGTCTGTTGCTCAGTTTTTAAAAAGAAAAACTGTTAATAACCCTGAAAAACACCTTAGAAGAATAAGACTATCAATTTATTTAGAAATCTATAATTATGATGATAAATACATTCCGGGCTATACTAATTTTGCAGCCGATCTTCTTACCAGATTATGAGATGGATGAAGAAGAGCGTAAAAGGATAAAAGAATTGCTAGAAAACATGAAAAGACAAGAAAATTTTCAGCAAATCAAGTCTTCTAAAAAAGCAAAATCTGGAGAAGCTTTTTCTTCTCATACAACCTCTCCTAATGGAGAAGACAATGAAAAAGTCAAACAGACTAAACCAATGGCAACACATAAAGCCAAAGCTACGACTTCCATTGGAGTCCATAAATTTATTCCAATGAACAAAGGGAAAGCTACTGCTCCGACAGGAGTACCAAAGCCTTATACCTCTGCAGTCATAAAGGAATGGTATAATCAAGAAATGAGAGAATCTAATCCAGGTCTGTATGAAAACTTTAATGGTTGCTTTAAAGCAATACGGTCGTCTGACCATAGAGCTGCAAATTACTGGTTGACACAACTAGAGAAAAAAAATATTTGGGATTAAAAAGTACTATATCCCAAAAGGATAAAAAAATTCAAGACACACAAAAGATAGTACAAAGACTATCTTTATATTCTAGTACTTCCAGGTCAGAGGCACTAAATTCAAAAGAAGCAGAGTTGTTCACAGATAATACATCTGCTCAAAGTGAATTAAAAACCATATTTGCACAAATGCAAACTTCAGTTCTTTTGAATTTGAGAATTCAAGATTTTCTTGAATTACTTAAAATCTATGGAATTGGTAATACAAAAACTAAAGAACTCGAGGCTAAAATGACAGTACAAGACATGATATCCTTGTACCAACAACAACTAATTGAAGAAAACCAATTTCTGTTGTTCTTTAAACAACTAGAAGACACTGAACTAATAACTCTTTTAGAAAAAGAAGAGTTAATACTTAACAACAATAGAAGACCAAGGTTACTCGCATGCTTTTCAGAAATTCAAAGATACAAAAGGCATATTAGAAAGGGATTAGTTCATGAAATCTATGTCAATACAAGCCACCCTGAAGAATATGCAGATTGTATTCCAGATATATGCAAAGAGAAGCTTGCTAAGTGCTCAAGCAGGTTTTTTACTATGTTCATGTTCCGAATATGGAGCAATTGGGAAGAAAGACAGTACATTCTTCTATTCCCTTCCATTCAATTATGGGAAATCCATAGCGTTATAGACAGCCTACAATATGATACAATCAAATTCTACAGAAAGGATTTCAATGAAAGCTAAGAGAGAATCAAAGCTGCTAAAGAATTCTTCACTGAAGCTATTAACAAAGCAGAAATTGGAGTACACTCAGTTACTGAAGGAAAGACAGTTCTAGTGTTTAACTATTTGTCTGAATTCGATCCGTCTACAGATCGAATCATCAAAGTACAAAGGTTTCTAGACATTCTCAGTGTTGGACCAATAGGAAAAATGGTTCAAGAACTATATTTTGAAGAACAAGTCGAAAAGGAAAGAAGCAGACAAGATTCTGTAATGAGAGATACTATAGGCATGTAACCATTTGATGACGAATCAATGGCCAATCTTGATCTACAATATTAATCAGAAGCATGGTGGACCTAAAACCACTTTTTCAATCAATTCTACCGACACATTATTACCTTTCAGACACGTTATCCTACCTACACATTATCCTACTGTTTTAGACTTGGACTCATATCCAGAAGTTTTAGACACATAGCAAAAGACACACATAATTGAAGACACCTCCTCTTCTAATAATTAACAGATGGATCCTACAAAAGGAGACGTGTTAAACCTACTACTAGGGAGAAGCAGAGAACTCAAGTATAAAGGGATAATAAGAAATCAATAGAAGGAAGATCGAAAAGAAGATTCTCAATTTCTCTGTAATAATTATCTTTTAATATTTCGAGTGCTTTGTAATATTAAGTTGTATTTTATCAATTTGTAATAATATTAAGTGGAAGCTTGATTTCTGTTCTATCTGCTTCAATCTGGTGTTCTAGCTGCTTCAAGTTCATATGCCTATATTATATCAGATATATTGTAAACTGCGAACTTATGACATTCTAAATTGAGTATAACTTGGATCTAAATCTATTTCTTGTTGGATCTATTATAACCTTTGTGACATTCTGTGATGTGGATCATGACCTTATTTGTGTTAGATCTATTTGTAACTATTGATCTATCTATCTTGTTTGATCTATTGTAAAATTTTATGATGTGGATCTTGACCTTATTTGTGTTAAATCTAATTTTAACTATTGGATCTGAATTATGTGGACATCTAAATTGCTAATCAGATCTATTTTATCATCTTGTGCCTATCATGTTAGATCTAAACCAGTTGGACATCTAAATTGTTAATTTAGTTCTTGTTATTCTTATTATAACATCGTAGTTATGTTAGAATCAATTAACTGCCACAAATTCATTAGATTTATGCTTATATGTCCACCTTATCACCATGCTAATTTATGTTTATGCCAAAAAAATCACCTTTGTCATATTCCCATCACCTTTCCTTTTATTGTTATGACTAGGCTACTTTCTAGCCTAGATGCCGCCAAATATAAGCAAACGCGTTAGTTAGTGAATGGGGGGAAAAAGGGTTAGAATTGTCATAATTTAAGTAATGTTTATATGAATTGGACATATAATTCAAATGGGGAAAAGGGGCATAATCACCTATAATACATAGGTAAATTTGGATAATTATGGAATGTTTGAGATTACAATTAAAAATTGTAATTGCACTTATGACACGAGGTTAGGTTGCATTAGTGATGGAAGTCTGCCCGGACTCGACCGGCATATCCAACATCCACTAATGTTGAACCTAATGTGAGAGGTTTAAGTGCGCAAATATGAATCGGGCTATGACATGAGGTTAGGCCCAACTTGTGGAAGAAGTCTGCGAACCTGACCGACATATCCATCATCCTCAAGTTGTAGGCCTAATGTGGGAGGTCTAGCCCATTATAAACCATAAATGGACATGATAATGAATTGGACTGCTTAACTTAATCTAATCTATAGGGATTATATTATTATGAAATAAAGTCAGGGTTAAGTAAAATTGGGTTGACAGTGGGTGGGTTAAGTAAATCTGAGTGGGTGGGTAATATTTACATATAGGCCTACAAACTTAGCCTGATAAGGTTACGTAATTAAAGACATCTAGTGGTAAGCATAACCGGTAGAAAAATTGGGGTTATATAAAATTAAAGACACTTTTAGGGTAAATATAACATATGGAAAACCTATTGGAGGATACAAGACAAAGGGGAAAGCTTGTATCATATTATGTGGGACCCGTTTCAGTCAGTAATCCGGAGTATGTATCGAGTACAGAACTTCGAACTAGGTCAGAGAAGGGGCACGCTTACTGACTGATTGTAAGAGTCCAAACGTGGAGGCGGTGTTGGCCGCGCAAACCGACCGGGCCATGTGCGTGCATGAGCCAGGCCGAAGGGGATAAGATGACCGTAACACCTGTAGATATGGGGCTGTGCATATCAGTGAGGAGTTGCCACTTTAGGACATGATACATCCTACTATGGGGCCAGCACATAGTATCTACGAAGTAGGAAGCTGATCGATTAGGGTAGTATTTAGGGTAGATTTGGACGTCTGCCTATGTTTACCATCTTGAAGTATAAGGGATCATCTCATTCTGGTTATACTAGTAATAGTGCAGAGTAATCATTAGGGGAGCGTATTTATCTTATCCTGTCTACCTTGTCACACCTGCCATTTATGTAGTGATTTCTCTTTTCTACTTTATATGCCTTTCGTGCTACTTTTATTTATTTACTTGCTAAAAGTAACTAGACTCGCCAGACTTTATGTCTGGCCCTCTTTGTTTCCTCTTCTTTCTTCCTTCCCTCCCCAGGTTCTCAGGGCGGGAACATTCAGGCTTAGTCATGACTCAGTTATCATCTTGCTAGAGCTGCTTACGAAGTATGGTTCAAGTTCTTATCTCTACTATGGCTTTGTCTCTCTTATTTGGGGAATTATGTAATCTGATGATAAAATACAGAAGTTATATTGTTGTAATGGTTTTTGTGGCTTATGGTACTTTGGACCACAATGTATGATTTGTGTTTAAATAAAAATTTGAATTTCCGCTGCTATCTTAATTATATCTGTCTCGTAATATTCTGTGTCTGTTTACCTATAACGCTTTACGAAAGTTAATTCATTCCCTTTGCGAATGACATTAACGGGCGTGGGGTGTCACATTTGGTACCAGAGCTGAAGGTTACTAGATTAGATAAAAGTTTTTGAAAACTATTTTCAAAATGGGTTTTAAAAGAAAGCATTTTCAAAAAGAAAAGTCAGTTTTGAAAAACACTCCCCAAAAAGCCTTATGTAATATCTTTCGATCCTTTGTCTGAATCTCTTTCCTTTTCTTTTCAGCATATCTGGGAACCTTCTATTCCCAAGGGCGTTGAAGTACCGGATTGGTTCCGTAGGTATCTTAAAGCCACAACACCAACCGGGAGCCAAGGAGACGTCCCTCCCCCAGCTGCAATTGTTGTTCCTCCACCGCCACGAGTAGATGATTTCTCTAAAAAGAAAGAAGCTAGGTTTGAGGAAACACAAAATGGGAAGGTATGGCCCAAGAAAGGACAACAACAACAAAAAAAGAAAGGCAGAAAGAATAACAAAGCTAAGAATAAGAGGAAGTGTCACATTTGTGAACATGAGGGTCACTTGGTAAAAGACTGCAAAAGAAGGAACAATACCAACTTCAGTTGTGGAGAATTCAGACACTTTTCTAAAGAGTGCCCGAAGAGGCAAGGACAAGGCCAAAGGGCAGGATCCCTTGGACGGCAGATGTATGCTCTCGTGCTCATCGTACCGGATAAAGGTTAGAAAATTTTGTTGAAGGTTTGATTTCTCTTTCCAATCAACCTATTATAACTCTTTTCGATTCTGGTGCTACACATTCGTTTATATCTAATTTTGTAGTTGAATCTCTGCACTTAATTACTAGTATGGTAGTGGATCCCATAGTTGTTTCAAACCCCATTGGTGGTTCGACTCATTTATCTATGATTTGTCGGGGTTTAAAAATATATGTGTTAGGCATCGAGTTTGAATGCGAAGCGTATGTGCTCGGGTTTATGGGCTATGGGTTGATTCTAGGGATGGATTGGCTTACCACGTATGGGGCCATTCTGGATTGTGAGAAGAGGGTTGTTAGGCTTCTGACTTGTCCTGGGAGGAACCTCGAGATTTCTTATGTAACCCACAAGGGTCGGTTATGCTTAGTTTCCTAGAGTCTCTTGATGCATCTATCGATGATCTGCAATCTGTTCCAGTAGTCCGAGATTATTCCGATGTTTTTGATGAGGTACGGGGTTTACCTTCGAGGCGCGAGATCTATTTTTGTATATAATTGGTGGACAATGCAAATCCAATTGAATTACCGGTGCGCCATATGGCTCCAAGGGAAAGAAGGGAGCTGAGTAAGCAAGTAGGGGAGCTACTTGAGAAAGGATTTATCAGACGAAGCATATCTGAATGGTGTGCTCCAGTTGTATTCACAATTAAGGCGGATGGTTCGCTTTGTTTGTGTGTTGACTATAGATAGTTGAATAAACTCACCAAGAAGAATATGCACCCGCTCCCGAGGATTGATGATTTATTTGATCATCTTGTTGGTGCCTTGGTATTTTCTCAGTTTGACTTGGCAATGGGATTTCATCAATTGAGGGTGGCTGAGGACAGCATAGATAAGACCGCTTTTAGAACTCCGGATGGTTTCTTTGAATGGCTAGTTATGCCTTTCGGGTTGACGAATGCATCTGCCTATTTTGTTGATCTGATGAGTAGGTTGTTTCAGGAGTTTCTAAACAAATTTTTCGTGGTCTTTGTTGATGATATCTTGATCTTCTCTACGAGCGAAGAAGAGCATGCCCAACAGTTGAGAGAAGTTTTGAAAACTCTCCGTGTGCATCATCTTAAGGCGAAGTTCTCCAAATGCCACTTTTGGAGAAAAGAGATGAGATTCTTAGGGCATGTGGTCTCCAAAGAAGGGATAGCTGTAGATCCCGCAAAGGTGGTTGCAGTGCAAGACTGGCAGATTCCTAAAAATGCAACTGAGGTGAGAAGCTTTCTTAGGTTGGCAGATTATTATAGGAAGTTCATTAAGGACTTCGAAAAGATATCCCCACTTACCAGGCCGACAAAGAAGAATTTGGCGTTTTCATGGGATATAGATTGGGATGTTTCTTTCCAACGACCGAAGAGGGCTTTGACAACAGCCCCAGTCTTGACCTTGCCTGATGTGAGTAAAGTGTTTACCATTTACACTGATGCGTGTGGTACAGGGCTTGGTGTGGTTCTGATGCAAGAAGGGAAAGTAGTGTGTTATGGGGGTAGATAGTTGAGGGTTCATGAGAAGAACTATCCCACCCATGATCTAGAGCTAGCTGCCATAGTATTCACGCTCAAAACGTGGTGCCATTATTTACTAGGAGAGAAGTTCGAGTTATATACCGATCATAAATCTCTTAAGTATCTGTTCTCGTAGAAGGGTCTCAATTTAGGGCAACAACGGTGGATGAGTTCCTAGCTTCTTATGATTTTGAGATTACTTATACCCTTGGCAAGGGTAATGTGGTGGCAGACGCACTAAGTAGGCGGAGGATGGCCTTGAGTCCTCTGTTTGTGGAGAGGAAGAGCTTGGAGTTCATATCAGCTTTTGATTTTAGACCCTCCATCGAGATTTTGCCTGATTTGTTTGCATCCTTGGTGATACGACCAACTCTTATGGATCAGATAGGACCTTCGCAGCAAGGTGACCCACATATTTTAGACATCACGGAAAAACTCAGAAAAGGTGAGACTTCTAGTCACCTCAGTAGATATGCCATAGATGAATAGGGGTGGTTGCGACGAGATGGAAGGCTTTGTGTTCCTCAAACTGGAAGCTTGATAAAGGCAGTCCTAGAAAAAGCCCACCATTCTAAGATGACCATTAATTCAGGCGGTGATAAGATGTACAGAGACATGAAGAGGGTTTTCTTTTGGGCTAGGATGAAGAAAGATGTGATCAAATTTGTTTCTCAATGTTTAGTTTGCCAACAAGTTAAAGATGAGCAAAAGAATCCCGACAACTTACTCCATCCTTTGGAGTTTCCTCAGTGGAAATGGGAGAGCATCTCTATGGATTTCATAAATGATTTGCCTAGATCGAAGAAAGGCAACACCAGTATTTTGGTTGTGATAGATAGACTCACTAAGAGCACTCACTTTATTCTAGTTAAGAGCAAGAGGACGACATCATGGTTAGCAGCAATTTACATTCGTGAGATAGTTCATCTTCATGGAGTGCCTTCCAACATCGTAAGCGATTGTGACCCCATCTTTACCAGTGAATTTTGGAGGAGCTTGCACTAAGCATTAGGTACACAGTTGTGTTTGAGCATCGCTTATCATCCTCAGACCGATGGGCAGACAGAGAGGGTAAACAGAATTCTAGAGGATCTTTTAAGGCTGTGTATCCTAGACTTCGGAGGGACTTACACTACACCATATATGCTGATTAGGCTGTGTTTTTAGCCGTATCTAAAGTCTTTGGGCACGGTAAAAAGACGTATCAAAAAGCGACGTGTCTAATTATTAGATATGGCTACCAACCGTATCTCAATATATTATCATACGACTTTTAGCCATATCTAAAGTCTAATAAGACACGGTCTTTGACCGTGTCTAATTATATGTGTGTGTGCACATATATATATACCCATGTATATATATCATATATGTGTATATATATAAAACAGAAACTGTATCGCATATGTTTCATAACACAGAACATACATACCACAAAGTATACACAGTAATAACACAATTTATATATATACTTAAAGCTTTACAAGGTTTGTCATATAACACGATGTACATACAAACATATACAATAAAAGGAAACTATCAAAGATTTTCATCACATTACGTAGTAACAAAAATGAGGTAAAAAGATAATAGCCTGATAAAACTCCAGTCGCGGCCGGGTAGATTGAGGGCGATAGTCAGCGGCCTTGAGTTCAAGTTTCCTTTGGAAGCAAAACTGAATCATGATATATAGCCAACAGCCTGAGTTCCAGCAACACAAAAGCACCATACTCTCCAATAGGACTGTCTATAAAATACAAGAAACAAGTTACAAATACTTCACAGCTGGACAGTAGATCGACATTGTAACTCACTTTGATTGAGATGCAAACATGAATAAAGAGCTAAGTACTGTATGTTAACAAAGATATAAAATGAAACTAATTGTTTTCCAAAGATTTATTCTGCTGTAGAATCAATCCAAAATATGAAATACAAGAACTCTTCTTTACAAGGACTCTTCTTTACAAGATTGTATTCAGCAGAGTACGTTCAGAATGCGCCATTGAACGTTAATTCTGGTAGAAAAAGTGATAACAACAATGGTAAAAAAAAATCAATGTTGCAGGGTATAGTTGAGGGAATCAGAGTTGGATGTATAGTTGATGGTAGTCGATCAGTGTGTTTGTGTAATTTAACGATAGTCAATCAGTGTGTTTGTGTACAAATACTTCACTGGCCCAATAACAACCTAGTCGAATCGACTAGTCGATTAGTCGACTAATTTCTACCCATACAGCCTAAATTCATACAAAAAGCAAGTCCAGACTTCATGTCGATGGTTTGATCTCGATTAGTAGACTAGTCGCGACTAGTCGAGCGTCGTCCATGTGTTTGTGTAGTCGATCAGTATATGTCTCAAAAATTAATGAATACGCATTGTAAACTGGTTTTGCTATGTAACCATATCGTTTAAATGAAATTAACTGTACATACTACATAGGAGTAGAAAATTGATAGTCATTAAAAATGCAAACCCAAAAGAAGAATCACCTGAAGTGTAGTCCATGTGCTACACTGGTAGTTCATACCCTAGCATACAGAACATCCTCCTATACACACAAAAAGTAACAAATAAATGAAAAGAATATTCAAGATGTGCACACAAGTACATGTTCATTCAATTCTTATGTAAGATACTACATAGAGATAAGTGTAAAATAATATATATCTGCTTCGACGTCTAAAGATATCGAATCATCATCGTAGGATGACACACATACTCGACTTTTTCGGATTAAGAATTTACTGGGAGATCCACCAGGAGGATGCATTTTAGCTCACGCGCAGGGTTAGTAATCCATACTTATTAGCTTTATTCAAATGTCAAATGTCACTTCGCTTAACCTTTGGAAAAAGCTGCTTGCACTTGCAACTTTCAGTTTCTTTGAAGCAGACTGTTTAGTGCAAGATTACATACACTAAAGTCTCTGCTACAAAGTAAGGGAAAAATTGCTAGTGAAAGCAAATTTTTACTAAGGTTAAGTGCAGCATCATCTGAGATTTGGATAAAGCTAATAAGCGTGGATACCCGACCCTACACGTGAGCTAAAATGCATCCACCTGGTGGATCGCCTATTAAAATATTAACCAGAAATTCTAGTAATAATCCATCGACCAAATTTTTCAACAAACCGGTTAAATTAACATCAGATAACAAGGTTATAAATGAGTGCATTCTTTTGTTAAAGAGTATAGATGATGCATAGATCACTATAAAAAATGATTGAGTTTTGCTAGTATGTATTTTGCAACGAGATGTTGTATCGGAACATATATCGAATATTTCCCAACATTAAGTCTATATCCAGATTTGCAGACTGCCTACAGAATACCATTTTTTTAGGCTACCTCCCTTGAAACCCCGACTATTTAGATTGTTCCCTCGCCAAATTCTGGTCCAACCTCCGCCACTGTATACCGCAATCTAAAATTATACCATACATCCAATGGTAATTCTAACAAAAATTATATCGCAATCTAACAAACATTTAGATGTTTTTTACATTATCAAAAAACATGATTCAAATTTGATTTCTCTGATTTTAGGGTATAACAACAGATTCGTCCCTAACACACTTACACAAACACACTTACACAAACCAATTCAATCAAAATAGCTAACACACGAAGTACTAACACAAATTAGCAATCAACTATCACACAAAGATTTCAATTTGTTCCCTACTATCAGTCAAGCATGCCAAAATTCAATTGAAACACATACCTGCGCAGTCGAAGGAGGGCTAGGGAGACGTAGGTTTGCTGCGTTTCTGGCGAAGGACAGGGTTGTTCGTCCCTGTCGAAGGTGGAGGCATGATTTGGTGATCGAAAACCCTAATTTGGGTTTTCGGTCACCATTAAAATAAAACAAATGGAAAAGGGAGCGACCAAAACTTTTACTCGGAGTGCCCAATGGGATGCACAATATGATATGGATTAAATTTGGCCTAAAGTCGTATCAAAATAACTAATCCGGGGCTTTGTTGATGGACGTCAGATTTAGGGCGTTTGGGGTGACAAGGATCGCAAAATGTAATTTGATACGGATCTGAGCACCATCAAATATGATAAGGCTTTTACCCGTATTACATGTCCGCATCCATCTGTGCCAAATTGGCGGATATGGTGTTGTGTTAGGAAAAGCACCTTCCTTTAGTAGAGTTTGCCTATAACAACAGCTATCAATCCAGCATCGGCATGGCACCCTTCGAAGCATTGTACAGACAACCCTGTATATCACCAACTTGTTGGTGAGAATCTACAAAAAGATTATTAATTGGATCAGATATGGTGAGAGAAACATCTGAAAAGATTGACCTTATTCGATGGGGGATGAAGACCGCTCAAGATAGGCAGAAGTCATATGCAGACAAGAGAAAGACTTACATCGAATTTGAAGTGGGATACTTATTTTTTATCAAAGTATCACCTCTGAGGAATGTGGTTTGCTTTGGATCGGTAGGGAAGTTGGCACCTAGGTTAATGGGACCTTTCCCACAACCAAGAGGATTGGCCAAACGGCCCACAGAGTAAAGCTCCCAGAAAATCTATTTGGCATTCATGATGTTTACCATGTTTCTCATCTGCAGTAGTGCCTGCATGACACCGCAGAAGTTGTTGAGCCAAGTGTATTGGAAGAGGTAGAAGTGGAATGGGACGCGAAAGTCAAGCGAGTCCCTACCCATATTCTTGGATCATAAGTTAAGAAGCTACGCAATAAAGAGATCAAGTTGCTAAAGGTTCAATTGGGAAGATAACCTAGAGGATGCGAGTTGGGAGGCCGAAGCCAAGATTCGTGCTTCATACCCTTTTCTTTTCAAGGGTATGTCCTTAACTCCTTTTCCTAAGTTTTATCTGTTCTTGTTTCTATCATTTGAATATATCTTACCCATAGTATTTTTGACCTTTAGAGAGGAATCCTATGGATGTAAACATGTGTTTGAGACATGTTATGTTTAATGGATGCAAGTGGATGCAAGTGTTTGCTAGTGGTTGCCTGTGGATGCATATACACACACATTAGGCACTAGATCGGCTCAATCACTCACATACTGCATATGGATGAAAGTGCATTCTCTTTTCTTTTATGGATGGAAATGGATGTATTACCATATGGATGTTGCATTTGGACGAGTGAATGTGCACACATATAGAACTCATATGTTACGATAGGATTATTTGCATACAAATTGGATTCATGGCACTAATATACATTACATTAAGGAGGTCAACTGAATCAGTAGACCGCCTGATTTCCGCATTAGTTTTGGAACATATACACACACCCTTGCATATATTCATATAAGCATTAGAAGTCTTTAAGGATAATGGAGGCCAGTGATTGATGGATGAGTAGATTGATGATGGATGGCAGGATATGCATTCTTCTCAACTTAGATATTTCAGGGATGAAATCCTTTGAGTAGGGGAGAATGTAACACCCTGTATTTTTAACGAAACTAAAAGAGGATAAATTAAATAATAATTAATTTAATACTCTGGATTAAGGAAAAAGGACTGTGCCATTGTGTCTGTCTCGAAATTCCGATCAAGACAGACATTTGGTTTGCGTAAAACGGACATTGTATGAAGAAGTTATGAGGATTTTAAGTTTGTATACGCACAGAAGAAATATGTATATACACCTGATACATATGAGTTAGTATTTATCCATAAAGAGTCCAAAAATTGAAAATTCATCTGGCGGAAAATTTCCCGCTCAAGGAGGTCGACCCCCCTAAAGGGGTGTCGACACCGAGGTCAACCTCCCTTAAGGTGTGTCAACACCAGGGTCGACCCACCTATAGGGGTGTTGGCACCCCTAGGGCTGATGTGGCAGTCGGTTTCAGAGGGACTGGGAGCTATAAATACATGGTCATTTCTCTTGTTTTCTTCATTGAGATACCATGGGGGCCAAACTCTGCTGGTGTCTAAATTGAACTAGATCCATTAATCTCCTACAACTATCACTTTAAGCAATTCAGTTAGAGATTCGAGATCCATTCTTCTTCTATTTTCTAATCCAAACACTGTGAGTTCCTAGTTGCTTTTAGATTTAAATATATAAAAGTAAACATGATATAACAATAGTTTGGATTTGTTCATATGCCTATATTATATTGGATCCACTGTCAACATTCTAAATTGAGTATAACTTAGATCTAAATCTCTATCTTGTTGGATCTATTGTACCTTTGTAGCATTCTATGATGTGGATCTTGACCTTATTTGTGTTAGATCTATTTTTAACTATTGATCTAAATCTCTATCTTGTTGTATCTATTGTAACATTCTATGATGTGGATCTTGACCTTATTTGTGTTAAATCTAATTTTAACTATTAGATCTGAATTATGTGGACGTATAAATTGCTAACCAGATCTAGTTTTTCATCTTGTGACTATCATATTAGATCTAAACAAGTTGGACATCTAAATTGTTAATTTAGATCTTATTATGCTTATTATGACATCATAGTTATGTTAGAATCAATTAACCGCCACAAGTTCATTAGATTTATGCTAATATGTACACCTTATCACCATGCTAATTTATGTTTATGCCAAAACAATCACCTTTGTCATATTCCCATCACCTTTCCTTTTATTGTAATGACTAGGTTACTTTCTAGCCTAGGTGCCGCCAAATATAAGCGAACACGTTAGTTAGGGAATGAGGGAAAATATTAGAATTGGCATAATTTAAGTAATGTTTATATGAATTGGACATATAATTCAAATGGGGAAATAGGGGCACAATCACCTATAATACAAAGGTAAATTTGGATAATTATGGAATGTTAAAAATTACAATTAAAAATTGTAATTGCACTTATGACATGAGGTTAGGTTGCATTAGTGGTGGAAGTCTGTCTGGACCAAACCGGCATATCTAGAAGCCACTAGTGTCGAACCTAATGTGAGAGGTCTAAGTGCACAAATACGAATTGGGCTATGACACGAGGTTAGGCCCAACTTGTGCATGAGCCGAGCCGAAGGGGATAAGACGACCGTGACACCTGTAGATATGGGGCTGTGCATATCAGTGAGGGTTGCCACTTTAGGATGTGATACATCCTATTGTGGGGCCGGCACAAAGTATCTACGGAGTAGGGAGCCGATCGATTAAGGTAGTAGTTAGGGTACATTTGGATGTATGCCTAAGTCTACCATCTTGAAGCGTAAGGGATCATCTCATTCTGGTTATACTAGTAATAGTGCAGAGTAATCATCAGGGAAGCGTATCCGCCTTATCCTGTCTACATTGTCGCACCTGGCATTTATGTAGTGATCTCTCTTATCCACTTTATATGCTTTTCATGCTACTTTTATTTATTTACTTGCTAAAAGTAACTAGACTCACCAGACTTTATGTCTAACCCTTTTTGTTTCCTCTTCTTTCTTCCGTTCCCCCCTCCAGGTTCTCAGGGCGGGAACACTCAGGCTTAGTCAGAACTCAGTTATCATTTTGCTACAGTTGCTTTCGAAGTATGGTTCAAGTTCTTATCTCCACTATGGCTTTGTCTCTCTTATTTGGGGAATTATATTTTCTTTTAAGTATTTATGTACTGTGATGATAAAAGACAGAAGCTATATTCTTGTAATGGTTTTTGTGACTTATGGTACTTTGGACCACGATGTCTGACTTGTGTTTGAAATAAAAATTTGAATTTCCGCTGCTATCTTAATTATATATGTCTTGTAATATTCTATGCCTGTTTACCTATATCGCTTCACGAAACTTAATGCATTCTCTTTGTGAGTGACATTAACGAACGTGGGGTATTACAATGAATAATCGACAGCAAGCCCAAATTACACAATCCCAAAACTCAAAACAAGAAACACCCAGGGAAAAAAAGGAAATAATTAGTTGTAGCCACTTCGAAATTAAAACCCTAGCTTCTCTCCAATAATGGCGATTACAAACTTCAGCCTGGATCAAAACACGAAATACCGCAATTACGAAGTATCTTCTCCTGTTTGTTCGCATTTTTTCACTTACTCTTCCTCATCGGGTACTTTATTTCAACTTCAATTAAATTCCATCTACTGAATTTATCAATCGATCCATTTCCATGAGATCAAGCATTCCGCTCTGCCCATATACGATAAAATGTAGTAACAATACTACAGAAAGCTAATTCTTATGCAATATCGTTGATAGTATATTTGGATTTCAGGTAATCCATCTCTTCTTTCATGGTTAGCGTCTGGTTCGTGGTTGGAGGAGAGCCAATCTTCATTCTACATCTCACCCATAAGTAGGAAGAGTAGGGGCAATTGAAAAAAGGTAATCTCTAGATTCATGTAACAACCCGGAAAATCTGGGCCAGTTTAAAATTTTTATTTTGGCGATTTTAGCGAATTTTGAATATTTAAAATGAATTATTTTAAATAATATCGACGAGAAATTTATTTTGAATATAATTCGAACGTATATATTATACGCGTCATCGTTAGAATATAAATATTTATAAATAATTATAAATAGAATTGAAAATGGCGCGGTAGTTCGATAATTCAATTTCAAACTTCAATTGAATGTACCGGGTGCAAAACAATCCAGATTTTAGTGAAACCAAAAATCATAGAACCTAATTGATAATATCTTTCCAACGAATCCGAAAAATCAAGATTTCATAGCGGGAATCAAAAGATATGTCCAGTTGAAAATTCTGAATAGTCGCTATGGAATTCAGGCCCTTAAAAATGGACATTTTGCAAACGACCTCGGATTTCGACGAAACCTGTTTTGTTGGGTCCGGGATGTAAAGTTATTGCTAGGTTTCAGATTTCATAATTTTTCGAATCAGTATGTGAGCGTGGCAAGGGAAAACGCGTTTGACCAGTTTCAGTTGATTTTAATCGACTGGAAATTGGCCATTTTTCTAACGGTCTCAGAATTCGACGAAACTAGCTTTGTTAGGACCGTATCGTCAATACGAAGCTAGAAAATATTTTTCGAGAATTTTTAGAGTTAGTACGTGACCCCGGTAATTTGAAATGTACGTTTAAAATTGAATATAAGTGATTTAAATATAAATTCAACGGAAACTGATCGAAACAGTCGAATCAGCTTGCGATACATATCCCATTGTGTTCGGAATGAGGGTAAAACGCTATGGACGACAGGCGGTGGGCCTCGTTTCGAGGTCGTATGTAAAAGTCAACTTTTAGAAATTAAATAATATATAAAATAAAAAAATAAATAAATAAATAAAAAACCCCCTCCTTCTTAAAAACCGTTCTGGCCCCCCCCTCTACGAAATTAAATCAGAAGCAAAAAAGAAAAAAAGAAAAGAAAAAAAAAGAAAACAAGGGCCATCGCATTCGAGAGCCGCCGCCGCCAGCTCCAGGAGCTCCGCCCCACCTCCGATGATCCGACCGCCTCAGACGAACCCCACGCACCCCCCTCCCTGCTCGCGAATCCCTCCTCTTCTTCTATTTGAACGACGCCCTAGCCTCCAGGACCCGCCACCTGAAGCCGCGACAGCCCCACCCCCCTCCAGGCCTCACGCCGACATCGACACCCCCAGTAGCCACCCCACGACCGACGCTAACCCCCCCTCTTTTTTTCCAAACCCGACAACCGACGCTAAACCCCCCCTGTAAGTTATTTTATTTTTATTTTATTTCTTTATTTTATTTATATAGTTTTATCCGATTTTAATTAGAAAAAAAAAACACTGTGGTTTTTTATTTATTATGTAAAAGTTAAAAACTGAATTTTATAAAAGTATAAAAAAACTGATTTTTAAGATGATTTAAAAGATGATTTTAAAATGATTTATAAACTAAAAGGAGATTAGAAAGTCGAAATAAAAATAGGATTTTTATATGTTGAAAGTCGAAATAAAAATAGGATTTTTATATGTTGAAAGTCGAAATAAAAATAGGATTTTTATATGTTGAAAGTCGAAATAAAAATAGGATTTTTATATGTTGAAAGTCGAAATAAAAATATGATTTTTATATATTGAACTTTGAAATAAAAATATGATTTTTATATATTGAACTTTGAAATAAAAATTCGATTTTTATATATTGAATAGCGAAATAAAAATTCGATTTTTATATATTGAATAGCGAAGTAAAAATTCGATTTTTATATATTGAATAGCGAACTAAAAATTCGATTTTTATATATTGAATAGCGAAGTAAAAATTCGATTTTTATATATTGAATAGCGAAGTAAAAATTCGATTTTTATAAATTGAATAGCGAAGTAAAAATTCGATTTTATATATTGAATAACGAAGTGAAAATTCTATTTTTACAAATATGAAATAGCGATGAAAATTCTATTTTCACAATATAAAGTTAGCGATAAAAATATGATTTTTATATAATAGAGAATATAAAAATGTGATTTTTTATATACAGTGTTACGGACAACGAAGATGACGAAGATGCGGTAGCGACGAAGGTTTCTGCAAATGAAGTGCCGTGGAGCTAGGATAGCTATAAGTGAGAATTTCTCACCTTTCAATTTCTTGTTCTAGTTATATATATATACTAGGATGCAGACGGTGCTTAGTAGCACCCGACACAATCGTCCACAGACCATGGACTTGTTTGTTTGGCTGTTTGGTGATTGATTGCGATATTGGTTTGAATATGGTTTGTGGTGTGAAAAAAATCAAATCGATAAATTGGTTAGGATTAGACGTGCGCCGTTATAAGGCGAAGGAGTAAGGCTAGGTTAGACTCTTACTCCAAAATTTGTGGTTTGCATAACGAATTGATTTGATTGATGTGTGAATGGCGTGGGCCTTCACTAGACCGGGGATAAGGCTAGGCCTCGTCCCGTTTCTAGTATCGTGCCGTTATGCCGCCGAAATTTTCTAAAATAAGTTAGAAAAATAAAAATATCATTTTATTTAAAGAATGAACTGAATAGAAATTCATATGTTGGAATAAAATGTTTTGTCGTTAAAAATATAATTTTTAACGTGAATGTGAATAAATAAATATTCATTTACAAACCAGACGGTTTGTTTATGTACACCTATTTGAAGGACATTGATTGGGACGATAAATTTTACACATCGCCCAACTGCACAAATAAAATCTGTGTTTGATTGTTTGAAACCCCACACGGGTGTTGGGATGAAATTTGAAGTTCACTCATCCTGATTGATTAAATTTGTCGATCGATTGATTGACAGGCTGTTATAAGCGTTAGATATCTATATTTGATGCTTATACAGTGTAGTGCACTTTGGTTGATGGTTGATTATTTTTCAATGCTATTATACATGTGTTGTATGAAAATCCATATAATTAACTTTATATGGTAATTGATTGGGCCTCATTCCAGTTTTAAAATAGAAATATTTGAAATAGAAATATTCGAAATGGGATATTTGAAAATATCAATATATGAAGCCGTGTTGATTAGATTGACGCCATTTTGACGTGAACGATATTTATATCGATTTTATTCATTTTAAAATGAATATTAAGAAATGAATTGAATTGAAAACGATTTCGAAATGAATTGAATTGAAAACGATTTCGAAATGAATTGAATTGAAAACGATTTCGAAATGAATTGAATTGAAAACGATTTCGAAATGAATTGAATTGAAAACGATTTCGAAATGAATTGAATTGAAAACAATTTCGAAATGAATTGAATTGAAAACGATTTCGAAATGAATTGAATTGAAAACGATTTCGAAATGAATTGAATTGAAAACGATTTCGAAATGAATTGAATTGAAAACGATTTCGAAATGAATTGAATTGAATATGAATTCAAATTGAATTGAAATTTGAATTGAATAGAAAGGAATTTTAAAACGAATTTATAAAGAAGAATTCAATTTTGATTTGAATTGAAGAGGAAGTTGAAATTGCTTTTGAAACGAATTTTAAAACGATTTATATAATTCGTTTTAAATAGAAATCGACGAAATATATATTATATATATTATATATAATATAATGGCCTGAATAGAACGCGCCGCGCCGCGGCAGTTCGTGAATTTCGACCATTAACTTCAAACGGACATTACGGGAGATCCGACCGTCGGATTCTCCTAAAACCGGAACCGTTGGGTTCGTATCGAAAAGAGCTTTCTAACGAATATTAGAAATTTGAAATCTAACGGTTGGATTTGGAATTATGTCCAAATCAAATTTGAAAAAGGTCGCTGTAAGTGCAGTTCGATGGCCGTTGATGGAAATTGACTGTATAGGCCTTGATAAAATTATTAAAAATTGTAATAATTTGTGTAAAATCATAAGAAATGATTTAGAAAGGATTGGGATGAAAAACTCCATATTTGAAAAGATAAAAATAGATTTTTATCGAAATGAACTAGTTTTGAACTAGAATTATAATTCTATTTATTTTTAAATAAATAAATTGAATTTGAAAAGGGTTTCGAAAATAACCAAAATTTCCAATGATTGCATTGGAGTGGATTTGAATCGAAATTGTCTTCGGAATATTTCGATGTTGGAATCCGTGATTATACAGATGTTGTTATGGAAATTTGAAAGATATATATTTATATCGTTATTTCCAATACGATATTTGTTAGTCGTAGAATTCGATATTGAATATAAGCCGATATATTTTCTATTCAGAGCCTTGTATTGAATATCGAATGTGATTTGGGTTTGTCGTGAATGGTGTCTTCACTAACACTGTTCTTGAACCCAGTTGAGAAAAGATTAAATCTTTTTATTTAGATTTAATGAAGTGTACCAATTAAACAATATTTAATTGGAATAGAATTGATATTGATTTTTGGGTTTATCGTGAACAGTGTTTTAAATAACACTTGTTCTTTAACCCGATAATTAATGAATGTGATTTTGGGTTTATCGTGAACCGTGTTTTTAAATGGCACGGATTCTTTAACCCAGTTAACGATTAAAACTAAGTTGAGTTTTAATGAATCTTTAATTAGATTGAAACGGTCGAGAATGGAGTATCACCAGTTTTGCTCCAGGCGATAGTTAAATCTTTAATTAGATTTGAACGTGAAATGGTAATTGAATTTACCGATAACACTGTGGTGTTAGATATGAAGTATTACCAGTTTTACTTCATGGGATAAATAGGTTGGGATTGGGAAATTAAAACAAATGATTACTTCGGTAAGGTTCGCTAATCTCGACTAGTTTGAATTGAGATTCAAAAATAGAATAAAGAATAAATTCAAGGAATTTATCTTGGATAAAATTAATGGGAACCTTTCCCTATGAATGTGAAATTTAGAAACTAACTGTCGGTTGGCCGAGCAGAATGGTTTTCTGAATATTGATCTGATGTTGGTTTCGGCCTTCGGGGTTAATATTTGGGGAATTATTCTCTTGATTAATTTACGGTTAGTGACTAATGAATTGGAATGAGGCGTATGTAGTGTTTGTGTAACACTTATTTAAAATATACGCGAGTTATTCGGAAAGACCGGGTTTATCCCATTCTGAATAACTGATACGACGATAAGTCGAAGATGAAGACGATGGTCGAAGACCAGAGGTCTTCACGTCGTTTGGGTGATAGCTGATGATCTTGATTGGGCTGTACACCCAAGAAGATGGAAACAGTTGGTGATCGTCCAGACGTACTTGGAGATCGATGGATATGCGGGGTACTAGGTGCCTCCGGTTTCGTTCAGACCCAGAACGGACTTGTAAATGGACTGTGTGTCTGACATCGGATTTCATTCTGTGTGACTGATATCGGTTGCATAGGATGGTTTGCCTGTGTGGCATGCTAAGATGCAAATGATCAAGGCTTCTGTTGAAAAGCAAAGTCTTGTGGTTGATGATCAAAGCACGGCCTTTGTGGCGTAGCTTTGTGTAACGTTTACCTCGCGTGTTTCACACCAGTTATGAACCAAAAACGGGAGACGGACCTCAGGGAGGGCCTGCGTTTCCTCCTAGCTAGAAGTGGTGTCAGTGGTTTTACACGCCCTGACGAGTTTGACTTATGTGGTTGTTGCTGTTGCGAGGCGCCTCGGTTAGATCGGATGATCCGGGTCCGATGGAGTCATTCGTTGGCTCGCTTACGCCCCAAAGGGCGGCGAAACGCAGTGTCCAGGGTTTAAGTTTAATCCACATCGGTGGACCGGCCCTGACGATCCAAGGGTCGATGCGTTCTGATCCTGAGACTCGGGCTAGGCAGTCTCGAATCGGTTGACGACTATCTTTTGCCTCGGTTCATAGACGGAAATCCAATTTCCAAATACGTGACTTTGCGGTTTTATTTGTAAACCTATATATGGCGACATAGTGGCATGGGACGCTCATGCCGCCTACGATTGATACTTATGATTTGAAGTTGTTTTATACACTATGCACTTACAATAGTATCAAATGATTTGTTTTAAACGTATCAAGCATTCTTTGGCTGTTATAAGGTAAAAACCCTATCCCCCGGCTTGCGTTGCATTGTGTGATAGGACCTGGGTCTTATAACAGCTTCATTTTTCTTTATTTAGCATTGCGCTGTTTGTTTTATGCACTGGTATTCTTGGGAGGAAACCCGTTCCGTGTTATACGGCGTGGTCCCTTGATTTACCTAATGATTTAAAATAAAGATTAATAACTGTTTTAGTTCTCACACCAGTCACATGACTGACCTGGAGTTTATTGTTTTAACCTAAACTCTGGGTGCCCTTATTTTGACACGGGCAGCTAGTAGTTTTGGTTTTGCAGATTTATATTCACAGGATCCTGGTTTACAGCTGGAACGATATCCGGAAAGCTTTGTATCCGTATATCTCATTCTAGTTGTGTATTGTATTATTTTTCCGCTGCGATGTATTTAAATGTAATTTAAATCTCTGATATTTCTGTGTAATATTCATTTATACTTTGTATATTCTTGTAATCTGATGCATTGTTGTAATATACAATGAAACGTTCTTCTGTATGCGTTCTGTTTTGTCGTGTTCTCAAACGATAGGGCGTTTCGAACGGCCTGGGCCGGTTTAGCGATTGGTTCGGACCGAGCGAAATTCCTTGCCGTCACAGTTGGTATCAGAGCTTTGGTTTACAAAGCAGAGAACATGGCACATTAGAACCATACGAAAGAATTCATCAGATATTGGATTAGTAATATCCAATTAGAATGACTCGTTAGAGATGGGATCAGTAGTATCCTAGGACGAGTGTGAAGAGTATATTTTTTTTAAAAATGAAAACCAATTTTGTTTTGAAAATATAAATCAACTATTCGTATTTGATTGTTTATTTTGAAATTGAATTGGGCAATCCAGTATATAAAGATTTTGCATATATGTCTTGCAAACGTGTGTTCGAAGTTTTAATATATTGGGTAGATATAGAATCCCCCTAGTGCCCTGGAATAATTCTGGTGATGGGGCACTGTCGCCAGTATTTATATTCGGGTGTCGAAGGTGTGATATTTATATATTTCCATTAGACTGGTGTGAGAACCAAAATTAGATAGGGCCTATTGTTGTGATTTGGCATCAAAAATCTGATTTTTGTATATATATCAAATTACGAATTTGAGACTCTTATTCACTAATTGATTAATGTTTGTGTTGTTTGTTTGATAATTTTGAACCATTATGCCTAATTTGATCAAATATTGAATTATATTGATAATTGGATGCGTTTGCTTGCATATACATATACTTACATTGAATAGGTCATAGCAAAGAGGCTAGAGCCGAAGAATAAAATTTGTTTGCCCGACAAATAGGTACATGTTTACTACATAATTTCCTATTTTGTTTGGGTGATGATGATTTTGTGAGCCTATTGGCTAGCCGCTTGGCTTTTTCTTTTTCTTTTTGAGATCTGAAGGACCGGGGAAGCTATTTGAAATTCCCCGATGCTCCCATTGCAGGGGAGGTTATGGCGAAATTTTTCGAAAATTTAGGGTGTTAGCCAAATTTTTGAAATTTTGAAAATTCTCAGAAACTAAAGAGTTGGAAAATGGAAGCCAGATCGAACGTAGAGCTGAATAATCAAACCACTTTCGACTTTGTTCCTTTTCGGGGACGAAAAGTTTTAAGTGGGGGAGATTGTAACAACCCGGAAAATCTGGGCCAGTTTAAAATTTTTATTTTGGCGATTTTAGCGAATTTTGAATATTTAAAATGAATTATTTTAAATAATATCGACGAGAAATTTATTTTGAATATAATTCGAACGTATATATTATACGCGTCGTCGTTAGAATATAAATATTTATAAATAATTATAAATAGAATTGAAAATGGCGCGGTAGTTCGATAATTCGATTTCAAACTTCAATTGAATGTACCGGGTGCAAAACAATCCAGATTTTAGTGAAACCAAAAATCATAGAACCTAATTGATAATATCTTTCCAACGAATCCGAAAAATCAAGATTTCATAGCGGGAATCAAAAGATATGTCCAGTTGAAAATTCTGAATAGTCGCTATGGAATTCAGGCCCTTAAAAATGGACATTTTGCAAACGACCTCGGATTTCGACGAAACCTGTTTTGTTGGGTCCGGGATGTAAAGTTATTGCTAGGTTTCCGATTTCATAATTTTTCGAATCAGTATGTGAGCGTGGCAAAGGAAAACGCGTTTGACCAGTTTCAGTTGATTTTAATCGACTGGAAATTGGCCATTTTTCTAACGGTTTCAGAATTCGACGAAACTAGCTTTGTTAGGACCGTATCATCAATACGAAGCTAGAAAATATTTTTCGAGAATTTTTAGAGTTAGTATGTGACCCCGGTAATTTGAAATGTACGTTTAAAATTGAATATAAGTGATTTAAATGTAAATTCAACGGAAACTGATCGAAATAGTCGAATCAGCTTGCGATACATATCCCATTGTGTTCGGAATGGGGGTAAAACGCTATGGACGACAGGCGGTGGGCCTCGTTTCGAGGTCGTATGTAAAAGTCAACTTTTAGAAATTAAATAATATATAAAATTAAAAAAAAAAACCCCCTCCTTCTTAAAAACCGTTCTGGCCCCCCCCCCCTCTACGAAATTAAATCAGAACCAAAAAAGAAAAAAAAAAAAGAAAACGAGGGCCATCGCATTAGAGAGCCGCCGCCGCCAGCTCCAGGAGCTCCGCCCCACCTCCGATGATCCGACCGCCTCAGACGAACCCCACGCACCCCCCTCCCTGCTCGCGAATCCCTCCTCTTCTTCTATTTGAACGACGCCCTAGCCTCCAGGACCCGCCACCTGAAGCCGCGACAGCCCCACCCCCCTCCAGGCCTCACGCCGACATCGACACCCCAGTAGCCACCCCACGACCGACGCTAACCCCCCCCCTCTTTTTTTCCAAACCCGACAACCGACGCTAAACCCCCCCTGTAAGTTATTTTATTTTTATTTTATTTCTTTATTTTATTTATATAGTTTTATCCGATTTTAATTAGAAAAAAAAAACAACACTGTTGTTTTTTATTTATTATGTAAAAGTTAAAAACTGAATTTTATAAAAGTATAAAAAAACTGATTTTTAAGATGATTTAAAAGATGATTTTAAAATGATTTATAAACTAAAAGGAGATTAGAAAGTCGAAATAAAAATAGGATTTTTATATGTTGAAAGTCGAAATAAAAATAGGATTTTTATATGTTGAAAGTCGAAATAAAAATAGGATTTTTATATGTTGAAAGTCGAAATAAAAATAGGATTTTTATATGTTGAAAGTCGAAATAAAAATACGATTTTTATATATTGAACTTTGAAATAAAAATATGATTTTTATATATTGAACTTTGAAATAAAAATTCGATTTTTATATATTGAATAGCGAAATAAAAATTCGATTTTTATATATTGAATAGCGAAGTAAAAATTCGATTTTTATATATTGAATAGCGAAATAAAAATTCGATTTTTATATATTGAATAGCGAAGTAAAAATTCGATTTTTATATATTGAATAGCGAAGTAAAAATTCGATTTTTATAAATTGAATAACGAAGTAAAAATTCGATTTTATATATTGAATAACGAAGTGAAAATTCTATTTTTACAAATATGAAATAGCGATGAAAATTCTATTTTCACAATATGAAGTTAGCGATAAAAATATGATTTTTATATAATAGAGAATATAAAAATGTGATTTTTTATATACAGTGTTACGGACAACGAAGATGACGAAGATGCGGTAGCGACGAAGGTTTCTGCAAATGAAGTGCCGTGGAGCTAGGATAGCTATAAGTGAGAATTTCTCACCTTTCAATTTCTTGTTCTAGTTATATATATATACTAGGATGCAGACGGTGCTTAGTAGCCCCCGACACAATCGTCCACAGACCATGGACTTGTTTGTTTGGCTGTTTGGTGATTGATTGCGATATTGGTTTGAATATGGTTTGTGGTGTGAAAAAAATCAAATCGATAAATTGGTTAGGATTAGACGTGCGCCGTTATAAGGCGAAGGAGTAAGGCTAGGTTAGACTCTTACTCCAAAATTTGTGGTTTGCATAACGAATTGATTTGATTGATGTGTGAATGGCGTGGGCCTTCACTAGACCGGGGATAAGGCTAGGCCTCGTCCCGTTTCTAGTATCGTGCCGTTATGCCGCCGAAATTTTCTAAAATAAGTTAGAAAAATAAAAATATCATTTTATTTAAAGAATGAACTGAATAGAAATTCATATGTTGGAATAAAATGTTTTGTCGTTAAAAATATAATTTTTAACGTGAATGTGAATAAATAAATATTCATTTACAAACCAGACGGTTTGTTTATGTACACCTATTTGAAGGACATTGATTGGGACGATAAATTTTACACATCGCCCAACTGCACAAATAAAATCTGTGTTTGATTGTTTGAAACCCCACACGGGTGTTGGGATGAAATTTGAAGTTCACTCATCCTGATTGATTAAATTTGTCGATCGATTGATTGACAGGCTGTTATAAGCGTTAGATATCTATATTTGATGCTTATACAGTGTAGTGCACTTTGGTTGATGGTTGATTATTTTTCAATGCTATTATACATGTGTTGTATGAAAATCCATATAATTAACTTTATATGGTAATTGATTGGGCCTCATTCCAGTTTTAAAATAGAAATATTTGAAATAGAAATATTTGAAATAGAAATATTCGAAATGGGATATTTGAAAATATCAATATATGAAGCCGTGTTGATTAGATTGACGCCATTTTGACGTGAACGATATTTATATCGATTTTATTCATTTTAAAATGAATATTAAGAAATGAATTGAATTGAAAACGATTTCGAAATGAATTGAATTGAAAACGATTTCGAAATGAATTGAATTGAAAACGATTTCGAAATGAATTGAATTGAAAACGATTTCGAAATGAATTGAATTGAAAACGATTTCGAAATGAATTGAACTGAAAACGATTTCGAAATGAATTGAACTGAAAACGATTTCGAAATGAATTGAATTGAAAACGATTTCGAAATGAATTGAATTGAAAACGATTTCGAAATGAATTGAATTGAAAACGATTTCGAAATGAATTGAATTGAATATGAATTCAAATTGAATTGAAATTTGAATTGAATAGAAAGGAATTTTAAAACGAATTTATAAAGAAGAATTCAATTTTGATTTGAATTGAAGAGGAAGTTGAAATTGCTTTTGAAACGAATTTTAAAACGATTTATATAATTCGTTTTAAATAGAAATCGACGAAATATATATTATATATATTATATATAATATAATGGCTTGAATAGAACGCGCCGCGCCGCGGCAGTTCGTGAATTTCGACCATTAACTTCAAACGGACATTACGGGAGATCCGACCGTCGGATTCTCCTAAAACCGGAACCGTTGGGTTCGTATCGAAAAGAGCTTTCTAATGAATATTAGAAATTTGAAATCTAACGGTTGGATTTGGAATTATGTCCAAATCAAATTTGAAAAAGGTCGCTGTAAGTGCAGTTCGATGGCCGTTGATGGAAATCGACTGTACAGGCCTTGATAAAATTATTAAAAATTGTAATAATTTGTGTAAAATCATAAGAAATGATTTAGAAAGGATTGGGATGAAAAACTCCATATTTGAAAAGATAAAAATAGATTTTTATCGAAATGAACTAGTTTTGAACTAGAATTATAATTCTATTTATTTTTAAATAAATAAATTGAATTTGAAAAGGGTTTCGAAAATAACCAAAATTTCCAATGATTGCATTGGAGTGGATTTGAATCGAAATTGTCTTCGGAATATTTCGATGTTGGAATCCGTGATTATACAGATGTTGTTATGGAAATTTGAAAGATATATATTTATATCGTTATTTCCAATACGACATTTATTAGTCGTAGAATTCGATATTGAATATAAGCCGATATATTTTCTATTCAGAGCCTTGTATTGAATATCGAATGTGATTTGGGTTTGTCGTGAATGGTGTCTTCACTAACACTGTTCTTGAACCCAGTTGAGAAAAGATTAAATCTTTTTATTTAGATTTAATGAAGTGTACCAATTAAACAATATTTAATTGGAATAGAATTGATATTGATTTTTGGGTTTATCGTGAACAGTGTTTTGAATAACACTTGTTCTTTAACCCGATAATTAATGAATGTGATTTTGGGTTTATCGTGAACCGTGTTTTTAAATGGCACGGATTCTTTAACCCAGTTAACGATTAAAACTAAGTGGAGTTTTAATGAATCTTTAATTAGATTGAAACGGTCGAGAATGGAGTATCACCAGTTTTGCTCCAGGCGATAGTTAAATCTTTAATTAGATTTGAACGTGAAATGGTAATTGAATTTACCGATAACACTGTGGTGTTAGATATGAAGTATTACCAGTTTTACTTCATGGGATAAATAGGTTGGGATTGGGAAATTAAAACAAATGATTACTTCGGTAAGGTTCGCTAATCCCGACTAGTTTGAATTGAGATTCAAAAATAGAATAAAGAATAAATTCAAGGAATTTATCTTGGATAAAATTAATGGGAACCTTTCCCTATGAATGTGAAATTTAGAAACTAACTGTCGGTTGGCCGAGCAGAATGGTTTTCTGAATATTGATCTGATGTTGGTTTCGGCCTTCGGGGTTAATATTTGGGGAATTATTCTCTTGATTAATTTACGGTTAGTGACTAATGAATTGGAATGAGGCGTATGTAGTGTTTGTGTAACACTTATTTAAAATATACGCGAGTTATTCGGAAAGACCGGGTTTATCCCATTCTGAATAACTGATACGACGATAAGTCGAAGATGAAGACGATGGTCGAAGACCGGAGGTCTTCACGTCGTTTGGGTGATAGCTGATGATCTTGATTGGGCTGTACACCCAAGAAGATGGAAACAGTTGGTGATCGTCCAGACGTACTTGGAGATCGATGGATATGCGGGGTACTAGGTGCCTCCGGTTTCGTTCAGACCCAGAACGGACTTGTAAATGGACTGTGTGTCTGACATCGGATTTCATTCTGTGTGACTGATATCGGTTGCATAGGATGGTTTGCCTGTGTGGCATGCTAAGATGCAAATGATCAAGGCTTCTGTTGAAAAGCAAAGTCTTGTGGTTGATGATCAAAGCACGGCCTTTGTGGCGTAGCTTTGTGTAAAGTTTACCTCGCGTGTTTCACACCAGGTATGAACCAAAAACGGGAGACGAACCTCAGGGAGGGCCTGCGTTTCCTCCTAGCTAGAAGTGGCGTCAGTGGTTTTACACACCCTGACGAGTTTGACTTATGTGGTTGTTGCTGTTGCGAGGCGCCTCGGTTAGATCGGACGATCCGGGTCCGATGGAGTCATTCGTTGGCTCGCTTACGCCCCAAAGGGCGGCGAAACGCAGTGTCCAGGGTTTAAGTTTAATCCACATCGGTGGACCGGCCCTGACGATCCAAGGGTCGATGCGTTCTGATCCTGAGACTCGGGCTAGGCAGTCTCGAATCGGTTGAGGACTATCTTTTGCCTCGGTTCATAGACGGAAATCCAATTTCCAAATACGTGACTTTGCGGTTTTATTTGTAAACCTATATATGGCGACATAGTGGCATGGGACGCTCATGCCGCCTACGATTGATACTTATGATTTGAAGTTGTTTTATACACTATGCACTTACAATAGTATCAAATGATTTGTTTTAAACGTATCAAGCATTCTTTGGCTGTTATAAGGTAAAAACCCTATCCCCCGGCTTGCGTTGCATTGTGTGATAGGACCTGGGTCTTATAACAGCTTCATTTTTCTTTATTTAGCATTGCGCTGTTTGTTTTATGCACTGGTATTCTTGGGAGGAAACCCGTTCCGTGTTATACGGCGTGGTCCCTTGATTTACCTAATGATTTAAAATTATAATTAATAACTGTTTTAGTTCTCACACCAGTCACATGACTGACCTGGAGTTTATTGTTTTAACCTAAACTCTGGGTGCCCTTATTTTGACACGGGCAGCTAGTAGTTTTGGTTTTGCAGATTTATATTCACAGGATCCTGGTTTACAGCTGGAACGATATCCGGAAAGCTTTGTATCCGTATATCTCATTCTAGTTGTGTATTGTATTATTTTTCTGCTGCGTTGTATTTAAATGTAATTTAAATCTCTGATATTTCTGTGTAATATTCATTTATACTCTGTATATTCTTGTAATCTGATGCATTGTTGTAATATACAATGAAACGTTCTTCTGTATGCGTTCTGTTTTGTCGTGTTCTCAAACGATAGGGCGTTTCGAACGGCCTGGGCCGGTTTAGCAACTGGTTCGGACCGAGCGAAATTCCTTGCCGTCACAATTCATTATCTTCCATACAAAGAACGCATACATGGTTTACGTTATATCCCCAATTAATCATTTGATCATTGGTCGATAATCTAATGTAAATAGTTTTGTACATGCACACTGACATCTTGGAGCTGTTTATGTAATGCCACGTAATTTTACACCAATCTAATTCTGGTTTCCCTCTCTTGCAGTAAGCTGAATGACAAGAAAAACCATTTTTACTATTATTCCAGCTCCAAAAATCTGAATCAAAATTAGATTTATTTGCACTTCATTGATTTTGTCTGTTACCATTCTTGAAACACTTATACGATTTGTCTTAAATGTTCCATCCTGAATTAGGCATTCCACTTTCATGTTTTTACCACCATACGGTTTTAGACAGTCCTATCCTAGATTATTCACTAGGATATCACTATTCAACCATGGATCAAACCATAGCATAGTGTTGTGACTATTAGCAATACATCGATTAATACATTTTAGCCCCAAACTTATATTCCTCAGCATCACTTTCCATGTACATGAGCTGTTATTATCTATTTGCATGACCCAAAATCTATTATCTTTACAAAATCTGCTTTCCATCCACTTCTTCCACATGCTATTTTTACTCACAAAATGCCAAATTGATTTGATTGCAGTAGCAATTTTAATATCATCAAATTTTCTTATCCCTACACCTCCTTCGCTCTTAGGGCTACAAAGAATGTCCCATGCAATCTTGTGGCTTTTCCCGCTCCAAACAAAATTAGCACACATCTTATTTAGTTTGCCAATAGTCATCGCCGGCAGTTGCTAATAGCCAATACATAACCATAGGAATGATCACCGTTTTAACCAATTTAATTCTACCCGCCATGAATAGAAGCCTACAATCCCAACTATCCATTTTCCTTTTAATTTTATCAAACAACTCACCACAATCAGAAAAATGCAGATAATTAATAGATAAAGGCACACCAAGGTAATTAATAGGCAAATTACCTTCCTTCATATCGAGCAGACCTGTTAAAACCTCTTTTTTATTCACTGATTTGCTGAAAAACACCTTTGATTTTAAATAATTGACCATAAGACCAGCCAATTCAGTCATGTTACCTAAAATCCTTGATATTTCAATGGCGCTTTTAATCTTCGCTTTTGAAAAAATCATCAGCGTAAATCAAATGATTTATATGAGGCTTATTTTTAAAAATTGATTGATTGACAGCTTAGAACATCATAGTAGAGAAAAACTCCATAATAACACAAAAAAGATAGGGGGATAGGGTATCCCTTTGTTTTAACCTCTGTTACTATGCAAAAAACCTTTGAGGCTGCCTCTCATCAAAATAGAAAAGGTTGGTTAATTAATACAGCATTTAATCACCTTTACTAAACTTCTCGGAAAACCCAACATACACAGCATATGACACACAAAACCCCTATTCACCATATCATATGCTTTCTGTTTAAGTCAATTTTTATACACATATTACCACTTCTACCACTCTTGAAATGTCTAATTTGTTCATGTGCTGGTAACACATTTTCTGCAATATGTCTGCCCGGGATGAATGCTGATTGATTTTCAGAGATTAGATGCATAAGAAACGACTTAATTCTGTTGCAAATCACTTTAGAAATAATTTCATAGATAACATTGCAACAGGAAATAGGTCTGTAATTAGCTATATTCATCTACTTCTCAACTTTAGGTATAAGAGTAATAAATGTATGATTTATACCTTTAGCGAGTTTTCCAGTCCTAAAAACATTTTTAATTATATCAGTTAGATACGTCTTAAGATTCTCCCAATGAACCTTGAAAATTTTGGCAGTGAAGCCATCAGGCCCTGGAGTTTTGTCATCAGGAATAGGAAAAGTAGCCTTATCTTGATACAAGGTGTTCCCTGCCTCGATCATTGATCTTAAATTTTCAATTGATGTCAGGGAAAAAATCAATTTGTGGATTGTCAGTGTAAAAAGTGTTTGAAAAGTAACTCAAAGCCTCCATTTCAGTACTATCAGAATCATGCAGCAACTTACCATTTGCAAGGATAATATTTCCCCAATTATTAATATGTTTTCTCATCGACATTTTAGCATGAAAAAATTTCATGCACGAATCTCTTTCATTTAGCCAAGAGATTTTGGCCTTTTTCTTTGCATTTTTATAATCAATGTAACATTGATCCTTCCATTTTCTGTACACTGATTCAAGTTTATCAAACATATCATTCTCAGTTGGGTTTTCACTAATATCTTTCAATGTAGCATACTCTTCTTATACTATTCTTGTATTCCCAATTGCTACAGTTCCATCTCTTCAAGTTATATTTACAACATTTTAAAAACATCTGAAAGACGTACAATTTAGAACCCTGCCACTGCATCATCTCCATTTGAACCATAACCCAAAAGAAATAGTCCCAATAACCTTCGATCTCGTGCCAGGTATTAACATATTTAAAGGGTATATTCCTTACAACATTATCCTTAGGATTGAAGTTCACACAAATTGGAATGTGATCACTAATAGGATTTGATTACCAAACGCAATAAACTCAGGAAACACCTCTATAAATTGAGAATTACATAAATATCTATCAGTTTTGGTTGCTATACCTCTCCTCCTCCAAGTATATTTTAACCCTTTAATAGGAATTTCCATGAGACCTGGATCAGTAAAATACATTTAAGAAGACCTGCAACCTATCTAAAAGGCACAGATGAACCCTTTTTTTTATCATTTGCAGACAAAATATTATTAAAATCTCCAATAACAATCCAGGAAATATCAATCTACTTACCTTCGTTTGCAATATCATCCCATAGCTTCCCTCTATCAAGAAGAAAATTGCTCGCATAAATAAAGGTCATACGACAAACTAAACCCCCAGTATTATTCACCGTGATGGAAATGTGTTGATACGATTTATTGACTATCACCATATCTGTCCAAACTGTAGAATCCCAAGCCACCAATATTCTACCTTTACAATTACAATCATTGTTATTAATTGACAACCAATTTTTATGTAGCTTGAGTTGAAACTTATTCAGACTGATATCATTGAATTTATTATCCAATAGGCTTACAATTGAAGGCCTGAATTTGTTAAGAAATTTGAGCACCACAAACTGTTTATTTGAAATGTTCAAACCCCTAACATTCCAAGCAAAAAGATTCATTTAATCTTGCTTTGGCTCCTTGTCACGACTTTAGGAGAAGCAGATGGTTTAGTATTGTTTTTCTTCTTAATATTTTTACTGATGTTATCCATTTCATCAATGAACTTTTTATTAGCCTCAACGTTGTTGCTAACATCCACTTCTTTTTCAGGTGTAATATTATTTCTGTCATCGTTATTACGCTGGTCAGCAAGATCAACCTCTTCAATAACATCCCCATCCTCTGCAATACTATCAGTCTGGTTACCTACAGTATCGTCCCCATTTGCTACATCCTTGCCGCAGGTTGAATTAGATCCTACCATCAAGTTTGAATTGTCTAGCACAATAGTCAGATCCCTGGAATCTTCTTCAATAGTCAAAAGTGAACATTGAAACTGTTTTGTACTATATTAGAAACATTGCCTATTACATTAATCTCGACATTATTTCCATTGTCAATGCTCTGTTGATATGTACTATTAGTTTCGATTTGTACTTCTCCTGTATTTTTGTTTTGACCACTTGTGTTCAAATTTCTTGGACTAATGTTCATGTCTTTGTCCCAAACACAACTTATGCCTTGATGTCTTTGTGTGTTAGATGTTTGAAAGCTCTGCATGGGAACATTAAAATTTCTGTTGCTTTGAGATTCATTATTCACCGTATCCTCTGATTCCGTTTCATCTATATTAATAATATGATCCGATTCACAATTCACACCCTCTTCAGCATTTTCTTCTATTCTTGTAACACCCCACGTCCATTAATGCCACGCACAAAGGGAATGCATTAACTTCCATGGAGGTTATAAGTGAATATAGAACAGAAAAATTACAACAAGACAGATAATAAGTAGTACTTGAAAACTAAAGCTTCATTTTATTACAGCGGAAATTAAACATGTTTGTTACATCATAAAACCATAGATCATAACCAAGTACAATATCCATCTTCATAAAAACAAAATACATAATCCCATTACATAAATAGCCATTAAAAAGATAACATGCTGGACTTTACTTCAACGGTCCAAGCTTTCCAAAGAGAGATGAAGCAATTCAATCAAACTCCACTAGAGCTGGGCCCAACCTGAGGACCTGGAGGGGGAAAAAGGATAGAAATAGAGGGGGTCAGACATAAAGTCTGGCGAGTATGATAATTCTAACAATACTATTATCAAAATAACTAGACTAAGGCATAAGCTGGAAGACAAGTAAATGTCTATGAACTATTTGGAAGATAAAGATAGCTTTTAAGATAACGTTAAAGATAATGGTAAAGGCATACCTAATTACTAACGAATAATTACTATACTGCACCGCACATTACTACACTGCACCGCACATTACTACACTGCACCGCGCCAATTACTACACTGCACCGCGCCAATTACTACACTGCACCGCGCCAATTACTACACTGCACCGCGCCAGTCACCCTAAAGGTTGATCCCGCATGCTTCACACAGAAACTATATAAATAGCCTTGCGTACCCCTAGCTGACTACATAGGTGCCGTATGCCCCTATCTCCACTAGGTGTACCCCACTACCCTCTTAGAAATTTTATAAGTAACTTCGTGTACTCCTAGCTGACTACATAGGTGCCGTCTGCCCCTATCTCCACTAGGTGTACCCCACTACCCACTTTCGATCGGCTCCCTTCTCGTAGATACTCGTGCTGGCCCCACAGTGGGGTGTATCACTCCCCTAAAGTGGCAACCCGATACAACTGAGAATGCACGGCTTATACCTACACGATGCAACAACGTCTTACCTACCAGCCCGGGTCCACACACGCATATGAAACCCGTTGGACTTGCGTTGCCACCGCTCACCGTTTTGGCCTCTTATAGTCAAACCCAACATGCGTGTCCCGTCCTCGACTTGGGTCGAGCCCACAAAGATACGTTTGGGATACTGGTTGAAATGGGCCCCCACAAGCTACCCACCTAAGCTTGTCACTAGTATATCCCACTTAACCCTCTTAGTCATGTTCATTTACATGTGTGTTTGGTTAAGTCTTACTAATCGTATTTCACATGCCACTAAGGGCACCCCCTAGATTCCTCATGCTACCCAAGGCACCTACTTAACCCCCATGTCCCACCTGACATGTTTATCTGGTTAAGTATTTCTTAATTCATTCAGCCCATAACCTCATAAAGACCTCTCACATTAGACTGGCATTTATGGCAGCTGGATTTGCCGGGCGGGTCCGGGCAGTCTTACACCATAAAAGAGTCTAACCTCGTGTCTTTACAACCATTATGCTTTAGTTTAGGCCTAGGACCTCTCACATTGGGCTGACATTTGTGACCATTGGATTTGCCGGGCGGGTCCGGGCAGGTTTACGTCACAAACGAGTCCAACCTCGTGTCCTAAGCATTGATTAACACTTAAAATCTTTTACCCCAGTTTTAATAATTCCCTATTCAAATTATTAATTAAGTCAAATTTTAATGATGTCCATAAATTATTAATTAAGTCAAATTTTAATGATGTCCATAATTGACTCAATTATGGCCATCCACTTATGGCATGCAAAATCATATCAATTGCACCCCAACTTTTTAATATTAAATCCTTAATATTACCCCTACCCCACGTTTATACGTTCGCTTATTCAACGCATAATATAGTTTAGACTTGTATAGTCTAACACCTAGCACAAAGATAAATTATCATACCATATAGACAATTAAAATAAATCTAATCATAATAGGGGTGAAACTTGCATAAACTACACATGTTAAGGATCAAAAGGTGTCAACTTGTTAAATGTCTCAATTTACATGATATGATCATAGCCCAAATCTATACATAAACTTGCATATGGGGTTTTTAGGCAACATAATGATGGTGTGAACTAGCATAGGATATCACATATGTCATAGCATAATTCTAGATGTCATAATAGATGTCTTGGTATATGTTCATAACTTTTCTAATCAATCTAACTTGCATATGTGACTTGTCATATAGATCAACATAACCCAAACATGATGATTTAATTAATATGAACTAACTAGAATAGATGGTAACATCATGGCCTTTTTAACATGTATGATTCATCACTTAGCATAGAAACTTTCAACATACATAACATCATCATAGCATGATTTACAACATATAAGATATCATCATCACATAACATTGGATTTACAATATACATGATAGCAAAAGGGGTTTACAACAACATATATGATAATTCACATCATCTACTCATAATCCATTCATAACTCAACCTAATTAAAATGATAATAATCTTGTTAAGATCATCATACTCACAATTTAGAGAAGAAAAGAGAGAGTTTTGCTTTGCTTTAGGGTTGAGAGAATTAGAATTGAATTTGCTTTTCTTCTTTCTTAGTTGGCGACGGCTACATTGATTTCCATGGCGATGGTATGACGGTAACTATTCTATTTTAATTAGGTTTAGGGTTAGCATTAGGATGTATTTATAGGTGTAGGAAGTTATTTAGGACCATTAGATTAACCTTGAACCATGAGAACCAATCAAATGCAAAATCTGCATTTGAGCGAATCGGCCCACGGGTTGACAGCCAAACACCCTGGATTAACCCCTAGTCGACCCAGCAAGGCTCGGGTCGACCTGAAAATGGGCCGGTTCGGTTATTCCCCCTCCCAATTAGCTGTTTTGAACTTTTTCGCATATTTATTTATTTAATTTTTAATTTATATATATATATATATATATATTTCTCTGCGCAACCCATTTCACTTAATTCTTTTCTAAAAATTAAGTATACTTTAATTTGTGAATTTTAATGTTATAAAATTATGGGGTGTTACATTCTCCCCTCCTTAAAGGATTTCTTCCCCGAAATCTCCAAGTCAAGAAGAATGTATATCCTACCATCTAATCGTCCATCTACTCAACCATCAAACACCAACATCCATTGTCCTTAAAAGACTTCTAATGCTTTAATGTTTATATGCACAGTGTGTGTATATGTCCATATCTAATGCAAAATTGGGCGGTCTACTGATTCAGTCGACCTCCTTAGTGCAATTCATGATAGTGCCATGCGTCCAATATGTATGCAAAAGATTCCTAATGATACATATTAATTCTATATGCGTGCACAACCATCCACCCGAATGCAGCAACCATATGATAATACAACCATTATACATCCATTTTACTAAATACATCCATATATATGCAATATGCAATATGAAGTGACTGAGCCGATCTGGTGCCTAATAGTGTGTGTATATGCATCCACGAGCAACCACTAGCAAACACTTGCATCCACTTTGCATCCACCATACATAACATGTCTCAAACACATGTTTCAACCATAGAATTGTCCTAACTAAAGGTCAAAGATACTAGCGAGAGGATATACTAAAGATAAGATAAGTACAAGCTAAGCGATAAAGGAGAAATTAAAAGACATACCCTCAAAAAGAAAAGGGTATCGTGACCGCATCTTCTCTTCTGTCTCCCAAGTAGCGTTGCTCTCATCATCTCCCCATTGCACTTTGACTAGTCTGACCTCTCGATTTCTCAACCTCTTGATCTCCGACCCAAGAATGCGCGTAGGAGCTCGTCGAATTGTCGCATCACGCTCTATCTCCACCTCTCTAAGAAAGCTCGGCTCTACCACTTCCGCGGTCTCGTGCAAGCACTTCCTCAAATGTGACACATGGAATACGTCGTGTACACCACTAAGTCTCTCGGGCAACTCCACTCTATACGCCATCTGTCCAATTTTCTCCTTAATAGGAAATGGCCCTACAAACCTTGGTGCTAATTTCCCAACGGACCCAAAGCGAACAACGTTTCGTAATGGAGACACTTTGACAAAGACCATGTCCCCAACCTCAAATTCAAGATCCGTCCTTCTCTTATCCGCATATGATTTCTGCCTATCTTGTGCTGCTTTCATCCTCCTCCAAATCAAGTCGATCTTCTCCGAAGTCTCCCTAATCATATCGGGCACAAGTAAGATCTTATCGGTAGATTCCCACCAACATGTAGGCGAATGACACGGCCGTCCATAAAGAGCTTCGAATGGTGCCATACCAATGCTAGACTGAAAGCTGTTATTATATGCGAACTCCACCAGTGGAAGATGCTCTTCCCATGTACCCCCAAAGTCTAGGATACATAGCCTCAAAAGATCCTCTAGAATGCGATTCACCCTCTCGGTCTGGCCGTCCGTCTGAGGATGATATGCGGTGCTCAAACATAACTGAGCCCCTACCGCCTCTTGCAAGCTTCTCCAAAATTCGCTAGTGAAAATAGGATCGCGGTCGCTCACTATGCTAGAAGGAACACCGTGCAAACGAACTGTTTCTCGAACATATACGGAGGCTAACCATGGAGCAGTACTCTTACTCTTTACGGGAATGAAATGGGCGCTTTTAGTAAGTCTATCTACTATAACCCAAATTCCTGTATTACCCTTCCCTGATCGCGGTAATCCATCCACAAAATCCATCGAGACACTTTCCCACTTCCATAGTGGAACCTCCAATGGGTGAAGCAACCCACCGGGTTTCTTTTGCTCCGCTTTTACTTGTTGGCACACCAAGCATCTAACGACATACTCGGCCACATCTTTCTTCATGCCGGCCCAAAAGTAAACTCTCTTCATGTCTTTGTACATCTTGTCCCCGCCGGGATGAATGGTCATCTTCGAATGATGTGCTTCGTCAAGAATAGTCTTCCTTAGGTCATCGTCTTTTGGTACACAAAGTCTACCGTCCCTACGTAACCAACCCTTATCGTCTAGGGTATACCTACGGAGATGGCTTGATGACTCCCCTCCTTTGAGTTTTTCTACTAACTCAACCAACTGCGGGTCATCTCGCTGTGCCTCGCCAATCCGTCCCAAAAGCGTAGGTCTGACCTCCAAGGATGCTAGCAAACCAGGTAGAAGTCAACGGAAGGTCTAAAGTCAAACATCGAAATGAATTCTAAGCTTCGCTGCTCAACAAACAAAGGACATAAGGATAACCTTTTTCTACTTAAGGCATCCGCCACCACATTACCCTTGCCAGGGGTATATGCTATCTCGAAGTCGTAGGATGCTAAGAACTCTATCCACCTTAACATATCTCCCTTCCCTAGAGACCACATGCCCTAAATTCCTCGCTTCCTTCCTCCAAAAATGGTATCTTGGAGAACTTAGCTTTAAGCTAGTGCACTTGTAGGGTCCCTAAGCTTTCCCTAAGACATAGGGCATGCTCTTCTCTGCTTCTCGAGAAAACCAGGATATTATCCAATGTAAAATCGTCACAACTATCCATCTCTCACGCAGACCATCCTAGTCGAATTCGACATCCCCCAAGTGCAAGCCCCAAAGGCCTAAACCAATATCAGACAAACACCCAAGAGATACCTCCTTCGAATTCAGACGACCTACGTGAGATGATACTAGTAAGATGGTCAATCAATTGAGCATTTGACCGACTCTGGCCGTCCTTTCCAGTCCTGCTCCAAAGCTACCGCTGATTACATAACGGGCTTTGCTTAATCTATTAAGCACATACGAAAACTTATTCCGCGCCTATGGGTAAACCCCGCGCTTTATCAACGACGTCTCCATACTCACGGACCACACAAACAGGTTCCTAATCATTGTTAGATGCGTCAGAAGATTCTAGGCAGCTAAGCATCACTGAACCCCTAGGGTCGCAAGAAATATGAGGGTTTTTCTACAACAAATCAATAATCTAACTACCCTCCTTTCACAGTCTAGGATGGCACCCTGCTTGGCTAGCCAATCCACCCCTAGAATCAAACTACAGCCCGTGAATCCAAGGACAAAGACGTTGCATTCAAACTCAACGCCCAAGATAAACACTCTCAAATCCCGACAAATCATAGAAAGATGAGCCGAACCACCAATAGGATTTGAGACTACTAAGGGATCAGTAACAATACTAGTATCTAGGTGCAGTGTTTCAACTAATGATGTAGAGATAAACGAAAGCGATGCGCCCGAATCGAATAAGGTACGGACAGGATGATCAAACAGGAAAACTAAGCTTTCAACAGAAATGGTTCTACCTCGTTCCTGCAGCGGTGGGACCGCGAGAGTCTGAACTTGTCCCCTTGCCTGCCCTGGTGCCAGAAGAGCCTGCACCTGTCCTCCCGAGGTAGTCCCTGTCCTCTGCCCCTTCTTTGGGCAGTCCTTCACTAGATGTCCTGCTTCACCGCAGTGAAAACAACCAGTCTTCTTTTTCTTTCGGCAATCCTTGCTGAGATGGCATGGTGTCCCACAGTTAAAGCATTTCTTCTTTCCTTTGCCATTATTGTCTTTACCACCCTTCTTGTTTTGCTGTTGGGGTTTCTTCTGATCCCCTTTCTTCTCGGGTGCCTTATCAACTTTAGTTCCTTTCTCCTCGTGCATGAGCGCCATTTCTACTAGCTTCTCAAAGGTGGCCCCCATAGGGATGTGGGTCATGGCCAACCCTTGCAGCGGTTCATTCAAGCCATTAACGAACTTCAGAGCCTTCTTCTCCGGCGTGTTTACTAAGTCCAAACCAAACCTTGCTAATTGGTTAAATTTGTTGACATACTCTTTCACTGATGAGCTTCCTTGCTTTAATGTCAAGAACCTTTCCATATATAGATTTTCTTCCGCCCTCGAGAGAAACTTCGCCTCGAACCTAAGTTTAAAATCCACCCAAGAGTCAACAGGACGCTCCATATTGGTGACCTCCCACCAAAACGAGGCCTCTCCCTTCATCAACCAAGCTGCTAAACGAACTCTCCTCCCTTCTTCTACTTCAAAGATTTCTAGCAATTCTTCCACCTCCTTAAGCCAATCTCTAGCTTCCACAAACGTTTCTGACCCTTGAAATGGTTTTCCACCCATAGCCTTGAATTCCTTGCACGTCTTTGCAAAAGTATCTACGCGAGGAGGAGGAGGAGGAACGGGTGCAACTGGTGGTGGAGGAACATTGGCTGGACCTGCAGCGGCCCTAGCCTCCAATAGCCTCCTATACCATCCTGGTATCGTTACACCGTCGGGTAGATTAAGATCTTCAGCCATGCTGAAACGAAAAAGGAAAGATTCAAAATGGATAATTCGAAAGATAAAGATATGTGGCTATTGGGGATTATGTTTTTCTTAAAAACTTTTCTCTTTAAATTTCTCATTAAAACATGTTTTTGAAAACACTTCTTCCAAAAATAGCTATTTTTCTAAAGTATTTTTATCTGTTCTGGTAACCTTAAGCTCTGATACCACATGTAACACCCCACGTGCATTAATGTCACTCACAAAGGGAATGCATTAACTTCCATGGAGGTTATAAGTGAATATAGAACAGAAAAATTACAACAAGATAGATAATAAGTAGTACTTGAAAACTAAAGCTTCATTTTATTGCAGCGGAAATTAAACATGTTTGTTACATCATAAAACCATAGATCATAACCAAGTACAATATCCATCTTCATAAAAACAAAATACATAATCCCATTACATAAATAGCCATTAAAAAGATAACATGCTGGACTTTACTTCAACGGTCCAAGCTTTCCAAAGAGAGATGAAGCAATTCAATCAAACTCCACTAGAGCTGGGCCCAACCTGAGGACCTGGAGGGGGAAAAAGGATAGAAATAGAGGGGGTCAGACATAAAGTCTGGCGAGTATGATAATTCTAACAATACTATTATCAAAATAACTAGACTAAGGCATAAGCTGGAAGACAAGTAAATGTCTATGAACTATTTGGAAGATAAAGATAGCTTTTAAGATAACGTTAAAGATAATGGTAAAGGCATACCTAATTACTAACGAATAATTACTATACTGCACCGCACATTACTACACTGCACCGCACATTACTACACTGCACCGCGCCAATTACTACACTGCACCGCGCCAGTCACCCTAAAGGTTGATCCCGCATGCTTCACACAGAAACTATATAAATAGCCTTGCGTACCCCTAGCTGACTACATAGGTGCCGTCTGCCCCTATCTCCACTAGGTGTACTCCACTACCCTCTTAGAAATTTTATAAGTAACTTCGTGTACTCCTAGCTGACTACATAGGTGTCGTCTGCCCCTATCTCCACTAGGTGTACCCCACTACCCACTTTCGATCGGCTCCCTACTCGTAGATACCCGTGCTGGCCCCACAGTGGGGTGTATCACTCCCCTAAAGTGGCAACCCGATACAACTGAGAATACACGGCTTATACCTACACGATGCAACAACGTCTTACCTACCAGCCCGGGTCCACACACGCATATGAAACCCGTTGGACTTGCGTTGCCACCGCTCCCCGTTTTGGCCTCTTATAGTCAAACCCAGCATGCGTGTCCCGTCCTCGACTTGGGTCGAGCCCACAAAGATACGTTTGGGATACTGGTTGAAATGGGCCCCCACAAGCTACCCACCTAAGCTTGTCAATAGTATATCCCACTTAACCCTCTTAGTCATGTTCATTTACATGTGTGTTTGGTTAAGTCTTACTAATCGTATTTCACATGCCACTAAGGGCACCCCCTAGATTATTCATGCTACCCAAGGCACCTACTTAACCCCTATGTCCCACCTGACATGTTTATCTGGTTAAGTATTTCTTAATTCATTCAGGCCATAACCTCATAAAGACCTCTCACATTAGACTGGCATTTATGGCAGCTGGATTTGCCGGGCGGGTCCGGGCAGTCTTACACCATAAAAGAGTCTAACCTCGTGTCTTTACAACCGTTATGCTTTAGTTTATGCCTAGGACCTCTCACTTTGGGCTAACATTTGTGACCACTGGATTTGCCGGGCGGGTCCGGGCAGGTTTACGTCACAAACGAGTCCAACCTCGTGTCCTAAGCATTGATTAACACTTAAAATCTTTTACCCCAGTTTTAATAATTCTCTATTCAAATTGTTAATTAAGTCAACTTTTAATGATGTCCATAATTGACTCAATTATGGCCATCCACTTATGGCATGCAAAATCATATCAATTGCACCCCAACTTTTTAATATTAAATCCTTAATATTACCCCTACCCCACGTTTATACGTTCGCTTATTCAACGCATAATATAGGTTAGACTTGTATAGTCTAACACCTAGCACAAAGATAAATTATCACAACATATAGACAATTAAAATAAATCTAATCATAATAGTGGTGAAACTTGCATAAACTACACATGTTAAGGATCAAAAGGTGTCAACTTGTTAAATGTCTCAATTTACATGATATGATCATAGCCCAAATCTATACATAAACTTGCATATGGGGTTTTTAGGCAACATAATGACGGTGTGAACTAGCATAGGATATCACATATGTCATAGCATAATTCTAGATGTCATAATAGATGTCTTGGTATATGTTCATAACTTTTCTAATCAATCTAACTTGCATATGTGACTTGTCATATAGATCAACATAACCCAAACATGATGATTTAATTAATATGAACTAACTAGAATAGATGGTAACATCATGGCCTTTTTAACATGTATGATTCATTACAACTTAGCATAGAAACTTTCAACATACATAACATCATCATAGCATGATTTACAACATATAAGATATCATCATCACATAACATTGGATTTACAATATACATGATAGCAAAAGGGGTTTACAACAACATATATGATAATTCACATCAACTACTCATAATCCATTCATAACTCAACCTAATTAAAATGATAATAATCTTGTTAAGATCATCATACTCACAATTTAGAGAAGAAAAGAGAGAGTTTTGCTTTGCTTTAGGGTTGAGAGAATTAGAATTGAATTTGCTTTTCTTCTTTCTTAGTTGGCGGCGGCTCCATTGATTTCCATGGCGATGGTATGACGGTAACTATTCTATTTTAATTAGGTTTAGGTTTAGCATTAGGATGTATTTATAGGTGTAGGAAGTTATTTAGGACCATTAGATTAACCCTGAACCATGAGAACCAATCAAATGCAAAATCTGCATTTGAGCGAATCGGCCCACGGGTTGACAGCCAAACACCCTGGATTAACCCCTAGTCGACCCAGCAAGGCTCGGGTCAACCTCAAAAATGGGCCGGTTCGGTTATTCCCCCTCCCAATTCCCTGTTTTGAACTTTTTCGCATATTTATTTATTTAATTTTTAATTTATATATATATATATATATCAATATATATATATATTTCTCTGCGCAACCCATTTCACTTAATTCTTTTCTAAAAATTAAGTATACTTTAATTTGTGAATTTTAATGTTATAAAATTACGGGGTGTTACAATTCTTGTTTGCTCTATTTGTCTCTCTTCTACTCCATGATTTTTGGGGATCCAAACTTCTTCTATTTTTGACGTGCATTGATTTGTTAAGTGACCAAAAACTTTACGGTAATTACATTTTAAAGGCCTATATAAATATTCAACTTTAATTTTCAGTTCTTCGCCTGTGTAAAAACAATATCGACCTCCGAAGGAAAATGAGATGACGCGTCCATCTCTACTAGAATCTTAGCAAAGGCAACCCTCGATTCATCAACTGTGATTTTATCCATTTTAATTAGTCTACCTAATACACTAGCAATGGCACTAAGTGCTTCTCTGTCCCATAATTAAAGCTCCAGCTGTGTCAGTTTAACCCGTAGCGGCATAGTCGAGAGCAGATCTTTTTTGAATCTCAATCCCATGTTCCATTTTTTCAAAATATTTATTCTATTGTCAAATAAAAAGGTCCTCCTTTTAAAATATACTCAAAGTCTAAAGTATTATCAAATCGAATGATAAAAAAACCATTTTCTCTCGATAATAGTTGAAATTTGCCAGTTGATTTCCACATGCGTTCAATGTAATTTTGCAAATGCATATGATAGGGTCTATCCCCGTATACATAGAAGACAATAGAATTCTTCCATTTGTCAACAAATCTGAGAGTAGCACTTTAGAAATGCATGCTATTTGTCTACATAATCATCACGAATCTGTCTGATTCCTCCAAATACAGCTTGAGCCCATGATTTGGACGTTCTTCTCACCATTTCATTCTGATAGTAATTGTCATTTATTTCATACGAGCTAAATCTGAATCTTCCCCGCTGGATATGTAGATTCACGGCTTTAGATCGAGCATTCACTCCCCCCATAACCAGAATCCTAAAAGGACGACCCGCCGTAGCAGGATTTTGGGATGTGTTATCCCTATCACCACTCAAACCAGCGTTGAAAATTGCTGTCAAAGAGGTTCCCTGAACGAAGACCCTATCTTCTCGTCTCAAAAACAAGACTCTATGCAATGGAGGAAAAGAAGAGTCATTCTCGTTCGATATGGCAGGCTCCTTCCCTTTTCTCCGATCTGGAGGTCTACCTAATTCGTTCCCTGTCAATTCGTCCACTTTGAAATTTGTTGAGTCCGCCATTGAAATTTGTTTTTTAGATCGAGGTAAGCTTATCAATATATATATATATATATATATATATATATATGCCTGGGTACTTATATTGTAATACATATTACTGTAACAAGTCTTTTGTAGAATGCAACATACTACATATCAATACATGTTCAAACATCTTACCCAAGTTTCGAACCTTTAACTTTTCGCATCAAAATCGAAGCGCTTAGCCTCTAAGGCATTAGTACTTATCGTATATGCATGTATGTACATGTATAAATATAATATTTATTTTTTCCCATGTATTAAATTAAATTAATATATATTAATCATATATCATTTTAATTAATACTAAGGCTTAGTAACTAATAAAAAGCCATAAACACTAATATAACATGTTAGAAAAGACAAACAATGACGACTGGGATGAGACATTGTGCCGCGAATGGTCTACTGTCTTGATAGAGAATTCTACCAAGACTAAGGTGCAATTGTTAATTGTTTGGTTTTCAAAGCTTAAATAAAAAAAATGAAAGTTATGCATATCCAAACTCATTTCATTATAGTCCCAAATGTGCCAACAAAGCACCATGTCTGCTCATTCGTCAACAGGTATATGCACATGCGTCTACAAGCTGATTTGATAATCCATAATATCCATTTCCATTTAATAAGCAATATAAATAAGGATATGTAAATGAGATAATAACAAAATACCAGGTGAAGTAGGATTAAAATTTTATCGTAGTTGTCTAACAATCCCCTAAAACCTATTAAAAAACTCCAAACATATAAAAGCTAGAAAACCTAAATTGGGACGACCTAATTCTTTAAGTCTAAATAAACACTAACACATCCGTTGTATTCACGCACCGTAAATTCAAGTGTCAGTGACACAGACATTCAAGGGTGAAAAGAAACAAAGATACAAAACAGAAACATAGAATCTCACATCACATCAAATATAATATATTCAGGTATAATGAGAGTACATGCATTCTCTCCTAAACGTTCTATTAGAGTCATGGTAAATACTAACACAGTCAGGGACAGTTATGTCTGTCTATCCCTACATCATGCTTCAGGCTCTTCAAAAATGCTTTATGTTTTCCCTAAAATGCTTTGTCTTTACCCTCCAAGACAAACCCAACTACTTGGCTTCCCAAAAAATGGGTACCTAGAGCTAAAGAGAAACGAAATAAACTATAAGTCGGTTATGAGTGTAACAACCCAGGTTTTGACACCCGAGCTATACAGATTCTAGTGTATTTTTCTATTTTTTAAATAAGTAGAATAAATACGAGTTTATGAGCTTAATTCGTATAGTATTTTAAAGTATGAAAATAAAGAATCGTGGTTTTCAGGAATTGCATATTTTGGAGTAATTAGATAGAACACACTATTATCACTATTTAGGTTACTAACTGGGAGTTAGGGATGCACACAACCCATATCCAATCCGACCCAACCCACCAACTGACCCAACCTACATAAACCCAACCTAGCCTATCCTAGTTCGGGTCGAATATAGGTTACAATTTGTAACCCATACTATATACAGGTCGGGTTTGATATTTTGTTCAACCCAAACTTATTTTAAGCCAGCCCAACCCTATATTAAAAAACTAATTTAATATCAACCCACTTAAAATTAGAATAGCATAACCCTAGAACAATGTTTATGTATTCTATAGTAAATATACAAAAAAGCATATTTCATGTCAAACTGAACTAGATAGAATTCGACAAATATATTTTAAAGAGAATTTTAATGTATTTTAAAATTAAACACTTGTTCTACTATGTAATAAATTAATTTCATATGATGTCTTTTACGGTGAAATTATAATAAAATATGTCTTATAATGAACAATTATTTTAAATGCATATGCTAGCTAAAATCCAATAAATTGTGTTGAATATTTTAATATTATCTTTCAAAAAAATCCCTCATATTCTCATTTTTTTAATTATATTTGAGCAACCCAACCCAACTCTACTAAACCCGACCCAACCTATATTTCAATCCAACCCATATCCAACCTCATATAGGGTCGAATACGGGTTGAACAACCTTTAACTAATACCTATGCGGGTCAGATGAAGTATTAGGTCTAACCCGACCCAATCCATACTTTGTGTAGCCCTATTGGGAGTCAGTGACGCATTCTGAGGATGTCAAGTCGGTACTTGCTTCGAGGTGAAGCCCGGATTCAGGGAGAGTCAAGTATATGTATCCACTTAATCGGGGTGATCAAGATACACTCGGTTGGGGTAGTCATAGTGAGAGGCGCCTAATTTGGATACATACATGTACTTGGCAAACTGCTCGGGAGGGGAAGTATATAGCTAGGGTAGCTATATCATGTTGGCACATGCATATTTATCTTAGTTGGATCCACAATTTTCATGTTGTTTGAAATGTGATAGTTTGATCTTTATGATCATATCTGATAATTGAGTTTTCATGTTGGATTTAACTGGATCGGGATGATCCTACGTTTGAGTTGAGTTTTGGATCTATGATCCATATATTGAGATTTAGAGGTTTTGGAGTATGAAATTCCTTTTTACTATTGATTCTAACCTATTGAGGTTCTTATGATGTTTGGAGATTTTTATGGATTTCTTTACTCGTTTTGGGAATTAAAGTTGCACTTAGCCGAGGGCCTTATGCATGGGATTTATTTAGTATCCTTTATGTGTGAAGTGTGAGTTTAACTTAACACATTCTTACATGTAGGTTATCACAACTCTTGAGTAAAAGAATTGTATATCTTGTGCTTATTTATCCCTTATACTGATTTGTAAACTAGACTGACCCGTGTGCGTATTCCTCCGGTCAGACCGAGATATTTCAGGTGTAGTTGTCAAGCTTGGGTTAGCGAGTTGTCTTTGGACCGTTTTCACTGTAGCTACTTTCATTAGAGTTCATGTAGTTGAGTTACTTATTCTTATGATTGTATCATGTTGTATAAGTATCAGAGTTATATCTATTCTTCGTGTAGCACATGTATTGGTTGTACTCTAACGATGTAATATTGTGTAACTATTCTTTGGATTGTGATTGTGTTTTTATGTGTACTGTGTTCTGAGTTGATCCTGTATCCACTGTGGAATTGTATTAGGTAAGGATTAAGTATGTCGAGCCTCTTAAAAGAAAATTATGAGCACTTTCTCGATGTACTTAAGACTTGCTAATGCAATACGAGTTGTTGCCTTTGACCAGCGCTATTCTCTTCTCTAATAGACATCATTACCTAGTAATGCTGGTCTTGAGGTGGGGCGTTACACTTTTGAAAACAAAGGGTATCTCGTAGGACCTGACCGCACATAAACATAGATGGATTTTTAGCTAATAATAACCACAGTGTTTACTACGTAAAATCAGAGGTATTTGTTAGCACCAAAATAATCAAGAGAAAGCCGATACCTAGAAGCAGGGTGAAGAGGTGGTAAAGCCAGCAACCCCTTAACAAAAACAAAGCTAGAGTGTCAACATCTACTTTTAGAGTTATGAAAAAAGAGGAGAAGGGTACTTTTTCTTCAAGAAAATCCCCTTTTGGCATAACCCAAAGGGCATGATCACTGGATATGCCATCTACAAGCATGCAAAGATAAGCTTAATTAGTATGCCTGTCAGATTATCCGAATCGGAAATACCGGGAAGCTTGAGTTTACGACAACGCATGATCGAAGTCGAACCCGTAAGCAGCACCGAAATGCTGGGACCACGAGCAAACTCACATCTTCATCTAGCCAAAGCTTCTACCTCTGGAAGAGCTTCTTCAGAAAGCCCCCCGACAACTCTATAACTACTTTTCCAAAGAATAGCGGATGGCGTATCACGAAATCTCCATTTCCCTTCCGCCAAAAAGCCACGACGAAGCCCATGTAGCAAAGGATGGGGACAACCTGCACCTATAAATATGACCCTAGAGGTCCAGAATCAAGATCCAATTTTCCTATTCTCAATCTTATATTCATAAGTTTGAGTTTATAAAACCTAATTTCAAAATTGTTTTGGGGAAAAGAGACTGTAAGCACAAAGATCAATAATAAAGAGTTTTGCCAAGAAATTAAGGTAATGAAGTCGTAATTATTTAGTGATTATTTTATTATTATCATAACTGTAACACCCCGTATTTTCTGAGAATATTAAAATAACAAATTAAAGAATAATTTATTTGAAAAAGAGAAATGAGAAAAGAATGATGTTTAGCATTGTTCTAAGGTTTGTAAGCAAAAGACTTAGTAGCTCATTTGGTTACAACATGTGACTTGCATACAAGAAGTACATAGTTCGATCACCGCCAGCGCCATATTTTTGTTTTAGGGGAATAGCTGAAAAGTGGCTTAGTTTGAACGCAGTTCGAAAAGTGGTTTAGTGTGAAAATGGTTAATTATGAGAGCCATGAAGTTTGTATGTATATGAGAGAAATATATATATATATATATATATATATATATAAATTAAATAAATAAATATTCAAAAAAAAGTTCAAAACACCGAATCGGGAGGGGGAATAGCCGAACTGCACCATTTTTGGAGTCGACCTGAGCCCCGCTGAGTCGACCCCAGCCCCGCTGGGTCGGCTAGAGGTCAATCCAGGGTGTTTGGCTGCCAACCCGTGGCCCGATTCGCCCTAAGGGCTGATATGGCTTCTGAGTGGTTCAGATCAGTTCTAGGGTCAATCCTAAGGCCTAAATAACTTCCTGCACCTATATATATGCACCCTAAGACCTAACCCTAATTCATAAATATTATCTATGACACCATTATGCTGTCAAATTATCTCTTAAACCCTAGCCGCCTCCTCTAAATCAAATCTCAAGTGTTCAACTTCAACTCAAATTAAAGATTAGAGCTTCTACAACAATTCAAGAAGATAAATCAGCAACACCGCAACGTTTCTACACCAATTTCAATGCATAATTCTATTCTTTAACCACGAAAGGTGAGTACGATGATTTTCACAATATAATGGGATTAAATGTAACATGATGAAGTTGTAAAGAGGATTCATATGTATGTATGTAATTTAAATCTCATCCAAGTCTTCACCTTTTTGATTCATGTCATCATATGCCTATGTTTCTATGTAAAGTTCATACCTTTATCAGTTTATTCATGTTGAATCTGTCATTATGCCTCTATGCCAGTTTACATGCCCCTTTATTTTATGACGTTGTGTTAATTCCAATTTTCTGTGATTTGATTCTCTCTTCTTATCCCTATTCCTTTTATTTTTGGATCTAGGCTACCTTCGAACCTATGTTAAAAATACGCGCGAATGCAAATATGTGGGAACGATGGGAATATGTGAAATATGGAAAATTGGATATTATTGGATATTTTGGATAATTGGATAATATGTGAAATTGGCATATTTGGGTATGAATTACATGGAATTGATGAAATTGCCTATAATTGTAAATTTGTAATTGAGGCTAATTAATATGTAATTAGTGACAATTTGGAATAGGAAATATTATAAACATGATTATATGTTTAATTAGATATACATGACATGAAAATTGGGTATGGGTGAAATACGATTATTAATAAACCTTTGACATGAGGTTAGGCGCAATTATGGCGTAAGACTACCCGGAACCGCCCGGCAAATCCAGCTGCCACAATTGGACGTCTAATGTGAGAGGTCAAAGGAATGAATTGTAGGCGCAATGGTTAATGACATGAGGTTAGACCCGGTTTGAGGCGTAAGACTGCCCGGAACCGCCCGGCAAATCCAGCGGCCACAAAGCGTTCGGTCTAATGTGGGAGGTCATGAACCATTCATCATAAGGAATGAATTAAGGAATACTAACCATAATAAGACATAGGTATGGTTAGAGGGTTAAGGGGGTGACATGTAAATTATGACATGTAAATATGGACTTAACCGATATAAGATAAGACATGTAAATTATGACATGTAAGTATGGACTTAACCATAGCATGTGTAAGACATGGACATTTAAATTAAAATGGTTAAGTGGGAGAAAAACCTAGTGGGGACCAAGCATAGGTGGGAGGCTTGTGTCGGATGGGGGACCCGTTTCAACCAGTAACCCGTTTGAGTATCTAATTGGGCCCGGTACTAGGCCGGGGTTGGGGCACGCTTACTGGACTTGAATGTAAGAGGTCAAAACGTGAATAGCGGTGGCAATGTGAGTCCAACGGGTTCATGTGCGTGCATGGGTTCAGGCTGGTAGGTAAGACGTTGTTGCATCATGTAGGTATGACCATGCATTTTATGTTGGTATCAGGTTTGCCACTTTGGGGAGTGATACACCCCACTGTGGGGCCAGCACGGGTGCCTACGGGGTTTAGGGAGCCGATCGAATGGGTAAGGTAAGGATACCTTAGCGGTGGTAGGATCAAGCCGGCACCTACGATAGCAGCTAGGTACAAGTATCTACCAAGTTTGTCATGTGGGTACAGTTGTGGGAAGGGATCAACCTTTAGCAAATAGAGACTAGTAGATGTGCGGTGTAATTAAGTAATGTGGTGTAACTTAGCAAAAGTGCGGTGTAACGAAATACATGTTGGTTGAGTTGGATAGTCCTTTGGGTGCTAGTCTGATGTTGACTTCGGTCTTCGGGGTTAGTACTTGGAGGGTTGTTCGCTTAGCCAAGGTGTAGGATTGTCTTAGTACTTAGGAACGGAATCATCTTCTCCATCCTTTTTATCTACCTTATCTATGTTACAGTCATATCATGATGCCTATTTATATCTTGATCATTTACCTTACCTATTATTTGTTAAAATTACTGGACTCTCTAGACTTTATGTCTAACCCGTTTTGTTTCCACCTCTTTTCTTTCCTTTCCCCCCCTCTGGTTTGCAAGGAGGGAATACTACAGCTTAGTGCCGATTTCTTTCAGTTGCTTGAAAAGAGTAGATGTATCACTTTGGATTCTCTCATCTTTATGGCTTTGCTTATGCTCAGTGGGGATTTATGCATTTATGTTATTTAAGTATTTGCTTCTTTATGTACTTTGAAGTTTTTGGAAAAGACAATTGATCCTGTTGTAATGGTTTCTGGAGACTACTTATGTAAGCTTGTTTTGAAGTTATGATGCTATGAAATAAGTTTTATCTTCCGCTGTGTTTTATTTATTTATTCTAGTAATTTATCTGTTCTATACTACTATAATGCTTCATGACATTAATGCATTCCCTTTGTGAGTGACATTGATGGCCATGGGGTGTTACATGTGGTATCAGAGCTATGGTTAAAAGAACAAATAAAAAGTTTTGAAAAGTGTTTTCAAAAGTATTATTTTCATAGAAAGTATTTTCAAAAACTTGTTTTAAAGAAGCTATTTTCAAGGAAAGTTTACTTTAAAGAGCATAATCCCCACAAGCCATACATCTCTCTTTCGCTTCCCTTGTTTTGAAACTCTTTCTTTTTCTTTTCAGCATGTCTGGAGCATCTGAGATACCAGAGGGTGTTCATGTACCTGGTTGGTTTCGTCAATATCTCAAGGCTAGGGCCGCTGCCACGGGTCCGGCCGACGTTCCTCCTCCTCCCGCAGCTCCAGTCATTCCTCCACGTGTAGATGCTTTCTCCAAGATATGTAAAGACTTCCGTTCGATGGGTGGAAAACCTTTTAGTGGGTCTGAAATGTTCGTTGAAGCTAGAAATTGGTTGAAAGAAGCGGAGGATTGGTTTGGCATTTTCGATTTGGACGATTGTAGGAAGGTCCAATTGGCTGCTTGGTTGATGATGGACGAAGCTTCGTTTTGGTGGGAGGTTACTAATGAAGAGTGTGCTGTAGAGACATGGGCAGATTTTAGGGGAAGGTTTGAGTTGAAATTCCTTTCTCAAGCTGAGGAGAGTATGTACATGGAGACGTTCTTGACACTGAAGCAGAAAAACTTGACCGTGAAAGAGTATGTGACCAAATTTAATAAGCTAGCGAGATTTGGGCTAGAGTTGGTTAATACGCCTCACAAGAAGGCCTTGAGGTTTGCAAAGGGCCAAAATGAACCGCTTCACTGTTTGGCTATGTCCCACATTCCAATGGGGGCTACGTATGAAAAGCTTGTTGATATGGCATACATTCATGAAGAAGAGAAGGGTGTAAGTACTTTTAGGCTGCAAGATAAGAACGAGGATCCAAAGAAAGCCCAACAACAAAAGAAAGGTGGTAAAGAAAAGAGAAAGTGTCACAACTGTGGGATACCCGGCCATTTGAAGAAAGACTGTAGGTAGAAGAAGAAGTTCGCTTGTTATCATTATGGTGATCTAGGTCGTGCTGTCAAGGACTGTCCTAAGAAGCAAGGGCAGAGGGCAGGTTCTACTTCGGGAGGGTAGGTTCATGCTCTCATGGCTCCGGGGCAGGAAGAAGGTAGAAAAATTTCTGTCGAAAGTTTGATTTTCTTGTTTGATCATCCTGTCCATACTTTATTCAATTCTGGCGCATCACATTCATTTATCTCTACATCATTAGTTGAAACACTGCACTTAAAAACTAGTCTCGTTGTGGATCCTATTATAGTCTCAAATCCTATTGGTGGGTCGGCTCATTTATCCATGGTTTGTAGGGATTTGAGATTGTCTATCTTAGGCGTTGGTTTTGGATGTAATGCTTTTGTGCTTGGTTTCATGGGCTATAGGTTGATTCTACGGATGGATTGGCTAGCCAGACATGGTGCCATCCTAGATTGTGAACGAAGGGTAGTAAAATTGTTGACTCGTAGTGGAAAGACCCTTGATATTTCTTGTAACCCTAGAGGATCGGTGATGCTTAGTTATCTTGAGTCACTTGACGCATCCAATGATGATTTACATTCTGTTTGTATAGTCCGTGAATATGTTGATGTCTTCGATGAGGTAAGGGGTCTACCCCTAAAACGTGATATGGACTTTCGTATTTATCTTATAGACAATGCAAAACCCCTCTGCTAGTATGCCACATGGCTCCTCGTGAGAGGACGGAACTCAATAAGCAAGTAGGGGAGTTGCTTGAGAAGGGGTTCATAAGACGTAGTATATCGGAGTGGGGTGCTCCAGTAGTATTTTCCATGAAGGCGGATGCGTCCCTTAGACTTTGTGTGGACCATAGAGAACTTAATAAGCTTACTAAGAAGAATAGGCACCCACTGCCGAGGATTGACGATCTCTTCAATCAGTTAATTGGCGCCTCAGTGTTTTCGCAGTTGGACTTAGCCACTGGTTTCCATCAGTTGAGAGTGGCTGAGGATAACATAGACAAGACTGCCTTTAGGACTCCGGACGGTTTCTATGAGTGGCTTGTGATGCCCTTCGGTTTGACAAATGCCCCCGCATACTTTTTTGACTTGATGAGTATGGTGTTTAGGGAGTACCTTAATAAATTCGTGATGTTCTTGGTGGATGACATCTTGATCTTTTCTAAGAATGAGGAAGAGCATGCCCAACATCTTAGGGAAGTGTTGGAGATCCTTCGAGCGCCTAACCTTAAAGCTAAATTTTCTAAATGTCACTTTTGGAGGAAGGAAGTGCGAATCTTAGGGCACGTGGTTTCCAAAGAAGGGATAGCTGTGGATCCCGTGAAGGTGGTGGCCATCCAAGATTGGAAGGTCCCTAAAAATGCTACCGAGGTGAGGAGTTTCTTGGGGTTGGCTAGCTACTATAGGAAGTTTATCAAGGACTTCGCAAAGATATCAGCCCCATTGACACGCTTGACGAAGAAGAACCTAGTTTTCACGTAGGACGTAGATTGTGATGATGCGTTCCAACGTTTAAAAAGAGCTTTGACCACAACCCCAGTCTTAGTGTTTCCAGATGGGAGTAAGCCATTTACCGTTTATACTGATGCTTGTGGGACAGGACTAGGCGCAGTCTTAATGCAAGAGGGGAGGGTAATAGCCTATGGAGGAAGGCAGTTGAGAGTGCATGAGAAAAATTACCCTACACATGACCTAGAGTTGGCCGCTATTTTTTTCGCGCTTAAGTCTTGGCGCCATTATCTTCTTGGCGAGAAATTCGAATTGTTTACAGACCACAAATCGCTAAAATCTTGTTCTCTCAGAAGGACTTGAACTTAAGGCAGCAAAGGTGGATGGAATTCTTAGCGTCCTACGATTTCAAGATAGCATATACCCCTGGCAAGGGTAACGTGGTGGCAGACGCCTTAAGTAGGAAAAGGTTGTTCTTGAGTCCGTTGTTTGTTGAACGGCGAAGCTTAGAGTTTATCTCTACGTTTGACTCTAGACCTTCCATTGACTTTGTACCCGGTTTGCTAGCATCCTTAGAGGTCAGACCTACGCTTTTGGGACGGATTGGGAAGGCACAGCGAGATGACCTACATTTGGTTGAGGTAGTAGAGAAGCTCATAAGGGGCAGTCATCGAGCCATCTCAGTAGGTAAACCCTAGATGATAAGGGTTGGTTACGTAGGGATGGTAGACTTTGTGTACGACGAGACAAGAACTTGAGGAAGACCATTCTTGATGATGCACATCGTTCGAAGATGACCATTCATCCCGGCGGGGACAAGATGTACATGGACATGAGACGAGTTTACTTTTGGGCCAGTATGAAGAGGGATGTGGCCAAGTTTGTCGCTAGATGCTTGGTGTGCCAACAAGTAAAAGCAGAGCAAAAGAAGTCCAATGGGTTGCTTCACCCATTGGAGGTCCCACAATGGAAGTGGGAGAGTGTCTCAATGGACTTTGTTGATGGGTTACCAAGATCGAGGAAGGGTAATACATGGATTTGGGTCATGGTAGAGAGACTTACTAAGAGCACCCATTTCATTCCCGTGAAGAGTAAGAGGACTGCTCCATGGTTAGCCTCCGTAAACATTCCAGAGATAGTTCGTTTGCATGGTGTTCCTTCTAGCATAGTGAGCAATCGCGATCCTATCTTTACTAGCGAGTTTTGGAAGAGCTTTCTTAGAGAGGTGGAAATAGAGTGTGATGCAATGATTCAACGAGCTCCTACATGCATTCTTGGGTAAGGGATTAAGAAGTTGAGGAATCGAAAGGTCAAGCTAGTCAAAGTGCAATGGGGAGATGATGAGAGCGACGCTACTTGGGAGACGGAAGAGAAGATGCGTTCATCGTACCCTTTTCTTTTCGAGGGTATGTCTTTTCATTTCTCCTTTATCGCTTAGCTTGTACTTGTTCTAACTTTAGTATGTCCTCTCACTAGTATCTTTGACCTTTAGACAGGGTAGTCCTATGGTTGAAACATGTGTTTGAGACATGTTATGTATGGTGGATGCATGTGGATGCAAGTGTTTGCTAGTGGTTGCTTGTGGATGCATATACACACACACTTTAGGCACTAGATCGGCACAGTCACTTTCATATTGCATATTGCATATAAATGGATGTATTTAGTAAAATGAATGTACGTTGAATGTGTGTATCATATGGATGTTGCATTTAAATGAATGGTTCTGCACACATGTAGTAACAATATGTATAGGGTTCTTTGCATACATGATGGATACATGGCACTACCATTATTTGCATTAAGGAGGTCGACTGAATTAGTGGACCGCCTGATTTTGCATTAGTATACGGACATATACACACACTATGCATATGTACATGAAAAGCATTAGAAATCTTTTAAGGACCATGGTTTCTAGTGGTTGATGGTTGAGTAGATGGATGATTGGATGGTATGATACGTTCTTCTTGACTTAGAGATTTTGAAGACGAAATCCTTTAAGTAGGAGAGAATGTAACACCCCGTATTTTCTGAGAATATTAAAATAAAGAATAATTTATTTGAAAAAGAGGAATGAGAAAAGAATGATGTTTAGCATTGGTCTAAGGTTTGTAAGCAAAAGAATTAGTAGCTCATTTTGTTAGAACATATGACTTGCATACAAGAGGTACAGAGTTCGATCCCCGCCAGCGCCATATTTTTGTTTTAGGGGAATGGCTAAAAAGTGGCTTAGCGTGAACGCATTTGAAAAGTGGTTTAGTGTGAAAATGGTTAATTATGAGAGCCATGAAGTTTGTATGCATAGGAGAGAAAAACATATATAGATATATATAAAAATAAAATAAATAAATCGGGAGGGAGAATAGCCGAACCGCACCATTTTTTGAGTCAACCCGAGCCCCGCTGAGTCGACCCGAGCCCCGCTGGGTCGACTAGAGGTCAATCTAGGGTGTTTGGCTGCCAACCCGTGGCCCGATTCGCCCTAAGGGCTGATATGGCATCTGAGTAGTCCAGATCAGTTCTAGGGTTAATTCTAAGGCCTAAATAACTTTCTACACCTATATATACACCCTAAGACCTAACCCTAATTCATAAATATTATCTATGACGCCATTATGCTGTCAAATTCTCTCTTAAACCCTAGCTGCCACCTCTAAATCAAATCTCAAGTGTTCAACTTCAACTCAAATTAAAGACTAGAGCTTCTACAACAATTCAAGAAGATAAATCAGCAACACCGCAACGTTTCTACACCAATTTCAGTGCATAATTCTATTTTTTAACCACGAAAGGTGAGTACGGTGATTTTCACAATATAATGGGATTAAAAGTAACATGATGAAGATGTAAAGAGGATTCATATGTATGTATGTAATTTAAATCTCATCCAAGTCTTCACCTTTTTAATTCATGTCATCATATGCCTATGTTTCTATGTAAAGTTCATACCTTTATCAGTTTATTCATGTTGAATCTATCATTATGCCTCTATGCTAGTTTACATGCCCCTTTATTTCATGATGTTGTGTTAATTCCAATTTTCTGTGATTTGATTCTCTCTTCTTATCCCTATTCCTTTTATTTTTGGATCTAGACTACGTTCGAGCCTATGTTAAAAATACGCGCGAATGCAAATACGTAGGAACGATGGGAATATGTGAAATATGGAAAATTGGATATTATTGGATATTTTGGATAATTGGATAATATGTGAAATTGGCATATTTAGGTATGAATTACATGGAATTGATGAAATTGCCTATAATTGTAAATTTTTAATTGAGGCTAATTAATATGTAATCAGTGACAATTTGGAAAAGGCAATATTATAAACATGATTATATGTTTAATTAGATATACATGACATGAAAATTGGGTATGGGTGAAATACGATTATTAATAAAACTTTGACACGAGGTTAGGCGCAATTGTGGCGTAAGACTGCCCGGAACCGCCCGACAAATCCAGCTGCCACAATTGGACGTCTAATGCGAGAGGTCAAAGGAATGAATTGTAGGCGCAACGGTTAATGACATGAGGTTAGACCCGGTTTGTGGCGTAAGACTGCCCGGAACCGCCCGACAAATCCAGCAGCCACAAAGCGTTCGGTCTAATGTGGGAGGTCATGCACCATTCGTCATAAGGAATGAATTAAGGAATACTAACCATAATAAGACATGGGTATGGTTAGAGGGTTAAGTGGGGTGACATGTAAATTATGACATGTAAATATGGACTTAACCGGTATAAGATAAGACATGTAAATTATGACATGTAAGTATGGACTTAACCATAGCTTGTGTAAGACATGGACATTTAAATTAAAATGGTTAAGTGGGAGAAAAACCAAGTGGCGACCAAGCATAGGTAGGAGGCTTGTGTCGGATGGGGGACCCGTTTCAACCAGTAACCCAATTGAGTATCTAATTGGGCCCGGTACTAGGCCGGGGATGGGGCACGCTTACTGGACTTGAATGTAAGAGGTCAAAACGTGAATAGCGGTGGCAACGCGAGTCCAACGGGTCATGTGCGTGCATGGGTCCGGGCTTGTAGGTAAGACGTTGTTGCATCATGTAGGTATGGCCGTGCATTTTATGTTGGTATTGGGGTTGCCACTTTGGGGAGTGATACACCCTACCGTGGGGCCAACATGGGTGCCTACGTGGTTTAAGGAGCCGATCGAATGGGTAGGGGAAGGGTACCTTAGCGGTGGTAGGAGCAAGCCGGCACCTACGATAACATCTAGGTACAAGTAACTACCAAGTTTGTCATGTGGGTACAGTTAGTGGGAAGGGATCAACCTTTAGTAAATAGAGACTAGTAAATGTGCGGTGTAATTAAGTAATGTGGTGTAACTTAGCAAAAGTGCGGTGTAACGAAATACATGTTGGTTGAGTTGGATAGTCCTTTGGGTGCTAGTTTGATGTTGACTTCGGTCTTCAGGGTTAGTACTTGGAGGGTTGTTCGCTTAGCCAAGGTTTAGGATTGTCTTAGTACTTAGGAACGGAATCATCTTGTCCATCCTTTTTATCTACCTTATCTATGTTACAGCCATATCATGATGCCTATTTATGTCTTGATCAATTACCTTACCTATTATTTGTTAAAATACTGGATTTGCTAGACTTTATGTCTGACCCGTTTTGTTTCCACCACTTTTCTTTCCTTCCCCCCCTCTGGTTTGCAAGGAGGGATACTACGGCGTAGTGCTGATTTCTTACAGTTGCTTGAAAAGAGTAGATGTATCACTTTGGACTCTCTCATCTGTATCGCTTTGCTTATGCTCAGTGGGGATTTATGCATTTATGTTATTTAAGTATTTACTTCTTTATGTACTTTGAAGTTTTGGGAAAAGACTATTAATCATGTTGTAATGGTTTTTGGAGACTACTTATGTAAGCTTGTTTTGAAGTTATGATGCTATGAAATAAGTTTTATCTTCCGCTATGTTTTATTTATTTATTCTTGTAATTCATCTGTTCTATACTACTATAACGCTTCATGACATTAATGCATTCCCTTTGTGAGTGACATTAATGGCCATGGGGTGTTACAATAACTTTGTAGGTTTCCACAAATTAGTTCTGAAAGGCAATAATCTAACTGAGACATTTCCCCAAAGACTATAAAAGGTCATAATTGTCATTTAAGTCTATTTTGATATTGGAATACTTGAAACCTAACCTTATAGTTTATCGCTATCAATGTTCGCTTAATATAAATTAGCTAATCCAGGATCCTATTCCAACACCCGATAGGACCTTCGTAAGTTCAAATGAAACCTCCTAACAAAACGATGGTTTTCTAAGATTTGGAACCAATAAAAGCTCATCATTCCCTTTTTACTATATTAAAAGTCCACTGGCCAGCCTCGTCGGACGGGATCATAGGCCAACATGGTTACTTATAACAGAAATACTAAGTTTTTCTAGATCATCGCACCAAGGGTCGTTAGCCCATCCGAAAGGATTGTACCAAAACCTTAAGAGAGATATCAACCAAAGCCAGAATGGTAAGGAATTCATGCCATTTTCAAATGGACTACTGTCTTCTATACTATAGAAATTTTATCATTATATCTTGTTTTCTACAGGAATTCACTTTCAAATGTCTTTTGGAAAGTATCCAACAAGAACTTCTTTACAAAAACGGTTTCATATTCACTCCTTTCATAAGCGTGGGATTTTACTGGAATTCACCATTTTAGAGTGCTAACCATTAAATTAGCTAACAATATTATTTTAATGATTATCCTTTAGAAATATTTGTTAAGTAATATATAGAAAAAACCAAATTGTTACATTAACCAAATTCCAGTGTAATAGGTATACAATCAAGTCCTCAAAGGACCTTATTGGATATCGGATTCTAACAATGACAAGTTACAGGACTAGCTCTGAGAAGTACATCTCTAGAGGAATGTACTGAGCCACAACCGCAACCGTCCTCTATCAATATAAAACCAACCCATTTCTTCATTGTTTTAAATACCTCATCATGCTAGTCATTCTCGACCTATCTGCGGTCACAATATACATCTAATATATAGAGGGTAATCTAGAAAAGTGATAACCATATCTTAATGGGTGCTATCCAGGTAGTCCTACCACATTTGCTCTACTTTTTTCATTTCATTGTGTGAGGTTTAAGGTAACATTTTACCTTTCAAAGAACATCAAGTTTAACTTAGAATTCCACATCATCATTCCTATGACGTACTAATTGATTTCCACAAAAAACAACTCCTAAGTTCATAAGCCTAAGGAAGGCTGTTAAGTATAAAAGGGGCAACCTCATACCCCACCAAACGGATGTACGTTTGTAGAAACCAATATACATGACCTTAGAAATACCATGTCAGACACACGTCCATATAAGTTTCCCAGGAACACGAAAAACCAAATGCAGTCCTTCTATTACAACTTGTAGGATTAATAACAAGAAGTCCTCGCAATACAAGGATTCTATAATAAAGGGATCACTACTACTTTTATATATTCCGGGAGGAAGCCAGACTTACCAATAAGCAGTTTTTCCACTTCAAAGGTCTCTACTTTCTACCATTATACTTTAGGTCATCTTTATTTTCGAGCCTGTACATCTTGGTTTAAAGTGGTTGGAACATATGGAGCAGATCCCAATTTCTTTGAATCAATATCGATAAAAGAGATATGTGTGTGTATATAGAATGCCTATATCTATTTTATTTATTCCACTTTTATCTTTGTACACTCTAATTCTAATATCTTAGGAAGACATTTTCAAATACTATTATTAGTATAATCCTAAATCTCTATTGAGATTTTAGATATTAAAGCATATATTAGATGGGTCTAAAATCCATGTTGTCTAAGACAACATTTAACTTAAACCTAAACCCATTAGGTTAAAGGACACATATGAATTTAATTAATTTCTCCTAATACTAATTTATATATTCAACTTGCATCATTCAACAAATTATAGTGAAATTGCCTAGATAATACAAGTTCCCTCCTAGGAATTTAGTACAAAGTTCACCTAGAATGTTCTTTATTCTTTTTCAAACCTTGATTATCTTTTGAAAACTACAAATATCATTTATTTTATTTTATTTTAAGGGAATGTAACCCAAGTAAATAAATTCATCTATTTCCTCTGATTGAGGAGTTCATATATTTGAGGGAAGCAGGCAACTACTCCCAAATTCCATCCCTAAGGGTAACTCTTTATTTCCCATAAGGTGGTCAACTTATTTGATCACACTATTTTATTATAACTTTTTCTAGAGCATCTAGGCTTTCCTTTCAATATGTTCCATTCCTTGGTTGATTTTCTTCGATGTTGATAGGTGGAACAAATGCACTAGTCATTTCCGCATATTTAATTTTACTTTCATACACTTCAGTTAGTATTAAAACACTTGTATAACCATGAATCTATAAGGTTGTCATATTCAAACATTTTACCATTTGGATAGTAGTGATTTTAAAGTTTCATGAATCAAAGTTCAAGTTTTATTACTTGTAAGTCCATTTTTATAACTAAATTCCTTTTAAATATTTTTAACATGTTTATGTGATTTTTTTCATATTTTTTTAGATAACTAATAAATAATAAATTTATAAAGTTGAAACTTTGTTTTATGTACTGCTGAAGCGCGCTGGTTTTGAAAATTTGATTTAGACATATCTTAATATTTACTAAAGGGAAACTCGATTTTTCATATTCATATAAAAACTATAGTTATAGGAGTCCAATAAATTCTTGTTTCAAAGGATTCAAATTACATTTAATTATATATGTTCATTTGACTTTTCGGGTCAGAAAATCGTGAACTACTAACACATGATGGACTCATTTTGACTCAGTATCTTGTATTTCTCCAAATTTTGCCGAGACAAGTTAAAATGTTTGTAAAATGTTTATAAACTAGTTTCAAACTAAGTTGGATAATACCACTTATGTTTCAAAGAGAATAGTAGTGTTGTGCACTTCTTTATAATTTCTAAAAAAGGAAGTGATTCCTTTGTGAAAATTTAACGTGTATTTACCACGACCACATAAAGAAAAAACATTATTAACCCCCAGAACATGATGATCAAGCAACGTAACAAGCATATAACTCATATCGTATTATTATGGAAATCATCATCTAAATGTGCACTGTTTCTCACAAGTAACAGTCATCTGATCCTAACTTTTTAGTGTTTTTTCTCTCGAACCAATGCGAGCACGAGGCTCAGACTTGCATGTGATATATACGGCCTATAAGAGAGGAGGCAGGAGTTCCCGACCAGATGTGATATGCCTTGTCGGGCTTGGCCAAAGCAAGAAGGAAGATAAGAGGATATCTACGTGCTTTGATCTTACTTTATGGAGGTGTATATATATGTGTGTGTATATATATATATATATATTAGTTTCTTCAAAATTTGTTGTAAAGGAAAAATATTATGAAGTAGGGAAGCAACTGGTACTCTTTGAATAAAGGAGAGAAAACCGTACGAAAATAAATGAGAGAAGAGCAATATATTTGTACGCAAATTTATCCTAAACCACTTTATTATGTATCACAACACTTACACATCTCGTAAACTCTTACACACTACTCCCCCTCCATGTGCACTCATCTTTACACCCCCTTCCATTTGCTACATCCATGTGTTTTGCAAAATTAAATCATTCTTGTTTTTACATCATTTTGTTTTATTATGAATATATCAAGATTTTATTATTTATTTACTATATGTAAATATGTATGTAAGAATGGTAATATCTCTTAAATGTTCATCAGTATGTATATATGGTGCATGTATATATATACACATGTTCATTAAACTAAGCAACAACATTCTGAAACTTCTTTTATTCATCAAACTGTTGTAAATCTAGAATCCGTTTTTCAATCATATTTTTACATTTTAGTTAATACCTATATATTTGAAATCCAAGTTTAGAAATAATATTTCTATCATTATTTAGTAAAGAAAAAAATCTTATTTAATATTTGAATAATTATTATATCCTTCAGACTAAATTTAAATTCAGGATTCAATTATTTCAAAAATATGATATCCTTGATGATACCGTAAAGTCAGTGTTACCCGACTTCCTGGCTTGGCTACTAGAAGCAGTCCAGGCCCATACGACTTAGCCTATCACATGGTTAAACAAACCAGAAGTGTCACAAAGTATCCGAGAATAGAGTCCAAATGGAGTCGTTTGAGTATAGTTGTCATGGTTTGTCGAAACTGCTCAAAGTTGACAAAGTACCGAGGGATCGGCATTCTCCACCACCAAAATTTATATCCTAAAACCGACCTCCCTATATCGTATCCCAGGACTCCCTCTCCGGAATTCATATCCGCTCTTTCACCTAAAATTTCGTATCTTAGATCCCCTCTCATATTTATACCACTTATAGTCCCACAATCTGTATCCCTATAGCAACTCCCCAGATCAGTATGTGACTTTGAGGCAACAGGGATCGATGTAAAATAACTCGTATCGTGGATGTAAAAGCAACTAAATAAAAAAGGATATGAAGACAAATAAGAAATGGGATATGGGATCTTTGATTTGAGGGAAACAAAAAAGGTTGTGCTGAGATATACACCGATCCCGGGACATGAAAATTACAGGCAGGTGCCCACGTATACCACATCCTACCTACTCCCTTCTACTACAAATATCCTTCTTAAGAAGGTTGGATTTTTTCTATCTTGATACTTTGGGAAGAAGATATTGCTTATTTCTCTCTCAAGATTTCTCCATCATTCCGAGAAGAAGAAACTTACCACTTTTTGGACACATGGACTTTTTGGGTTGCATAGAAATTTTGAGAAGAAGGACTCAAGATCAATTTTGGACCTTGTTGAACGTACTTTCCACCACTGATATTATAAACAATAAGAATTATTGTTCTTACCATTGTACTTTTACCAAAAAGTGAATAAAAGAAGCAAAACTTTCAAAGTGGATGTAGGTTCTCATGGACCAAACCACTATAAATACTGTATTGATTTACATTCCTGCATAATTTCCATCCTAGACATTTACTTTCGTTGTCTTCGAACTCGTTGGGTGTTGTTGCCAATTTTTGCACATCAACATTCTGGTGCTTTCACTGATAATGACTAAAGACTTCATCTTTCCTATTGTTCTTCTATCGAAACTTGGAAGCGCTACTTAGGTACCTTAGACTTACCTACCAAGTTTACCGAAATGGTGAATAAAGGAAAAGATGCATTTCTTGGGCCTTCGACTGTTGATCCAGAAGCCTATCCTCATCGTCACACTTTGGAAGGCCCAACTGCCATGGATGTGGTGACTTCCTCTAACCCGAAGCTCCAGTCACCTAAAATTAATTATTCAAAGTGACCAAAAATTTGGAGGAAACTCATCAATTGATTAATAACCAAATTAAGAAGAATATCGACTTGATGCAAAGGCTGCACCAGAATACCCATATGGGTATCACGTGTCTTCAAGCCAATCAGGCAGCTTAACCTCTAAAGTACATCTTGGAAAGCACTTCTTCTGAGATATATCATAGAAACCATAGATAAAGGTGAAGGATTAACAGTAATGGTAATATGCTTACTTTTATAGAGAGAGAGCTCATTGTTCAGACTACTCCCAGTTGGGCCCTAGTCTAGACCCTGGAACTAGCGCCCAACCCTCTACAAGGCAACCTCTGCCGGCCTCCATTTAGAACTTGTTATCAACACAGCCAACCACGAATTAGGCTCAATTTCCTTCTTAATAAATTCAAGAAGTCAAAGAGTTTAGGTTAACGACTTGAGATAGGATGATGCTGATGTTCATCCGAGAAGGCGCCCTAGGTACTACACTCATGAGGTGGACCATCACCGTTGGAATCTAGTGGAGGTTCAAACTGTGCTTCTCACCAACATGGTCTGTAGGATCATAAAGAAATCAAGGGGGCACGTCAAAAACATATGAGAAACCAGTATGAGATGTAATCCCTTCACTCCAGCTATCCTTAACACTGAATGAAAGTGACGCTTCAACATGCCATAACTAACAGCTTACTCGAGGGAAGACCGATCCTTGAAACTTTCTGAATCGTTACGAGTGGCATATGGACTCGATCCACGCCACCGACGTAGTAAAGTGTAAGTTCTTTCCTGTCTTTCTTGAAGGTGTGGTCTTCTTTAGTTCTCTCGACTCCCACCAAGAATAATAACGACTTTCGATCAGCTTGCTGTCGAGTTGGTGAAGCAGTTCAGAATGCATGTCACCAGACTGAAGGCACCTTGTCCCTTTCTAAAATATACCATTTTTGGGGAGACTCTCAAGAGCTACCTCAAACGATTCAATAATGCCTTGGCCAATGTCGAAGATCCCGAGCCACGCACCATCCTTGTTCAATTTTCCAAAGATGTACTGCTAGATACCAAGTTTAGAGTTGGACCAATAGGAAACATCTTAAGTCTCTGGAAGTTTTCTACTAGATGTCAGGAAGAAGCGCATAGGATTATGGCTACTCGAGCTGGCCATCCCAACAACTCACACTAGAGCTCTGCTCAAGATAGCATCAAAGCTAAACAAGTCAGAGAAAGTTTTGACAAATGGAGAGGGACCGCTCATTGTAAATCCAAGACGAAAAACGAAAAACCTAAGAGCCGCAACAATCAGGAAAATGACTCCAAGAAGCAAGACCACTTCCCCATTTACAAGGCCTACACTCCACTGAATACTCAGCTGGATACAGTTTATCTAGAGACCTATAACACCATATAACATAAGAAGCCGACATCGCGAAAATCTACCGATAGAGAGAAAAACTCTATCAGATACTGCAGATTCCAAGACATGTTTGGCCACGAGACAAATTACCACTGACATCTCCAAGACGCTATCGAGAAACTCATTCGTGAGAAACGCCTCATGCAGTACATACAAGATCTTGCTCCAAATGAAGCAGCCGGGACCCTTCAACGCCCTCACCTCCTCCGATCCAAGGGGCACTTGGTCGTCCAATCCAAGGCCACCTCAAAGGGGTAATGTGATTAACACTATTTGCGATAGACCTCACCCCATGAACGAAAGCTTTCGGTGTATTGAATGGTATTCCAACTCCATCAACCAGACTAACCTAGAAGCGCGCTCCGCTACCGCAGACGAATCGGTCTCGGCTAAGCTGTAAAAGACTATGAGGGATGACATAGTCTTCCGAGAGAAGGATGCAACATGGATTGACATCCCCACCACTAATCCACTCGTTATCTCCACATACATAGGTCTGTCCTATGACAAGAAATTCCTCTTCATCTCGGGGAGTTCCATGAACATCATCTTTAAACAAGCCTATGATCAAATGAAACTTTAGGCCAGAAAATAAAATCGTGCAAGGCTACTGTTCATGGAATCAACCACTCTTCCAACTGGTTAATCTGTCTTGTAGAGCTTCTGGTTCAACTCGAAGATGGGGACCAAAGTCGAGTCAAGATCCTCACCTTCGCCGTTATCGACGTCCCTTCTCGCTACAACATCTTCCTTGTGCAACCAACCCTCACGCCTTAGTATTTTTGATGAAGTTCCTGATTGACAATGGGATCGTAACTATCCTGAGTGATCGAGTTGCAACAAGAGCCTGCTACCTTGTTGAATGAAAGGATGTCATCAACAAGGAGAAGGGCAAGGGTATATAGATGACACTCTGCACCAAAAGCCTTAGCACATAGTAGCCACCGATGTCAGAGTCCTTGCTCAAACACCACAGTCGTCCCTCTTAGGATCTCGATCCGCAGAAGGACGAAGAGCTCAGATATGAAATGGCTACTCCAGTGGAACCGACCATTGATGTTTCGATCAACCACGTCGAGCCCTCTCAGGTCTTAACGGTTGGGTTGCAACTCCGCCCACCTATCGAGGAAGAACTTGTAGATTTCCTACAGGCCAATTTGGATGTATTTGCTTGGACCTACTCTAATATGCGTGGAATCGACCCAAGAATCCCTTGTCACATGCTTGGTATCATCCCAAAGTACCTTCATGTGAAATATAAGTGACGAATCTTGGGATTAGAGAGATCAACAACACTCAAAGAGGAGGTAGGTAGGCTACTCGATAGAGGCTTTATCTGCGATTCCCTCTATCCAGAATGGATCTCCAACCCTGTCTTAGTCAAGAAATAAAATGGAAATGGTATTCTGACTTAAATAAAGCATGACTGAAGGATAGCTTCTCGCTTTTGAAGATCAATCGACGGACTCATTTATTCTGCCGTAGGTCGCCAACTTCTCTCCTTCATGGATGCATACTCGAGCTACAATAAAATTCTGATGTATACTCCCGCCCAGGAACACACTTGTTTATTGCCGACCTCGAGTTGTATTGCTATGTTGTTATGCCATTCGTTCTCAATAGTGCTAGAGCCACCTATCAATGACTGGTCAACCAAATGTTCAAAGACCAAATTAGAAGATCCATGGAAGTTTACATGGATGACATGCTCGTGAAAACGCGACTATCAGACGACCATGTCAATGACTTAGTGGAGATGATCAGTGTTCTCTGTAAATATAACATGAAACTTAATCCCTTGAAATGCTTTTTTGGCATTGCATCGGGAAAATTATTTGGTTTCATCATCAATTCACGAGAAATCGAAACCAATCCAGAAAAGATTGAAGCTATTCGGGGAATGGAAGTTCCAAAGAACATCAAGGATGTTCAAAACCTAAACGGAAAAGTGTTCGCCCTAAGTCGATTCATTTCAAAAGCAACCAACAAATGCATTCCTTCCTTTGATTTGATCAGGAAAGGGAAGCACAAATTTGCATGGACACTAGAGTGCGTCACCGCATTTTAGGACCTCCTGAATCACTTAGAACGACCACCTGTCCTATCAACACCTATAGACCATGAGGACTTATTTGTCTATTAGGCTGTTTCTACATAGGAAATTAGCTCTCGGCGCTTTTGCGTAAAGAAGATCATGTCCAAAGGTCGTTTTACTACATCAACAAGAGATTAATAAGGGCCTAAAAGAACTAACCGAAGCTTGAAAAGATCACTTACTGCTTGTTGATCTCTTTCTGAAAGCTTCGCCCCTATTTTCAACTACATCCATCAAAGTTTACACTGACTAGCCGCTATGACAGGTCCTTCAACAACTGGAGGCATCTCAAAGATTTTTGAAATGGAATATTAAGCTGAGTCGATTCGAGCTCACATTCATTCCTCATCGAGCCATTCTTGGACAAGCCCAAGCAGATTTCATCGTAGAGTTCACTACTCTCGAAGACCCTCCAGAAGATATTGAGTCTCTTAACATCCAATGGTAGTTGTACGTGGATGGTTCGTCAAACAATCAGTGTTCTAACATTAAAGTTGTACTAGTTACTCTTAAGGAATGCTTTATTTCTTAAGCTTTGAAGCTTAATTTTCCAGCAACTAACAACGATGTAGAGTATGAAGCCTTGATCGTTGGACTCAGAATTGCAATCAAACTCAACATCAAGGCTCTCCGAATCTTTTCAAATTCATAGCTTGTCATCTTCCAAGTACGTATGGAATACCAAGCAAAATGAGCATGGCTTTCTCCCTACCTAGCTCGTCTTCGTGAATTGCTTACCAACTTTGATCACTACATCATTTTTCACATCCCTCGAGAGAAAAGTGAAAAGGTCGATTCATTAGCCAAACTAGCAAGTTCTGGGGATGCGTAGCTCTTTGGACTTGTATCTGTCGAAGTACTCGACGCTCCGAGTATTGATCAGATGGAGACTATTCCGATATCAACGACATAGACCAAGCCTGAACCTCAGTCATGGATGACTTCGATCAAAGGCTACTTGTAACATGGAATCCTCTTAAACGCTCGAAATGAAAAGATATTGCTCCTTCACAAAGCATCATGCTACATCATTCAACAAAAAGTACTCTACCGAAGATGATTCTCTATTACACTACTCCGGTGTGTAGCCCATAATAATGCCAAAGTATACTACTGAATATGCATGAAGGCGAGTGCGACGACTACACTAAGGGGAAAACTTTGGCAAAAAAGGTTCTTCGATACAGCTATTTTTGGCCAAGTCTCAAAGGGGATGCGACATACTACACCCGATAATGCGACATACGCCAGAGATTCTCCAAGATTCCAAGATCCCCACAATAGAACTTACTCAAATGGTCAGTTTATGGGTGTTCACAATATGGGAATCAACATCATTGAGACTCTTCTGACAGCTAATGACGATGCTCGATACGCTGTCGTCACAGTTGATTACTTCACCAAATGGACAGAAGCCAAGGCCCTTACAATTATCACGACAAAGAAGTTAATCAACTTCGTCATCCACAACATATTATATCGTTTTGAAGTTCCCAAGACTATCATTTCTGATAACATGACCTAACTCGAGAGTTCTGAGTTCAAAAACTTCTGCCACCATCACTGTATTGAGAAATGATTCTTGGTATCAGCTCATCCTCAAGCCAATGGACAAGTCAAGGCTATCGACAAAGTCATCAAATACACCATCAAGAAGCGTTGGGAAAAGGATGAAGGCATTCTAGTAGGTGAACTCCCTCTAGCCCTTTGGGCTTACCGGACTACCCACAAGTCAATGACCAGCCATACCCCGTCCGTTCTCTCGTATGGATCCAATGTTATAATTCCCATCAAAATTGAACTAAAATCTCATTGAGTTACTTATTACAATCTAAAGACCAATAGAGATCTCCTTCTATAGTATCTCGACTTACTCGAAGAGAAAAGGGATGAGTCTGAACTCAAAGCAGTTGCACATCGCCAAGGGGTCACCCGATATTTAAACTCCGAAGTCCTCCAAAACACTTTGACATTGGCGATCTCATCCTTAAGCGGGTCTTTCCCATACTGTATGGCCTCAGACTCGTTGGGAAGGTCTATACGTCATTTAACAAAGGCTTAGAGATGGCACTTTCAAGCTAACGACTGTCGATGGTGCCGAACTACCGAAAGCATGGAACAATGAGCATCTTCATCGCTACTTCACCTACCTTACTGTATAGATTTACTATTTCCATAGATGTTTTGTTTTCAATTTAGAGCATTGTAAAAAAAGGCCATTACAGCCGACAATTTATCTACAATTTTTTTTAAATCTCCATGTTCTTGGTGCATCTACTTTCTGCATAATATATTTGAGTTGTGATAATAGCTGACTTGCATACACGAGCGCATGGCACTGGATCGACACCTTGGAGCTTAAAATCGATCCTCCATCTTGAGTCTTTTCTAACACTCAAACCTCGAGGAGCGGTACACCATTCACGAGTCAACTCGAACCGAACCAACGACAAGACTGAGCATAAATAACTCGCGACATTTAGTAACTTAAGTGTCTAATTGCATCATTTGTCTCTAGACTTGGGCAACACTCCATTAAGTAAGTGTGATACTGATCACTTGCTTTGATAACTTTGATCACCAAGGCTCGGATATAACGCAAAACTGGCAAACCAATGATGCTTTCGACTCTAACCTGAACGAAATGATGAGAGAGTATAAAGGATGAAAAAATGATGTCCACCGATAACTCCTCATGATTTAGAATCAACAATCGCAAGGAAGTTCTAAGAGTGGAGTCACCAAATTTGAACTCTGTGTGACTCAATACCAATGACCGAAAGGAGGTCTCAAGAGCGATGTTCACGACTTAGACTCGTTACGATTCAGAATCATAACGACCAAAAGGAGATCTCGAGAATGGAGTCGACGCACCCGAACTTCACACGATTTGACTCTCTCAAGAATGAAGTTTCAAACAATGTAAATTTAATTGTAACGACAAGTTAACTTACATTAGTATGACACTGGAAAGTCTAAAGAATACTTGAACACTTAAAACGACATGTGATATAAGCAAAGTAAACTAACTTTCATTTACAAGTCAAAATGTTTCTTTCTAACGACACGATGTGAATCAAAACCACATCGTGCCTCCAAAAGCGAGTGCGTACTCGCATGTCCTATCCACCTACAAACCATAAACTATCTATAATCGTCACTCAAGAGGGCCACCTTTCTGCTTCTTCTCCGACCCGGACTCAGGAGGGTCCTCCTCTCCCTTCTTCCTCTTCCTCATTAAGCTGCTTCTGATGTTTCCCTTTCTTCACTTCGAAAGAGTAGGCTATGGGCGAGTCCTTATCTTGAACCTTGGTCTCCTTTAAGAAGTCGTTCTTCCTTGAATTCGCCCGGGACATCTGTGACATTAGCTTCCGCTCCGGGGCCAGGTATGACTTTAATGGCTTAGGCTGAGGCTCCATGATTAGCGACAACACCATAGATTTATCTGCTTCCTTTTGTGATGCATTTTTGGCTCTTTTGGCCTCCCTTTTAGCCTTCCATTTTGCCTATCTTTTCGGTGTTCTCTGGGCTTCCGCCTCAGCCTCCAGTTTTGCCTCACCCTCACCCTTTGCCTTGCAGACTCCTCCTCTGCCCTCTTTTGTGTGGCTTCCTATTCAGCCTTCTTTAGGGCTTCCTCTTGAATTTTGGTCTAGCATTCCGCTTCAGCCTTTTCCCTAGCCTTCGCGTGGGCCTTGAATAGTGCTCCTCATTGTCCTCCTCTTCACCTACCCTTCCTCAGACTTCATCAGCAGTTCGGCCCACTATTATTTGACCAGCTCGTGCATAGTTGGCCTGCTTGCCTCCGCCTATCCGGTCACGTGAGGGACCGCCTCCCGCCTTCCCTTATCTTTCTCAGAGAGTTTGTTGAAATCTTCCATTCTGATCTCTCTTATATCCAAACCGATAACATCTCAGGGTGACGGAACTCTTTTCCCAATAGCCTCGTATAATCCTTCATAAAAAATTCTGCACAATAGCCATTGTTGTCTTGAAGTCGGCTGTTGCCCCTACTCCATAGGAATCTGTGAGACGAAGAAGAAAAGTTAATCTACTTCGACTTTGTGTTACCATCCTTTTGAATACCATGGAGGAAGTAGATATACCTACAATCGCTTTCAACATGGCTACTAGTGAAAGAGAGCTTCCCTGTGCCAACCCCGGATAGTCAGGATCATATTCTGTAATAGTGGGAGTTGGCATGGACAGACCGCCAGCGAAATCAAAAGGAATGATTTGTTGCTATTGAGAAGCAACACCTTCATACTTGTGGGCAACCACCACACTCTATGTAGAATTGCATTTCCATTCTCAATAGTAGATTCTACATCCTCGCCTTAACGTCTTTTTTCAGCATGGCTCTGCCTTTCGCCATCCTCTGGTACTCTTCATCTGTCAAGTAGTGGGCCCTCAACACTGCCTCATCCACCATCTCCACTTCCTGGACAACATCTTCATAATCTACCAGCTCACTATGCCATAGATGGCCTATAGCAACACCAGAGAAGTGATGCAGGAAGTGCCAATAAATGTTGCTGTAGGCAGAAAAAGACCAAAGGATACACTTTCTTGGTGTTGCATTTTACCGTGTTGCCCCAGAGCCAAAGGCAACATCTTTACCATCCAATGCAACATTTCCCTGGTGTTGTCACATATACTAATTTTACTTAACAGAGGACCCCACATTATCTGTAGTAACACTTTTACCATCCAATGGCAACACTTTTACATTCCAAAAATGTTGCAATAAATATTTCATCTCTAATAGGATTAAATTTTTATTTAATAGAATATTACTGCACGAAATTTGAATCCATACAGTGGTTTTTTAAATAAAATATATTATTTCAACAATTGAACCAGTATAAATTTCTGACTCCAACTATTTACAACTCAATGATTTACTACAACACTGATTATTCATATATACAGATTATTCCTCACTACATCACTCAATTCACTCATTACATATGCTGTTTCAATTCATAAAGACACGTTGACAAAAATATGACGAGCCGAGTAGCGGGTCTGGGCACAGCGCTGGTAGGGGTCCACGACAACGTAGTCCCGGCAGGGATCATCCTAACCGATTTAGGAAGACCAAGCCTTTTATGAAATGGCGTTGTTTTGTTTCAAACTTTCATTAGCACACTTGTCAATTATAGAAACACACACAGAGTAAACTGGAACAAAAATAGATTTAAATTTGAGAAAATATTAATTTATATTAAATTTTATTTGCCTTAGATTTTTGGTGTGTTTCTCATCATATTTCTAGACTTGGTTTGATATGTATTCTGATGATATTCAAGCATGGCATAATACTATACGAGATTATATTTAATCAAGCATAGCAACAAAACTAAATACTTGAGTACATGAATGCAGACAGGTTGAATGTGTGTACAAACATTAAAACAATTCAAAAAGTGGAATATATAGTTCATATATATATATATATATATTAAATATATATATATATATATATATATATATGTACACATGTGTGTGTATATATTATATACAAGTATGCACAAGACAAAGACAGAGAAAGGCATACAACAATATCAAGTGCAAAATCAGGGTGATGTGGTGAATAAACATGGATAGTGGCATCACACAAATAAGTGTAGCATATACAAGTGCATAGCAGCTCAATGAACTCACAAGGAAGTCAGCAGCAATTCAAGTACAAGTATAGGTAGCAAATAACAAGGTATATGGAAGAGTGCGCAAACATCTTCAAGTGCATAAGCAAGGTATAAATAGTAATAAGAATTATCATCCTTGGATATATCATATAGGAATTCTTACGCTTGAAACCAAAGTTGCAAATCCTATAAAAAACAAGAAACGACACACCCAGAGTTTGTCTTTGAATCTACAAATATATTGATTTTCCCAAAATTCATCTTCAATTAATCAACATATAAAATTTCATCTTCCATTAATCAATAATAAATTAAAGCTTCCATATTTGGCATGAAGGGACCAATTCAAAGTAGAGTCATTCATCATGAAATTTAATTCCAGAAAGTTTGAATATTTCAAACTCGTCAAAAACGGAGCAACAAATCACAACCAAATCTAATGTTGAAATAAGAGACTATTTAGGGATATGAAACCAAACAAATTCACATGAATTCATCATAGATAAAGGTGGGATTGAAATCGATCAACCAAACAATACCAAACAATAATCAAAAGTAAAAAGGGGCAAAATCACGTGCTAATTTCAGAGATCGATTTCATCTGAACAAGACTAGGATCAAAGATTATCAGAGCACTAGTAGCGTTCGAGAAATCGATGACGAGAGGAGCGATTGTAATTCAATGCAATCAAAGGATCATCTCGAGTTAAAGAAGCTGAAGTCGCAATTTGTTGAAAAGGGCAAACCCTAGTTTTCAATTGGCCATTAAAATGGAAGCCGGCTGTATTTTTTCTCAAGTGAAAATAGCGTGAATTGTGTTTTAACGGGAAATGAAAATTTGGGGAAAAGGAGCTGAGGTGGTGAAGGAAAATTATATTGACGCAGATTGATAACACAGATCGTTGGATCATATTCACGCGGATTGATAAATTTATTCATGCAGCTACTGCAGTATCGTGTTGATATCTATGTTAACACTTGAAGCGAGTGTTGTAATAGATAAAAGTTAGCATAGCTATAGTTACGTTATAGCTAGCAACATTATGTAATTTCGTTGTAGTAGGCATATATAGCATAGTGGCTTTTTCCAAACTAGAGCAAGCATCTGGGAGTAGTCTTCGACCCATGAGATTCAGCGGAGTCGAGGAGTATTTACATAAAAGCCCCACACTGTTGGCTCTAACTCCACTCTGCTTTTGCTCAGGCCTCTCTAGCTTAGGCTCTAATCCCTTATAGATGAGCCTTGAACTCAGCTTTGACTTCGTCAACCTGACCCAACACATCCATGTTTGATGCCTCTGCTGCTTCCTTCTCCCTTCTGATGCGCTCGAGCTCAACACGATTTGATTCAAGGATTTGTCTGAGCTCCTCATTTTTTTGATCAAGTGTTGCACCTTCTCATTCTCTACCGACAGCCTCTCATTCTCCATGTTCAGCACTTTATTGTTTTTTCAGAGTTGCTGCACCTCTTTGTTTTCCTTCTACAGCTTGACATTCTCCTTAAAACTGCTCTGTTATCTTTCTCAAGTGCGGCTGTCAGAGCCGTGGTTAAGGCTAGCACATCTTCATGCTTTTCACGAGCCTTGATTGTGGCCGCCTTCGTATCCTCCAGCTCCTTTTTCAATCCATCAATTTCGACACTAGAGAGTTAGCACATAAATATATTACTCGAACATGCAGAAATAGATGCTACCAGAGTCTTATCTTACCTATTTCGATTTCCAGATTTCCGAGGCTCCCCCGTTCAAACTTAACCTCAAGATTTAAACCATGATTCTCATCATTCTTTTGGATAATCATCTCTAAGAGTCTCTTACCATTTCAATACGAGACCGGGTATTGATGATAGACATCATATGCTCGGGTCCATGTCTCCTCATCGATATCGATAGGGATATGTTGCATATTGGGTATCCAAAGCAGTTCCTCGAAATGGAAGTCCAAGAAAGATTTCTTCATAATATTCTTCTTCTCCACGTAACTTAGGATGGGATCTCCGATATCTCGGGCATTGCCAGACCATGCTTTCTTACCTCCTTCATTCTGGGTTTTGATCCTCCTACGGTCTTATCTTTTCCTATGACCCTGGCCAATGGCGCTGCAAATGGGGTACAAAAAGGGATTATCACCGTTTGTTGATTTGTTCTTGTTGCTTCTTCTCTTTTCTCTTCCTCGATTGGCTGGCTTAGCGGTGGAGACACCGAACACCGAGGTTGGTTTCGAGGTCGCTGATTACTGTTGTAGTCGTAAGATCGTGGGATTTTTAACTGTAATTCAGCGCTTTTGATAAAGCTGATTGATGCTCCCCCTTTCGATCGTCGAGAACTTCGGGACCCCCGATCTCAATCTTTATCTCATTCCTAAGTCATTGCACCCGCACAAGAGAACTTTGAATCAGGGACGAACATTCCACGTACACAAATATGTCTATGTGGCGTAATGCTTGCAAGTATGAGTGTGCCCTAAGTGTTCTCTACATGGACCAGATATCTGCTTGCTAGAAGGGTAACTTCCTCGATGCTAAGCAAAAGGCTTTCGACATTTGTATTACTGAACCCAAAGGTGACTATGTCGCCGGAACTGATGCTCAACCTCCATCGATATAGTGTTCTCATAGGTTATTATTGAAGAAGTTGGTTCGAGACCGTCTCCCATCCTTTCACGTCTATCAAAGAAAAAAAGAGAGTGGGCATCAACTCATCTCCTTCGGTGAACCCCTTATCATCACCGTCATCATGGACACCTATTTCCCTTAGAGATCCTACTACATCCTCTTCGACTGATAGCATGGCGAGATGCATGACAGGGGGAAATTCCATTTGCAGACCCAGAGTAATAACTCCCCCCTCAACATTCGCATGTCCTTCCTCTTCCTCTTTGTCATCTTTACGACCCATTGAGAAACCCTTCGGAAGTAAGCCTGATACGTGGAGGAGATGGTTTGATAATAGAGTCTGGGAATCACGAAATGCATTTGATCACTTCTCAATGCCAAGACTCGCCCAAAGTAAACGCCGTTCCTTGAAACTTGGTGTTTACCTACCACATAAATTTTCAAGTTAGTTTAGAGCTTACAACTCAGTTGACTTGAAATACAACGTAAGTTTTAAAACTCTTAATGCCTCCGAGCTATCTCCTTGCAAGTTTTAGAGGTAATGGGATGAAGAACCAATCATATATAAAGTAGCTAAGTTTATTCTATGCGCCCAGGATGATGTGACTATTGGCCTGTACCTCTAAGTAAATGAGGGAAGGCAAGGTGCTTCTTATCTTTACGGAGTAGAGGAATCAGATTTCTTCCCCAGTTGGTTCTATGCCCAGCCACTCGATGAAAAGGATGTAAGTGCTGAGCATAAAGGATTATGCATTTAGATAAAGCAACGTCAATGCTAGATGAAAGAAGTGTAAAATATCCCAGATGTACGAGTATGACGGGGGTACGCATCCGATAGAGTACATATGCATGTTACAAGAAGTGTAGCCTATTGGGGATGAGTGTGCCCTGTCATCCTTCCCAGGGGCCAGAACGTCATCCTAGGATATTTTGTACTTCGCACAAATTCACATTAGCGAAGCTTCATCAATTCGCGAGACAATCAAATTTGATGGATTCTATAGGATAACGACATCCGTCATTATATCCAATGCCATAAGAATGGCTTCTTATTCTCCACTGACATCCTCTTTTCCTTGGGGTCCAACTCCTGTGGGTTTTGCCTCTCTTTGGATGATTGACTCATCCATATGCTTTCCCATATTTTTCTATCCTTCAAATTGCTCCTCCTGGTCGTGCATGTCATGTGGGCTCATTTGTTGGGAAAGGTGGAAGCCTCGAAAGTATCAAGCTTGCATCTTCTAGGGTTAGAATCATATGAGGTTTTAGAAGAACTTGATGTTGGTTCTGCAGTTTCGGCTGCCAAGCCTTGAAGTCGTCTGGAGCCTCTTTGTGCCATTGCAAATTGTACTCTCAAGATAGTTGCATTAGTAACTACACAAAAACTTGTACCTCCTATGTTGGTGTAATTTAATGTGGAACATACAATGTCGTGCATACTGATTCAATTACAGTAAAACATGTCGGGATGCTGCGATAGTTTCTAGTTTCATAAACATTAACCATCGTCATCGCTAATCGAGGTGTAGAATTCTCATCGAGTCGTGATTATGTCGTGATCAGGTTAGAGGTCAAGCTAAGGGATTGGTATTTCAGTCATATGTCTATAGTCCACGTTTATGCTCTAATCCTATGTGCATGTCTTAATAATCAGTCCAAACAGGTTCGACTTTCATGCATTAATGCATTATGCAACAATACATTAGTTTAATTCTCAACCAATTTCAAGATGTCGTGAAACGAATCGAATTCACAAAGTTGACTTTCAAAGTTGAAATTTCTTAAGTTTTCCGGATACGAAATTTTCCGCATATGCTCCATGAAGTTTCCATCCCAAGTTTTCAACTCAAAAAACTATCAAGTGTAGGGATACGAAATCTAAATTCATGTCCCTACAGCACCTTCGAAGCTGCCAGAAAAAAGCTAAGTCCAGGATATGAAATCCAATTTCGTATCCCTGAAGTACTTAGTTTTTCCATTGCCTCTCCTACTTTAGCTCCAATACCAGTCCTACATTCCCTTCCTTCTTCGTACCCCGCTCCAATCTCTCCTTTTTCGTCTTCCTAACTCCCTTTCCCTTTCATATCCCATGACTTAGACAAATTGACTAATCCACATGGGATACGAAATAAAAAATTTGTATCCTTATGGTCTTGTTTTCCTCTCATCTGCCCTTTCAAATTTCATACTCCCCTTCTTCCTCTTCCCCGGCTTGTTTTCCATACTTTCCTCCTCAAACCACCGCAGCCTTCTCCTTTACAACCATGACCACCACCTACCTCTCCTCTCTCTTCAACAAACACCTCAATTTCATGTAAACCCAGGCATAATCGAGCTTGTTTAGGTTAACCCTCCTGAATATAATTAGAAAGAAGGGGGTGTAAGGGTGTCTGGTTTCCAAGCCGGTCGAGGGTGGCATCTCTAGTGGTTAATGAAGAACTCTAGGGGAGGAGGAAAAGTTTAAAATTTCCCAAAATATTTTAAGTCTAGAGTATGAAAATGGCTAGAACAGGTGATGAAATCATATCTCTATATTTATAGTAGGAAGTGGGAGGAATCCTAGAAACTAAGAAATTTTCTAAGTGTTTTGGATCGGTACCGATCCCAGAGTTTGTACTGATCCCTCTTATAAAAAAAGGGGAGGAGGAAGTGAAGTAGAGGAAAAATGATACATTCAGGATCAGTGAAATTTTCATAACTCCGGACCACAACTATGATCACACATACACATTTTCCATATCTCGATTGTCGAAACTGACTTGACTCGCTAACCAATCTCATACTCACGAACCCAAACGTTTTAAAGTATGTGCCAAACGTTTGAGATTCCGATTCTATAATGTTTTCAAAAATCAACTAACGCTATCATATGCCACAAACGTACCATCTCGATTATGTTTTATTATTGTTAACGATGTTTTTCGTTAATTCTGGAAATAGGTCTATACCTATACTCTAGTTTTATGTCTCGAAATCTTAGTGATTGAATTAGGCCAGGCTTCTCTCAGCTCCAACCTCATTCATCACTTGCTACATTTTTCTAAGGGAGCAGAATCACCCATTTTTCCTGCAAATCCGATAAAGAAGTTAATTAGTGACATCATCAACAAGTCTAAACCTTAGGAAGACCAATTTTTCTTCATCAGGTCCCCTTCTAGTATTTCGGGCAGCTTTGCTGAAGTTGGTGAGTTTTCTTGTACCCATGAAATGACTACTATTTCCATGCTCTGCTAGACACTGTTCCTTTTTGGACCGCACTTCCAAGAAAACAATCATGATAGAGAGCAATCCCGAGCCGTTGAAGCTATTTTCAAGGTGTCCGAAGAGTCAGGACGCCGATCATTTTTACTAACTTTAGACAAACTTCATCAGTGTAGCCTTCTTCCTTCTGGGCAAAAGATCCTAGGGAAACCACCATTCACTTTTCTGGCGCTCAACACTTAATTTTGGGTTCTAACTCGTTTAATGCATCGTCTCCCTTGTTTCCAGGCACTTAGGGTAAGATTGTTTCTCTTTTCTAAAGCAACTTTAATTTGTAGGCTTCAGATTTCTTATCCTTGCTTTCATATTTGGCTAGGTACCTCCACCTCAAAGGAAATACCCCCTATAGATGCTCTAGATCAGTCTGATGCTGATGCTAAAAAAAGTTTAATGAATCTACCACTGAGCCTTCATCCAAAAGACTGAAGTATGGAATTTCCGCTTCTTCCTCCAAAGATGTTGTTGTTATAACTACTGCCGAACATGTTCTTGATATCACTTCTTCCCTTGATGATATTTCTGGAAGCAAGCTTGTGGGCCATGTTTCGTTGTCGACTCCCCCAAGTGTAACAGATACGAGTGATCATGATGCAATCCTACCTTCATCATCTCCCCACGTTAGCTCTCCAAGGCCACCTTTGACGCCTTTAGATTTTGATGAGCTTGTAAGGCTCGTTCTCTCCTTTCTTGAAGTTGCCAACATTTCATTGCCTTCCACGCCTGTAGATTAGAGAATTTCTACAGCATCTCGTTAAGCAACAACTTTTGGTATAATTTATCTTTCTTGGCTGCTCCTTTATATCTAATTTGATGCAGAGGCTGATTTAATTTTCCCCTTTTCAGGATACTAAAAGCTAGCTCTTGTCCAAAGGAACAACTTCTTCATCTTCCGCTGAGATTGTCCAACTTAGGGAGAAGAATCCTTCTTTAAGGGCTAAAGTTGATACTTTGTATAAGACAAAGACACAATGTGACGATGAGTGCGAGAGATTGAAGGTTTCTCTTGAGAAGGCCGAGGCATATCTCGAAAAGGGAAGGCAAACCAAAAGTCTTTTTGTCTGACCAAGTTTCAACTCTTGAGAGACTACATGCATAAATAGTAGCTAATCATGTTGATGAGCTGATGAAGAGAGATGAAAAGCTCTCTAATGCGAAGCAAATAATCCATGAAGGTAAGATTAGGATCTCTGAATCCCTAAAAGATCATGTCCTAAAGGTAGTCACAGAATACTATGAAGATGCTCTCTTCCTCACCTTTTCTGATAAATTTAAAAGTTTCCAGGAATTGAATTTCCTTCCGTTGCTCCTTCTGTCTGGGACAGTGTCATGGAAATAATTAACTCGGCCAAATAAGGAGTTGAAGTCCCTAAGAAGGATAAGACGAAGCCCAAGGGTCTCCTGTTTATTGAGGTCATGCCTGATGACTCTGATGAGGAAGAAGAAGATATAACCGCTGCCGATAACGATGAAGACGACGACGATGATGATAATGCCAATCTTGGCCCTGGCAATAGAAACTGCAGAGATGATCCTGAAAAGGATGGCAGTGGCCCATCTCTTGCTGCTAGTGGTTCACATGACTCTGAAGGAGCTAATCTTGACTCCATAAGTATTTCTGTTGCCGAAGATAGAACGAAGGCTCCCAAGGAGGGTGATTCTTCTGAGCTGAAAGGAAAAGAACTTCCCATTCATCCTGACATTCCTGTATCACAGGTATGGCTCTCTCTTTCAAAGCACTTTCTTCCTTTATGAGCTTATGGTAATGATTAGTCTCCTATCATTATATCGTGTAGAGCAAAAGAAACATTGTCTCATGCCTTAAAACAGAGTTATGTAAGAAATAACAAGAAATAAACCGATCTTATTTAGAGCAGGAGATACTTTTGAAGAACTATAATGCTTTATCATGAAAATACTATGGTGTTGAAAAGAGTGCTACTAAACTTATGTCTTATAAAGAGCACGAAACCGCACCAAAACTAAAGAAGGTCCTAATGCACAAAGAAGCGATTCTAGAAGAAAACAAGGAGTTTATGACTTTATTTTGGATGTTGATTGAGGACAAAGATATTTTAGTGGATTTTTTGTATGAGGTTTATGATCAATACAAAATAGTAGATTTTTCTTTTTTGGGGACTTTAGCGGTGGCTTACTACGTCACCTTAACATACGATATTTAGTTGAAAATGGGGCTGACCCCCCACCCTGGGGCTTGCTGGAACCTACCCAGAGTCCTCTCAATTCCTAGGTATCTCCCCCTGGATAAACTTAAATATGAGAAAAAACAGATTTGTTACGGAATTAGTTAAAAGATCAATCTTGTACGAACATGAGGAGTATTTGTAAACTTGATGTTATGAACATATGTTTGCGTTGGTAGTTTCCCCATTACTCAGGATTGCTGATTGTGCCTTATGCTATCACATAACTCCATTTTTCATTGTGATGTAATTTCAGAAGGTGCTCGTTGCTCATTATCTCAATCTGGAAGTGAATTTTCTATGAAATCTCCAAAAAAAATTGGAAAGATCATCTCTTAGTAGACCTTAGGAATATTTACAAGAAATACCCTCAGCTCTCCTTTAACTTTCGAGGCAACAATCGAGAGATGATTCTAAAAGGACTTAAATACGTTGAATTAATATGAAATATAAATAATTGATGTATTACTAAGCAAGTATATATCCCTATAACTTTTTGGGTCCGTATATTGTTAACAAAGTCAAAAACTTTTCTGGATAAAGTTCATGTAGCAAACCTTTCTTGGGAAACATGGTATTATTCTCGTTAACTCTTGCATATAAAATTTCATGCATAATTATTTCTTATTTTGTATGTAGGGTGGCCAACATGAAAACTTCCCAACCAGGGATGAGCTACCGACAATTGCAGAGAAGAGTGATACTCTAGGAGAGGGACCTTCTATACCCCATGACAGAACAATTTTACTTTAGGATCTGACCATTAAGCACTTGAATGAAAGGATGGATTCTTAAAAAGAAAATTAGAGGAAAAGGATAGAATTATTCTTGGATTAAAGAAGTACATAAAGAACAAGCCATCTATAGATTTTGAAGACGAGTTGCGAGGCTTAAATCAGTGTGTAGCTAACTTGGAGATTGAACTAGATAATGCTGACGCAAGCTGTAAAGCTTGGGAATTTTCTTTTAAGAGCATCCCTATCATAACCGTATCTCAACCTTCAAAGACCATGGATGAGCACAAGGCCTCAACCTCTGGAAAGTATTTTTTCTTGTAGAACCCTCCTCGAGGGTTAGACGAATCGGTCATTTTCGAGTAGTGTAAAAGAGTGATAATTAAGATGAAAAGTTGTTATGATAAGAAACTTAATGAGGACATGTTTTGATGCATTAATCACTATGTCTCTTTGATTGGACATTTACAGGAGAAGAGGCATGATTTGCGTAAGAATATATTTGATCTAGAGAAGCATAATAAGTCTTTAAGAGCTATGTATAGAGTTTATAATAGGATTTTGAAACTTTAGATCAAAGCCCTAGACAACCTTGATGAGATTGGCAAAAAGAAACGTAAACTCAACGAGCTTCTAACTACCGTGATTCGTCATGCCATTAATCCTCCCTTACATGATGATGATGAGGTGCAGGATACCTAATTGTATTTGTGATTATGATGCTTTAACTTACATATTTGGATAGACAACAAAATATCCTTGTAAATAAATTTGTGAATTAGGTATGTACCACTTGATGTGTGATTTTCTCTTGCATTGTATACAGATAATAACATTTTGTATGTAACAAGCTTAAGAAATCTCCCTATGAGATATGGAAGATCACAAACTTCACTTGAAGGCTTTCAAATAGTAGACTCCAGGTAAACCAAAATATTGTCTTACAAATCCTTTTCCAGTAGTCAGAGTTAGAATTTTGTGACCCAGATTAGGGTATTAGTAAGAGAAGACCAGAACACTTCTTCCGGCAACAATTAGAATTCCTGATCCATAACCCAGCTTCGGGTATTTGATAGAAGACCAGATATCAACATTTGTTATTAATAGAAGTCCCGTACCAACCCAGATTCAGGTATTCGATAGTAGACCGGAAATCCACTTCTGGTAATAATAAAAGTCCCGAACCAACCCAGATTCGGGTTTAGTTTGAAAAGAAGAGGATGTATGTACTTTGTTAGCTACTCTCTGGACTTGTGATTATGAAAGCAGAGGATGTACGTGCTTTGTTGGCCACTCTCCGGACTTGTGCGTCTGGTGCACTTAGTTAGCTTATTCTTAAGGGGGCCTAAGGACTTACCCTACCTCCTTCAAGAGGCGCCTTACTATAGCACTAGTAGGCAGCGATAAGGGCTTAGATGCTTGAACCCGACTATCATAGGAGCGACTAAAGGCTTACTCTTTTGATGCTTAACCCTAATCATCGCAGGCGGTGACATAGGCTTACACTCCACCCCACTCCAAGGGGTGCCTTAACCTGACCATCGTAGACGCGGATAACGGTTTTTGGCTCTTTAATCTTGCCCTGTCTGATTTGGAAGTGTATAAAGGCTTACACTCACCCCCTCCTGAAAGTGGTGCCTTACCCAGGCTATCATAGGTGGGAGTAAGGATTTTAGTTGCTCCGTCATGGGGCGAAGGCTTACACTTTCGATACTTTAACTTGGCCCTTTCTGATTTGAGCGTGGAGAAAGGCTAACACACCACCCCCTCCGAGGGGTGCCTTGCCTTGGCCTTCTTGGTGGTGACAAAGGTTATTTACCATCGTAGATAGCTTCACCCATTTCTGATGGTTCCAAAAATTTAGGGAGATCGTACCCCCAACCACGTAGACGTTCTTAATTCAAATGATCCATTGTTGTAGTTCACTAAATCTTCCTTACATATCTACTCAATTGGCCTTGATTGAAAAACTTGATGGTCATTCCTTCTAGGACCCTGCAATGGTTTGTTTTGTGCCCCTTCATCATGTGGTAGTAGTAGTAAGGTCCTCCCAACTTAGTTTCATTTTTAGTTTTTTCCTTTGTGAAGGCCAGAAATTAAGCGTATGTTTAATTAGGAAGTAGATATTCTCAATTGATGTAGTGAGTTTGCATTCTTTTCGTGACCTTGATTCGAAGACTCCCTTTCGGCATCAAAACTTAGCCCTTTTGTTACTCAACTTTATTGGTTCTCTTTATCTTCAAGCTTCTTTTAGTTATGTTTTGAGATAGAGGTGCAACCTTCTTGGACCATCTTGCAGCAAGGTGACTAAAATTCTTCTCGACTCTTTGCCCAAATATAGTTACTGTAGCCTGTGCTTGAATGGCTTCTTTTATGTGGATGAATGAGTTGTATTCCTTTGATGTAAAATTGCTTAGGGCAAAGATTGAGGTTGGTCCTAAATTAAAGGGGTTAATGCTCAAATGGTCAGGATCATAAGGCTCTACTTCTTTTTCCTTTGCTGATTTGTATGGATTTCAATTTTGCTCCTTTGTTCTTTAATAATTCTTGGTTCATCAACACCTAATGTAACCATTGGACATTCAGGAATTACTCGTAGAGACCTCCTATTCATGATTTCTGCTTCTTAAAAGCTTAGTTCAATCCGGGATGGAACAACATAGTTAGGATTGTGGAAAGGTTAACCGTAAGGTCAGAGGTTTGGCCCCTCCCTTTAGCACAAAAATGTCAACGATATTTTTCATCAACACCGGAAGTAGGTCTACGAATGTGTACCTAAGGGATGTAAGGGGTTATTTAGTTCCCACAAGCTTGAGTTAGTTCACCCTTTCCAAGATATCAAGGTCTTAATACCGAAGATTAGTTACCCTTCCCTCAAGGGGTGAGTATCACCCTTACAAGACTCAACAACCAACAGTTACCCTGGGATAAGGGTTTCCTAAACGCAACACAAGTTAGCAAGCTAAATGGCTTGTAGAAGGGTACTTCAGTGACCTAAGCTTGAGGGTAGGTCTCATACATAAGGCTTTTGTAGTAAAGAAAGCATAAGGCAATTGGTGGGAAAAGCAGTAAGTAACTCGTAGAAATTATGTTAAGTGTAGATCCACCCTTTATTGCTTGTTGATTTGAGTACACAAGTGTTTACAAAGGAAATCCCCAAATTGGTTTATAAATTAGGGTTTACTCCATAAAAAATGAGTACAAGATTGAGCATACGAGAAAAGGCCCCCTAAATGTGACCCCTGGGGTCTTATTTATAGGCAAATCGGACCCCTTTTTGACATTAGCTCAGTGGAAGCCTCTTTCGGATGCGTCAACAGGCTTTCTGCCGCGTTGCACCTTTCGGCTTCGATAATCATTATTTCGACTGCCTTTCTTTCTACTTAGCATTGTTACCGGGTCCAATCTGGCTTTCAGAGTGCCAGTCTTGCCTTTTGAAGCTTAATCTTAATGTTGTTTTTCATATGTATAGATACCATGTCCCTTGGTATAGATATCTTCAGGAGCTTAATCTTAATGTTGTTTTCATTGTAAATTATGATTGATTAATGGAATAGACATACTTCAAAACCACAAGAAATATATATATGTTTACATATATTTTAGAATAGTTGATGCAAAATATGCACAAATATGTATATTTATATTTATGTGTACGTTTACACAACTTTTCCCCTTTTAAATCTTTTTGTCATATCTAGTGTGAGTCCAAAATAATGTCTTTTTATGCAAAAAGGGAAAATGACATATTTACAACAATTATGCCTAAAACCCCAACAACATTGAACACAAATAGGCATATTTCTTTTAAAATTAAAATCATATAATTCACCATTGTATCTTTTTAATAAAATTCACATAATTTATCATTTTAACACTAAAACTAGAGATCTGGAATATAATTACATCTAAATGATGTTGAGTAAGACTGATTTCCAGTTCTACAGTGTCCTGCAACAAACACAGTATATTTTCCAACATAATTGTAGGCAATATGTAATAAACATGCAAATAATATTATTCATACCACAGTTCTATACTTTTAAGTTTTGACAAATAGTTATGAAAAGATCTGATAGGTGTCATTTCAAATTCAATAATATTATAAACAGATCTGATAATATTACGAAAATATTTTGAGATCTAATTAAAACTAGATAAATAGGCTATTATAACTTTGTATATAAATTTCCCACTCACTTGAAAGCATCCAAATCTGAAATATGAATAATCTTTTAGACCTACAATTCCCAAATTCTTACATGTCTACAATTATTCTGAAAAAGGGGATACTTTCAAATCTGTAGATTTGTAAGAAAATAGGAAGAGAATGGAGGATCTGATGTAGAATAGCTTATACGTCAATTCACACCCTTTTCCATTTAAATTTGATAATCCCTTAATCTAAATGATTTGTATTTGATTGATTACATATGAATATATTTTTAACTAAGAAATTTGATTGGAAGAGAAAGGGAAATGGCAGAGCTTTGTTGCTGCCTACAGATTTGTGTGGAAAAGAATTAGGCCTTACACTTTTATTTATAGGGGTGGAATTGGCCATGAACCATTAGATTTATTTTAATAAACATCCATCCATTTATGTTTCATAATATAACGAAAATACCCTTCAAACTTAGCCATCGTTAAGCGTTTCAGCCCCGAAGCGGTCGACACCCTCCCTAGGAGCGGTCGACTACCCTTTGGCCGAAATGCCCAATGTAGGATGGTTAAGAAGGTAAGGAATATATTATTTACTCTATTTATTTATTTCCGTCCGTTTTTCGTATTTTGTCCATAACTTTTTCATACGGACTCCGTTCGCGAAACTCCAAACTTGAAAGTTGACTAGTATTACGAGACGAATGCATCGGTTAAAATTTTATGGTCAAATCACATCGTTTGCAGAAATTCCTATTTTTTGAAAATCTAATTAAATAACTAATCCATTGTCAAAATTCCGTTTTGTTACAAGCAGTCTTTTATTTTCAAAAATAAAGTAAATAATTTTATTGCACATTCTTTCTTAAATCAGGAATTAAGTGTGTGTATATCCAATTTTATATCTAATATTTAGAAAATTCTAAGTGATAAAATTATGGGTCGCTACAGTCCTTTTTTACCTCAAAGTACTTCATGTAGAAATTTAACTAAAATAAGATAGCCTTAGAAATATATACAAAGATATATGATCAACGATCATATCATTGGAGATGAGTATACTATATTGATGCAGTATATGAATTATGCTTCCAGTCTGAACTTATGAAAATGTTTCTTTTTTTATCCTCGGCTTCTATGTGCGGTCTTCAACATCAGTATTCCACTGAACTTTAACTATTCTTATAATCCTTCTTCTTAATTATTTCTCATCCTAATCCATAATTCGAAGTTGTTTGATAGCTTCCAAGTTTGGTTCTATTTCCAAGTCTCCCATAGCAGCCATCTCTATAATTTATTCTAGTGCATGCACATGTTTTCATAAATGAGATAATGAAATACACCGTGAACACCTGACAATCTATTTGGTAATTTTACTCGACAGGCTACTTTTTGAAAAATAGTATGTTATATATAAAACTAGAGACGAAATAGTAAGTTAAATTTAAACTTCAAACCTTTCCTTGTTTGATTTCATTCAAGAAATCTTTGATGACATTTGATTTTAGACAATTGAGATCCCATCTTGCAAATCTTGAGAGTATGTCGTTAAAGGTATTTCTTTGTTTAATTATTTTTATATTTTTACTCATGCAATATTGTGTATAAAAAAAATTAAAAAGTAAACATGAATACAATTTTATATCTTTGCATTATATATAACAATTTTTTGAATAACTTATCTTATCAAAGGAAGCATTGAACATCCTGATATGTTCCCTAGGCTTGTGAATAATTTTTTCAACAAATTTGGTTAAAAAAATTTGGATTACTTGCGGCCATGAGAGAGTCTTCATCTTTTCTCAATTCAGTAAGAATGGGGAGAATCCGCATCTTAGTCTTTGCTAGTTGTTGGGGAAGAAAAATGCTAGCAGTATCTCCATAATGATAAGAATTGGTAGGACTTCCTCATGTTGCTTCTTCCTTTTCCAACTTCTTGCTTTATTCTTTTTTCTAGTAGGTTTCTTGTAACAAACGAGGCTGCTCCAAAATTTCTTATAACAAAATCTTTTCATTTTAAAGGTATTGCTCTATTTGTCATTTTTTGTATCGATTCTATGTTATTTCTTTCCAATGACATATAAAACAATAAACTAATATCTTGTACTGTAAATTTTACTTTTTCCTCACTGAAGACGAAAACCTCTTGATTCGGTGAATATCAACTATATACATCATTTAAATTTTTTTGATGCTTCTTACGTTCCTTTAAAGCAATTTTTTTCCTCATAGAAAATACTGAAAAATAGGCAGAAAGGAGTTCTTTTCAGGAAGCCAATTTGATTCTTATTCAATCATTTTCTATCTTTAACAAGTTTTGTTATCTTGCACACAGTTTGAAGTCCACATCTATATGTAGTATCAGTTTTTGCTTCTTCAGTTGTGGATAAATCTTTGTTCAGATCCATACTTTCTATTATCGTTTTGTCTCTTAGTCTAGGATCGACAAAATCATCATCCTAATTTACTGGAAAAATTAGTATTATTTTTACATGAAGCTGCTCCGTATATTATATATAATCGTACACAATAATACATTACCATATTTGTGGGTATCAGCTTTGGAAAATGCATATACATGCATGTAAATGTATATGTAGGTGTACATTGCTTGGTATCATTTTTACATGTAATATGGTATCAATTTTACAATTTTTAACTTTCAAGTGTCAGTTTTACACGTGTTGTGGTATCGATGTCCATAAAATAACAAAGTGTCTTTAAGATAACAAAATAATTCTAAAATACAAAGATTTATGGTAGCAGTTATGCATGTTATATAAAATGTAAAGGTGTATGATATGAGTTTTGCATGTGATATGGTATTAGTTTTGCAAGTGAGTCGGTTTTGCCAAAATATTGGAATATTCTAACGTGTTCAAGTGTATGGCATCAGTTTTTCCTATGTTATGGTATCAGTTTTGCTTGAATAATAAATCATTCTAATGTGTTTAGGTTTTTGGTATAAGTTTTGAATGTTTTATGGTATCATTTTTGCTAAAATAATAAAAACATTCTTCTGTGGTCAGGTGTATCATATTAGTTTTTATACTTAAACTGTATCAGTTTTTCTTTCGTAACATTCTAAGTATTATTTTTGTTGAAATTTAATATGAAATATGTGTATTTTTAATACTACAAGAATATCAGTTTTGTTCTTAATGATATTAAATAGGGTTGTCAATTTCCTACCCAACCTGAAACCCACAAGAAAATTAGTAGGTTAACCTGACTCATTTAGTTGGTGGGTCATTTTCGGATAAACCTGAATTTGACCGGTTTATAAACGAGTGGGTTTAGGGCTGACCCGCTAACCCGATTTTGACCCGCCAAACCCGATTATATGTTGTATCTATTCCATACTATTAGTCTGTTATGTATGCTGTTGGTGTTAGTCTTTTATGTATGCAGTAATCAGTATGCTCATATATTCTTGTGTAAGCTGCTATATTTTACTAATTTATCCTTGTATATTATTAGTTATATTTTACTTACAACAACTGTATCTCTTCCATGCGGTTAGTCTTTTATCTATATGGTGTGCTCATATATTATTATGTATGGAGAATGATTTTCGGATATGGCAATTTCATGCTTTATTTATGTGCGCCTATTGGTGATTTGTAACTTGTTGTTTGTTGGTGATTTTGTAACATATTGCCTGTTGGTGATTATATAATAGTGGTGCTTATTGGTAATTTGGTTATCTCATTGTTTATATTAATGAGAAATATTTGCCAATAGGTCAAATGGGTAAACACGACCCGACATGACCCGTTTAGTTAATCGGGTTGCACGGGTTGGGTTGGGTCAACCCGTTTATAAACTGGTCGAGTAGGGTCAACCCGTTTATAAATCCACCCGAACCTGACTTGACCCGAACCCGACCTGACCCGATCCATTGACAACCCTAATATTAAACCAACATTTTCAAAGCCTGAAAGCTTTTGTATCATCTAAACAAATAATATTCATTATTTTTGCTTATGATTACGTCAAGTCTGCTTTTTATCTTCAAAATCTTCAGTTTGATTTTTTTTTTTTTTTTTTTTGCTATTTCCTATTGAATTTATTCAGTATTGCTATACAATAATAATAATAGTATCAGTTTGTTTACTCTATGGTATCATTTACCTTAATTTTATTTGTTCCTTGTCTTTCTTCTTTATTTTCTTAAGTATTTTTTGGATCATTTTACTTTTTCGATCTTCCTTCTCTAGTTTTCACCCTTTTCTTTTCGTTCACTGGCAGTTCATTGTCGAGTGGTTTATCAAATACTGTTTCTACATGTTTTACTTAGGTTTGAAATTCCTTTTTAACTTGCGGTTCAACTCGCGGTTCTTCTTCAACTAGGGTTTCCACTGTTTGTTGAAGATTTTTATCACATTCAATTATGGTTTCCATCCGCAGTTGCGTTTGCGGTTCCAATTATGGTTGATTTTGTAACAATTTTGTTGTTTGGCCGAGTTTTGGGGTTCAACTGTAGAAGATGATGCGGATTTTGTTTCGATTGCCATTAAAGTTGATTTCATGCTTTTTTGACAAAGTTTGAAACTTTTTTCGCAAAAGTAGCATGGTAGGTGATCGAACAGAGATGAATGAATAAGAGAAAAAAATGTCGTTGTTTTAGACAGAGCTATTTGTCCTTCTGAATAAAGTTTTTTGCACATGTCCATATGTTTAAAATTTTAAAATAATTTGTTCTTGTAAAAATTTTCCTCTTATCTTTTTACGTGATACAGGAAAATGATATATCCATTTATCATTATTTCTATATAACCGAAAATGATAAATTCATTTATCTTTTTACAGGAAAATATTTACAAGGACAAAACTAAGGGTTTTTTTATTCATAAGGACAGCCCACACAAAATTTAACCATAAGGACAATACACTACAATAATTTATTCGGCCGCTGTTTTCTTTTCTTCATCAATCTGCTATCGTCGTTGATCTCGTCATTGATTATGAACGCAATTTTTTTTTCTGTTTTGTTTCGATCTCTAGCAATCATCTTCAAACATTCATACCAAAATCGATCATGCGCGTACTGATTTGTGAATTCATTCAAGAGATTTGCCCTAATTTTGTCGATTTTCCCTAATTTTGTCTGAAAAACTTCGTCGATTATTGAAGGTGCCGCGGATTTTGATTCGATAGGCAGTAAATATGATTTCGTTATTTTTGATTCCGCAAATTCGTCGTAGAAAATCGAATGAGAGAGATGAACGAGAAAAAAATCGTTGGAAAATACTTTTTTGATGGTGAAGTTAGCATCAGTTTTTAGGTATCATTTTTCTATTTTTTTAGGTATCATTCTTCGTGTTTTAACAGTGTTATGCTTTTGTGATTATAATTTTGGTGCTATATCAGTTTTCTACATGTACTGTTGCATTAGCTTTGCAATTCAATCGAAATTATGTCATTTTAATCAATCAAAAGTGGGATTTAAACATTTTTTGTATTAGTTTTCTTTTAAAATATCAAAGTAGTTTTTAGGTATCATTTTTATATTTTTTTGGGTATCATTTTTACTGTATTCACTGTGCTATGTTTTTTTAGTTACTTTTTGTTGCTATACTGTTGCACTAGCTTTGTAATTAAATTGAATTTATTTCATTTTAAACAATCAAATTGTGATTCAAACATTTTCTGTATTACTTTTGTCGTTAAAATATTAAAGCGTTTTTTTGGTATCATTTTTACTGCATTCACTATGCTATGTTTTTTTAGTTACTTTTTGTTCCTGTATTAATTTTGTTGTTGTACTGTTGCACTAACTTTGTAATTCAATTGAATTTATTTCATTTTAATCAATCAAATTGTGAATAAATCATATTTCACTAAGATGTAAGTAATTTTTGTGCTACTTTTTATTTAAAACATTACAGTAGTTTTGAGGTATCATTTTTATATTTTTTTGGGTATCATTTTTACTGTATTCACTGTGCTATGTTTTTTTCGTTACTTTTTGTTGTTGCATTAATTTTGTTGCTGTACAGTTGCACTAGCTTTGTAATTCAATTGAATTTATTTCATCTTAATCAATCAAACTGTGATTCAAAAATTTTCTGTATTACTTTTGTCGTTAAAATATTAAAGCAGTTTTTAGATATCATTTTTATATTTTTTTGGTATCATTTTTATAGCTTTGTGTATCGAACTATGACAAGTAGGTAGATTTGTGTTGTTTGCTTTGGTAATTGACATTTTTGATACACAACATTAATTCTAACTGATACCCACTGTTAAAAAAATTAACACCCACCTACTCAATTCAAATTTCACAAAAATAATATTTATTCTCACCAATACCAACTGATTATGTAACACCCCACGTCCGTTAGTGTCACTCACAAAGGGAATGAACTGGAGCATTTAGGGTAAAAGATGCAGATAAATTACAAGACAGACAGAAATTAAACAGCGGAAAATATAACTTTGCTTTATTGATAATATAGTTTGTACAAAGATTTCTTTACAATATCAGAGTGTCATCTGTCTTACAAAATAAAGAAGCATAAAAATACATTTATATTCCCCGATTTTTAAGCAAGAGCCAGCCATAGCACCTAGAACGAGGATCCAAGCAAACTTCGACAAATCTTCAAGCTGGGAAAGAGTGACAGTCCAACTTAACCTGAGCTATACTATTCCCTCCTTTACTAACTAGTGGGGGGGGGAACGGAAAAAAAGAAGACGAAAGGAAAACAGAGTCAGACATAAAGCCTGAGCAAGTTCAGTAACTTCTAGCATGTGAACAAGGGAAAAACAAAACGACATGAATTAACTGAATACAAGATAACACCATGATGTTAGGGTTGGCAAGATTAGACAAGATTAACACAAGATATGCTGAACTAAGATAAACTGGATATGCTCTAATACTTCCGCCGCTTCGCTAATTCCTTGTTATACTGGTTTCTATATCTCTGCACCACCTAACTAGTGTCCCACCTAGTAACGATAACGTGATCCCAATCCCTGTATTTTCCATCGCCTTTAGGCATCCATTTATTTATTTGTTACCTGGATTTAATCTACGGTTTTCTACCAAGTACTTTCTAGATACCTCTAAAGTTTACGCTACCTGCTGAATGCTTCTCGGATTTAGGATTTATGCCACCTAGTTCAACTAGGAATTATGCTACCTGTCGAACGATGCCCCCAAGTCTAGGACACACTACCTAGAGTGGTATATGTTCCTATACTTCCCCATGCATGTATCGCGAATCGTTATCGCTTGTCTAGATGCACATGTCCCATAATGTGCGGTCCGAGTCCTGTGTCAGGGCAAATCAAGGAATACAGAACTCGGTCGGGAGCTTTCAGATATGTGCCGATGCAGATGCTAAGGTCTGTTTTTATTTCAGTGGCTATGGTCCCACTTGACCCCTCCCTCAACTAATGAAAGGCACACCTTGTAAAATGAGAACTATATGCCGGCCCCCGGTGCCCCACTATCCTATGGCCATCCTCACCCATAACTAGATAGCAAGTATATGGTCTTTTCTAGTTCTCCGCCTTTCCGCTTCACGTATCTCGATTGACTCAAGATGGATGGTAAACGACGAGTTGCTATCACAGGGCTACCGTTTGCTCGCCGAATCACGTCGGTCCATCCTAGTCTTTAGGCTGCCATGTATTGCAACCTAGGCATACCCCTGGTTCTTCTACGCAGACCTTAACCTCTGTGGGCCCGGGCGGATCATCTGCAGCCTCACAGAGGGATACCAAGAGTACCCTCACGTCCCCTCGAAGCCTCGGGCTTCGTAACCCAATTCGTTGGAGCCTTCTTTTTAATCAGACAGCCATTCGCTCCTTCTTGTGTTATACTAAGAATTACTACTTAGTTTTTGTCAACTAAGGTTTACCCCTTAGTTTCCAGAATCGTTGTTTTCTTAACTAAGGTTTACTACTTAGCTCCTTTTAACTAAGGTTTACTACTTAGTTCTCTTTCCCGTCAATTTGGATTGGTTAAGTGTCATTAGTCAATTCAAGCTAACTTAACCCTCTTCATTTATCCTGTTAAGCTGGTTAAGTTTAATCAGCAATTCACGTTGACTTAACCCTACCACAAACCAAGTTATATTGGTTAAATATTTCTTATTACTTAACCCTACCCCTTCATCCTGTATTGGTTAAGTGTTCCTTTTTAACTTAACCTTGCCCGTCTGTTTTAACTAACATGTTATTAATGGTTAAGTATTATCCCTTCATGTTTTAGACTTAACCTCATTCCTTTATCACAATCTGATGGTTAAGTGTTCAGGTTTACTTAACCCTACGGTCTAGCCCAGCTAACATATCAAAATTGGCTAAGTGTATTAGATTTTACTTAACCCCAACCTCTAGTCTAGTTAACATATCAATTTGGCTAAGTGTATTAACTTTACTTAACCCCTACAAGTCTCGTTTTGCTACCTTGAGATCGGTTAAGTGTCTCTATGGACTTAGCCCTCCCATTCTAGCTTAACTGTGTTAAGTTGGTTAAGTGTTCCTATGGACTTAACCCTTCCATTCTAGCTTAACTGTGTTAAGTGCCCGTCTGAACCTAACCCCACCCATCAGTCTAGTTATCATGTTGAACTGGTTAAGTGTCTTAGTTAACTTAACCCTACCATTCTTGTTCTAGCTTTAACTAAATAAATTAAAGCCGCTACCACTCACATTAGACAGGTATTGTTGCGACTACTGGATGTGCCGGTTGGTTCCGGGCAGGTTTACATCGCAACTCAGTCTAACCTCGGGCTAAGCATATTCGTGTTTTCTAAGTTCAAAGGGGTTTCAATTTATTTTCAAATCAAGTTTTGAAAGTAACCATCCCGTTCGTCGGATCAGTTAGGGATAGCCAGGGAGAGCAGGAAACTTGTACTTTCCAAACCCAAGCCTAGACACTATCCTCTCTGTCACCCTAGAACTTTCTGGCGTGTTATTAAAGGAGTTGTCGTTAATAAACCTTTAATTTGTCTAAATTAACTTTTCCTCACTTAGGACAAATTCTATAAGTAAATTAATCCTAATTTACTTATTTCCTAATTTCTCTTTTAATGCGAATCGTCAACATTTATTCTTACGGCCCATTCTCCCCTCTATATCATATTTATGCTTTTTGGTATGTGGACTATACCAAATTAAGTGTCACTAACCATGATTTTGCTAAACCTGACAGTTATTCCCAATTATGGCCAATTTCACATTTATGCCAATATACTTACCGTGCCAAATTAGCTAATCCAATTCTGATTCATCATTCTAATTCACGTCAAACTAGACTTATTACTCTAGTTCACTATTCATGTAAATGCTAGATTTACACGTCAATACCAGATTCAAATTACACATCTTATAATTTATGTCAAATTTATCCAATTTGCATTTCTATGAACATACCATAATACATGTTCCCCATTTACGCCAAATTCCAAGTTTTACAACTATGTTCTAGTACATTTCACATTATGCCCAAATCGTATTCCCACCGTTCGTATAATTGCGATTCAATCTAGATTATGGATAAACCTAGACTCGTAGAAAATAGGGAATAAACCAAAGATGCTATGAAAAGGGATGGACATAATAACTGGCATAAAAGGTTTGAATAACGACGTAGGTTCAAGAACATGGGTAGACCTAACTTAATAGGTAAATTCCCATAGTCTAAAACCAAGGATAGACAGAATAGAGACGCCGGTTCAAGAACATGGGTAGACCTAACTTAATAGGTAAATTTCCATAGTCTAAAACCAAAGAAAACCAAGGACAGGCAGAATAAATAATCGGGTTTAGACCCAATCTCATAATCACAGAACTTAAGGAGCACTTTCCTAGTCACGAATCATAGGTGTTTAATCACAGATGTCCTTGTTATGACATATGCAATAGTTTATGTTAATCAAAGGCATAGGTTTTGTCAAGAAAGTAATCCTCATAGTCATAGTCACAGTCATAGGCAATGTTCATAGTCATAGGAAATGTCCATAGTCATAGGAAAATGTTCATAGTCATAGGCATATGGTTTTAAGGTTCATAGTTTCATAGTCACGGTCTTATTTGTCCTTGAATCATACAGTTCTTGATTAGGTCCAAGAATATAGGCACTGATTCGAATAGAGAGAGAGGGAGAGATTTGGCATATTCTTTTATTCCTTTAATTTCATGTCACTAACAAAGAAAAACGTTCAAATCTAAAAATAACTGACTTACAGAAATTATATCAGAACAGAAAGATGGCGTTGCTAAGATTCGTAGAAAAATAGTCGTTGAAGTCGTTTGAACCTCCTCTTGAATCCTAGCTTGACTTGAACCTTTTCTTGAAAGTCTTTTAGCAGCTTCTCCTCGTCTTGATTTATTATATATATATTATTTATTTAGTTAAGAGGAGAGGAAGAGGCCATGTTTCACCAAGAATCTTTGCAGCATAAGGGTAGAGGAGAATTTTGAATAGAGAAGAAGACTAGGGCTGTTTATATAGTGTTGGGAGGACGAACCTGGTCAGATAACGCGACCAAATACATCAGAACGAACCAGCTGCAGAAAGCTGGAAAAACAGGGGGGTCGACCCCCAGTTCGACTACCCAGTCGACCTGGGTGACCCAGGTCGACTACCCAGTCGACCTGGGTGCCTAGGTCGACTACACAGTCGACCTGAGTGGGCGGGAATTTTCCCGCCAGCCCAATCTGGGTCTGTTTTGAATTTGGAACTCGTTTTTCTGAACTGTTTTGAAATTTGAACTTCGCTGAATCTTCCGGAGGCCATATCTTCCTCATACGGACTCCGATTTATGCAAACTCGGACTCGTTTTCATGCAGAATTCCGAGACGAACACAATGGCGCAGCCCGTTTCCCTTGATTTTGATTTTAACTTTTAATTCTGCCTTGATTTGTGAATCTTGGCGTTATAGAATTACGGGGTGTTACATTCTCCCCCACTTAAAAGGATTTCGTCCCCGAAATCTTCAATTTAGGAAGAATGTGTCCTACCATACAATCACCCACCTACTCAACCATTCACTCACAGGCATCCATTGTCCTTAAAATATTTCTAATGCTTTCATGTTCATATGCATAGTGTGTGTATATGTCTTTATCTAATGCAAAATCAGGCGGTCTACTGATTCAGTCGACCTCCTTAATGCGAATCATGTCAGTGCCATGCGTCCAACCATGTATGCAAGCCTCCCTAGTTATGTAAATACTATATGCGTGCACGACCATTCATCCATATGCAACATCCATATGATAACATATCAAGTTCAACTTACAAACAAATACATATTTGTAAATGCAATATGCAAGCGTCCGAACTTGATCTAGTGCCTAATACGTATGCATATGCATCCACGAGCAACCATTAGCAACCACTTGCAACCATCAACCATAACATGTTTCAAATACATGTTTACATCCGTTGGCTTCTACATAAGGATCGAAGATACGACCTAGGTGATATACTTTGGAAAGAGAGAAACAATTATGCGTAAAGCTCCTAAAACAAAGAAATCAAGGATGCACCCTCAAGGAAAAAGTGTATGATGCTAGTATCTAGCCTTCTTGAGCTTTACTCCACTGTATCTTAACTAATTTAACTTCACGATTGTGAAGTTCCGGATCTCCATTTCCAAAATAAACAGATGTCAATTACGGCACCAAGTATATGTACTAAGATGATTAGAGGTCTCCCTCTTATCCGCCATGCCATAACTATAAGGGTCGAAAGGTCACTACGTGCTCTTTGGAGTGCCTACCACAACTATTCATCTCTCACGTAAACCATCCAAACCGAACTCGACATTCCTCAAGTACAAGCCCCAAAGGCCTAAACCAATATCAGACAAGCACCCAAGGAATATCTCCTCCGAATTTAGACAATCTACGTGAGATGATATAAGCAAACTCGATAGCTATTCTCAAATCCCTACTAACAAAATAAACTGGTCGGACCACCAATTGGTTTTGAGATTCTAGTGGGATCTTTCTACTATACAAGTACTATGGTGCAGAGACTCAATTATGGAAGTGGATATGAACAAATGCGAAGAGCTAAAACCAAAGGAAAGAGTACGAACAGAAAAGAAAACTAGACACTTCCAACAGAACTTTACTACCTTTCTCCTAGGTATGCTCGGTGGCGAAAGTAGGTTCTTGCCCTTCTGAAAATCTTGTTCCTCGTTCTTGCCCTTGTCCTTAATTATATGCCCTATCATACCCTAGTAAATATACTTCCTCTTGTCTTAGGTTTTATAATTTCTTCCTCCTTCGTGTGCTAAGTCTACATCCATGAATTCCTCATCCTAGGGTTATGCTCCTTAGCCAAACTCCTCATCCCCTTCCGTGCGTAGTCATGTTGACAAATCTCTCGAAAACTGCCTCCATCGTCCGCAAAACCCTATAAGCTTCGAAAGAAAACTGCCCGTAGATGAAACTACTACGACTATGGATGGAAGCCGGGCACTACTTTGCCCTTCGATGAGGTTACCTCCCAGAAAGCCAGGAGCTCCCAGAGACCCAAGAAAGAAGGAGACAAGAATTCAAACAAAGGAAGAGGAGATAGTGCGTATGGCTTTGGGGAATATGTCTTTAAAATAAATCTTTTCTCTTGAAAATGCTTCTTTAAAAACCGTTTTGAAAATAATTTTTCAAATCCTTTATCTTATATGGTAACCTTCAGCTCTGATACCACGTGTAACACCCCACGTTCTTTAGTGTCACTCAAAAAGGGAATGCACTAAGTTCCGTGGAGCATTTAGGGTAAAAGACGCAGATAAATTACAAGACAGACAGAAATTAAACAGCGGAAAATATAACATTGCTTTATTGATAATATAGTTTGTACAAAGATTTCTTTACAATATCAGAGTGTCATCTGTCTTACAAAATAAAGAAGCGTAAAAATACATTTATATTCCCCGATTTTTAAGCAAGAGCCAGCCATAGCACATGGAACGAGGATCCAAGCAAACTTCGACAAATCTTCAAGCTGGGAAAGAGTGACAGTCCAACTTAACCTGAGCTATACTATTCCCTCCTTTACTACCTTGGGGGGGGGGGACGGAAGAAAAGAAGACGAAAGGAAAACAGAGTCAGACATAAAGCCTGAGCAAGTTCAGTAACTTCTAGCATGTGAACAAGGGAAAAACAAAATGACATGAATTAACTGAATACAAGATAACACCATGATGTTAGGGTTGGCAAGATTAGACAAGATTAACACAAGATATGCTAAACTAAGATAAACTGGATATGCTCTAATACTTCCGCCGCTTCGCTATTTCCTTGTTATACTGGTTTCTATATCTCTGCACCACCTAACTAGTGTCCCAACTAGTAACGATAACGTGATCCCAATCCCTGTATTTTCCATCGCCTTCAGGCATCCATTTATTTATTTGTTACCTAGATTTAACCTAGGATTTTCTACCAAGTACTTTCTAGATTCCTCTAAAGTTTACGCTATCTGCTGAATGCTTCTCGGATTCAGGATTTATGCCACCTAGTTCAACTAGGAATTATGCTACCTGTCGAACGATGCCCCCAAGTCTAGGACAAACTACCTAGAGTGGTATATGTTCCTATACTTCCCCACGCATGTATCGCGAATCGTTATCGCTTGTCTAGATGCACATGTCCCATAATGTGCGGTCCGAGTCCTGTGTCAGGGCAAATCAAGGAATACAGAACTTGGTCGGGAGCTTTCAGATATCTGCCGATGCAGATGCTAAGGTCTGTTTTTATTTCAGTGGCTATGGTCCCACTTGACCCCTCCCTCAACTAATGAAAGGCACACCTTGTAAAATGAGAACTATACGCCGGCCCCCGGTGCCCCACTATCCTATGGCCATCCTCACCCATAACTAGATAGCAAGTATATGGTCTTTTGGAGTTCTCCGCCTTTCCGCTTCACGTATCTCGATTGACTCAAGATGGATGGTAAACGACGAGTTGCTATCACAGGGCTACCGTTTGCTCGCCGAATCGCGCCGGTCCATCCTAGTCTTTAGGTTGCCATGTATTGCAACCAAGGCATACCCCTGGTTCTTCTACGCAGACCTTAACCTCTGTGGGCCCAGGCGGATCATCTGCAGCCTCACAGAGGGATACCAAGAGTACCCTCATGCCCCCTCGAAGCCTCGGGCTTCGTAACCCAATTCGTTGGAGCCTTCTTTTTAATCAGACGGATGTTCGCTCCTCCTCGTGTTATACTAAGAATTACTACTTAGTTTTTGTCAACTAAGGTTTACCACTTAGTTTCCAGAATCGTTGTTTTCTTAACTAAGGTTTACTACTTAGCTCCTTTTAACTAAGGTTTAATACTTAGTTCTCTTTCCCGTCAATTTGGATTGGTTAAGTGTCATTAGTCAATTGAAGATAACTTAACCCTCTTCATTTATCCTATTAAGCTGGTTAAGTATAATCAGCAATTCACGTTGACTTAACCCTACCACAAACCAAGTTATATTGGTTAAATATTTCTTATTACTTAACCCTACCCCTTCATCCTGTATTGGTTAAGTGTTCCTTTTTAACTTAACCTTGCCCGTCTGTTTTAACTAACATGTTATTAATGGTTAAGTATTATCCCTTCATGTTTTAGACTTAACCTCATTCCTTTATCACAACTTGATGGTTAAGTGTTCAGGTTTACTTAACCCTACGGTCTAGCCCAGCTAACATATCAAAATTGGCTAAGTGTATTAGATTTTACTTAACCCCAACCTCTAGTCTAGTTAACATATCAATTTGGCTAAGTGTATTAACTTTACATAACCCCTACAAGTCTCGTTTTGCTACCTTGAGATCGGTTAAGTGTCTCTATGGACTTAGCCCTCCCATTCTAGCTTAACTGTGTTAAGTTGGTTAAGTGTTCCTATGGACTTAACCCTTCCATTCTAGCTTAACTGTGTTAAGTGCCCGTCTGAACCTAACCCCACCCATCAGTCTAGTTATCATGTTGAACTGGTTAAGTGTCTTAGTTAACTTAACCCTACCATTCTTGTTCTAGCTTTAACTAAATAAATTAAAGCCGCTACCACTCACATTAGACAGGTATTGTTGCGACTACTGGATGTGCCGGTAGGTTCCGGGCAGGTTTACATCGCAACTCAGTCTAACCTCGGGCTAGGCATATTCGTGTTTTCTAAGTTCAAAGGGGTTTCAATTTATTTTCAAATCAAGTTTTGAAAGTAACCATCCCGTTCGTCGGATCAGTTAGGGATAGCCAGGGAGAGCAGGAAACTTGTATTTTCCAAACCCAAGCCTAGACACTATCCTCTCTGTCACCCTAGAACTTTCTGGTGTGTTATTAAAGGAGTTGTCGTTAATAAACCTTTAATTTGTCTAAATTAACATTTCCTCACTTAGGACAAATTCTATAAGTAAATTAATCCTAATTTAATTATTTCCTAATTACTCTTTTAATGTGAATCGTCAACATTTATTCTAAAGGCCCATTCTCCCCTCTATATCATATTTATGCTTTTTGGTATGTGGACTATACCAAATTAAGTGTCACTAACCATGATTTTGCTAAACCTGACAGTTATTCCCAATTATGGCCAATTTCACATTTATGCCAATATACTTACCGTGCCAAATTAGCTAATCCAATTCTGATTCAACATTCTAATTCACGTCAAACTAGACTTATTACTCTAGTTCACTATTCATGTAAATGCTAGATTTACACGTCAATACCAGATTCAAATTACACATCTTATAATTTATGTCAAATTTATCCAATTTGCATTTCTATGAACATACCATAATACATGTTCCCCATTTACGCCAAATTCCAAGTTTTACAACTATGTTCTAGTACATTTCACATTATGCCCAAATCGTATTCCCACCGTTCGTATAATTGCGATTCAATCTAGATTATGGATAAACCTAGACTCGTAGAAAATAGGGAATGAACCAAAGATGCTATGAAAAAGGATGGACATAATAACTGGCATAAAAGGTTTGAATAACGACGTAGGTTCAAGAACATGGGTAGACCTAACTTAATAGGTAAATTCCCATAGTCTAAAACCAAGGATAGACAGAATAGAGACGCCGGTTCAAGAACATGGGTAGACCTAACTTAATAGGTAAATTCCCATAGTCTAAAACCAAAGAAAACCAAGGACAGGCAGAATAAATAATCGGGTTTAGACCCAATCTCATAATCACAGAACTTAAGCAGCACTTTCCTAGTCATGAATCATAGGTGTTTAATCACAGATGTCCTTGTTATGACATATGCAATAGTTTATATTAATCAAAGGCATCGGTTTTGTCAAGAAAGTAATCCTCATAGTCATAGTCACAGTCATAGGCAATGTTCATAGTCATAGGCAATGTCCACAGTCATAGGCAATGTCCATAGTCATAGGAAAATGTTCATAGTCATAGGCATATGGTTTTAAGGTTCATAGTTTCATAGTCACGGTCTTATTTGTCCTTGAATCATACAGTTCTTGATTAGGTCCAAGAATATAGGCACTGATTCGAATAGAGAGAGAGAGGGAGAGATTTGGCATATTCTTTTATTCCTTTAATTTCATGTCACGAACAAAGAAAAACGTTCAAATCTAAAAATAACTGACTTACAGAAATTATATCAGAACAGAAAGATGGCGTTGCTAAGATTCGTAGAAAAATAGTCGTTGAAGTCGTTTGAACCTCCTCTTGAATCCTAACTTGACTTGAACCTTTTCTTGAAAGTCTTTTAGCAGCATCTCCTCGTCTTGATTTATTATATATATATATATATTATTTATTTAGTTAAGAAAAGTGGAAGAGGCCATGTTTCACCAAGAATCTTTGCAGCATAAGGGTAGAGGAGAATTGTGAATAGAGAAGAAGACCAGGGCTGTTTATATAGTGTTGGGAGGACGAACCTGGTCAGATAACGCGACCAAATACATCATAACGAACCAGCTGCAGAAAGCTGGAAAAACAGGGGGGTCGGTGCCCAGGTCGACTACCCAGTCGACCTGGATGGGCGGGAATTTTCCCGCCAGCCCAATCTGGGTCTGTTTTGAATTTCGAACTCGTTTTTCTGAACTGTTTTGAAATTTGAACTTCGCTGAATCTTCCGGAGGCCATATCTTCCTCATACGGACTCCGATTTATGCAAACTCGGACTCGTTTTCATGTAGAATTCCGAGACAAACACAATGGTGTAGCCCGTTTCCCTTGATTTTGAATTTATCTTTTAATTCTGCCTTGATTTGTGAATCTTGGCGTTACAGAATTACGGGGTGTTACAGATTAAAAAAACAATAACACTCAATTCAATTCAATTATCACAAAAATTAGTTTATTCTCAATAATACACAATAATAACCACTTGTATCATATGATACCTACAACTATACATAACTGATATACTAGGATACATTGTTTTCCTACAGAATCTAAGTACATACAACACTGCTCCTCATTTCAAGCATGCATTCATGCATTTACTTTTACTTGCACTCAATCCAGCCTTGAATTCAAGTAAATTCCAGAAGCATGCAGTATCTGCAAGTATTTCATACACAATGAAAACTTATACCAACATAATACTGTAAATTCAACTAGAAAAATATAAAATTGATACCTAAAAAAATATAAAAATGATAACTAAAAACTGCTTTGATGTAAATTCATGTTGAAAATATATAACTGATACTTAAAAAAAAATAAAAATGATATCTAAAAAACTGTTATGATGTAAATTCATGTTGAAAATATAAAACTGATACCTAAAAAATATATTAAAATGATACCTAGAAACTGCTTTGATATTTTGAAGAAAAACTAGTACAAAAAATGTTTACGTCCCACTTTGATTGATTAAAATGACATAATTTCGATTGAGTTGCAAAGTTAATACAACAGTACAAGTACAAAACCGATATAGTATCGAAACTATAAACAAAACAGCATAACACTATTAATACAAGAGAAATGATCCCTAAAAATAGCAAAATGATACATAAAAACTGCTGCTCACTTTACTGTAAAAAAAATGTTTTTTCCAGCGATTTTTTTCTCCTTCATCTCTCTCGTTTGATTTTCTACGATGAATTCATGAAATCAAAAGATCATAAAATCATATTTACTATCAAATGAATCATAGCAATCAAATGTACCCTAATTTCGTGAACGATTTCAGCAATCGAATATGCGCGAGAACGAGAAATTTGATGGAAGAGGCGGATGTTGTTTGCCGGAGATGATTAGGTTTTGATGGAAGAGGCGGCCAGTGACGTGGTGGAAGTTGATTGTCGGAGGCGTCTAGGGTTTGACGGAAGAGGTGGTCAACGGCTAGGGTTTTCAGTGAAAAGATGGAAATGATAAAAAGAACATAATAAAAGAGGGGTTATGTTGGGATAACCTATTTACTGTCCTTATGGATAAATTATTAGTGGATTGTCCTTTTGGATAAATTTTTTAATTAGTTTGTCCTTATAAAATATTTCTCCGTCTTTTTATACAAATTGTTCCTAAAACTAATTCTTCAAAAGTATTGTTCTTAAAATTTATTAGTAGTGAGTTTCCCTGCTCTAAGACGCTACCCGGCTCTAAGAAGCTAAATCAATTTATTCATGCGAATCAATTTCGGCTGAAAAATCTAAGGTAGTGTTTGGTTTATCATTTTAAGTTTTGGGTTTTCGTCCATACAAAAATGTGCACAGCGCATGTAAATCATGGAAAACAACAATTTTAGAAAACAAAGTTAACACACAAAATAAAAAACAACTTTTATCTTGCTTTCATTCTACCACTCCTCCTTCTACACCTTTAAAGTTTTGTAATTAATTTTGAAAACAAAAAACCAAAACTAATTTTTAACCAAACAGACCCTTAGGTTTCTTGTTCGCTTCTCTCCGTCTTCTCCATTTTTTCCTCCGTGTTTTGTTTCTTCCTCAAATCCATCCGATTTCGATACTTTCTCAACACCATTTTCCTCTTCGCGATTTCCTTCCTTTCATCTCAGTCTAATCGTATTCCTTTCGTCGCTCTATTAGTAAAACGCTTTGACTCTTTCTCCGCTGTTCTACAAATATCTTCCGTCTCCTATTCTTCCTATCCCATTTCTCTGGCCTACCACCCATTATTCTCTCCTATTTTACAGATATCTTTCATTTATTTCTCTTTTTTATTTTTATCAAAACCTAAAACTGCAATCCCCAAATCAAGATCGCAGCTACAATGCCAGACAACTCCAAAATTGCAACTCCGAAGGCTGACGGTGGTGGCAACTCCAGATTTATAAGTTGCGATCAACCCCTCACTTCAACATAAGGAAGTTCATTAACGTTTCGGACCTCGGCCACTTAAGATTGATTTCATGTCTATGGAAGTTCGGTAGACATCGACTCTACCATCCAAATTAACTTTTCAGATGTCGATGGTTGTTGATTTCTTGAAAAGGTAATTAACTTTTGTTTTCGTTTGCCTAGAATTGGCGTAATATTTTAGGAATTTAAAGGTTGTTCAAGTGTTACACGATTTTTTTTATTGAAGTGTTGTACAGTGTAATTGGAGTTTTTATATATAATCATGCAGTGGCCATCTGTAGGTGTGAAAAAAAAAATCTGAAGCAATTATTCATTTCTGTTGCTAGCTGTAGTACTTTCTTTTCGGCAATTTCATTTCAGCTTTTAATTTCAGTTCTTAGTAGTTCTTAGCTTATTAGTCCTTAATTCCTGTTATTACATTCCTGCAAATTTCCTTTATTTGTTCAGTACTTTCCATTCCTTCTTGTTATCATTTTACTTGAAATTGATTTTATCTTACTTCTTGTTCATTTCAGCAATTACTGTTTCTTGTTATCTTAATTGTTCCTGCACTTAATATTTGCAATTTATATCCTGGTCTTGTTCTTTAATTCTTTTGCTTCTTCCTGCAATATTTAATTATTAAATTCCTACCATTTTCTGGTAATTTTTCTTTAGGTTTTAACACTTGTTAACTCGATCACTACCATCATATCCGACTCATCTTATCATTCCGCACAATATCAATTTGATATATAAACTGTTCATGTATATGCATCTTGAACAGTGCCATCTTTCTTAGCAAATTTTATAGACAAAAGCTTGTAAATGCACATTTAACAGATTTTGACAGATATTCTATGCATTAGTCATTCAGTTTCATCGAACATTTGACAGATTTTGAATTCACTTCCTTTCTTTCCCAAAAACTCACTCCTGTTTCAACAAGTCACCACAACACCCTCTTCATCATCAAAATAGCCTTCATTATCACTAGAAAACTCAACAATTCAACCATGAATAGAGAAGCTTCCAAAACCGTGCCCATTTAGGCAACTATTAAATTAGTTAAAATTAAATATGAATAAAGAAAACATTGTTGATAATTGATATATAAACTTGTATAAGTGATTGATAGTAAGTCAGTGTCGTTGTGTAACAAAAATATTTTTTGAGCTAAAACTAACTGAACAGTTGGTAATTACTGACGAGGGGCTTTGATATATACTAAATTCATGCCCGTTCTTATGTAGGTTAAGTCTGGTGGAAGCTTCTCCTTGTCATTCTCTCAAAATCAAAGCTCCTAATCTCGTGATGCTTCATATGGAGGGATTCTATTGCTATTGTTAGTTTATTTAGCAATTTTCCGCTTTTGACATCTGCGACTTTTGTACTGGAAGACTGTCATGTTTATTCACCCATTGCAGATGATCAAGATTGCAGAATTGTCGAACTTCTTGGTTCCATGCCAGTTCTTCGAAATCTTGAATTTGATTTCTAAGCTTTCCAGGTATGGCATATCATTTTTACTTTATGTCCTTTGGTCCAAGACTTAAGTAGGAGTGTCATGAACGAACTAATTCATATATATTAGCTGGGTCTTAGGAACAGTACGGACCGGCTGTGTAATGTTATGCTTTTATTAATGTACAGCATGTGGCCGGTGGCAATGTTCCGGTGCATCTTCCATTTGTATGTCCAATCGTTTATCTCAGGATGTGTATCAATTTCAAAGAGTTGCAAGAATTGCTGGTTGCCTTTTACATATCCAGAATTTCTTTTATATCAAATCTAGAATTAACGGTAAATGTGCTCACATAATGTAACAACCCGTATTTTTGAATAACATGTTATAACGTAAATCAAGGCAGAATTAAATTTTAAAATATTAATCAAGGGAAACGGGCTGAGCCATTGCGTTCGTCTCGGAAAAATACGCGAAATAGAGTCCGAGTTTTCGAAAAACGGAGCCCGTATGACCAAGTTATGGCCCGTCAAAGTTTTCAGAAAATTTCAAGTTCAAAAACAGTTCAAATTTAAATTCGGAATTCAAATTCAGCCAAAACAGACTGGGCGGGAAAATTCCCGCCCAGACAGGTCGACAGGGGGGTCGACACTAGGGTCGACCTCCCCCCAACCAGGTCGACACTAGAGTCGACCTGGGGGTCGACCTCCCTGGTCGGCCAGATCGGCCTGGTGCACTTATTTTGGCTGTTTTGACCTGTTTCGTTGGCTAGTGACGTGATTTGATGGCTCAGATTTGATTTAGGGTTAATCCTATGGCTAAAACTAATCCTAAACTCAATAAAAAAACCCCTAATCCTACCCTAAACTCACACAAACTAATCCTACAACTAAGTGCTGCCAAAATGCTCTCTAATCATGGCCTCCACCTTCTTCATGAGAGCATAAGTGTTCCAAATCAAATCTAAGTCCAAGAAGCTATCTTTCTTAGTTCAAAGAGCCATCTTTCTTCGTCATAGAAGCTATTTTACTTATTTCTCAAGGCTTAGGGTGGAGCATATTATTTTCTTTGCGGATTTGCTAGTGGCTTCGTCTCAATCTTGTTTTATTTTATAGTCTTCATAGCATTGTAAGCCCTATTCTACTCTTATATTTAAACTATGAAGTTAAATATGACATGTTGCAAGTTTGAGTTTGGGCCTAAGTATGATTTGTGCTTTGAATCTATCATGTTATGCATAGATTTGTTCTATGCATGTTTGTAAAGCTATAACCTTGACTTTGTGGATTGAGAGCTATGAGCTTTGTTTGGAAATGTTGCATAATGCAACATAGAAACTCTCATAACCTTTATGTTAACTTGCATATGATGTTATATGCGAATCACTAGTTATCATCCTATGCCATCTATGACCATGTATCACCTATTTGCTAAGTTTGATGTCATGCATGTTTTGAGGCTTATAATGTAATATGCAAGTTTAATGAACACACTTTGCCTCATGTGCCACCATGTTTAACTTGTGGCCAAATCCTATCACCTTATGCCCATTTTTGTCATGCTTCCAAGTTCCCTCTTTTAATCCATTTTGTGTTGTGACGAAACGTACATGCGATGGGAATGCGTATGGGTAGTTAGGTAACTTTAATGACATAAAAACATGGTTTTGAAATACGACATGTGATTATGCTTGAAAAACATGAACGTGGACATGACATGTAGAAAACATGAAAGTGGCCAACTCGAGGTTGGGTTGAGTTTGTAGCATAAATCTACCCGGAACCGACCGGCTTAACTAGTGGCTATAAACAATAGGACCCAATGTGAGTAGTCGGTCACATTGCACTTGAAACCCGAGGTTAGACTAGGTTGTGGTGTAAAGCTACCCGGACCCGCCCGGCTTAACTAGTAACCACAACAAAGTCTAATGTGAGAGGTTGGGGTGCATTAAGTTAATTAATGCCACATGGTAGGGTTAAGTCATGGACCACTTGAATACTTAACCAATTAAACACGATGGGTTGGTAGGGTTAAGTCATGGACTACTTGAATACTTAACCAACTAAACACGATGTATTGATAGGGTTAAGTCATGAACTGCTTGGACACACTTGACCAACTCAATACATGGTTAGGATAGGGTTAACCACACTTAACCCACTTGAAATCCTAGTTACGTGGTCCTTTTCAGTAGTAACCCACTTGGGAGTATCTGGATACCCTGGACTAGGCCAGGGTGGGGCACGATTACTGGACTGATTGTAAGAGACCAAAAGAGATGGCTGAATGGTGCACCGGTTGTTCAGGCAGACCATGGTCGTGCACATTAAGTCCGGAGTTGAACATGGGCACCAGTAGGTTTAGACTGTGCGTGCTTGAATTGTGTCTGTGGTTTACACCCTAGGGCTGGATACACCCTAGGATGGACCTTGCACAGTTAACTACATTTCATGATTAAGCCGTATGACACCGATACACGACGAGCTAGGCTTATAGGGAGCCGATCGACTAGACCGAGTAGCTGGACCTTGATTTAGGTCACCTCATGATGTTGGGCCAACTTTGGGCCAGGGGATCATTTCTCGTTTATACTTGACATGGGTTGGATTACTAGTACTGTTGGTGCAAAACTTAACCTTGTATATGCGATGCCACACTTGATCTATGTTGTTAACTTTTCACCATGCCGGTTATCATCCTATGTTTCATCTCTGTTTTACATGTCCAGTTAACTTTATTAGTTTTTATACTAATAGTAGGTAGGACTTCCCAGTCTTTTTGAATGACCCGTTTTCTTTCGTCTCTTTTCTTCCGTCCCCGCCCCCCAAGGTTCTCAGGGTGGAAACACTAGCACCTAGCTGGATCTTTAGCTTGCTTACTGGATAGCTCATGTACGGTTTGGACTTGAGCTCGCTATGGCTTACCACATATACTTTGGGGATAGTTTACTTTATGTTATTTCCAGTTTTCAGTTTATGTTTCTAGACTTGTAGTAGTTGGAAAATAATAACTTGGTACTTTTGATGTAAGTTGACTATGGTTTTGAAATAGTAGTTTTTATCCGCTGCTTTATTTACTCTGTTTTACTTATATGTTCTGTCTTGTGATATCTCATGCATGTTTACCTTGTCCAACACCCCTCCAAAGCTAGAGTACTTGCAAGAGTGACCCTGGCAGAGGTGGGGTGTTACATTTGGTATCAGAGCATAAGGTTTACAAGATTTGAGCAAAAGGGTTTTTAAAACTTACTTTTTGAAAAACTATTTTTAAAACCAATAAAGTATTTTCCAAGAAAAGTCTAGTTTATTTTAAAAGGCTATTCCCCAAAAGCCATTAGCACTATCCTTTGTTTCCTCATTCTCAATCTATCTTTTTCTTCATTTCAGCATGGCCGATCTTAACCTCCCCGAGAGAGTAACCATACCCGGATGGTTCCGAAGATACCTGGAAGCTAGGGCCAACGATGCAGGCCCAGCAAACACTCCCACCGTACCCGAGGTTCCTCCTCCTCCTCAGCGTCCACAAGCGGATTTCGCAAAGATTTGCAAAGATTTTAAGGCCATGGGTGACAAGGATTTTGTTGGGACCGAGACTTATGTTGAGGCTAGAAATTGGTTAAAAGAAACTGAAGACCTCTTTGCCATCTTCGAGGTGGAAGACCGTAGAAAAGTTCTGTTGGCAGTATGACTATTGAAAGAGGAAGCTGCTTATTGGTGGGAGGTCACCAACGCTACTAGGCCTATAGAGACTTGGGCCGACTTTCGGTTGAGGTTTGGGCTTAAGTTTCCATCATCTGCTGAAGAGAATATGCAATTGGAGAAGTTTATATCTTTGAAGCAAGGGGACATGACAGTGAGGGAGTATGTGAATAAGTTTAACCAGCTTGCTCGATTCGGTTTGGACATGGTTAATACACCCCAGAAGAAGGCTCTATGCTTTGCACGAGGGTTGAATGAGCCATTACAAGGTTTAGCCATGTCTCATATACCCATGGGGGCCACTTTTGAAAGCCTAGTAGACATGGCATTGCTTCAGGGAGATGATAAGAATGGCAAGAAAGAAGTCAAGCCTAATGATACTCAAACCAAGAAGGCGGACTCCAAGTGGGGAGGAAATCAGAGCAACCAAAGCAGCCAGAACAACAAGGACAATAAGAACAACAAGGGTAACAAGGCCAACAACAACAAGACAAAGGAGACAAGGAAGTGTAATTACTGTGGGATCGTTGGACACATAGCCAAAGATTTTAGGAAGAAGAAGAGGAAGTTGGGAGAATGCTTTCATTGCGTAGAGACTGGACACTACAACAAGGATTGCCCTAAGAAGCAAGGACATGGGCAAGGACAGACTCAGCGAGCAAGACCTTCTGGACGGCAAGTGCATACTCTCAACACCGCTCCAGTTCTTGATCGAGGTAGTATTTCTGTAGAAAGTCTTATTTATATTTCTGGTTTTCCTGTTCGAACTTTATTTGATTCTGGCGCATCGCATACCTTTATTTCCTCTGACATTGTTGAAAGTTTGCACCTAAGTACTAGTCTAGTTGAGGATCCCGTTAGTGTTTCAAATCCAATTGGGGGTTCCGCCCATCTGTATATGATTTGTATGGATTTGAGGATTTCTATCTTGATCGTAGAATTCACATGTAATGCTTATGTTCTCGGGTTCATGGGGTACGGGTTGATTTTGGGCATGGATTGGTTGTCCAGTTATGGAGCCATTCTCGATTGTGAGCATATGGTAGTGAGGCTTATGACTCGCCTTGGAAATACCCTATAGATTTCTTGTAACCCTCTGGATCCCGTCTTGTTATGTTATCTTGAATCCCTCGACTTGTCTATTGACAATCTTCAATCTGTGAGGGTGGTTCAAGAATATCCGGATGTTTTTGATGAGGTGAAGGGGTTACCCCCTAAATGCGAGATAGACTTCCGTATTTATGTGGTTGATAATGCCAAGCCAGTTTCATTGCCTGTTAGGCACATAGCCCCGCGAGAAAGAAGAGAGCTTAGCAAGCAAATCAAGGAGTTGCTTAAGAAAAATTTCATTAGGCGAAGCATTTCAGAATGGGGTGCTCCGGTGGTATTCGCTACTAAGGCGGATGGTTCGCTTTGTCTATGTGTTGATTATCGTGAGTTGAACAAGCTGACAAAGAAGAATAGACACCCGTTACCGAGGATTGATGATCTCTTTGACCAGCTTGTTGGTGCTTCTGTTTTCTCTCAGCTCGATCTAGCCACCGGATTCCATCAGCTTAGAGTAGCTGAGGATAGTATTGATAAGACTACATTTAGGACTCCAGATGGATTCTTTGAATGGCTAGTCATGCGGTTCGGTTAGACTAATGCACCCGCATACTTTGTTGATTTGATGAGTAGGGTGTTCAGGGAGTTCCTTAACAAGTTTGTGGTTGTCTTCGTGGATGATATTCTGGTCTTCTCTAAGGACGAGGAAGAGCATGCTACACACCTCAAGGAGGTTATGGATACGCTTAGAGCTCATCAGTTGAAAGCCAAGTTCTCTAAATGCCATTTCTGGAGAAAGGAAGTTCGGTTCCTTAGGCATATAGTTTCTAAGCAGGGCTTAGCTGTGGATCACGCTAAAGTGGTGGAGGTACAAGACTGGAAAGTTCCGAAGAATGCAACTGAAGTAAGAAGCTTTCTCGGTCTGGCATGATATTATAGGAAGTTCATTAAGGACTTCGCTAGGATTTCAGCCCCCCTTACTAAGTTAACGAAGAAGAACTTAGTCTTTGCATGGGACTTAGAGTGTGAGCTTGCTTTTCAAAGGCTCAAGAAAGCCCTCACCACAGCTCCAGTTCTAGCATTACCCGATGGAGGGAAGATGTATACCGTGTACACCGATGCAAGTGGCACGGGATTAGGCGTTGTCCTAATGCAAGAAGGGAGAGTGATATGCTTTGGGGGTAGGCAACTCAAAGTTCATGAGAAGAACTATCCCACTCATGATTTGGAGTTGGCGGCGATCGTCTTTGCACTCAAATCACGGCGCCACTATCTTCTAGGCGAAAGGTTTGAGTTATATACTGATCACAAGTCACTCGAGTACCTCTTCTCGCAGAAAGATTTGAATCTAAGGTAGCAAAGGTGGATGGAATTCTTGGCATCATATGACTTCGAGATAGCTTATACCCCTGGCAAGGGTAATGTTGTGGCGGATGCGCTAAGCAGAAGAAGGTTGACTTTGAGTCCCTTGTTTGTTGAGATGAAAAGCCTAGAGTTCTTGGCAACCTTTGATTTCACACCGGCTGTTGAGTCGATGACTGGTTCGTTAGCATCCCTTGAGCTTAGACCTATACTTCTTGATCAAGTTGGGGCTTCACAGAGGGAAGACCCGCAGATAGTCGAGATCATGGACAAGTTGATCCGGGGTGAGACGTCAAGTCACCTCGCTAGATATACTATTGATGACAAGGGATGGATAAGGCGTGATGGAAGACTATGTGTCCCACGAGTGGGAGACTTAGTAAATAAAGTTCTTGAGGAGGCGCATCACTCGAGGATGACCATACATCCCGGAGGGGATAAGATGTACCGGGATATGAAGCGCATTTTCTTTTGGGATGGGATGAAGAAGGATGTGGCAGAGTTTGTTTCTAGATGCATTGTTTGCCAACAAGTAAAGGCCGAGTCGAAGAAGCCCGGTGGGCTATTGCATTCATTGGAGGTCCTGCAATGGAAGTGGGAAAGTATCTCGATGGATTTCGTGGATGGATTGCCTAGGTCAAGGAAGGGAAATACGAGCATATGGGTCATAGTTGATAGACTTACGAAGAGTGCTCACTTTATTCCAGTGAAGAGCAAGAGGACCGCATCATGGCTAGCATCTGTTTATCTTCGAGAGATAGTACGATTGCATGGAGTCCCTTCTAGCATAGTTAGCGATCGTGACCCAATCTTCACTAGCCAATTTTGGAGTAGTTTGCAAGAAGCAATGGGTACGCTATTGAATCTAAGTACAGCCTATCACCCACAGACGGATGGCCAGACCGAAAGGGTGAATAGGGTACTGGAAGATCTGTTGAGGCTATGCATTCTTGACTTTGGTGGTACTTGGGAAGATCATCTTCCTCTCGGAGAGTTTGCTTATAATAACAGCTATCAGGCAAGCATAGGAATGGCACCATTCGAAGCTTTGTATGGGAGGTCGTGCAAGTCACCAACATGTTGGTGGGAGACGACGGATAAGCTTATACTTGGGCCCGACATGATAAGGGACACATCCGAGAAGGTTGAGTTGATTCGAAGGCGGATGAAAGCGGCCCAAGACAGACATAAATCCTATGTAGATAAGCGAAGGACAGACTTAGAGTTTGAAGTTGGAGATATGGTCTTTGTGAAGGTTTCTCCTTTGCGAAATGTGGTTCGTTTTGGAGCAGTTGGGAAGCTGGCACCAAGGTTCGTAGGACCCTTCCCTATCATAGAGAGGATTGGGAAGATGGCTTATAAGGTGGAATTGCCCGAGAAGCTGGCCAGAGTGCACAATGTTTTTCATGTCTCGCATCTCCGAAAGTGCCTACATGAGTCAGCCGAGGTAGTTGAGCCTAACATTCTTGAAGACATGGAGGTAGAGAAAGAGGCAACCTTGAGGCGAGCTCCGATTCGTATTTTGGGAACGGAGATCAAGAAACTGAGGAATCAAGAAGTCAAGTTAGTAAAGGTTCAGTGGAGTGAAGCCGATGAAGATGCAACTTGGGAAACCAAGGAGAAGATGCGTGGGCTTTATCCATTCCTTTTTGCGGGTACATTCTCAATCTCTTTTCCTAGTTAGCATATCTTTCCTTTGCAATCCATGTTTATCTTGTTATCTCGTTAACCTTGTCATGAGAACCTTAGGTAGAAACCCTTTGAATGAAACATGTATTTGAAACATGTTATGCTTGATGTTTTCCAGTGGTTGCAAGTGGATACTCGTGGATGCATGATACACATTAGGCACTAAGATAGGCTCACACACTTTCATATTGCATATGCATGAGTGCTTATACTTATTCATGGCTGAAACTTGTTATGCTATCACGTGGATGTTGCATATGGATGAATGTTATGTGCAGTCATATAGAGATTATGAATTATGTTTGGAATTTGCATACATATGGACTCATTTCACTAACATACTTTGCATTAAGGAGGTTTACTGAATCAGTAACCGCCTGATTTTCGCATTAGATAAGTACATATACACACACTTTTGCATATTATCATACAACATTTAGAATCTTTTAAGGACAATAACTGCTCGTGGATGATGTTTTGAGTAGATGGATGATGGATGGTAGGATACGTTCTTCCTAACTTGAAGATTTCGGGGACGAAATCCTTTAAGGTGGGGAGAATGTAACAACCCGTATTTTTGAATAACATGTTATAACGTAAATCAAGGCAGAATTAAATTTTAAAATATTAATCAAGGGAAACGGGCTGAGCCATTGCGTTCGTCTCGGAAAAATACGCGAAATAGAGTCCGAGTTTTCGAAAAACGGAGCCCGTATGACCAAGTTATGGCCCGTCAAAGTTTTCAGAAAATTTCAAGTTCAAAAACAGTTCAAATTTAAATTCGGAATTCAAATTCAGCCAAAACAGACTGGGCGGGAAAATTCCTGCCCAGACAGGTCGACAGCGGGGTCGACACTAGGGTCGACCTCCCCCCAACCAGGTCGACACTAGAGTCGACCTGGGGGTCGACCTCCCTGGTCGGCCAGGTCGGCCTGGTGCACTTATTTTGGCTGTTTTGACCTGTTTCGTTGGCTAGTGACGTGATTTGATGGCTCAGATTTGATTTAGGGTTAATCCTATGGCTAAAACTAATCCTAAACTCAATAAAAAAAACCCTAATCCTACCCTAAACTCACACAAACTAATCCTACAACTAAGTGCTGCCAAAATGCTCTCTAATCATGGCCTCCACCTTCTTCATGAGAGCATAAGTGTTCCAAATCAAATCTAAGTCCAAGAAGCTATCTTTCTTAGTTCAAAGAGCCATCTTTCTTCGTCATAGAAGCTATTTTACTTATTTCTCAAGGCTTAGGGTGGAGCATATTATTTTCTTTGCGGATTTGCTAGTGGCTTCGTCTCAATCTTGTTTTATTTTATAGTCTTCATAGCATTGTAAGCCCTATTCTACTCTTATATTTAAACTATGAAGTTAAATATGACATGTTGCAAGTTTGAGTTTGGGCCTAAGTATGATTTGTGCTTTGAATCTATCATGTTATGCATAGATTTGTTCTATGCATGTTTGTAAAGCTATAACCTTGACTTTGTGGATTGAAAGCTATGAGCTTTGTTTGGAAATGTTGCATAATGCAACATAGAAACTCTCATAACCTTTATGTTAACTTGCATATGATGTTATATGCGAATCACTAGTTATCATCCTATGCCATCTATGACCACGTATCACCTATTTGCTAAGTTTGATGTCATGCATGTTTTGAGGCTTATAATGTAATATGCAAGTTTAATGAACACACTTTGCCTCATGTGCCACCATGTTTAACTTGTGGCCAAATCCTATCACCTTATGCCCATTTTTGTCATGCTTCCAAGTTCCCTCTTTTATTCCATTTTGTGTTGTGACGAAACGTACATGCGATGGGAATGCGTATGGGTAGTTAGGTAACTTTAATGACATAAAAACATGGTTTTGAAATATGACATGTGATTATGCTTGAAAAACATGAACGTGGACATGACATGTAGAAAACATGAAAGTGGCCAACTCGAGGTTGGGTTGAGTTTGTAGCATAAATCTACCCGGAACCGACCGGCTTAACTAGTGGCTACAAACAATAGGACCCAATGTGAGTAGTTGGTCACATCGCACTTGAAACCCGAGGTTAGACTAGGTTGTGGTGTAAAACTACCCGGACCCGCCCGGCTTAACTAGTAACCACAACAAAGTCTAATGTGAGAGGTTGGGGTGCATTAAGTTAATTAATTCCACATGGTAGGTTTAAGTCATGGACCACTTGAATACTTAACCAATTAAACACGATGGGTTGGTAGGGTTAAGTCATGGACTACTTGAATACTTAACCAATTAAACACGATGTATTGATAGGGTTAAGTCATGAACTGCTTGGACACACTTGACCAACTCAATACATGGTTAGTATAGGGTTAACCACACTTAACCCACTTGAAATCCTAGTTACGTGGTCCTTTTCAGCAGTAACCCACTTGGGAGTATCTGGATACCCTGGACTAGGCCAGGGTGGGGCACGATTACTGGACTGATTGTAAGAGACCAAAAGAGACGGCTGAATGGTGCACCGGTTGTTCAGGCGGACCATGGTCGTGCACATTAAGTCCGGAGTTGAACATGGGCACCAGTAGGTTTAGACTGTGCGTGCTTGAATTGTGTCTATGGTTTACACCCTAGGGCTGGATACACCCTAGGATGGACCTTGCACGGTTAACTACATTTCATGATTAAGCCGTATGACACCGATACACGATGAGCTAGGCTTATAGGGAGCCGATCGACTAGACCGAGTAGTTGGACCTTGATTTAGGTCACCTCATGATGTTGGGCCAACTTTGGGCCAGGGGATCATTTCTCGTTTATACTTGACATGGGTTGGATTACTAGTACTGTTGGTGCAAAACTTGACCTTGTATATGCGATGCCACACTTGATCTATCTTGTTAACTTTTCACCATGCCAGTTATCATCCTATGTTTCATCTCTGTTTTACATGTCCAGTTAACTTTATTAGTTTTTATACTAATAGTAGGTAGGACTTACCAGTCTTTTTGACTGACCCGTTTTCTTTCGCCTCTTTTCTTCCGTCCCGCCCCCCCAAGGTTCTCAGGGTGGAAACACTAGCACCTAGCTTGATCTTTAGCTTGCTTACTGGATAGCTCATGTACGGTTTGCACTTGAGCTCGCTATGGCTTACCACATCTACTTTGGGGATAGTTTACTTTATGTTATTTTCAGTTTTCATTTTATGTTTCTAGACTTGTAGTAGTTGGAAAATAATAACTTGGTACTTTTGATGTAAGTTGACTATGGTTTTGAAATAGTAGTTTTTATCCGCTGCTTTATTTAATCTGTTTTACTTATATGTTCTGTCTTGTGATATCTCATGTATGTTTACCTTGTCCAACACCCCTCCAAAGCTAGTGTACTTGCAAGAGTGACCCTGGCGGAGGTGGGGTGTTACAAATAATTTCATTGATTTTTGCCACATTACATACAATTTTTTTTCCAGTATTCAGTTTAAAAGAAAAGGAAGCAGACCGCGTAAATGCAAACTGAAATAATTTAGCTGTTTTGCGCAGTGTTGGTCAGATAAGAGCACCTTGGTGTACCAGCTGAAGCATTTTTCAATGGGGAGCTTGACTTTGGTTTCAAATTTGATCGTCTCAAAACAGCAGAGGTGAATTATTTCAATGGAATTGATACTGAGAATAAGTTCATCAAATATCTTCTTGCTAATGCACCAGTTCTTGAAGAAATGAGTATCGACTGCTCTGGTGATGGTGAAGAGTCTCTTGCTATGATCACAAAGCTTATTCGGTTCCCTCGTGTTTCATCCAAAGCTGAACTTTTCGTTTGGAACACCTAGTTCTAATTAGTTTGTTTTTTCATATTGTCGACCATAGCCTAAAGGGTTGCTTAGCCCATGGACTCGGTGGACTAAGCTGGGTTTGGCTTTTGGGCTGATTTGGTTTCCATATTGGGCATTGTAATAATGTTCACTGATGGATCCTCTAAACAGAAAATGTTGCTCTAGATTGTATGGGATTCCTTCTCTTTTGCTAATGATATTTAATTTTGTTTAAAACCAAGGGTAATTTACTGTAGCATCCTAATACGTCTTATAGGGCTTTCTCATTTATTTATTTAAAAAAAAATCCTGTTTCTATTTTGATTTCTCTTATTTTCTGGTCTGCACAGTCGTTTTTTTAATGCATCGCTTTATTCGTTGGTTTTTATCATGGTCTTTGTTCGCCAAGTGCTTTTTTTTTTGGGCATTGCATTTCTTCAATATGCATCTCCCAAGTCTCATCCAGTCAGTTTTTAGATCTTTCAACTTTATGTTGAAAATGCTTTATCAACAAATTTTCGTCATCTTGTTCTTGATAAATGTTCCTGCAGCTGTTATTACGCTGACTTTGTTTTTCTTCCTTGATGACATAACTGGCTTTGAAATCACATATCCCTTAGAGTTGCCAGAGCCTTTTTATTTCATCTTCACTTGGTTTGCTGCTTTGCCTCTTATATTATGGCTATCCCAAGCATTCACGAATGCCATTTTCAAAGGCTTTCTGATATTGAAGGGTCCATGCCCAAACTGTGACACGGAAAACATTTCCTTCTTTGGTACCGTGCTATCGGTTCCAAGTGGCGGCACTCGAAATGATATAAAGTGCTCAAATTGTAGTACTGAATTAGTGTACGACTCAAGAGAGCGCTTGATAAATCTTTACCAGAAACATGTATATATTTATCCAGTTGTCATGAGGAAAAAAAAACCTTTGCCTTGGCTCAGCTTAATATCTATGTGTTTCTGGTAAAGATTCAGTTCAAAATTACCTTAATGTGTGTAACGACCAGGAATTTCGCTCGATCTGAATCAGTCGCTAAACCGATCAAGACCGTTCGAAACGTCTGATTGTTTTGAGAACACGACAAATTAGAACGCAAACAGAAGAACATTTCATTGTATTTTACAACAATTCCATCAGATACAAGAATATACAGAGTATAAACAAATAATATACATCAGAAAAATATCAGAGATTACAATACATTACATAGCAGCGGAAAAATAATACAATACACAACTAGAAGAGATATACGGATACAGAGCTTTCCGGATATCATTCCAGCTGTAAACCAGGTTCCTGTGAATATAAATCTGCAAAACCAAAACTACTAGCTGCCCGTGTCAAAATAAGGGCACCCAGAGTTTAGTTTAAAACAATAAACTCCAGGTCAGTCATGTGACTGGTGTGAGAACTAAGATAGCTATTAATCTTTATTTTTAAAGTTAGGTAAATTAAGGGACCACGCCGTATATCACGGAACGGGTTTCCTCCCAAGAATACCAGTGCATAAAACAACAGCGCAATGCTAACTAAAGAATAATGAAGCTATTATAAGACACAGGTCCCATCACACAATGCAACGCAAGCCAGAGGATAGGGTTTTTACCTTATAATAGCCAAAGAATGCTTGATACGCTAAATTTCATCTTTTATTATTACTATAAGTGTATAGTGTCAAAACAATTTCAAATCATAAGTATCAATCATAGGCGACATGAGCGTCCCATGCCACTATGTCGCCTTATATAGGTTTACAAATAAAACCGCAAAGTCACGTATTGGAAGTTGGATTTCCATCTGTGAACCGAGGCAAAAGATAGTCCTCTACCGATTTGAGAAAATCTAGCCCATGTCGCAGGACCCAGACTCAGGTGGGCCCTTGGATCCTCAGGGCCAGTCCACCGATGTGGATTAAACTTAAACCCTGAACATGCGTTTCCCCGCCCTATGGGGTGTAAATGAGCCAACAAATGACTCCATCGGACCCGGATCGTCCGATCAAACCGAGGCGCCTCGCAACAACAACAACCACACAGGTGAAAATAATATAAATGTCAGCCAGTTCAAGCACTGACACCACCTCTAGCTAGAAAGAAACGCATGCCCTCCCTGATTTCCTCTCCCGTTTTTGGTTCACACCGGGGTGTGAGGCTCGCGAATCAACGCTACACAAAGCTATGCCACACAGGCGGTGCTTTGATCATCAACCACAAGACTTTGCTTTTCAACAGAAGCCTTGATCAATTGCCACTTAGGCATGCCACACAGGTAGTTCACTCCATGCGATGGATATCCATCAATATATAACCTAGGAGCTCGTACGTCTCAGAGAAGGGCGTTAAGCAAGAGAATAAATTCTCCGCCGCCAAACAGATATATATTTAATAGAAATCAATCACATAGACTGAAATCCAATGTCAGACACACAGTCCATTTACAAGTTCGTTCTGAGTCTGAACGAAACCGAAGGCACCTAGTACCCCGCATATCCATCGATCTCCAAGTACATCTGGACGATCACCAACTGATTCCCTCCTCTTGGGTGTACAGCCCAATCAAGATCATCAGTAATCACCCAAACGATGTGAAGACATCCGGTCTTCAACCACCGTCTTCATCTTTGACACCACATCGAATCAGTTATTCAGAATGGGATAAACCCGGTCTTTCTGAATAACTCGCATATATAATAAACAAGTGTTACACAAACACAACATACGCCTCATTCCAATTCAGAATATTCTTTTATTCAAATATTCTTATACTTTGGGAATGGGTTTCCAAACTAGTCGGGATTAGCGAACCACACCGAAGTAATCATTTATTTTATTTCCCAGTCCCAACCTATTTATCCCATGGAGCAAAACTGGTAATACTCCATATCTAACACCACGGTGTTATCGGTAAATTCAGTTACCATTTCACGTTCAAATCTAATTAAAGATTTAACAATCGCTTTGAAGCAAAATTGGCGATACTCCATTCTCGATCACTTCAATCTGATTAAAGATTCATTAAAACTCCACTTTGTTTTAATCTTCACAGAAATCAATATCCTGTCTTTAACTGGGTTAAAGAACCAATGTCATTTAAACACGATTCACGATAAACCCAAAATCACATCCCATTAATTATCGGGTTAAAGAACAAGTGTTATTTAAAACACCGTTCACGATAACCCCAAAAATCAATTCCAATTCAACTCCAATTAAATATCATTTAATTGGTACACTTCATTAAATCTGAATAAAAGATTTAATCTTTTTCTCAACTGGGTTTAAGAACAGTGTTAATGAAGACACCATTCACGACAAACCCCAAATCACATTTGATATTAAATACAAGGCTCTGAATAGAAAATATATCGGCTTATATTCAATATCAAATCCTACGACCAACAAATATCGTATTGGAAATAACGATATAAATATATCTTTCAAATTTTCATAACGCTATCTGTATAATCACGAAATCCAACATCGAAATATTCCAAAGACAATTTCGATTCACATCCCTTCCAATTGAATTATTGGAACTTCTGGTTACTTTTAAAACCATTTCAAATTCACTTTATTTATTTAAAAATAAATAGAATTATAATTCTAGTTCAAAACTAGTTCATTTTGATAAAAATCTATTTTTATCTTTTCAAATATGGAGTTTTCACCCCAATTCTTCATAAATCATTTCTTATGATTTTACACAAATTATTATTATTTTTAATAATTTTACCAAGGCCCGTACAGTCGATTTCCATCAACGGCCATCGAACTGCACTCACAGCGACCTTTTTCGAATTTGATTTGGACATTATTCCAAATCCAACCGTTAGATTTCAAATCTCTAATATTCATTAGAAAGCTCTTTTCGATACGAACCCAAGGTTCCGATTCTAGGAGAATCCGGCGGTCGGTTCTCCCGCAATATCCATTCGAAGTCAATGGTCGAAATTCACGAACTACCGCAGCGCGGCGCATTCTATTCAGGCCATTATATTATATATATAATATATACTTCGTCGATTTCCTTTTAAAACGTATTATATAAATCGTTTTAAATTCGTTTTCAGAACGATTTCAACTTCATTTCAAATTCAAATCAAAATTGAATTTTTCCTTATAAATTCTTTTTAAATTCATTTCAAATTGATTTCAATTCAAATCGATTTTTAATTCAATTTCAGTTCGTTTTCAATTCGAATTCATTTCTATTCAATTTCAATTCAAATTCAATTCTATTCAATTTCAATTCGAATTTATTTTCAATTCAAATTCATTTCAAATTGATTTCCATTCAATTTCAATTCGATTCGAATTCATTTTATTTTCAATTCAATTCGAATTCTAATTCGTTTCAATTCAATTCTAATTCGTTTCAATTCAATTTAATTCGAATTTCATTTCAAAATATTCGATTTTGAAATCACTTTTCAATATTCATTATAAAAACGAATATAATCGATATAAATATCGTTCGCGTCAAAATAACGCATCTCTAATCAACACGGCTTTACGTATTTCTATTTCAAATATTCTATTCAAATATTTCGTTTCAAATATCCTATTTCAAAACTGGAATAAGGCCCAATCAATTACCATAGATTTTATTTCTATGGATTTCCATAAAACGCGTTTGACCAGTTTCAGTTGATTTTAATCGACTGGAAAATGGCCATTTTTCAAACGGTCTCAGAATTCGATGAAACTAGTTTTGTTAGGACCGTATCGTCAATACGAAGCTAGGAAATATTTTTCGAGAATTTTTCGAGTTAGTATGTGACCCCAGTAAATTGAAACGCGCGTTCAAATTCAATATATAGAGTTATATTTTGATTTTGACGAAAACCGATCGAAACAATCGAATCAGTTGATGAAACTTATCCCATTGTGTTCAAAATGGGGGTAATTAGCTATGGACAACAGTCGGTGGGTTCGATTTCGAGGTCGAAATATAAAGTTGATTTTTTTGAAATTAAATAATTAAAGAAACAATAAAAAAATCCTCTCCTCTCTTTCTCTATAACCGGTCAACCCCCCCCCCCCCCCCTTTCGTTTTAATCGATACAGTATAGAAAAAAAAGAGAAGGAAGGGGAGGAGTAGCCGCGGCTCCCCCCCCCCCCCACTGGTCCTCCGCCGCCGCCTCAAGGTGGGGCGCTACCTCAGATCGAACCCCCCCTCTTCTCCCGCTCCTTCCTTCCCTCCCCCGCTGCTGTTAAACCGAACCGCGCCTCCCCTAAAGCCCACAGCCGCCGATCAACCACCATCCCCGCCTGCACCGCCTACACCTGCTGCCGGACCCCCTTTTCACCTCGACCCCCTCCTCCTTTGGCCTTCTCCGAACCCAAGCCTCCCAAAACACCTCCGGTCCGCTGCTCCTTCACATTGTAGCCCACCATCGCCGCACTGGAGCACTTCCATCGACCACATCGTCACCCGGAGCCTCCTCGGCTACTCCGACACCTTAAGTGAGTTTTATTTTATTTTTACCTCATATATTTACAAATAAAAATGTGATTTTTACAAAGAAAAATACGATTTTTAGTAATGAAATGGTAGAATTTTTACACTAGAAAAGCAATGATTGTTGATAAGGAAAAGTTATGATTTTTAATGCGAAGGTAGCGATATAAAAATTCGATTTTTATATATGAAGTAACGCAATAAAATGTGATTTTTCCATATATAGTATGAAACACCCCACCTCCGTTAAGGTCACTCACAAAGGGAATGCCTTAATTTTGGTGGAGGTTTATAAGTAAAAGCCACAGATAAACTCAAGACAGATATAAATACACATATTTTAAAAAGCGGAAACAAACAGACTTTTATTCATCAATACGTGTTCCAAAACAAAACATTCCATAATTGTCTCAAAATACTTCCATCATTACTACATCATAAATGTCTTGATTATTAAAGAAGCATAAAACATAAATAAAGTGACAAAAATCCCCGTAGTGATATCCAAAGCCATAGTCCGAGCAAAAGAGACCCAAATCATACATCTACGCTCTTGGAGCTTGAACAGAGCCTGACTGAGCTGAGCTGTTTCCTCCCTGTGGACCTGACGGGGGGGGGGGGGGGGGACGAAAGAAAAGAAGAAGAAAAGAAAATAGGGTCAGACATAAAGCCTGAGTAAATCTAGTAACTCTTCAGTATGTGAATAAGAAAAGGGCATGATAGATATATACTGAAAATAGGATGGTGTCACAAGCTAAGGGAGTGTCGAATGTACTATCGCACCCATACTATATCTCTGCATCTATTTGAGTTTACTCTAACTGGCACCCCATGGTGAGGGTGAAGTGATCCCCAACTTTATTTAAAGATTGTCTCCTACTCGCGTTAACATGTGTCATACGGCCCCCGAGAATTGTAGCTACCTATGCTGGTCCCACCATGGGGTGTATCAAGACCCATGGTGGCGGCCCCGACACAAATTCTAGAAGGCATAGGTTATACTACTGGTGTCCCCAGTGCCCTGATTGTCTGCTCCGAAGTGTGTGCATGCCCGCGCCCCGTTAGACCTGCACTATGCACCCACCGCCGTCGTTTGAACGCTTACAATCAGCCCAATAATCGTGCCCCACCTTGCCTAGTTTCAGGATACCGTTGGTACCTAAATTGGGTTACTGCTTAAACGGACCCCTCGTTACTAGGATTTTCTAGTCAAACATGTTAAGTGGCTAAGTGTCTGTACTTACCTAACCCTCACCCATCAATTCTTGTTAACATGTTGAATTTGGTTAAGTGTTATAGTTGACTTAACCCTACCACCTGTCCTTAGCCTCTTAGGAGCACCAGACCACTCACATTAGACATGTATTGCTACAGTTACTGGATATGCCGGTCGGTTCCGGGCAGGTTTACACCGTAGCTCAGTCTAACCTCGGGTCTTTATTTGGCTCAATGCTTAACCACCCACATTGTGTAAATTTTATATCTTTTATTTTTGGGTATAACAATTCATACCACTTTAAATGTCATTGTCATTGGCATGTGCCAAACATGCCAACATATGTTTTCATGTTTTACACCCAACGTCATTACCCCCGTTTATACGTTCGCAACGTTATAACAAATGTTGGGCTTGACACAATTTAGCCCATCTTTATAAGCATAAGAAAAAGGGGAAATCAAGAACATGTAATATTTGACAACATATAAGGGTGTGTGGCGCGTGAACTTGCAATTTAGCGATACTAACATAAATGATGGGTCATGTGAACTTGCAATCAAATCAAAGTACAACTAAGTAGGTGACATATGGAATGGTATAGTTTAGGCTTACACAACTTGTGTTTAAATATGTTTAACTTGGCATAATGTCAAACACAAAACTAGCATGATGTATATTCACCAAAAGGTCCAATTATAACATTTAATCACATAGCCTATTTCAACATGAACTTGCATAGTTTTTGAAACACAAGCGATACTTAACATAGATCCAATTATACTTGCAAATAAACATGGAAATGATAACATAGGCTTTGGGTCATGTAGGCATAAAAGGTTTCAAGTCTAAATCATGTTTACATGAATTCTAATTTATACTAAGGGAATATACATAGTCCATGCCATCGACATATACATAAAAGGATCAATTTCTAATTTTTGCCACAACTTGCAAGTGCCATTATTTTCATATACAATTGTTCAATAGGCTTGCATCAATCAATTTATGCCACAAACGTCAGTACACAAGTCATGAAAGAATCATCACAAAACATAGAATTTTATACAATATAATAACGCAATTCTATTTTCATTCACATCGAATCACATCTCAATTCTTATTCATATTCTGAAAGGTCACTATACTTACAACGAATGTAGAATCTTGAATTCTGGATTCTGAATTCTGAAATTGAAATGCGCTCCTTTGGGTAGACTAACGTTGCGTTGAAAACTTTTGATTTAAACTTTAAATCTTCTTCTTAGTTTGAATCGTCTCTAGGATTTTCTCTTGACGGCTATGTTCAATTCCTCCCTAGCAGCATGACGACTCCTTTCTCATATTTTTGTGTGAATTTTCAGTTGAGAGTTATGGTGTATTTATATATTTTTTAGTTGTTTTGAACCGTCAGATGAAGATAGGAGGAATCTAGGCCATTCAAAATTCAGAGAGCCAATCAAGAAGTGGCACGTTAGCCCTAGTGACACACAGGGCCTCAGAAATTCGAGCCAGAGCCAGACCTGGCCAGCTAGGTCGACCAGGCAGGTCGACACCCAGGTTGACACTATGGTCGACCTTGGGTTGGGGGATCAGGTCGACACCATGGTCGACCTGGGGTGACCAGGTCGACTCCATGGTCGACCTGGTCTCTGGGCGGGAATTTTCCCGCCCAGCCCAGTTTGAACCTGAAATTCGAAATTTTGAAATTAAACTGAGCTGTTTGAATTTAAATTTGATTCTGAAACTTCCGAAGGTCATAACTCCTTCATACGGAGTCCGATTCTCGCAAACTCGGACTCTTTCTCAAGCAGAATTCCGAGACGTACGCAATGGCGTAACCCGTTTCCCTTAATTCTTTCATTTAGAATTAATTATACTTTAATTTGTATAGCTTAGCGTTATAGAATTCACGGGGTGTTACATTCTCCCCCCCCCCCCCCCTTAAAAGGATTTCGTCCCCGAAATATTTAAGTTAGGAAGAATGTATATCCTACCATCCAACAGTCCATCTACTCAACCAACAAACACAGGCATCCACTGTCCTTAAAAGACTTCTAATGCTTCATGATCATATGCATAGTGTTTGTACATGTCCTTATCTGATGCAGAAATCAGGTGGTCTACTGATTCAGTTGACCTCCTTAATGCGAATCATGTAAGTGTCATGAATCCATTATGTATGCAAATTTTTCCTACTCATAATTCTACATGAGTGCACAACTATTCATACAAATGCGACAACCATATGACAGCATATCAAGTTTCAACCATATACAAATGAGAATACACATATGCATATGCAATATGAAGTGATTGAGCCGATCTATAACCTAGGGCATGTGTGTATATGCATCCACAAGCAACCACTAGCAACCATTTGCAGCCATCATCCATAACATGTTTGCATCCATTTGTTTTCTACCTAAGGAGTTAGGAAAAGGACCGAGGAGATATACCTAAAAGATAGATAAAGCATAACTTAAGGAAAAAAAGAGAGATCAAAGATGTACCCTAAAAAAGAAGAGGGTAGGCAGTGCGTATTCTGTCCTCAGTTTCCCAAGTCGCATCTTCCTTGGCGTCGCTCCACTGAACTTTAACGAGTTTGACTTCGCGGCTGCGTAGCTTTTTCACTTCCGTTCCTAAGATGCGGGTTGGAACTCTCCTCACAGTTGCTTCACGTTCCACTTCGGCTTCTTCTAGAATGCTAGGTTCCACCACTTCCGTTGACTCATGTAAACACTTCAGGAGGTGAGAAACATGAAAGACGTTGTGAACTCCGGCCAGTCTCTCGGGTAGCTCTAATCTATAGGCCATCTTTCCAACCTTCTCGATGATAGGAAATGGTCCTACAAATCTTGGTGCTAGCTTTTCGGTGGATCCAAAACGAACGACGTTCCTTAAAGGTGATACCTTAATGAAAACCCTGTCTCCAACCTCAAACTCAAGGTCGGTCCTTCTTTTGTCGGCGTAGGATTTCTGTCTGTCTTGGGCAGTCTTCATTCTCCTATGTATCAAGTCCACTTTCTCTGAAGTCTCTCAAATCTCGTACCAACAAGTTGGTGATTTGCACGGTCTTCCATACAAGGCTTCGAAGGGCGCCACACCGATGGTAGCTTGGTAGCTATTGTTGTAGGCAAATTCCACTAAAGGAAGGTGATCCTCCCACGTCCCTCAAAAGTCGAGAACGCAAAGTCTCAAAAGATCCTCTAAAAATCTATTCACCCTTTCCGTCTGGCCGTCGGTTTGGGGGTGATAGGTCATGCTCAGACATAATTGTGTGCCTACAGCTTCTTGTAGACTCCGCCAAAACTCGCTTCTGAAGATAGGGTCTCGGTCACTAACAATGCTGAAGGGTATCCCATGGAGTCGAACTATTTCCTTGAGATAAAGAGATGCTAGAGATGCGGCAGTCCTTCTACTCTTGATAGGTATGAAGTGGGCGCTCTTAGTAAGCCTATCCACTATTACCCAAATGCTAGTGTTGCCTTTTCTCGACCTAGGTAGTCCATCAATGAAGTCCCTTGAAATGTTATCCCACTTCCACTGTGGGACTTCTAAAGGATGAAGTAGTCCTCCAGGCTTCTTTTGTTCCGCCTTGACCCGTTGGCAGGTCATGCACTTAGAAACGAAATAGGCCACGTCTTGTTTCATGCCATTCCAAAAGAAAGTCCTTTGTATATCCTTATACATCTTATCGCCGCCAGGGTGTATGGTCATCTTGGAATGATGTGCTTCTTCGAGAACCTTCTTTGTCAACTCCCTTGCTTGTGGGACGCACAATCTTCCATCTCGCCTCAGCCAACCCTTATCATCGATGGCGTACCTACTGAGGTGACTAGAAGTCTCACCCTTAATAAGTTTATCAATCACATCAACAAGCTGAGGGTCTTCACGTTGTGCAGCCTCTATTGAGTCCAAGAGAGTAGGGCGTACTTTGAGAGATGCTAGTAAACCCGGTACAAAATCTGAGGAGGGCCTAAAGTTAAAACTGGCTATATACTCCAAGCTTTGCCTTTCCACAAAGAGAGGGCTTAAGGTCAGTTTCTTACGGCTCAACGCGTCTGCTACTACGTTGCCTTTGCCGGGAGTATAGAAAATTTCAAAGTCATACGAGGCAAGAAACTCCATCCATCTTTGCTGCCTCAAGTTAAGATCCTTCTGCGAGAAGAGATATTTCAATGATTTATGGTCAGTGTATAATTCGAACTTCTCACCTAGGAGATAATGGCGCCAAGACTTAAGCGCAAAGATGATGATAGCTAACTCAAGATCGTGGGTTGGGTAGTTCTTTTCATGAACTTTTAATTGTCTTCCACCATAAGCTACTACCCTCCCTTCTTGCATTAGAACAGCGCCTAGCCCCGTTCCACATGCATCCGTGTATACCGTGAACATTTTGCTTCCATCTGGCAAAGTCAGAACTGGGGCTGTTGTGAGAGCCCTTTTTAATCGTTGGAAAGCAAACTTGCAATCCAAATCCCAAGTGAACGCCAGATTCTTCTTTGTTAGCCTTGTGAGTGGGGCTGAGATTTTCGCGAAATCCCTAATAAACTTTCGGTAAAAACCGGATAGCCCAGAAAGCTTCAAACTTCGGTTGCATTTCTTGGTGTTTTCCAATCTTGCACTGCCACCACTTTTGCGGGGTCCACAACCAACCCTTCTTTGGACACTATATGCCCCAGAAATCTTACTTCTTTTCTCCAGAAGTGACACTTGGAGAATTTGGCTTTTAGTTGATGAGCTCGAAGAGTTTCCATGATTTCTTTCAGATGTTGGGCGTGCTCTTCCTCATTCTTTGAGAAGATTAAGATATCATCTACGAAGACAACCACAAATTTGTTGAGGAATTCTCTGAACACCCTGCTCATTAGGTCTACGAAATAAGCGGGTGCATTTGTCAAGCCGAAAGGCATGACAAGCCACTCAAAGAAACCGTCTGGGGTTCTGAACGCCGTTTTATCAATACTATCTTCAGCTACTCTTAACTGATGGAACCCAGTTGCCAGATCATGTTGGGAGAAGACCGTCGCACCTACAAGCTGATCAAACAAATCGTCGATTCGGGGAAGAGGGTGCCTATTTTTCTTGGTCAATTTGTTTAACTCCCTATAGTCGACGTAAAGGCGAAGTGAACCGTCCGCTTTAGTTGCGAACACCACTGGAGCACCCCATTCCGAAATGCTCCGTCTAATGAACCCCTTTTCGAGAAGTTCTTTAACCTGCTTACTGAGCTCCTTTCTCTCCTTTGGAGCCATGTGTCTGACAGGTAAAGCTACAGGCTTTGCGTTATCCACAAGATATATGCGGAAGTCTATTTCCCGCCTCGGAGGTAAGCCTTTCACCTCCTCAAAGAGATCCAGATATTCCCGGACTACTCTCACTGATTGTAAATTCTCATCAGAAGCATCAAGCGACTCTAGATAACTTAGCATAACAGCATTCAAGGGATTACAAGAAATTTCTAGAGTGTTACCAAGACGAGTCAAGAGTCTAACTACTCTTTTCTCACAATCAATAATGGCACTAATACTGGATAACCAGTCCATGCCTAAGATCAAACCATACCCCGAGAAGCCTAAGACAAAGGCATCACAACTAAACTCAACGCTGAGAATAGAGATTTTCAAATCCAAACAAACCATTGACAAGTAAGCGGAGCCCCCAATTGGATTTGAAACTACTAAGGGATCTTCTACCATACTAGTGTCTAGATGCAGAGATTCTACTAAGGAAGAGGAAATAAAAGAGTGTGATGCGCCAGAGTCAAAAAGTGTACGAACTGGATGATCATAAAGATAGACTACACTTTCTACAGAAATATTACTACCTCTTTCTTGCTGAGGTGCCACTAGCGCATGAACCTAACCCCCTGAAGTGGATCCAGCTTTCTGTTCCTGCCCTTTCTTCTTTGGGCAGTCCTTAGCTTGGTGCCCAGTCTCTCCACAATGGAAGCAACCGCCCATCTTCGCCTTTCTTTTCTGGCCGTCTTTTGATATATGGCCCACAATACCATAGAAATTTCACCTTCTCTTCTCACGGGGCTTATTGTTCTTTCCTCCTTTCTTGAAGTCTATTTTCTTTGCTTGTAGACCCTCTTTCTTCTCTTCCACCTTAACTTCTTTCTTACCGTGATCTTCCTCGTGTAGCAACGCCATGTCCACCAAGCTTTCATAAGTCGCTCTTGTGGATACATGGGTCATGGCAAGACTGTGTAGAGGCTCATTCAAACCCTTGACGAAGCGAAGTGCCTTCTTGTGTTGGGTGTTTACTAAGTCTAACCCAAATCTGGCCAGCTGGTTAAACTGATTAACATATTCCCTGATTGTCATGCTTCCCTGTTTCAGAGTTAGGAACTTTTCCATTTGCAGGCTCCTTTCTGCTTGGGAGAGGAATTTCATCTCAAACCTCGTCCTGAAATCTTCCCATGTTTCCCGCTGAGCATTGGTAACTTACCACTAATAGGAAGCCTCATCCTTAAGCAACCATGCCGCTAGTTGTATCTTTTGCCTATCATCCACTCCAAAGATGACAAACAGATCCTCAGTCTCCTTTAGCCAGTTTCTTGCCCCTACAAAGGATTTTGTCCCATAAAAATCTTTTCCACCCATGGCCTTGAAGTCTCTACATGTTTTTGCGAAGGCATTTCCACGAGGAGGTGGAGGAGGAGGAACCGCGGCCACACGAGGAGGGATGTCTACTGGGCCCGCGCCATTGGCCCTTGCTTCTAAGTACCTCCTAAACCAGCCGGGAATCGGCACTCCTTCCGGGAGGTTAAGGTCTCCAGACATGCTGAAACAGAAAGGGAAAATTTCAAAACTATGAAAGAGAGAGGTAGATGGGGCACATGGCTTTGGGGGATTTTGTAAATATAACACTTTTTCTTGAATAACGCTTCTTTAAATTTTCTTTTTGAAAACAATTTCAAAAACTTTTATCTTATTTGGTAAACCTATTCTCTGATACCAAGTGAAACACCCCACCTCCGTTAAGGTCACTCACAAAGGGAATGCCTTAATTTTGGTGGAGGTTTATAAGTAAAAGCCACAAATAAACTCAAGACAGATATAAATACACATATTTTAAACAGCGGAAACCAACAGACTTTTATTCATCAATACGTGTTCCAAAACAAAACATTCCATAATTGTCTCAAAATACTTCCATCATTACTACATCATAACTGTCTTGCTTATTAAAGAAGCATAAAACATAAATAAAGTGACAAAAATCCCCATAGTGATATCCAAAGCCATAGTCCGAGCAAAAGAGACCCAAATCATACATCTACGCTCTTGGAGCTTGAACAGAGCCTGACTGAGCTGAGTTGTTTCCTCCCTGTGGACCTGAGGGGGGGGGGGACGAAAGAAAAGAAGACGAAAAGAAAATAGGGTCAGACATAAAGCCTGAGTAAATCTAGTAACTCTTCAGTATGTGAATAAGAAAAGGGCATGATAGATATATACTGAAAATATGATGGTGTCACAAGCTAAGGGAGTGTCGAATGTACTATCGCACCCATACTATATCTCTGCATCTATTTGAGTTTACTCTAACTGGCACCCCATGGTGAGGGTGAAGTGATCCCCATCTTTATTTAAAGATCGGCTCCTACTCGCGTTAACATGTGTCAAACGGCCCCAAAGAATTGTAGATACTTATGCTGGTCCCACCATGGGGTGTATCAAGACCCATGGTGGCAGCCCCGACACAAATTCTAGAAGGCATAGGTTGTACTAATGGTTTCCCCAACGCCCTGGTTGTCTGCTCCGAAGTGTGTGCACGCCCGCACCCCGTTAGACCTGCACTGTGCACCCACCGTCGTCGTTTGACCGCTTACAATCAGCCCAGTAATCGTGACCCACCCTGCCTAGTTTCAGGGTACCGTTGATACCTAAATTGTGTTACTGCTGAAACGGGTCCCTCGTTACCAGGATTTTCTAGTCAAACATGTTACGTGGCTAAGTGTCTGTATTTACCTAACCCCCACCCATCAATTCTTGTTAACATGTTGAATTTGGTTAAGTGTTATAGTTGACTTAACCCTACCACCTGTCCTTAGCCTCTTAGGAGCACCAGACCACTCACATTAGACAGGTATTGCTACGGTTACTGGATATGTCGGTCGGTTCCGGGCAGGTTTACACCGTAGCTCAGTCTAACTTCGGGTCTTTATTGGGCTCAATGCTTAACCACCCACATTTGATAGGTATTGTTGTGACTACTGGACAGCCGGGCAGGTTTACATCACAACTCAATCCAACCTCGGGTTAAGCACGTCGTGTTTTCTAAATTTACATATTTTATTATTTCTCAAATATATATATGTAAATGTCATATCTTTTATTTTGGGTATAACAATTCATACCGCTTTAAATGTCATTGTCATTGGCATGTGCCAAACATGCCAACATATGTTTTCATGTTTTACACCCAACGTCATTACCCCCGTTTATACGTTCGCAACGTTATAACAAATGTTGGGCTTGACACAATTCAACCCAACTTTATAAGCTTAAGAAAATGGGGAAATCAAGAACATGTAATATTTGATAACATATAAGGGTGTGTGGCGCATGAACTTGCAATTTAGCGATACTAACATAAATGATGGGTCATATGAACTTGCATTCAAATCAAAGTACAACTAAGTAGTTGACATATGGAATGGTATAGTTTAGGCTTACACAACTTGTGTTTAAATATGTTTAACTTGGCATAATGTCAAACAAAAAACTAGCATGATGTATATTCACCAAATGGTCCAATTATAACATTTAATCACATAGCCTATTTCAACATGAACTTACATAGTTTTTGAAACACAAGTGATACTTAACATGGATCCAGTTATACTTGCAAATAAACATGGAAATGATAACATAGGCTTTGGGTCATGTAGGTATAAAAGGTTTCAAGTTTAAATCATGTTTACATAAATTCTAATTTATACTAAGGGAATATACATAGTCCATGCCATCAACATATACATAAAAGGATCAATTTCTAATTTTTGCCACAACTTGCAAGTGCCATTGTTTTCATATACAATTGTTCAATAGGCTTGCATCAATCAATTTATGCCACAAAGGTCAATACACAAGTCATGACAGAATCATCACAATACATAGAATTTTATACAATATAATAACACAATTCTATTTTCATTCACATCGAATCACATCGCAATTCTTATTCATATTCTGAAAGTTCACTATACTTACAACGAATGCAGAATCTTGAATTCTGGATTCTGAAATTGAAATGCGCTCCTTTGGGTAGACTAACGTTGCGTTGAAATTTTTTGACTTAAACTTTAAATCTTCTTCTTAGTTTGAATCGTCTCTAGGCTTTTCTCTTGACGGCTATGTTCAATTCCTCCCTAGCAGCATGACGACTCCTTTCTCATATTTTTGTGTGAATTTTCAGTTGAGAGTTTGGGTGTATTTATAGATTTTTAAGTTGTTTTGAGCCGTCAGATGAAGATAGGAGGAATCTAGGCCATTCAAAATTCAGAGAGCCAATCAAGAGGTGACACGTCAGCCCTAGTGACACACAGGGCCTCAGAAATTCGAGCCAGAGCCAGACCTGGCCAGCCAGGTCGACCAGGCATGTCGACACCCAGGTCGACACTATGGTCGACCTGGGGGCGATCAGGTCGACACCATGGTCGACCTGGGGTGACCAGGTCGACTCCATGGTCGACCCTATGGTCAACCTGGTCTCTGGGCGGGAATTTTCCCGCCCAACCCAGTTTGAACCTGAAATTCGAAATTTTGAAATTTAACTGAGCTGGTTGAATTTAAATTTGATTCTGAAACTTCCGAAGGCCATAACTCCTTCATACGGAGTCCGATTCTCGCAAACTCGGACTCTATCTCAAGCAGAATTCCGAAACGAACGCAATGACGCAACCCGTTTCTCTTAATTCTTTCATTTAGAATTAATTATACTTTAATTTGTGAATCTTAGCGTTATAGAATTCACGGGGTGTTACATAGTAGCGACGTTAAAAATATATTTTTTAACATATACTTCGTGAAACAGACTGCGGGAGACACGGCGAAGATTTCCTACATATGAAGAATCGTGGCGTTTGGTTTAGCTAGTCGGTGAGAACTCCTCACCTTTAATTTAAATTTCTATTTAAAATATATACTAGGATGCAAACGGTGTTTAGTAGCACCCGACACCCGTCGTCCACGGACCATGGACGGCTTGTATGCTTGTTTGTTTGATTTTGATGTGTAGTTGATTGTGTGATGTGATGTGAAATGAAATAAAATATTTAGATAGTTAAAAATATTTTAATAGTTAAAAATAGAATTTTTTAACGGGTATGTGAAATGAAATAAATTAATATAAACAAATCGAACGATTTGTTTATATACACACATTTGACTGATATTGATTGTGACGATAAACTTTACACATCGCCCAACTGCACAAATAAAATTTGTGTCTGACTATTTGAAACTCCGTACGGGTATTGGGATGATATATGATATACACTAATCCCAATAATTAGTTGTATGTCGATCGATTGATTGTCAGACTATTATGAGCGTTAAATATTTATATTTGATGCTTATACGGTGTAGAATGCACTTTGGATAAGTCATGTTTTGAAATAAATTGTATTGCAATAAAAATCACCAGTTCTTGTTGCAGTCATGATGGGGGGTTCTCGCTTCGCGGTTTAGTGGCGAACGGGAGACTCTTACCCCCACATGTTCCTTGGGGGGGTTGGTTAGGCAGTGGCCGGGAGGCTCGAGAGGGTCGCCGTAAAACAAGCGTACTACGGGACCATGTGGGAGCCACGGTGGCTTTTACCTGCTGCTTTGGGGGATGAAGGGATGGTTGCAAAGCCTACCGGATTTCGTCGGGCTGCTTCAATGTGCAGCCAACGGAAGCTTCTTTGTTGTTTGTTCCATGTATATTTTATTGTAAAATTACGTGTATTCTTATGTATAAAATTCTTCTACAATGAATTTTGTTAGTCTAGATGCTAGACTTATAGTTATAGGGGTTAAGTGAACATATACCATGGGGGAAAAATGATGTAAAAAAAGACAGCCATTAATCCATGCCATTAGTATATGAAAAAAACAAAAGACATCGTTATATTGCAATCAAGTCATCGATTATTCAGTCGAGTTCAACTTCTTATTGAAAGAAATATCAGCAATGTCAGAGTTCAACGTTTAGTTTTATCTTCAGTTTTTTTTTTTTTATTTCAGCAGTTTCAATTTTTCAAATAACAATGGTGCTTTTAAGTTAATTATTTAATTAAATTAGTTCAATAATTTATGATTTATTTATTACACTTACTCTTGCAGTTTTTTCAATTAAATATTCCCTGATAAAATGACATATTTTGAGCTTGTATATGTTTATTTTTTTTCCACTTAATATATACTAAAAATATATGTATGTGTTTGTATAGATAACATATTTTTAGTCTTAAGTTTGTTTACACGTACAATTCATAGCGTAATGGAATTAATAATTTTTTAGTTACTTCCATTTTCTCTTAAACCATACTATAATTTTTTTCATTAATATAAATCTTAATAGATAGTTTTATATTTCATACTAGACATGTTAACGGTCGGTTTTTTCCACCGTTGTACAATTATACAAGTTATGTACAAATATAGCCTTTATGGGGAATTCTCCATAAGTTAGTATCTAGGTCAATAACAATAAATATAGGAACCAACAAATAGGTAGAAAAGATGGAATGAAAACAATGTGCTGATTAAATAAGTTACTATACAGGTTATAATCACCTTGCGTATATACTCATGTACCTAAAATTTAAAAGCTATCGACATCATTTCTATTTGTTGAATTGTTCCACTGTATTGAACTATTCCACAGAACCTCTTCTTCTTCGCCACAAATTTCATGTATAAGTTTCATCCTCTCAACGGATTTACAAATCCCGCTGCATTTCCAATCAAAAGAAGCAACGCAGGTTTCAGCTCTCCAAGCACAATCTGAATGTGTCATATCAGGTTCTTGTCCAAATTAATTATCTTACATTTGATTAAAAAAAGTTATGAAAACTGCAAAATTTTAGTGGTCTTAACGGACCTGGAGTTCGACAGCACATGTTAGGGTCATCAATGTGATCGACTTCAAGTCCAATAAGCCAAGCGCCTAACGACACATCTTCATTAGCATACTCATGCAGTATAGGCCTTTAATAAAAAGCAAAAAAAATAGTAATATAGTGGAATTTTGGAGGAATGCTTTAGAATCTAAAGGGTCAAAATGAAGTGTATATCATGCAATTTTAGTAAAGATTGTAGATAAATTAATACAATAAGAATACAAGATATAAATGATTAACAAAAAATATATATGTTCAAGTGTCTATGTTCAACAAAACACGACGACCGGGAGGCAGAAAGCGATATGTCAAATTGAATTAGAACAAGATGGATAAAAGGTAGACAAGTTTCAGCAATCTAATGGAATATGAATGGTACCACAGAAACTTGAAGGAATATCTTATTGAGTACTAATTAGATATATGGTATCATATATGTAGGGTCTGTTAAAAAGATCAAAGGAAATAAGCTAGCGTATATGCAATGAGATTGTTAAGAAAAATATTGATGTTACAAGAGAAGATACAGTCAGAAATAAGTGGGTGATGTAAGAACAAGAAATCAAATAACTAGAAGCGACATATATAAGAAAATTTGGAAACACAAACTTAGATGGCAAGTGTATCAGTTGGGTAAGACACTAGGGCAGAATACGAAAGGTCATGGGTTCGATTTGGTTGGACCTCCTGCCATGGTAGTATAATATATACTACCAAACTTATAAGTATCCGATTTCTAAAAAAGCTTAGATGATATGGACATATATATTATATATAGCTAAAAAAACAATAATAAGATGAATATTAATGAAAAAGACAAAAGAAAAAAAAAATCTAAATTAAGAAAATATTGAAAAGATCTTAAAATTTTAAATTTAACCAATCATATGATTCAACATAGAAACCATGAAAATTAAGAATTCATGTAGTCTATACCAATATTTGGAAGTAAGGCAAGGATGATGATGATTATAAAGGAAATTCTAAGCTGTTTGATGTAAAATAGAATATACTATTGGATATGTTGTCTGTCTTACTGGTTAATAGAGATATATGTAGCTAAATCTTTAGAAATTGCATATATCTGTCCAGTTGCATGGCGAAAGTAATTGTTCCCTTCTACTCCGAATTTCCAAAATTCAGGCTCGTGGTACTTTGCATTCCTAATTAACATAAAAAAAATACCACGTTTATTTTTCAGCAATTTACATGATCATCCTGTATATTAATGGTAAGAAGAAAATGTTACTTGCTAGAGAGAACTGGACCAGATTTCATGCATCCAATATAAACTCTCGGTCTTGATCTGTGGCTAGAAAGCGTTGCCACCAGTGTTCCTAAAACCAGCGCATACATTGTTTAAGTGCTTAAAATCGATAGTTCGAACGCTCAAAAAATACTGGTCGAAAATTTTACCAAGATTGAGATGGACATCATCATCAACCTTAACATAAAATTCAGCATCCCACATAGCATATGCAGTAGAAAAGAAATTCTTTGTTTTTGCAGATAATCCACTGTAACCTTCAAAATGGTCCTGGAAGAAAATATAGAAATTAGGAAAATGTTTTATGTGCTTTTTTTTGGGTTAAATCTTTAAATGCCATGTAACTTGTATGCATCTTAAAGTTCTTACCAGTCTCAGAAAGTCATTGTACTGAGCATTCTCTATATCAAGAGCATGATCTACAATTGTAGTTGAAGTACCACTATTACAGAAATTGAGAGAAAATGAATAATCAGTTTATATTTCAAATTTAAAAAATAGATTGTTGCAACTTACAAGTGAATATCACTAATAAACTTTTGATTATTTTGGACTACTTTATAGAACTGTGTACACACAAGTTTTGTTTATATACTAGTCAAAAAGCACACTATTTTCTATCAACCAGATGAAATTAAACATATGCTATTCGATTTTCAAATATGCATATATTTTTTAATTCTGTTTCAACTTACATTGATGCAATTTGAAATCACGCCCACTAGTCTCAAATTAAATTACACAGAATGTAACTAATTATTATGAATTTATAAATTGTTCCAAAATATGCTGAATGAAATACCTGTGGCCAATAACAAATCTTATTACAATTCCTTTTTCCTTCTCCAGCTGCTTTAGTTTTTCTCCTAAGTAGACAAAAAAAATAAAAAAATAAATATCATTTAATATTAATAAGTAACAATATAATATGACAAAACAAATTTATAAAAATAAGAAGTAAACCTTGAGGCATCCATGTATCCCTTAGCGAATCACGCCGCTTCTTGCTAGTGAATGCCGTATTTATACCAACAACAACAAATGCCTTCTTTTTTCGAGGCACTTTCGCAGTTAGCTGTGAACTCGCACTTGCCTTAATCTCAGTAAGTTCCATTTGTAGTGAAGTTATATCATTCAAACCACTGAAAACAGTAAATCAACATAAGATTAAAAAAAGGAGAATTGAATGTGATGTTAATATATAAAATTGGATAAATTGATCAAAATTCTTTTACATACTGAAGTACTACAGGAGTTTTGTCCATCTTCATTTCATTTGCATCCTTGTATTGGTCATGCTTCTGGTAAAGGATTGAAGCATATTAATGTATGGTAAATAAATAGAGCAGCATGAATCTTTGCTAGGAAACAAGAATTCACCTGATATGCCGCAAAAGAGGCTAACATATACCATAATTTTTGATAAGTCTTATAAAGGGTTCAAATAATTTTTCTGTGCATTTATCGTATTCGTTTTTGAAGCGAGTAACGAATACACTCAAGAGCTGAACTAACCTCATTGGTCTTGGAGACATCTGAGATTATTTTAAGTTCTTGATTTCTTTGTCCATCTGAAACCGTGGTCGTCTCAGATTCAGGAGTAATCCAGAATCTAATAACAGAAGATAGTGTGGAAAGAAAGCCCAGGCAGTGTAAAGAAAGCAAAATCAACTGAGAAAAAAAGCCATGTTACCTGTCAGTGAAAAGAAAGCCTAAGCATAAACATGAGAGGAAAAACAAGAAAATCCACCGAGCAGAAACTTTATTATGACTGTTGTTCATACTTCTATTTTTCAGCAGCACCTCTTTCTTCTCCATTCACACTCTATTTATACTTTACTTACTCAGTGAATTAAAGAAATAGATAGGAGTTATACACTAGTTGAAGAGGAAGTAAATGACTATTTATAAGAGAGAAAGTTACAACAAAAAAAGAAACTTAAAAATTAATGGCAGCGTTACATAAAAGGAGCATCCTTCACATACCGTTTTATAATCAGTTTCTAACACTTTGATTGTTATTAGTGAATTACAATAGGGTGTTGTTATTGACACTCCAACTATTGTTAAGAGAGGATCATTTTTTAAAAACACTTCGTTCTTTGAAAAATTGTTAAGGGGCTACACAAACATATTATTTCACACTATTCAATATTGTCAGACCCCTTCAACTTACATTTTAAAAAAAAACTTATTAAATAAGGGAAACCGAATTAAAATAAGTAGTTCGTCACCATTGCACCGAATGCAGCACATAATTAACTATATTTGTATTCAACAGTGATATGTCAAAAATTAATAATCGTTTCTGTGCATTGCCTCCGTAATTATAAAATTCGGCATATTTATGTCGATCAAAAAAAAAAAAAAAATGTTTGATCCTATTCATTTGAAAATGCTTAGCATTTAGGGTTTAAAAAATCGATATATGCAAATTGAAAAAAAAAAATACTACGATCCTTGCAATATTTGTTAAGTTAAAATTACATTTATTTGTTAAGGGGCTAAATGGATAATAAGTTAAAATTACCTTTATTTGTTAAGGGGTTACTTTCCTCATTAGTACTCCCTTTAACAATTTTTGAAAGAAAAAAAAAATGATCAACCCCCCTCCCTTCCAAACAATATTTGGAGTGTCAATAACAATGCCCTTACAATACAGAGTGTTGAGACAACTACTTGGGTGTAAAAAGCTTTCACACCAATTTTGCAATAATAATGAAATAATTGTTACGTGTTGTAATATGTAAAAATAATAAAAGTGAATGCGCTAATATGCTAAAAGATTTTACTGCAATTTACAGGATATATATGTACTCTATAATAGCGAGATTGTTTAGACTGTGTATATGATCTGAATCAAAAGAAATAAAATATATATCCCTAATATCTTATGTTCTTTCTAATGTCTTCTCTTATTTTATTATCTGCTCTATTTTATTTTATAACACGTTATCAGCAGAGATTGTATTAAAGCTATTTTTTTAAAAAATCTTCTAGATCTGCATTTATGGATTTATCATGTAATAATTTTATTTGAGGAATCTTGATTCACGGATTTTTAGTGTTGTTCTGTAATTATTTTATGTTTGAGAATCTTTGATTAATGGATCTATGAATTTATTATGTAATTATTTTCCACTTAAATATCCTTGATTCAAATTTCTAGATCTGTTTTCCTTTTTTTTTTTAACAAGATTGGATTCTAACAGATCTATTTTTCAGATCTAATTATTTTTATTCGCCCCAAATATATATTTAGAATTAGGTAAATTTTATTTTCATGCACATTTTTAATCAATCAATCCATCGTATAAAATAGGATTTAAGACTTTTGATAACATTTGAAATTTAATTAGTTTATCCACCTAAAATGCCAAATATATTTCTTTTTTTTTTCTCTCTTCAAGTTAGGATGAAGCTGTAAAGGTATGGCTTCCATGGCAAATGAAGACGGGTAAAACAAGGCAAGTGAGGTGAGGTTGATGTTGGGTAGTTTGTATGGTGCAATGTTTGTGTTGTATGAAATGTTGCTGGTTAGATCTATGGATGTGCTTGGGGCGAGCTCGAAGGAAATGAGAGCTAGGCGTACTAATCTTGAATGATTAGAGATCCATGATTTTTTTTTAACTAAAATACAACGGATATTCTTAATTCTTATATAAAGATCAACATAGACGAAGACCAATAGCTGACGTCTAAAAGTTTACAGGAGTTAGGAAAGTACAAAAACTAGAAATGAAATTATTCTTTCTACACTTAATTAGATTTTTTCTTCAAAAACATCAACCTCGGTTCGGGTTCTGAAGACAATAATAACTGAATCTCCTCTAAAGAACATTTTACTAATAAACCGGTTTTTGTTAACAGGTAGTGCTTTCTTTTTACCCTTTCTCGTCTTAAGTACCTCGGTCCACATTTCTCTCACGTTCTCTAAAACCATGTTGCAATAACGATTAAAACCCTTATACGACCAAGTAGCTTTTAATTGTTTTGTAAGTTGATCAATACCTGAGTATTATTTTTGACGCTCATCATCACAACAGATAAAAGGCCTGTGGAAAATTCCTTTTCCTCTTTCTTCCCAGCAATAACATCATCCTTCATTGTGGATAAAATCTTTAAGTTAATCCACTTGTGGATTAACTTACAAAATAGTTGTGGATTAACTTAATAATGTTAAATGGTGGATTAACTAACGGAATGTGTGGATTAAAATAAAACTTACCATAGATTTATTCTTTCAATCCTTTGTGGGTTTATTTCTGAGTTTTCCAAATCCAGTTTGATGGAGCTTTGATTATGTATGTATCGTTTTCATTATCGGTGATCTACACGTGTATCTAATCTAATCTTTTCCGATATACTATCACTTTTCATATGTAATTCTTTTGGGGAAACATAAGACATAATATCTTTTGATTTTTCAAGGTATACCCAACAGAATTATGGGTATAAAATATAATGTTGTATTGTTTAAAATTTAATCGCAATACTGATTTATCACTAGAAGTGAAATTGAAAACTCGTGATGTAAACAAATTATTTCAAATGAGGAATACTAAAGCCAAAAAGTTATAGCCTTCAAAAGCTAAAATAAAGCTTCAAAGCATATAAATGCGCTTAATATTTGCTTATAGCAAAGGACATAGAATTTAATAATAAGAAAGGATTTGAAAAATCAATGATAGAAAAAGTTTCAATAAAAGACAAAAGACTTGTATTTCAATTTAATGCTACACATAATTTCTTGAATAAATTTATTGTTAGAAGAGATCATTACATTTATAATAAATATTATTTTCTTGAAGGAAAATAGTGAAATGCCTCTCATACATGAAAAAAAGCAATTTCAAGAGAAGTTGCTTCAGTTCAAAATAAAAACAATAATAATATGTAAATTATGATAAAACTTGAAGTTTTATTATAGTAATTTTAGAACATATAATAAAGATATCACTTTTTTTATGAAGTTTATGTGGCTCAAAGCATAAATTTTTCACATCTCATTATGTTGATTTTAACATTCCAGGTCTGTACATGTTTTATAAACAGGAAAATAGTTTTTCATTTTTGAAAAGTTTTTGTTTTTGTTTTTGACAGGACTGACCGATTTTTATAGTTTTCTATAAAACTTTTTATTATATTGAAGTAATAAATACATAAGAAACGAGTGATATACGACATGTATACCAACATTACAAGCCAACAAGCTTCCACGCAGGGAAGGTAACAGCTTAACAAACAAATTACATTGACCAAAAGACTTATATTCACAACACCATTGCATGAACAAAAAACAGATGACCAAGCATCAAATTACTTGGCACTATAATGCTCTGGATGATCTACTGCAGACGACATAGAACAACTCCAGTGCAGTCCATAACACCACTACCCTTAGTTGTTGTCGAACAAGTTCCCTCGCAACATAACATTCTTCTTGCTACGTGTTGTGTAGCCAAGAAGGGATGCAGATTGAGGCAAACTGGATTAGGCTTTCGTACCGGTATTAGGCAATGGTGGTGGAACTTTGTAGGCCTCAGGCAGGATAATATGTGAAGACCCGCAACTTCCCCGTAAAGGAAAGTGTCGGATAGTTCGAGAACAAACCACAACAGAACACATACAGAAGAACGTTTCATTGTATATTACAACAATGCATCAGATTACAAGAATATACAGAGTATAAATGGATATTACACAGAAATATCAGAGATTTAAATTACATTTAAATACATAGCAGCGGAAAATAATACAATACACAACTAGAAGAGATATACAGATACAAAGCTTTCCGGATATCGTTCCAGCTGTAAACCAGGATCCTGTGAATATAAATCTGCAAAACCGAAACTACTAGCTGCCCGTGTCAAAATAAGGGCACCCAGAGTTTAGGTTAAAACAATAAACTCCAGGTCAGTCATGGGACTGGTGTGAGAACTAAAACAGTTAATCTTTATTTTAAATCATTAGGTAAATCAAGGGACCACGCCGTATAACACGGAACGGGTTTCCTCCCAAGAATACCAGTGCATAAAACAAACAGCGCAATGCTAAATAAAGAAAAATGAAGCTGTTATAAGACCCAGGTCCTATCACACAATGCAACGCAAGCCGGGGGATAGGGTTTTCCCTTATAACAGCCAAAGAATGCTTGATACGGTTAAAACAAATCGTTTGATACTATTATAAGTGCATAGTGTATAAAACAACTTCAAATCATAAGTATCAATCATAGGCGGCATGGGTACCATATATCATGTCGCCATACTAGTTTTACAATTAAAACCGCAAATGTCACGTATTTGGAAACTTGATTTCCGTCTATGAACCGAGACAAAAGATAGTCCTCAACCGATTCGAGACAATCTAGCCTACCATGTCTCAGGATCAGAGCTCGAGTGACCCTAGGAGCGACAGGGCCGGTCCACCGATGTGGATTAAAATGCCTGAACACTACGTTTCCCCGCCCTTTGGGGCGCAAATGAGCCATCAAATGACTCCATCGGTTCGAGAACGACCGATCAATCCGAGGCGCCTCGCAACAGTAACAACCACATAAGTCAAACTCGTCAGGGCGTGTAAAACCACTGACGCCACTTTTAGCTAGAAAGAAACGCAAGTCCTCCCTGAGGTCCGTCTCCCGTTTTTGGTTCATACCGGGTGTGAAACTCGTGAATCAACGTTACATAAAGCTACGCCACAAAGGCCTTGCTTTGATCATCACCACAAGACTTTGCTTTTCAACAGAAGCCTCGATCAATTGCCACTTAGGCATGCCACACAGGCAATTCACTCCATGCGTTTGATATCCATCAATATATAACCCCTGAGCTCGTACGTCTCAGAGAAGGGCGTTAAGCAAGAGAATAAATTCTCCGCCGCTAAACAGATATATATTTAATAGAGATCAATCACACGGACTAAAATCCAATGTCAGACACACAGTCCATTTACAAGTCCGTTCTGGGTCTGAACGAAACCGGAGGCACCTAGTACCCCGCATATCCATCGATCTCCAAGTACGTCTGGACGATCACCAACTGTTTCCATCTTCTTGGGTGTACAGCCCAATCAAGATCATCAGTTATCACCCAAACGACGTGAAGACCTCCGGTCTTCGACCATCGTCTTCTTCTTCGACTTATCGTCGTATCAGTTATTCAGAATGGGATAAACCCGGACTTTCCGAATAACTCGCGTATATTTTAAATAAGTGTTACACAAACACAACATACGCCTCATTCCAATTCATCAGTCACTAACCGTAAATTAATCAAGAGAATAATTCCCCAAATATTAACCCCGAAGGCCGAAACCAACATCAGATCAATATCCAGAAAACCATTCTGCTTAGCTAACCGACAGTTAGTTTCTAAATTTCACATTCATAGGGAAAGGTTCCCATTAATTTTATCAAAGATAAATTTCTTGAATTTATTCTTTAATCTATTTTTGAATATCAATTCAAAACTAGTCGGGATTAACGAACCTTACCGAAGTAATCATTTGTTTTAATTTCCCAATCCCAACCTATTCATCCCATGAAGTAAAACTGGTAATACTTCATATCTAACACCACAGTGTTATCGGTAAATTCAATTACCATTTCTCGTTCAAATCTAATTAAAGATTTAACTATCGCCTGGAGCAAAACTGGTGATACTCCATTTTCGATCATTTCAATCTAATTAAAGATTCATTAAAACTCCACTTAGTTTTAATCGTTAACTGGGTTAAAGAATCAGTGTCTTTTAAAACACGGTTCACGATAAACCCAAAATCACATTCCATTAATTATCGGATTAAAGAACGAGTGTTATTTAAAACACTGTTCACGATAAACCCAAAAATCAATATCAATTCAATTCCAATTAAATATTATTTAATTGGTACACTTCATTAAATCTAAATAAAAAGATTTAATCTTTTCTCAACTGGGTTCAAGAACAGTGTTAGTGAAGACACCATTCACGACAAACCCAAATCACATTTGATATTCAATACAAGGCTCTGAATAGAAAATATATCGGCTTATATTCAATATCAAATTCTACGATTAACAAATGTCGTATTGGAAATAACGATATAAATATCTACATCTTTCAAATTTCCATAACAACATCTGTATAATCCCGAATTCCAACATCGAAATATTCCGAAGACAATTTCGATTCAAATCCACTCCAATGCAATCATTGGAAATTCTGGTTATTTTTAAAACCCTTTTCAAATTCAATTTATTTATTAAAAAATAAATAGAATTATATTTCTAGTTCAAAACTAGTTCATTTCGATAAAAATCTATTTTTATCTTTTCAAATATGGAGTTTTTCATCCCAATTCTTCCCAAATCATTTCTTATGATTTTACACAAATTATTACTATTTTTAATAATTTTATCACGGCCCGTACAGTCGATTTCCATCAACGGCCATCGAACTGCACTTACAGCGACCTTTTCCGAATTTGATTTGGACGTATCTCCAAATCCAACCGTTAGATTTCAAATTTCTAATATTCGTTAGAAAGCTCTTTTCGATACGAACCCAACGGTTCCGGTTTTAGGAGAATCCGACGGTCGGATCTCCCGTAATGTCCGTTTGAAATAAATGGTCGAAATTCGCGAACTGCCGCGGCGCGGCGCGTTCTATTCAGGCCATTATATTATATATATAATATATATAATATATATTTCGTCGATTTCTATTTAAAACGAATTATATGAATAGTTTTAATATTCGTTTCAAAAGCATCTCAACTTCCATTTCAATTCAAATCAAAATTGAATTCTTCTTTATAAATTCGTTTTAAAATTCATTTCTCTTCAATTCAAATTTCAATTCAATTTGAATTCATTTCAATTCGCTTTCAATTCAATTTGAATTCGTTTTCAATTCATTTCGAAATCGTTTTCAATTCAATTCATTTCGAAATCGTTTTCAATTCAATTCATTTCGAAATCGTTTTCAATTCAATTCATTTCGAAATCGTTTTCAATTCAATTCATTTCGAAATCGTTTTCAATTCAATTCATTTCGAAATCGTTTTCAATTCAATTCATTTCGAAATCGTTTTCAATTCAATTCATTTCGAAATCGTTTTCAATTCAATTCATTTCGAAATCGTTTTCAATTCAATTCATTTCGAAATCGTTTTCAATTCAATTCATTTCGAAATCGTTTTCAATTCAATTCATTTCGAAATCGTTTTAAAATCGATATAAATATCGATCACGTCAAAATGGCGTCAATCTAATCAACACGGCTTCATATATTCCTTTATTTTCAAATATTTTATTTCAAATATTTCTTTTTCAAATATTTCTTTTCAAATATTTCTTTTTCAAAACTGGAATGAGGCCCAATCAATTACCATATAAAATTAATTATATGGATTTTCATACAACACATGTATATAATAGCATTGAAAATAATCAACCATCAACCAAAGTGCACTACACTGTATAAGCATCAAATATAGATATTCAACGCTTATAGCAGCTTGTCAATCAATCGATCGACATATTTAATCAATCAGGATGAGTGAACTTCAAGTTTCATCCCAACACCCGTGTGGGGTTTCAAACAATCAAACAAATATTTTATCCGTGCAGTTGGGCGATGTGTAAAATTTATCGTCCCAATCAATGTCCTTCAAATAGGTGTACATAAACAAACCGTCTGGTTTGTAAATGAATATTTATTTATTCACATTCACGTTAAAAATTATATTTTTAACGACAAAACATTTTATTCCAATATATGAATTTCTATTAAGTTCATTCTTTAAATAAAATGATATTTTTATTTTTCTAACACATTTTAGAAAATTTCGGCGGCATAACGGCACGATACTAGAAACGGGACGAGGCCTAGCCTTATCCCCGGTCTAGTGAAGGCCCACGCCATTCACACATCAATCAAATAACTTTCGTTATGCAAACCACCAAATTTGGAGTAAGAGTCTAACCTAGCCTTACTCCTTCGCCTTATAACGGCGCACGTCTAATCCTAACCAATTTATCGATTCGATTTTTCACACCACAAACCACATTCAAACCAATATCGCAATCAATCACCAAACAGCCAAACAAACAAGTCCATGGTCTGTGGACGATTGTGTCAGGTGCTACTAAACACCGTCTACATCCTAGTATATATATATATAACTAGAAATTTAAATTGAAGAGTGAGAAGTTCTCACCCAAGCTATCCTAGCTCCACGGCACTTCTTCTGCAGGAAATTTTCATCGTTATCGCATCTTCGCTATCTTCTTTGCCCGTAGCCACTACATATATAAAAATCACACATTTTTATATTTCGTTGTCTTTGAAATAAAAATCACATTTTTATTTATTCACTTTCAATTCAAAAATCATATTTCTATTTCGATATCATATAGATAAAAATTCCATTTCAAAAATATTTATTTCGCCTTTATAAAAATAAAGTTTTCGCCTTTTTCAAAATAAAGATTTCGCCTTTTTCAAAATAAAGGTTTCGCCTTTTTCAAAATAAAGATTTCATCATTATAAAAATCATCACTTTACTTCAACGTATATAAAATAAAAATCAGATTTTTATTTTGCTACATATACAAAGATGATATTTTTATATTCTCTATCCTATAAAGATTATATTTTTAATACTTTAAAAATATAAAAATCATATTTTTACTTCTCTATTTTCTATATAAAGATTTCGCCTTTTCAAATATTTCGCCTTTTCTAATTTAAAGATTTCACCTTTTCTAATTTAAAGATTTCACCTTTATAAAAAATCTCATTTTTATTTTTCTACACATATAAAGATGATATTTTTAATCTTCCTATCATGTAAAAATTATATTTTTAATACTTTAAAAATATAAAAATCATATTTTTACATGGCTACTTCAATAAAGATCATATTTTTATTATATAAAAAATCATATTTTTAACCTACCACTAATATAAAAATTATATTTTAATACTAATATATATATTACTGATTTTATATTTGCTATATATATTTAAATAAACTGATTTAAAAACTGATTACAAAAAAAGTAAATTAAAATAAATAAATAAAAATGTAAACAAAACTTACAGCGTGTAAATAAAAGGGGGAGGCGGCGCTTGGGGTCACGGGTGTCGGAGCTTGGACTGGTGGTGGCGGTCGCGGTCAGGGTGGGCGGTGCGGTTCGATTTGAGGGGGTCTAGGGTTAGGGACTTCGAATTGGGGCTGGAGTATTAACGGAGGGAGGCTGGAGCAAATAAGGGGGAAGCAAATAAGGTGGAGCGTGCGGCGGAGGAAGGCTGACCGACGGTGGGGTGGGCGTTTGGATGGGCGCAGGCTAGCGGCGGCGGCGGTGAACCCGGGGAGGCGCGCTCGATTCGATTGAGGTTTTTTTTTCTTTTCTTTTTCCTTTTTTTTTCCTGTTACGAAATGCAGAAGTGAGAGGGGGGGGGCAAAGGTTACAGGGAGAGATTAAAATTTTTTTTATTAATTTAATTATTTTATTATTTTATTTTAATTCAAAAAGTCAACTTTTTCAAACGACCTCTAAACGAGGTCCACCGCCTGTCGTCCATAGCGTTTCACCCCCATTCCGAACACAATGGGATATGTATCGTAAGCTGATTCGGCCGTTACAATCAGTTTTCGTTAAATTTACATTTAAATCACTATATTGAATTTTAAACGTACATTTCAAATTACTGGGGTCACATACTAACTAGAAAAATTCCAGAAAAATATTTTCTAGCTTCGTATTGACGATACGGTCCTAACAAAACTAGTTTCGTCGAATTCTGAGACCGTTGGAAAAATGACCATTTTCCAGTCGATTAAAATCAACTGAAATGGTCAAAACACGTTTTCCTTTGCCACGCTCACATATTGATTCGAAAAATTATGAAATTTGGAATCTAGCAATAATTTGACACTGCGGATCCAACAAAAGTGGTTTCGTCGAAATCCGAGGTCATTTGCAAAATGTCCATTTTTAAGGGCCTGAATTCCATAGCGACTATTCAGAATTTTCAACTGGACATATCTTTTGATTCATAAAGTGAAATCTCAGTTTGTTAACTTCGTTGGAAAGATATCGTCAATTAGATCTCATTATTTTTGGTTTCACTAAAATCCGGATTGTTTTGCTCCCGGTACATTCAATTGAAGTTTGAAATCGAATTATCGAACTACCGCGCCATTTTCAATTCTATTATAATTATATATATAATTATTTATATTCTAACGACGACGTATATAATATATACGTCGAATTCCATTCAAAATAAATTTCTCGTCGATATTATTTAAAATAATTCATTTTAAATAATCAAAATTCGCTAAAATTGCCAAAATAAAAATTTCAAACTGGCTCGCATTTTACGGGTTGTTACATAATATATGCGTAAGGGTGTGTTGCTTTCGTCTTGATACTCTTCCCGTAGGAGGTCGTCTGATCTAAAGAGTCCTTCAAATTCGCAAAAGTATTAAACTTGTCAGTGACATTAATGTACACTAGTCTCTGGTGTTACTTTTTGGAGGAGACTGCTTGTTGAAGAATCCAAGTTTGATGCTTGTGTTTGGGACTAGATGTTATGGTAGTAGGAGACCTTCCTTCTTTATCCATGTCCTTGTCACCAGTTTTCAAGGAGTTTTCATTGCTATTCACTTCTTTAATAAGTTGTTTAATAGGTTGTACTTCTCTACAGTTGTATTCATTGAAGCAACGATACTTTCAACGTTAAGAGCATTGTCATTACCCCCATTTGGTATTGTCAGTTCATTCCTGTCATCCTTGTTGATGTTGGTACTTCGTAAAGCTTCCCTGTTAGGTTCTATACTATCGACTTCCACTTGCTCATAGGAAACTTCATGCAAGTTTCCATTAAACTTAACCTTCTTATAAGCTTCATCCAGGAAATCCTTAAGTATTCCAAATTGTTTAGAAGTACCTAATCCAGATTCGATAATTGCCTTTTCACATTCTATATGGATTTTTGTTGCCATTCGAAAGCAGCTTTGCCACTGGAACACCTCGCATGTACATTCAGCTTGTCAAATTTAGTTAGTAGCCTCACATTTTATCAAAAAAAAAAATAATGATCAAAGTTCCCTTTTTTCTATTATATTTTTTTCCAGTTTTTTGAACCACTCGTAGTTGTACTACGTGGTTTTTCGTTGTAATAAGCCTATGTGGTCCTTAAATGAACCATGTAGATCATCTAAATGGTAATTTGTCAAACCATGTAAGGCAAATACGAGGTACGGTGAAAAAACACGTAGTCCCCTTACCTAGAAGGGTATTTTTTGTTTTTTTTTTTAAATAAACGGGGGACTACTAATTAAATTTGTGGGTTGAAATAGAATTTGTCGTTGGTTGCATCACCTTCCAGTTCACCAAATTTTATCTTATCACAATTCCCACCAGCAAATGGCCTAACCATCCTATGTTTCCTAACCACCCTTCTCCAGTTATTTTGCTTACTAACTCCAGCTTCTTCGAGATTTTCCTCAAAACCAATATTTTTCCTAGCAGAAAGAAGAAAATCCTTCTTGTTACCTTGTTTAACACCAAACTGTTCAGTAGTATTACACTTTGCCTTTGAACCGGTTTCACCATCGTGATTAACAGAGGTTACACTTGATAAATCATGGCCAAACACTTTACATTGCGAATTTTTTTTTTGCTTTGAATGGTGTTTTGAGATATATTTTATATTTCCAGAAGAAATATTTTGCTGTTTCTTAACGTAGCTTTTATAAGGAAAATACATATCCCAAACATTATATAAAGTTAAGACTTAAATATTGATCATGATTTAGCGCACCTGAAGTGAATGCAAAAGCAATTTTTTCTATAAAATGGAAAATTTAAAACCTGCAATTTTTATAATGGTAATAGGTGATTTAGATGTTAAAGAAAGATCTAAAAAAATATTTATATGGATTGTATAATGAAAATAAAATTACCATTTTTTTTGGAATAATCTTAATTCTCTAAAGTTGTGTAATAATTTAATCTAAATTTTGATATGTTGATTTGTGATTCTACATATTTGTTTTGATATGTTTGGCTAGAAAAAATTTGTGGAACAAATTTCCAAATGAGGGAAATAATTTGGATCTAAGACATGTTTTTTTTTTTAATTTTATGTAAAAATATGCAAGTTTTCGAATCATTCATATTACAAAATGTGAAATCTTGGTTCTTGTTGTAAAATATATAAATGTTGTGAATATGCTTTTATTAGTTCTCTGTTTAGTCCCACATCATGTGAATAAGTTAAACATCAGCTCCAAAGCCTATATATAAAGGAGCCAATGCAATAGAAATAACGACACATCTGAATGAATAGAAATGTCCTCTCTCCCTTATTTTTTTGTTCTGTTTTCGTTTTATAACACATTATCAGCAGGAAGCTCTAGATACAGATTAGATCTAAGTTGATGAAAGCAACAACTATGGATTCAGATCTAATGCTTATGTCAGGTTTGATAATCAGATCCATGACTTAATTTGGTTAATCTTCACTTTGTAAACATCTGGATTCAGGTATGGCTTCCGCTAATTCATTTTACTTTCGCTCTGATTTATTATCAATTAAATCAATATGGGGTCATCTATTCAAATATGGAATTTCATGATTTGTCAATCATCAAGTATAAAGAAATTCCAACAAGTGGTATCAGAGCCGCCCATAATTGATTTTATTGAGAAATTTTCTGGTTTGAAGAATATATGAAATTAAGGTTTTGATGTTTACAGTTTGTGGCTTCATCCAATTTTTTTTTGATTCAGATCTGAACATATAACTTATGTTTCCACTTGCAATCTTTGGTTTGCTTTTGCATTGAAAATTAAAGGTTAACCTATGAAACTCTTTTGGTTTCAAAAGATAGATCTAGAAGATTTAAAAAATTAAGTCATTTTTTTGGAAATAATCTGAATCACTCTAAAAGTTGGAAATTTTTTTTATCAGTTAACATAAGTTATTGCATATTATTCTGAATCACTTAGAAAGAACATTTTGAATATGTTATGAAAGATTGTTTTTCTCTACTGTTTATTGATTGAATATAATGGTTTGAATAATCTAGAACATTTATGCAAGGAAATCAGCTCCTTGATTTAATTAATTTGGACATATAGTTATATATATGGTATTTAGGATATTTTAGAAATTTTGAATCAAATATGCATGCCTAGATCTAAGATGAAATGTTTTTTGTTTCATTGTTTTATATATATTTGCAATTAAACCAATTCACTCTAATATTTGTTTACATTTTTTTGGCCACATAACGGTCCATTGCATTTTTTTATTGCAAATGCATTAATTGTGATTATTATGGTAATATCATAAATGTATTAAATGCTTTGGTTATGGAAATTAAGTAATTCAGCTTGTTTCTATTAGGAATAAGAAAAGATTTTTTTATTTATTTAATGCATTTATGTTTAATAGATACATATATTTTATATGTATGGCGCATGTGAAAGATATGTTGCACTTTCATGTTTCAGTCAGTATAAAATAAAAGGAGCAATAGTTTGCATGTTTATCTAAACTGCATCATTTATGGCTTAGTTAAGTATTCCAATAATAAGCCAAAGAAAAAATGACATAGTTGTATTTTATGTAGCTATACTATGGTCAGATATACATCATAGCTATTATTATGTTCATTAATGTTATTTAACACATTTGCTATGTCATTTATATGTCATTTTTATGTGGCACTAATTTACGACGTTTTTTTTTATGTAATTTATTTATGATGCATTGTATCATATTTATTAAGGAAATGACTATCATATGCGAATAAAAGAAAATCTAGAGGATTTTCTTCCGTTTAAAATATACAATAATAATATGTGAATCATAATAAAGCCTGAAGTTTTATTACAGTAATTTTAGAACATATCATATTTCCAAAAGAAATGTTTTTGTTGTTTTTTGGAAAAACTTTTATAAAGATATGCATCCTGAAGATCTATATTAAGATCTAAATATTGATCTTAATTCTGCACACCGGAAGTGAATGCAAAAACAATTTTTGTCATTACATGATAATTTAGAACCTGCAGTTTCTAAAAAGGCAAGAAGCAATTTTAATATAAAAAGAAAGATCTAAATGATCTTTATAAGGATTGTATATATTGAATAAAAAAATATGTAATTTTTATGTTTTTGAATTTTATGTATAAATTTACAAGTTTTTCAAATCATTCATATTGAAGAATGAGAAAGAAAAAAAATTGAATATGAGACATGTAGTTTATTTTTGTTTATAGTTATGAATTTTATGTATAGATCTGTAAATTTTTGAACCATTCATGTTAGAGAATGTAAAATGTTGATTATGTGATTGATAAATATATTATATTACCGTATTGTCATAAATGCATTGAATGTTAGAGAATGCATTGTTATGATAATATATTATATTACCTTATTGTCATAAATGCATTGAATGCATTAGTTATTGTTAGTTAATTGATGTATGTTTGTATTTGGAATAATAATAAACATATATATTATTATTCGATGTATTTAGCTAGTAATAACTAATGTTATGGAAGAATGAATAAAACCACAACCTGAAGTTGTGCAAAGAAAATATTTATACGGGAAGTTGTATAAATCAAAGTCTTGGACCTGAAGTCTTGAATATATATATATATATATATATATATTTGATAAAGTATAGAAATTTGAAATCTTGTCAATTAGCAAAAATGTAAAAGTTTCTAAATTAGAAGTATGTTAAAATATTGAGAACCAGAAGTTCATCATAAATTTATAAAATTGATATACATGTGTATATACACGCATAAGAACTCGAAGTTCCTCAATCAATGAATTTGAAACACCTCATAATGTAAAAGCCTGAAGCTTTATTCAAACCGTATGAAATAATAACATTACACTTCTTAAGGAAGTTAAATCATATGCGACAATAATAATGCATCCAAAGATTGCACAATTTTCAAAACGAGATGTATCTTGCTTATATATTTATATTTACATATTGTATTGAAGAATAAATTTTAACAACTCGAAGTTGTTATATATTTTATTTAAACCAAAAGTTCAACACAGTGGAACCAGAAGTTCAATACATTAGAAGCAGAAGTTCAATGCAGTTGAACCAGAAGTTCAATACAGTTTAACAAACTTGAAATTGTTTATATATTATTTGAACCAGAAGTTCAATATAGATTAACAACTTGAAGTTGTTCATATATTTCATTTGAATCAGAAGTTCGATATAGTTCCAAATTAGATATTTTGGATATTATGATGCGATCTTTAAGATTCGCATTGACATTGCTTGATAAGCAAAAATTAACGATTGGAACCTTATGAACAATTTGTTCTAAAATAGATAACTCGAATAAGAAAGAATATGCAAATCAATTAAATATGAAATACGTGGACGCATGTATATACACATATATGCGAATATTTAATTAACAACCTGAAGTTGTCATGAGCTCATATTATAAATTATGCATATACTATTTAATATTTCAGAAAGTCGATTGACATCAATATTGATTGACCTGAAGTCATGTGCATATCAAATGATAGAAATTCCTATAAGTCATCAGATCGATGAAAGGGAATAAGCAATTCAATATGAATGCATCTTATCAACTAACAAGAGCATTATCCTCCTACAATTGAAATACATATAATGTATTTGCTAGCTATGATGCTATAATGGATCAAAAATGAATCCAAAGTAGGTTTATTATTTAAAGTGACAATGTTTGTCAACATTGAGGGGGAGGATAAAGGAATCATCAATATTAAATATTTGCTAACATATAGAATTATGCAAAGTATTAAGTAACTTGCATAAATTATCAATTATGTCCCTAATAGGCTTTCTCCAATATACATTTTTTTGAACTATTCTCCAATATACATTTGAATCCCCAAAGGATCAAAATATGTAAATCACAGCTGAAAATGTGGTATAAAAGTCAGTTCAAAATATCTCTGGAGCAAGTCATAAAGATGCAAAATAAAGGAGGTGAGTGTTCCTAAAGAAAAACAAACGGTGCTTTGAAAGAAACCCATGATATGCTTCTCAAAATAACCCCAGAAATGATTTAGATACCTAAAGCATGATAAGTTTTGAGATCTCAATAAATTATGTATAGAACTGACAAGAAATAATCATCGATGATAAATTAATAAATAATAAAGCGCTTATATTTATAAATGGATTAAAAATCCCATATTAGAGAGAAACATGATTAACCATCATGAAATTCTCTTAAATAAGATTTATGGACCTGTAGTCCATAAGATATGAAGCTCTACTTCATAAGATAAAAACAGAAATATATATAATGACAAAAGCACACAGAAGTTACTGAAGCACCATAGAGTGTCAACAACATGGTAAGTGCCATGAGCATTGTATTTTCAGAGAAAATTGAATTGATTAAAGTGGTGAAAGTGTTTAAAACACTTACAATACCCTGAAGGTTTAAACGATGAAAGTATACAAATTCCTGAAGAATTTAAATAACTTTGGTAGTGATAAAGAGCAAGAAATGTAGATTACAACATTCTTTTAAGTATTGTTGTGATGAAATCCTTGAAATAATTCATGATGAGTATGTCACTTCCTGATTTTATGAATTGTTGTAATAAATCTCTTAATATCCATTGAAGTGGTAGTTGCGATATTTAAAACTTATTATAATATATAAGTTCCTGAAGAACATAAATAACATTTGTTATTATAAAGAATACCAAGAACATGGATGATAGATTGCAACATTCTTCTAAGTATTGTTGTAATGAAAATCTTGATATACTTCAAGATGAGTAGATTACTTCCTGCTTAGTGTTGTTGTAATGAAAATCTTGATATACTTCATTCTTCTAAGTATTGTTGTAATGAAAATTTTGATATACTTCAAGATGAGTAGATTACTTCCTGCTTAGTAATGAAAGTTGTCTTATTCATCAAATATGTATTGCAACATGCAAGTCCGATTGAAACAGAAAATTATAAGCACCTGAAGTGTATTCATAAATGAATATTAGTATCATACAAATCACAAAAAGGAGGCGTTTTAAATAAGAAAGCATGCCCGAAGCATGGAAATACACATGAAGTTTTAAAAGAAAAAATTCATTAAGAAGTATTTGTAAGCAATTTGAGTTATTGAAAGAAGAATACGAATTCAGAGGAAATTATTAAATTAGGGGGAGCATCCACAAGTATGATATAATGCACTCTTTTTCCTTAACTAATTTTTCCCCACTGGGTTTTCTTAGTAAGGTTTTAATGAGGCATGGGTCATGATCCAGAAGTATCAACCCAAAAGTAACATACAAAAATAAGTTATAATGTACTATTTTTCTTTATTTAAGATTATTCCCACTGGGTTTCTTATTAAGGTTTTAACGAGGCATAACATTGTACCAGAAGTATCATACTACTTTTGACGTAGTAAATATGACATTTTATATTGTACTTTTTTTCCTTCACTAAGATTTTTTCCATCGGTTTTTTCTTTGTAAGATTTTAATGAGGCAACATTTTGATACGGAAGTATCAAACATTTTTGATGCAGAAAACTATTACTTACGAAGACAAGGCAATTTGCATGGCTCAAATTCAAGTGATTTATATCAAGGCTGATAGTATGGAGCAAATTTCTTTTAAATTTCTCTTCACACATGAATGAAAGGATAACAAGAATGAGGAGAAACAAATTCAGTTCAAGAAAAGAAGATAGATCTGTTTTGAAAGGCGATTTCAAAATCAACATTCCAGAAGATGATGTACAAAATTGGCATGCGTCGACTACATCAATAGACTAATTGAATAATGAGTTACAAATAAGGGAAGGTACATAAAATTATGTTATAATGTACTCTTTTCCTTCACTAATATTTTTCTCATTGGGTTTTTGTTAGTAAGGTTTTTAATGAGGCATTATCTTGATCCTGAAGAATCAACCCTTACGGCAACATTGTAAAATATGTTACCTAAAAAGGAAATAAATTTGCATTCTTTTCCTTTTTTATGATTTTTCCCACAGGGTTTTTCATAAAAAGGTTTTCAATGAGCTATTGTTTTTATCCTGAAGCATCAAACTCTTTTAAGAAATATTAAATATGATATCCATAATGCCAAACGTTGTGTACTTTTTTTTTCTCGTTCAAGGTTTTTCCCACTGGATTTTCCTGATAGAGTTTTAAAGGCAGCAGACAATAGTTGTATCGACTGGACATATATATGCAATCAAGATAGTAATAAGAGGGAGCAATCATCATATATGTTTTAAAAGGGACAACTTCAAGTTAGCAGAGCATTCAAGATTTTGAAGACACATATTCAAGGGAGAGTGTTGTAAAATATATAAATGTTGTGAATATGTTTTTATTAGTTCTCTGTTTAGTCCCACATCATGGGAATAAGTTAAACATTAGCTCCAAAGCCTATATATAAAGGAGCCAATGTAATAGAAATAACGACACATCCGAATGAATAGAAATGTCCTTTCTCCCTTGTTTCTTCTATTCTGGTATTCGTTTTATAACAGTTCTATGATTATACACTTTTACTGATCAATTTTTGATTAGACATTATGCATATATATATATATATATATATGGTATTTTAGAAAATATAATTATTGAGAAATGCAGTACAACTTTAGGTTATTCATTTTAGTTTTATAATTGATCAATACTGTAGCTAGATCCAAATTTTAACCTTGATTTAAGTAAAATTTATTTATTTGATTCATATATTTAGGCCACATAATGGTTATTTCCATTGTTTTTATAATAAATGCATTAGATGTATCGTTATAGTAGTTATATTACCATATTATCATGAATGTATTAAATGCATTAATTATTGTAAGTTAAATAATGTATGTTTGTGTTTGGAATAAGAATGAACATATGTATTATTATTTGATGTATTTAGAAAGTAATATCTAATGTAATGGAAGAAATAAAAATGTTAGAACCACAACCTAGGGTTGTGCAAAGAATTTTTTTAACTAGATGTTGTATAACTCAAAGTCTAAGACTTGAAGTCTTGTATTATGGAAAAAAATTGATAAAATTTACAAGTTTGAAATCTCAACAGTTTTTCCTAATTCACAAGAATGTAAAAGCTTCTAAATTAGAAGTATGAAAAAAATATTGAGAACCAAAAGTTCACCATAAATTAATAAACTTATATATATATATATATATATATATATACACAGATAAACTTATACTTGGGCCGGACATGATTCGAGAGACTTCGGAGAAAGTGGACCTAATACGAAGGAGAATGAAGACTGCCCAAGACAGACAGAAATCCTATGCCGACAAAAGAAGGACCAACCTTGAATTTGAGGTTGGGGACAGGGTTTTCCTTAAGGTATCTCCTTTAAGGAACGTCGTTCGCTTTGGATTCGCAGGAAAGCTAGCACCAAGATTTGTAGGACCGTTTTCTATCATCGAGAAGGTTGGAAAGATGGCCTATATATTAGAGCTACCCGAGAGACTGGCCGGAATTCACAACGTCTTCCATGTTTCTCACCTCCGGAAGTGTTTGCATGAGTCTGCGGAGGTAGTTGAACCTAGCATTCTAGAAGAAGCCGAAGTGGAACGTGAAGCAACTGTGAGGAGAGTTCCAACCCGCATCTTAGGAACTGAAGTGAAAAAGCTACGCAACCGCGAAGTCAAACTCGTTAAAGTTCAGTGGAGCGACACCGAGGAAGACGCGACTTGGGAAACTGAGGACAGAATACGCGCCGCCTACCCTTTTCTTTTTGAGGGTACATCTTTGATCTCTCTTTTTCCTTAAGCTATGCTTTATCTTTTTAGGTACATCTCCTCGGTCCTTTTCCTAACTCCTTAGGTAGAAAACAAATGGATACAAACAGGTATTTGAAAACATGTTATGGATGAAGGTTGCAAATGGTTGCTAGTGATTGCTAGTGGTTGCTCGTGGATGCATACACACACACACCCTAGGTTTTAGATCGACTCAGTCACTTCATATTGCATATGCACATATGTGTTCTCATTTGTATATGGTTGAAACTTGATATGCTGTCATATGGTTGTCACATTTGTATGAATATGTTGTGCACTCATGTAGAATTATGAGTAGGAAAAATTTGCATACATAATGGATTCATGACACTTACATGATTCGCATTAAGGAGGTCAACTGAATCAGTAAACCGCCTGATTTCTGCATTAGATAAGAACATGTACACACACTATGCATATGATCATGAAGCATTAGAAGTCTTTTAAGGACAATGGACGCCTGTGTTTGTTAGTTGAGTAGATGGACGGTCGGATGGTAGGATATACATTCTTCCTAACTTGAAGATTTCGGGGACGAAATCCTTTAAAGGGGGAGAATGTAACACCCCGTGAATTCTCTAACATTAAGCTTCACAAATTAAAGTGTAATTAATTCTAAATGAAAGAATTAAGGGAAAAGGTTACGCCATTGCGTTCGTCTCGGAATTCTGCTTGAGATAGAGTCCGAGTTTGCGTGAATCGGACTCCGTAGAAAGAAGTTTTGACCTACGGAAGTTTCAGAATAAAATTTTAAAATTCAAACAGCTCGGTTTCAAATTCGAAATTCGAAAAACAGGTTCAAACTGGGCTGGGTAGGAAAATTCTCGCCCAGGGACCAGGTCGACCATAGGGTCGACCGTGGTGTCGACCTGGTCACCCCAGGTCGACCATAGTGTCGACCTGGGTGTCGACCTGCCAGTCGACCTGCCTGGTCGACCTGGCTTGCTGGGTCTGGCTCTAGCTCTAGCTCAAATTTCCGTGGCTCGGTGTGTCATTAGGGATGTCATGTCACCTCTTGATTGGCTCTTTGAACTTACTATAGTCTAGATTCCTCCTGTTTTCATCTGACGGCTCAAAACAATTTAAAAATCTATAAATACACCCTAAGTCTCAACTAAAATTCACAAAAAAAATAAGATGGGAGTCGTCATGCTGCCAGGAAGGAATTGAGCGTAGCCATCAAGAGAGAGGAGCTTAGAGGCAAATCAAATTAAGAAGAAGACTAAAAGCTTAATCAAATTAACGAATGCAACGTTAATCTACCCAAAGGAACGCATCTCAATTTCAGAATTCAGAATCCAGAATTCAAGATTCTGCATTCGTTGTAGGTATAGTGACCTTTCAGAATATGAATAAAAACTGTGACGTGATTCGATGTAAATGAAAATAGAATTGTGTTATTGTATGAATTCTGTGTATTGTAATAATTCTGTCATGACTTGTGTATTGATATTTGTGGCATAAATTGATTGATGCAAGCCTATTGGACATTTGTATATAAAAGTAATAGCAATAGCAAGTTGTGGCAAAAACTATTTATTGATCCCTTTATGTTTATGTCGATGGCATGGACTATATATTTTCCCTTAGTCTAAGTTAGAATTTATGCAAACATGTTCTAGATTTGAGACCTTTTATGCCTACGTGACTCAAAACCTATGAACACATTCTTATGTTTATTTGCAAGTATAATTGGATCTATGTTAAGTATCGTTTGGGTTTCATAAACTATGCAAGTTCATGTTGAAATAGGCTATATGATTAGATGTTAAAATTGGACATTTTGGTGAATATACAACATGCTAGTTTTGTGGTTGACATTATTCTAAGTTAAACATGTTTAAACCCAAGTTTGTATAAGCCTAAACTATGCCATTTCATATGTCACCTACTTAGTTATACTTTGATTTGAATGCAAATTCACATGACCCATGATTTATGTTAGTTGAATCGCTAAATTGCAAGTTCATGCGCCACACACCTTTATGTGAAATATTACATGTTCTTGATTTCCCCTTTTTCTCACGTTTACAAAGTTGGGCTGAATTGTGTCTAGCCCAAAACTTGTTATAATGTTGCGAACGTGCAAACGACGTTGGGTGTAAAACATGAAAAATATACTTTGGCATGGTTGGCACATGCCAACAACAATAACATTTAAGCGGTATGAATTGTTATATCCAAGAATAAAGGACATGACATTTACATATAATTGAGAAGTGATAAAATATGTAAATTTAGAAAACACGGTATGCTTAATCCGAAGTTGGATTGAGTTGTGCCATAAACCTGCCCGGACCCGCCCAGCTGTCCAGTAGTCACAACAATACCTATCCAATGTGGGTGGTTAAGCATTGAGACCAATAAGGACCCAAAGTTAGACTGAGCTACGGTGTAAATCTGCCCGGAACCGACCGGCACATACAGTAACCGTAGCAATATCTGTCTAATGTGAGTGGTTAGGTGCTTTAATAGGCTAAAGACAGATGGTAGAGTTAAGTCAACTATAAAACACTTAACCAAATACAACATGTTAACAAGAATTGATGGGTGGGATTAGGTAAATACAGACACTTAACCACTTAACATGTTTGACTAGAAAACCATAGTAACGAGGGACCCATTTCAGCAGTAACCCAAGTTAGGTATCATGGTACCCTGAAACTAGGATGGGTGGGGCACGATTACTGAGCTGATTGTAAGTGGTCAAAGCGACGACGGTGGGTGCAACTGTGTAGGTTCTAACGGGGTTTGGGCGTGCACACACTCCGGAGCAGACAAACAGGGCGTTGGGGGCACCAGTAGTATAAACTATGCCTTCTAGAATTGTGTCGTGGCCGCCACCATGGGTCTTGATACACCCCATGGTGGGACCATCATAGGTATCTACAACTCTTGGGGGCCGTATGACACATGTTTACGCGAGTAGGAGCCGATCTTTAGAAAATGGGGATCACTTCACCCTCAGCATGGGGTACCAGTTAGAATAAGCTCAAGAGGTGCAGAGATATAGTATGGGTGCGATAGTACATTCGATTCTAAACGACACTTCCTTAGCTTGTGACACTTGCCTGTTTTTCAGTTTATATCTATCATGCCCTTTTCTTATTCACATACTGAAGAGTTGCTAGATTTACTCAGGCTTTATGTCTGACTCTATTTTCTTTTCGTCTTCTTTTCTTTCGTTTCCCCCCAGGTCCACAGGGAGGAAACAACCCAGCTTAGTATTCTTTTGCAAGCTTCAAGACCGTAGACGTATGGTTTGGATCTCTTTTGCTCGGATCATGGCTTTGGATATCACTATGGGGATTTTTGTTACTTTTATTTATGTTTTTATGCTTCTTTAATAATCAAGACAGTAATGAGGTTGTAATGATGGAAGTATTTTGAGACAACTATGGAAATGTTTTGTTTGAACACGTATTGATGAAATAAAAGTCTGTTTGGTTTCCGCTGTTTAAAATATGTGTATTTATATCTGTCTTGTGTTTATCTGTGGCTTTTACTTATAAACCTCCACCAAAGTTAAGGCATTCCTATTGTGAGTGACCTTAACGGAGGTGGGGGTGTTTCACTTGGTATCAGAGCATAGGTTTACCAGACTAGATAAAAGTTTTTGAAATTGTTTTCAAAGGAAAGTTTAAAGAAGCATTTTTCAAGAAAAAGTGCATATTTATAAAAAGACATAATCCCCCAAAGCCATGTGCACTATCTCCCTCTATCCTTCGTTTTGAATCTTTCCTTTCTGTTTCAGCATGTCTGGAGACCGTAACCTTCCAGAAGGAGTGCCGATACCCGACTGGTTTAGGAGGTACTTAGAAGCAAGGGCCAATGGCGCGGGCCCAACAGACATCCCTCCTCCAGTGGCCGCGGTTCCTCCTTCTCCTCCTCCTCGTGGAAATGCCTTCGCAAAAACATATAGAGACTTCAAGGCTACGGGTGGAAAAGACTTTTATGGGACAGAATCCTTTGTAGGAGCAAGAAACTGGCTAAAGGAGACCGAGGATCTGTTTGTCATCTTCGGAGTTGATGACAGGAAAAAGATACAACTAGCAGTATGGTTGCTTAAAGATGAAGCTTCTTATTGGTGGGAAATTACCAGTGCTCAGAGGGCGGTGGAAACATGGGAAGATTTCAGTATAAGGTTTGAGATGAAATTCCTCTCCCAAGCTGAAAGAAGCCTGCAAATGGAGAAGTTTCTAACTCTGAAACAGGGAAGTATGACAATCAGGGAGTATGTTAATCGGTTTAATCAGCTAGCCAGATTTGGGTTGGACTTAGTAAACACCCAACACAAGAAGGTGCTTCGCTTCGTCAAAGGTTTGAATGAGCCTCTACACAGCCTTTCTATGACCCATGTATCCACGGGAGCGACTTATGAAAGCTTGGTGGACATGGCGTTGCTACACGAGGAAGACAACGGCAAGAAAGAGACTAAGGTGGAAGAGAAGAAAGAGGGTTTACAAGCAAAGAAAACAGACTTCAAGAAAGGAGGGAAGAACAATAAGCCCCGTGAGAGGAGAAGGTGAAATTTCTATGGCATTGTGGGACATATATCAAAAGACTGCCGAAAAAGGAAGGCAAAGATGGGTGGTTGCTTCCATTGTGGAGAGACTGGGCACCAAGCTAAGGACTGCCCAAAGAAGAAAGGGCAGTGAAGGAAAGCCGGATCCACTTCGGGGGGTCAGGTTCATGCGCTAGTGGCACCTCAGCAGGAACGAGGTAGTAATATTTCTGTAGAAAGTGTAGTCTATCTTTATGATCATCCAGTTCGCACACTTTTTGACTCTGGCGCATCACACTCCTTTATTTCATCTGCCTTAGTAGAATCTCTGCATCTAGACACTAGTATGGTATATGATCCCTTAGTAGTTTCAAACCCAATTGGGGGCTCAGCTTACTTGTCAATGGTTTGTTTGGGTTTGAAAATCTCTATTCTCAGCGTTGAGTTTAGTTGTAATGCCTTTGTTTTGGGCTTCTCGGGATACGGTTTGATCTTAGGCATGGACTGGTTATCCAGTAATGGTGCCATTCTTGATTGTGAGAAAAGAGTAGTTAGACTCTTGACTCGGCTTGGTAACACTCTAGAAATTTCTTGTAATCCCTTGAACACTGTTATGCTTAGTTATCTAGAGTCGCTTGACGCTTCTGATGAGAATTTGCAGTCAGTTAGAGTAGTCCGGGAATATCTGGATGTCTATGAGGAGGTGAAAGGCTTACCTCTGAGGCAGGAAATAGACTTCCACATATATCTCATGGATAATGCAAAGCCTGTAGCTTTACCTGTTAGACATATGGCTCCAAAGGAGAGAAAGGAGCTCAGTAAGCAGGTTAAAGAACTTCTCGAAAATGGGTTCATTAGACGGAGCATTTCGGAATGGGGTGCTCCAGCGGTGTTCGCAACCAAAACGGACAGTTCGCTTCGCCTTTGCGTCGACTATAGGGAGTTAAACAAATTGACCAAGAAAAATAGTCACCCTCTTCCCCGAATCAATGATTTGTTTGATCAGCTTGTAGGTGCGACGGTCTTCTCCCAACTTGATCTGGCAACTGGGTTCCATCAGCTAAGAGTAGCTGAAGACAACATCGATAAAACGGCGTTCAGAACCCCAGACGGTTTCTTCGAGTGGCTTGTCATGCCTTTCGGCTTGACAAACACACCCGCTTATTTCGTAGACTTAATGAGCAGAGTGTTCAGAGAATTCCTCAACAAATTTGTGGTTGTCTTCGTAGGCGATATTTTGATCTTCTCAAAGAATGAGGAAGAGCATGCTCAACATCTGAAAGAAATCATGGAAACTCTTCGAGTTCATCAGCTAAAAGCCAAACTCTCAAAGTGCCACTTTTGGAGAAAGGAGGTAAGATTTCTAGGGCATATAGTGTCCAAAGAGGGGTTGGCTGTGGACCCCACGAAAGTGGTGGCAGTGCAAGATTGGAAGACACCAAGAAATGCAACCGAAGTCCGAAGGTTTCTTGGGCTAGCCGGTTTTTACCGAAAGTTTATTAGGGATTTCGCGAAAATCTCAGCTCCACTCACAAGGCTAACAAAGAAGAATCTAGCGTTCACTTGGGATTTGGACTGCGAGTTTGCTTTCCAACGATTAAAAAGGGCTCTCACAACAGCCGCAGTTCTGACTTTGCCAGATGGAAGCAAAATGTTCACAGTATATACGAATGCTTGTGGTACGGGGCTAGGCGCTGTTTTGTTGCAAGAAGGGAGGGTAGTAGCTTATGGTGGAAGGCAATTGAAAGTTCATGAAAAGAACTACCCAACCCACGATCTCGAGTTAGCCGCCATCGTCTTTGCGCTTAAGTCTTGGCGCCATTATCTCCTAAGTGAGAAGTTCGAATTATACACTGACCATAAATCGTTGAAATATCTCTTCTCGCAGAAGGATCTTAACTTGAGGCAGCAAAGATGGATGAAGTTTCTTGCCTCGTATGACTTTGAAATTTCCTATACTCCCGGCAAAGGCAATGTAGTAGCAGACGCGTTGAGCCGAAAGAAACTGACCTTAAGCCCGCTCTTTGTAGAGAGGCAAAGCTTGGAGTATATAGCCAGTTTTAACTTTAGGCCCTCCTCGGATTTTGTACCGGGTTTGTTAGCATCTCTCGAAGTATGCCCTACTCTCTTGGACTCAATAGGGGTTGCACAACGTGAAGACCCTCAACTTGTTGAGGTGATTGATAAACTTATTAAGGGTGAGACTTCCAGTCACCTCAGTAGATACGCCATCGATGATAAGGGTTGGCTGAGGCGAGATGGAAGATTATGCGTCCCACAAGCAAGGGAGTTGACAAAGAAGGTTCTCGAGGAAGCACATCATTCCAAGATGACTATACACCCTGGCGGTGATAAGATGTACAAGGATATAAAAAGGACTTTCTTTTGGAGCGGCATGAAAGAGGACGTGGCAAATTTCATTTCTAAGTGCATGACCTGCCAACGGGTCAAGGCGGAACAGAAGAAGCCTGGAGGAATACTTCAACCTTTAGAGGTCCCACGGTGGAAGTGGGATAGCATTTCAATGGACTTCATTGATGGACTACCTAGATCGAGAAGAGGCAATACTAGCATTTGGGTAATAGTGGATAGGCTTACTAAGAGCGCCCACTTCATACCTATCAAAATTAGAAGGACTGCCTCATCTCTAGCATCTCTTTATCTCAAGGAAATAGTTCGACTCCATGGGATTCCCTCCAGCATTGTTAGTGACCGAGACCCTATCTTCACAAGCGAGTTTTGGCGGAGTCTACACGAAGCTGTAGGCACACAGTTATGTTAGAGCACGGCCTATCACCCCCAAACCGATGGCCAGACGGAAAGGGTGAATAAAGTTTTAGAAGATCTTTTGAGACTGTGCATTTTTGACTCTGGAGGGACTTGGGAGGATCACCTTCCTTTAGTGGAATTTGCCTACAACAACAGCTACCAAGCTACCATCGGTATGGCGCCCTTCGAAGCCTTGTATGGAAGACCGTGCAAATCACCAACTTGTTGGTGGGAGTCTACAGATAAACTTATACTTGGGTCGGACATGATTCGAGAGACTTCGTAGAAAGTGGACCTAATACGAAGGAGAATGAAGACTGCCCAAGACAGACAGAATCCTACGCCGATAAAAGAAGGACCGACCTTGAATTTGAGGTTGGGGACATGGTTTTCCTCAAGGTATCTCCTTTAAGGAACGTCGTTCGCTTTGGATCCGCAGGAAAGATAGCACCAAGATTTGTAGGATCATTTCCTATCATCGAGAAGGTTGGAAAGATGGCCTATAGATTAGAGCTACTCGAGAGACTGGCCGGAATTCACAACGTCTTCCATGTTTCTCACCTTCGGAAGTGTTTGCATGAGTCTGCGGAGGTGGTGGAACCTAGCATTCTAGAAGAAGCCGAAGTGGAACGTGAAGCAACTGTGAGGAGAGTTCCAACCCGCATCTTAGGAACGGAAGTGAAAAAGCTACGCAACCGCGAAGTCAAACTCGTTAAAGTTCAGTGGAGCGACGCCGAGGAAGATGCGACTTGGGATACTGAAGACAGAATACGCACTGCCTACCCTCTTCTTTTTTAGGGTACATCTTTGATCTCTCTTTTTTTCCTTAAGTTATGCTTTATCTATCTTTTAGGTATATCTCCTCGGTCCTTTTCCTAACTCCTTAGGTAGAAAACAAATGGATGCAAACATGTATTTGGAAACATGTTATGGATGATAGCTGCAAATGGTTGCTAGTGGTTGCTCGTGGATGCATACACACACACACCCTAGGTTTTAGATCGGCTCAGTCACTTCATAATGCATATGCATATATGTATTCTCATTTGTATATGGTTGAAACTTGATATGCTGTCATATAGTTGTCGTATTTATATGAATAAGTTGTGCACTTATGTAGAATTATGAGTAGGAAAAATTTGCATACATAATGGATTCATGACACTTACATGATTCGCATTAAGGAGGTCAATTGAATCAGTAGACCGCCTGATTTCTGCATTAGATAAGAACATGTACACACACTATGCATATGATCTTGAAGCATTAGAAGTCTTTTAAGGACAATGGATGCCTGTGTTTGTTAGTTGAGTAGATGAACGGTTGGATGGTAGGATATACATTCTTCCTAACTTGAAGATTTCGGGGACGAAATCCCTTTTAAGGGGGGAGAATGTAACACCCCGTGAATTCTCTAACATTAAGCTTCACAAATTAAAGTGTAATTAATTCTAAATGAAAGAATTAAGGAAAATGGGTTACGCCATTGCGTTCGTCTCGGAATTCTGCTTGAGATAGAGTCCGAGTTTGCGTGAATCGGACTCCGTATGAAGGAGTTATAACCTTCGGAAGTTTCAGAATAAAATTTAAAATTCAAACAGCTCGGTTTCAAATTCGAAATTCGACAAACAGGTTCAAACTGGGCTGGGCGGGAAAACTCCCGCCCAGGGACCAGGTCGACTATAGGGTCGACCATGGTGTCGACCTGGTCACCCCAGGTCGACCATAGTGTCGACCTGGGTGTCGACCTGCCAGTCGACCTACCTGGTCGACCTGGCTGGCTGGTTCGGGCTCTGGCTCGAATTTCTGTGGCTCGGTGTGTCATTAGGGCTGACATGTCACCTCTTGATTGGCTCTTTGAACTTTGTATGGTATAGATTCCTCCTGTCTTCATCTGTCGGCTCAAAACAATTTAAAAATCTATAAATACACCCTAAGTCTCAACTAAAATTCACACAAAAAAAATAAGATGGGAGTCGTCATGCTGCCAGGAAGGAATTGAGCATAGCCGTAAAGAGAGAGGAGCTTAAAGACAAATCAAATTAAGAAGAAGACTAAAAGCTTAATCAAATTAATCAACGCAACGTTAATCTACCCAAAGGAACGCATCTCAATTTCAGAATTCAGAATCCAGAATTCAAGATTCTGCATTCGTTGTAAGTATAGTGACCTTTCAGAATATGAATAAAAACTGTGACGTGATTCGATGTAAATGAAAATAGAATTGTGTTATTGTATGAATTTTCGTGTATTGTAATAATTCTATCATGACTTGTGTATTGATATTTGTGGCATAAATTGATTGATGCAAGCCTATTAGACATTTGTATATGAAAGTAATAGCAATAGCAAGTTGTGGAAAAAACTAGTAATTGATCCCTTTATGTTTATGTCAATGGCATGGACTATATATTTTCCCTTAGTCCAAGTTCATGCGCCACACACCTTTATGTGAAATATTACATGTTCTTGATATCCCCTTTTTCTTACATTTATAAAGTTGGGCTGAATTGTGTCTAGGCCAACACTTGTTATAATGTTGCGAACGTACAAACGTGGGATATAACGTTGGGTGTAAAACATGAAAAATATATGTTGGCATGGTTGGCACATGCCAACAACAATAACATTTAAGTGGTATGAATTGTTATATCCCAGAATAAAGGACATGACATTTACATATAATTGAGAAGTGATAAAATATGTAAATTTAGAAAACACGGTATGCTTAACCCGAGGTTGGATTGAGTTGTGACGTAAACCTGCCCGGACCCGCCCAGCTATCCAGTAGTCACAACAATACCTATCCAATGTGGCTGGTTAAGCATTGAGCCCAATTAGGACCCGAGGTTAGACTGAGCTACGGTGTAAATCTGCCCGGAACCGACCAGCACATCCAGTAACCATAGCAATATCTGTCTAATGTGAGTGGTCAGGTGCTTTAAGAGGCTAAGGACAGATGGTAGGGTTACGTCAACTATAAACACTTAACCAAATTCAACATGTTAACAAGAATTGATGGGTGGGGTTAGGTAAATACATACACTTAACCACTTAACATGTTTGACTAGAAAACCCTAGTAACGAGGGACCCGTTTCAGCTGTAACCCAAGTTAGGTATCATGGTACCCTGAAACTAGGAAGCGTGGGGCACGATTACTGGGCTGATTGTAAGTGGTCAAAGCGACGACGGTGGGTGTAACAGTGTAGGATCTAACGGGGTGCGGGAGTGCACACACTCCGGAGCAGGCAAACAGGGCACTGGGGGCACCAATAGTATAACCTATGCCTTCTAGAATTGTGTCGGGGCCGCCACCATGGGTCTTGATACACCCCATGGTGGGACCAGCATAGGTATCTATAACTCTTGGGGGCCGTATGACACATGTTTACGCGAGTAGGAGCCGATCTTTAGAAAATGGGGATCACTTCACCCTCAGCATGGGGTGCCAGTTAGAATATGCTCAAGTAGGTGGAGAGATATAGTGTGGGTGCGATAGTGCATTCGATTCTAAACGACACTTCCTTAGCTTGCGACACTTGCCTGTTTTTCAGTTTATCTCTATCATGCCCTTTTCTTATTCACACACTGAAGAGTTGCTAGATTTACTCAGGCTTTATGTCTGACTCTATTTTCTTTTCGTCTTCTTTTCTTTCGTTTCCCTCCCCCCGGTCCACAGGGAGGAAACAACCCAGCTTAGTACTCTTTTGCAAGCTTCAAGACCGTAGACGTATGGTTTGGATCTCTTTTGCTCGGATCATGGCTTTGGATATCACTATGGGGATTTTTGTTACATTTATTTATGTTTTTATGCTTCTTTAATAATCAAGACAGTAATGAGGTTGTAATGATGGAAGTATTTTGAGACAATTATGGAAATGTTTTGTTTGAACACGTATTGATGAAATAAAAGTCTGTTCGGTTTTCGCTGTTTAAAATATGTGTATTTATATCTGTCTTGTGTTTATTTGTGGCTTTTACTTATAAACCTCCACCAAAGTTAAGGCATTCCTATTGTGAGTGACCTTAATGGAGGTGGGGTGTTTCATGTAGTATATCTCACAGCGCATGGAATAAATATAATAATAACATAACTTGATATAAACAGATGAGACAATACATAAGCTAAAGGCTAAACCATATCCATCAGAGTACCGGAATCCAAAATACAGCTTCATATCCAATTATTACAAACTTTAAAATACTGTCTCTAAAAGGAAATAAAAGACGTACACTACTAATGCCTGAAGCAGTGACCAGCAATAATACATGCAGAATATATAAAGTACGTGGAAGCCTCCTGCTCATCTCTGGACAGCTACTCGTGCATAACTACCTAACCTGCCTCTAGTCTGCTCATTTAGGAGCACCCAAAGTATTAAGAAGAGACATAAAACTCTGGGTCAGACGAAAGTCTGGCATGAGCGATAACAAATCTATATAACTGAATAAAGCAATAACAGGTATAAATAATCATACCTGACCTGGACCTGCAGCCAAAGAGTTAGCACAACAAGATGTACAATAGTCGAAGGTAACACTAACATAGAGTATAAAACGGAAGTGTGCATGTTATGGCGATAGAAAACATCAAACATAGCAATCATCCTTACATCTCTCACTCAGCGCATAGAGCATATGATATCCACCGCTTTGATGACCAAATCCATTGGCGTCATGATGGGTCCACACCGCCCTGGACTCCGTACAACTATTGCTATGACCACACTGCCCTGTTTTATAGTCAATAACCCTACCCTGTCCATACCGCCCTGACTCTGGGGTATGGGCCAACCACTCCACGCCGCCCTGGCTCTGGTTCGTCTACATGCCTCCTCTCTCAATGGTAAACCAAAGTTATAGATATCGATAACTCCTTTGCACATGTTCTGCAACAAAGCCCAACTCTTGAAGTTAACTCATTGGTTCCCATCTGGATCCTGAGCGATAACTTCCCACTTGGACTCCCTTTGCATCTCGGGTTTTGGTCGAATTGGTGTTCGGCTCGGTTCTCTAGTTCGGTTCGGTTCTCCGGTTCGGTTCGTCACCTCCTGTTCGGTTCGTTTTGTCATCCCCTATCCGGTTCGGTTCGTCATCCCCTTTTCGGTTCGGTTCGTCGTTCCCTATCCGGTTCGGTTCATCATTCCCTATCTGGTTCGCTGCAAGTTTTCCAACAAGCTAATTTCGCCGAACGACGACGTTTTCAACCATTTTAACTTTCTTATGCAATCATAAACATACCAAATAGCATTAGTAACATGTAGATCAACCAAATTCATACATGTGACATAAAATATGATTTTAGAATTTTTAAATATTTTTCCATATTTTTATGAGTCATTAATTCGCTAATTAACCCTAAATAGCCATAATTAGTGAATAAACATGCTAATCACTTAGCCAATAACAAATGATAGATTTGAAAATTTTACTGATTAGGCTCGGATTCCTATGGGGCGCAGCAGCTCTTCCTCGAATTTGATGTTAATCCGGCATGATTTGATGTAGATTTGATTAATTTGTGATTAGAGAGTGATTAGAGAGAGAGATTTAGAAGATGGAAGCCATGATTAGAGTTTGAGAAAGGTTTGTGGCAGCTAGAAACATGAAAGGAGATGATTCTCCAACTCCTTTCAGCCCTCCCATAACCATAATCCCAAACTGGATTATGGGCCTCGCTGCTAATCACTTAATTAAGCCTAATTAGGCTATTTTCCATCTTTCAAATCTTATTTCAGCCATGTCTCCCAAACGGTAAGTCCGTTTGATTAATGTGATCACTCTACGGAATGGGGAACCATCACCCCAATCCAATCAAAGTGGTTTCAGGTCAAAACTCCTTACTAATAAAAAGATATAGGCAAAAAAAGATTCGCCAGGGGCAAAATCGTCATTTTAAAATCCGACAAAAATCGTGAATGAGGGAAATGACCCCAACAGTCGTTTCCCAAAGTCACACGACCATATAACTTCGTATGAAAATAAAACAAATATTCTACGAACCTCCGAAATGTAGAATAAGTGTTGCTGCACTCTCCCCCCTTAAGAAAATTCGCCCCCAAAATTCCTTAACCAAGAAACATACAATAGTGTCCTGCATGCCTATCAACCATTTAAAAACATTCAAGCATATATAATAAACACAACAAGCTTGTCCTAGCATGCGGTTTACTAACAAGGGAATAACTATATCGTGATTAAAATCTTGCCAGGTAAAGAGCTCTGGATACAAATTTCTTATGCTCTCCTCGGTTTCCCAAGTACAGTCATTCTCATTATCACCCCACTTGAACTTAACCAGTTTTACCGTCTTCCTTCGAAGTTATTTCGTATCGTGTCCGACAATACGAATCGTTCTACGGCTTCCAACTGCCTCAGATTCTACCTTGTTATCATTCAACTGATCTGGTGAAATAGTTATATCAGAATCGTGTACGAACTTCCTTAACTGAGAAACATGAAATACATTATGCACTCCCGCCATCTTGTCAGGTAATCTAACTTTATACACTGAATTCCCAACGTTCGAGAACTGGAAATGGACCAACAAACCTTGGGGCTAACTTACCTCTCCTAACAAACCGAATCACACTCTTCAACGGAAAAATCTTGACGAATACCAAATCGCCAACAGAGAATTTCAAATCTCTATGTCTTTTATTAGCATAACTCTTCTGCCTGTCTTGGGCAGCATTCATTCACTGTTTAATAACCTTGATCTTATCTGAAGCTTCTCTTATTATATCTAGCCCAAGCACAAATTTCTCACCGGTTTCCAGCCAACATGATGGAGAGTTGCACGGTCTTCCATACAAAGCTTCAAATGGAGCCATACCAATACTGGAATGATAACTATTATTATATGCGAACTCAACCAGATGCAAACAGTCATTTATTGACCCCCCAAAATCCAATATACAAGCTCTCAAGAGATCCTCTAATACACGATTCACCCTCTCTGTTTGACCGTCGATTTGAGGATGGTACGTGGTACTGAGATGTAATTCTGACCCTAAAGCCTCTTGTAAACTCTTCCAAAACCCACTAGTAAATAATGGATCTTGGTCAATCACAATACCTTTAGGTACTCCAAGAAATCTCACTACCCACTTTATATACAGTTTTTGCTAACTTAGCTGCCATTCTATTCAACTTGACCGGTTTAAACCTTGCACTTTTGGTCAATCGATCCACAATCACCCAAATACTTTCATGACCCGATCTAGTCCTTGGTAAACCATAAATGAAACCCATTGAGACTTGTTCCTATTTCCATTAGAGAATTTACAACGGTTGCAACAAAACGCTAGGCTTCTTGTAACACCCCGCCTCCGCTAGGGTCACTCGCAAAGGAATGCACTAGCTTTAGAGGGGCATTATTGGTAAACATGCACAGAAATATCACAAGACAGAACATATATAAATAGCGGAAGTAAAATCAAACTTTCATAACATGAATAAATAAGGTCTAAAGCCTTTTACATCAGAGTACATCAAAACCTGTCTTGCTATAGTAAAGAAGCATAAAGACTTTTTAATAAATTATTCCCCAAGTAAAATAGTAAAGTAGCCATAGCCAAGAGAAGTCCAAGCCATCCATGATGACCTTCAAGCAGAAGAAGTCCGAACTAAACAGCATTGCTTCCTCCCTGAAACCTGGGGGGAAACGGAAGAAAAGAGGCGAAACAAAACGGGTCAGTCAAAAAGACTGAGTAAGTCCTATCTACTTCCAGTATAAAAACAGGTAAAGGTAACATGACATGCATAAACTGAAAGTAAACATAAGGATAACTACAAGATAGATAAACCAGGGTAGCCGGTTGAACTACTGCGGCAAGGTAAACTAAGGTATCATGATAACTACGGTGTTATGATAAGTCAAGGTATCACATCGTCAGATTTCTATCGAGTACATTATCCCAAGGTATCTACCCCGTCTAACATCCCACGGTATCTATTATGTATATTCTTCCTAGTTCTAACATATATATTTGCTCTGCACCTCTCGTACTAGTATCCCTACCCGCGTCATGTGTTAACCATGAATGTCCCTTGCTCAAAGTCGTGTAATGGTCCATGTCAACCTAATATATCACATATATAGGTCACTCAAATCATATGTTTCTTTTCATGTATATAAGTTCAGTCCTTTGCCGTACCTCGTACGGACTTCCTCATGTCGTATTATCCTTGAAATCGTTTGGACTGTCACCCTTGTTCTAGCTAGGCTCTTCCATATGAATCATCGTTTGAACTACTAGGACTTACGCCACCTAGCACCACTAGGGATTACGCTTATCTATTGCACGCTTTCGTATTTCGGTTTTGGGTTAAACCACCTAGGCCCCTAGGGATTACGCTAACCCTCGACCGCGCCCTTTTCCCACGCATTCATCGTGAATAGTTTTTCTATTACTGTATGCACATGTATCACATCGTGCCACCCGAGTCCTGTCACAGGGCAAGCCAAGAAATACAGGACTCGGTCGGGAGCTTTAGATTTATCTGCCGATGCAGATACTAAGGTCTGCTTTTCTACACGTGGCTATGGTCCCACGAGACCCCTCCCTCAACTGGTGAAAGGCAACACAAGAAAAAATCTTGCATGAGAACTACACTCCGGCCAGCCCACATCCTACGGCCTACCTCACCCATAATTAGATAGCAAATCATGGTCTGTTGGGTGTCCCCTGCCTTTCCGTACGTACACGCTTGACTCAAGATGGTGGATGATCGACGAACTTGCTATCTCGGGCACCTTATGTATCCGTCGACTCACTGCTATCCACCCCAGTCTTTAGGTCGCTCGCATAGCAACCAAGGCATATTCTTGGTTCTTCTACCGCAGACCTCAACCTCTCGTGAGCCTAGTATAATGACCTGGCAGCTCACAGAGGGATCCCAAGAATATCCTCACGTTCCCCGAAGCCGCTGCTTCGTTACCCAGTTCGTTGGAGCCTTTATCTAAATCAGATAGCCTGCTCCTTCACGCATACTTAAACGTTGACCTAACGTATCGGGTTACTAATCTATCTAAGGAATGGTCCAAATTTCCTTGACTAAGAATTATCACTTAGTTTCCCTTAACTAAGGTTTACCACTTAGCCTTATTTCCATAATCCTTGTTAACCATGGTTATTTACCTAATCCTCCGAATTAGGGTTTATCTAATGGGTTAAGTGTCACTTAAGTTCATAACTTAGCCCGTCTACAAACCATGTCAAAATTGGCTAAGTATCCAAGTCCAAGACTTAACTCTACAAACCATGTGTCAAGTTGGCCAAGTATATTAAGCAATCCATAACTTAACCTTGTCTAGTTATCATTTTAGATTGGTTAGTTATATAAATTAACTTGACCTTGTCATCAAATCGGTCAGGCGTATTCAAGTGATTCGTGACTTAGCCTTATCATGTTTTCACGTTAGATTGGTTATGTATAGATTAACTTAACCTCATCAAATTAACGAGTTAGATTGGTTAAGTATAGGTCACTTAACCTCATCAAATCATCGTGTTAAATTAGTTAAGTGTTTAACTTAACCCCATTAAATTACCAAGTTGGATTAATTAAGTCTAGGCTAACTTAACCCCATCCGATTACCATGTTTAGATTAGTTAAGCCTAATCTTAACCCCATCCATTAACTATATTATACGGTTAAGTGTCATTAAGAAAATTTACTTAACCTTATCACGTTATCGTGTTGGATTGATTAAGTGTTGGTTAACTTAATCCCGTCCACTAGTCGTATAAAAATGGTCAAGTGTCATTAAGCAAATCAAGTTACTTAACCTACCCAAGCTTATCATGTTTTGTTGAGTATCATTAGCCTAATCAAATTACTTAACCCATTTTTCCATATCATATTTGGTTAAGCCTCATTAATCAAATTAACTTAACCCTATTATGTGGCATTAATTTAATTAATGCACCCTCAACCTCTCACATTAGACCTTGTTGTGGTTACTAGTTAAGCCGGGCGGGTCCGGGTAGATTTACATCACAACCTAGTCTAACCTCGGGTCTTAAGCGCGACATGACCAACTTCTCACATTGGGTCCTATTGTTTGCAACTACTAGTTAGGCCGGTCGGTTCCGGGTAGTTTTACGTTGCAAACTCAACCCAACCTCGAGTTGGCCACACTCATATTATCTAAGTTCATCATGTTTCCAAAACATGTTACAAGTTTTTGAGCATTTGGGTAGACCTAACTTAATAGGTAAATTCCCAAAGGGTAGACCTAACTTAATAGGTAAATTCCCAAGCTCATGTTTTTATGCATACTTACATGTCATCTTCCATGTTATCTTTCAAGTCATATTTTCAAGTATAAACACATGTCATATTCAAGTTAAGATTTTGCGACATGTTCATGTTTATCTAACTACCCAAAATCGTGTTTTCCCAACGCAAGCAAAGCGAGTCAACATAGTAAGGATACTATGTCACATATTGGTCTCAAAACATGCATGATGCCAAAAAGGGCTTGGCTTCCACATGCATTACATCATAAAGGGATTGGCCATAAACATGCATAGTGTCATAAGGTAATTTGGCCACAAACATGCATATTATCAAAAGGGATTTGGCCAAAAACATGCACAGCTTAAAAGAGGGGATTGGCCACGAGCATGCATAATCTCATAAAGGATTTGGCCTCAAACTTGCATGTTAGCATAAGGGGTTTGGGTTCATAAACATGCATAAGCCCCAAAATCTTGTCTTAGCCAATGTTTCACAAGTAAAGTGGTTCCTAAAGTTTCATGCTAGCATTTCATGCATAAAGATCCCAACTTGCAAGGTAAACTAGGCTAAACATAACATGAGTGACATGATTAAGTTGCTACATCTTAGTCTAAGGTCATAGATCATAGAAAAGGGACAAAGTTAGGTTCACATACATGCATACTTATGTTTTATCTCATTTTATCCCATGTCAACATTAAAAATACCGTTTTGATCCAAAAGTAGCTAGAACTTACATAGGCAAGGCTTAGGAAAGGGGGTCATGCATCATTTTGACGAAGAAAGGTGGCTCCTTTGAAGAAGAACCATCATGAAACTCGCATAACAATGTTGATTTGGCCTTGATTTGGTGTAGCAAGCTTGCACCTTTTGATTTGAACTTGATTTGAGTGCATAGGCTCTAGGGATTGGAGATGGAGGCCATGATCAAAAATAATTTTGGCAGCACTTAGTTGCTAGGTTTGATTTTTAGGGATTTAGGTTAGGTTTAGGGTCTTTTTATAGAGATTAGGATAGTTTTAGGCCCTTAGATTAACCCTAGGATAGATTAGGACCATCAGATCTCGGAAGCTTCTAGACCCAGCCCAAGAACAAGACCAGGTGAGACAAACAGGTGCGCCAGGCTATTTGCCCCGGCCACCCCCTGTTGACAGGGCTGTCGACTTGGTCTGGGCCCAAGTCGACAGGCCTGTCGACAGCCCTGTCGACATGGCCTAGGCGGGAAACTCCCCGCCTAGCCCCAGATCTGATTTCCAAAACTGTTTCCGAAATTCAAATTTCCAGAAATCTTCTTTGGGCCTCTAACGGGTCATACGGACTCCGATTCTCGAAAACTCGGACTCTATTTCGCGTATTTTTCCGAGACGAACGCAATGGCATAGCCCGTTTCACTTGATTCAGAATTTAAAATTAAATTCTGCCTTGATTCTTGTTTTAACATGTTATTGAAATACGGGTTGTTACATTCTCCCCACCTTTTAGGATTTCGTCCCCGAAATCTCTAAGTTAGGAAGAACATATCCTACCATCCATCATCCATCTACTCAAAACATCATCCACAAGCAACCATTGTCCTTAGATGATTTCTAATGCTGTATGAATATATGCAAAACGTGTGTGTACATGTTCCTTAGCTAATGCTAATGATCAGGCCTGGATAATCTTTCTAATGCAAAAATATGTATAGTGCCATGAATCCAACATGTATGCAAATAGTCCTAGCCATATAGATACTATATGCGTGCACAAACATTCATCCATATGCAACGTCCACATGGTAACACATTCAATTTCATCCATAAACAAGTATAAATACTCGTGCATATGCAATATGAAATGTGACCGAGTCGAGCTAATATCTAATGTAAGTTCGCGCATCCACGAGCAACCACTTGCAACCATTTGCAACCATATCAACCATAACATGTTTCAAATACATGTTTACGTCCATAGGGTCCTACCTAAGATTCCCTGAAACAGGGTCGAGAAACAAAACAAACTCCGTACAGGATTTGTAACAGAGACAGGACCGAGAGGATATCCATAAAAGATAGCCTACAAGCAAGCTCAACAGAAAAACAGGGATCGAGGATATATTCCCAAAAGAGATATCATGCACGTATTTAGTCTTCAGTCTCCTGAGTCACATTACCTTGAGCTTAGTTCCATCATGCCTTGACTGCCTTTGACTTCATGATTTCGCAGCTTCTTATTTCCTGTTTCCATAACATGAGTTGGAACTCATTTCCTCGTCGCCTCTTGTTCCACTTGCACTTATTCTCCTTCTAGAATACTTGGCGCAAACAGGACTGCGTACACATTATTCCATGCGAGCCCTCAAAATTCACTAGTGAATCCTGGACCTTGTACCATATGGTATTCCACGGAAAAAAAAACTTTCTCTCGAAAGTAAACAAGTTACCGTGCGCACTTACTAGGGTAATTCCCATAACCCATACATAATCGAAGTAAACCATCCGTCTTATTGGCGAACACCACTCGATCGGGTTTCTAATTTCCAACAAAGGCATCTAGGGATTCTAAGTAACTATTCGTGACAGAACCCAAAAGGTTACGCGATACTTCAAGGGTATTACCAAAGCAGGCCAAGAGTCTAACTACCCTCCTTCTAAAACCGAGAGTGGCGCCCCTTACTGGATAACCACTTCATCCCTAGAATCCATCCACAACTTATAAACATAAGCATTATTTCCAAGCTCAACACTTGATATAGACATTCTCAAATCCAAAAAAGCCATGAGTAAATGGACCGATCTTCCAATAGGACTTGAGACAAAAACGGGATCCTCTATTATACTAGTACTAAGGTGCAGAGACTCAACTATCGAAGCGAACTTAAAAGATGTGATGATCAAAACAAAGTCCCGGCAGGATGATAGAGAAGAAAAGCTAAACCTTTAACAAGATCGTTACCCTCCTTCCGAGGTACCCTAGAAATAAGAGCATACTATTACCCTCCCGATGATCTTGTCCTTGTCCCATAATACTTAACTATCCACCCTGTTTTACCATGCCAAAGGTACTCTCTCGTCATGGGTTTCATTGTTCATCTTTCCCCCTCCTTTGAGGACTAAGCCATACCAACCAGTTGCTCATCCTTAAGCTCGTATCCTTTATCCTCTTTCTCACTATCCTTTCTTATAACGTGGCCACTGGTCTCTCGAGAACCACCTCCATCGCATGGAAAGCACTTTCGTAGATAGAAAAGACTAGTCGCAGTTAAAACCACTGTGACTACAGATGGAGGAAAGAAAGGAAAAGAGATTCAATTAAGGAAACAAGGATAGTGCTAATGGCCTTTGGGGAATAGCCCTTTTCTTTTAAAAGAAAATTTTCTTGAAAAATGCTTCTTTATAAACGATTTTCAAATAGTTTTCAGAAGGTCTTTAAAAACTTTTGCCCAGTTTGGTAACCTTCTGCTCTGATATCAAATGTAACACCCCACCTCCGCTAGGGTCACTCGCAAAGGAATGCACTAGCTTTAGAGGGGCATTATTGGTAAACATGCACAGAAATATCACAAGACAGAACATATATAAATAGCGGAAGTAAAATCAAACTTTCATAACATGAATAAATAAGGTCTAAAGCCTTTTACATCAGAGTACATCAAAACCTGTCTTGCTATAGTAAAGAAGCATAAAGACTTTTTAATAAATTATTCCCCAAGTAAAACAGTAAAGTAGCCATAGCCAAGAGAAGTCCAAGCCATCCATGATGACCTTCAAGCAGAAGAAGTCCGAACTAAACAGCATTGTTTCCTCCCTGAAACCTGGGGGGGGGGGGGAAACGGAAGAAAAGAGGCGAAACAAAACGGGTCAGTCAAAAAGACTGAGTAAGTCCTATCTACTTCCAGTATAAAAACAGGTAAAGGTAACATGACATGCATAAACTGAAAGTAAACATAAGGATAACTACAAGATAGATAAACCAGGGTAGCCGGTTGAACTACTGCGGCAAGGTAAACTAAGGTATCATGATAACTACGGTGTTATGATAAGTCAAGGTATCACATCGTCAGATTTCTATCGAGTACATTATCCCAAGGTATCTACCCCGTCTAACATCCCACGGTATCTATTATGTATATTCTTCCTAGTTCTAACATATATATTTGCTCTGCACCTCTCGTACTAGTATCCCTACCCGCGTCATGTGTTAACCATGAATGTCCCTTGCTCAAGGTCGTGTAATGGTCCATGTCAACCTAATATATCGCATATATAGGTCACTCAAATCATATGTTTCTTTTCATGTATATAAGTTCAGTCCTTTGCCGTACCTCGTACGGACTTCCTCATGTCGTATTATCCTTGAAATCGTTTGGACTGTCACCCTTGTTCTAGCTAGGCTCTTCCATATGAATCATCGTTTGAACTACTAGGACTTACGCCACCTAGCACCACTAGGGATTACGCTTATCTATTGCACGCTTTCGTATTTCGGTTTTGGGTTAAACCACCTAGGCCCCTAGGGATTACGCTAACCCTCGACCGCGCCCTTTTCCCACGCATTCATCGTGAATCGTTTTTCTATTACTGTATGCACATGTATCACATCGTGCCACCCGAGTCCTGTCACAGGGCAAGCCAAGAAATACAGGACTCGGTCGGGAGCTTTAGATTTATCTGCCGATGCAGATACTAAGGTCTGCTTTTCTACACGTGGCTATGGTCCCACGAGACCCCTCCCTCAACTGGTGAAAGGCAACACAAGAGAAAATCTTGCATGAGAACTACACTCCGGCCAGCCCACATCCTACGGCCTACCTCACCCATAATTAGATAGCAAATCATGGTCTGTTGGGTGTCCCCTGCCTTTCCGTACGTACACGCTTGACTCAAGATGGTAGATGATCGACGAACTTGCTATCTCGGGCACCTTATGTATCCGTCGACTCACTGCTATCCACCCCAGTCTTTAGGTCGCTCGCATAGCAACCAAGGCATATTCTTGGTTCTTCTACCGCAGACCTCAACCTCTCGTGAGCCTAGTATAATGACCTGGCAGCTCACAGAGGGATCCCAAGAATATCCTCACGTTCCCCGAAGCCGCTGCTTCGTTACCCAGTTCGTTGGAGCCTTTATCTAAATCAGATAGCCTGCTCCTTCACGCATACTTAAACGTTGACCTAACGTATCGGGTTACTAATCTATCTAAGGAATGGTCCAAATTTCCTTGACTAAGAATTATCACTTAGTTTCCCTTAACTAAGGTTTACCACTTAGCCTTATTTCCATAATCCTTGTTAACCATGGTTATTTACCTAATCCTCCGAATTAGGGTTTATCTAATGGGTTAAGTGTCACTTAAGTTCATAACTTAGCCCGTCTACAAACCATGTCAAAATTGGCTAAGTATCCAAGTCCAAGACTTAACCCTACAAACCATGTGTCAAGTTGGCCAAGTATATTAAGCAATCCATAACTTAACCTCGTCTAGTTATCATTTTAGATTGGTTAATTATATAAATTAACTTGACCTTGTCATCAAATCGGTCAGGCGTATTCAAGTGATTCGTGACTTAGCCTTATCATGTTTTCACGTTAGATTGGTTATGTATAGATTAACTTAACCTCATCAAATTAACGAGTTAGATTGGTTAAGTATAGGTCACTTAACCTCATCAAATCATCGTGTTAAATTAGTTAAGTGTTTAACTTAACCCCATTAAATTACCAAGTTGGATTAATTAAGTCTAGGCTAACTTAACCCCATCCGATTACCATGTTTAGATTAGTTAAGCCTAATCTTAACCCCATCCATTAACTATATTATACGGTTAAGTGTCATTAAGAAAATTTACTTAACCTTATCACGTTATCGTGTTGGATTGATTAAGTGTTGGTTAACTTAATCCCGTCCACTAGTCGTATAAAAATGGTCAAGTGTCATTAGGCAAATCAAGTTACTTAACCTACCCAAGCTTATCATGTTTTGTTGAGTATCATTAGCCTAATCAAATTACTTAACCCATTTGTCCATATCATATTTGGTTAAGCCTCATTAATCAAATTAACTTAACCCTATTATGTGGCATTAATTTAATTAATGCACCCTCAACCTCTCACAATAGACCTTGTTGTGGTTACTAGTTAAGCCGGGCGGGTCCGGGTAGATTTACACCACAACCTAGTCTAACCTCGGGTCTTAAGCGCGACATGACCAACTTCTCACATTGGGTCCTATTGTTTGCAACTACTAGTTAGGCCGGTCGGTTCCGGGTAGTTTTACGTTGCAAACTCAACCCAACCTCGAGTTGGCCACACTCATATTATCTAAGTTCATCATGTTTCCAAAACATGTTACAAGTTTTTGAGCATTTGGGTAGACCTAACTTAATAGGTAAATTCCCAAAGGGTAGACCTAACTTAATAGGTAAATTCCCAAGCTCATGTTTTTATGCATACTTACATGTCATCTTCCATGTTGTCTTTCAAGTCATATTTTCAAGTATAAACACATGTCATATTCAAGTTAAGATTTTGCGACATGTTCATGTTTATCTAACTACCCAAAATCGTGTTTTCCCAACGCAAGCAAAGCGAGTCAACATAGTAAGGATACTATGTCACATATTGGTCTCAAAACATGCATGATGCCAAAAAGGGCTTGGCTTCCACATGCATTACATCATAAAGGGATTGGCCATAAACATGCATAGTGTCATAAGGTAATTTGGCCACAAACATGCATATTATCAAAAGGGATTTGGCCAAAAACATGCACAACTTAAAAGAGGGGATTGGCCACGAGCATGCATAATCTCATAAAGGATTTGGCCTCAAACTTGCATGTTAGCATAAGGGGTTTGGGTTCATAAACATGCATAAGCCCCAAAATCTTGTCTTAGCCAATGTTTCACAAGTATAGTGGTTCCTAAAGGTTCATGCTAGCATTTCATGCATAAAGATCCCAACTTGCAAGGTAAACTAGGCTAAACATAACATGAGTGACATGATTAAGTTGCTACATCTTAGTCTAAGGTCATAGATCATAGAAAAGGGACAAAGTTAGGTTCACATACATGCATACTTATGTTTTATCTCATTTTATCCCATGTCAACATTAAAAATACCGTTTTGATCCAAAAGTAGCTAGAACTTACATAGGCAAGGCTTAGGAAAGGGGGTCATGCATCATTTTGACGAAGAAAGGTGGCTCCTTTGAAGAAGAACCATCATGAAACTCGCATAACAATGTTGATTTGGCCTTGATTTGGTGTAGCAAGCTTGCACCTTTTGATTTGAACTTGATTTGAGTGCATAGGCTCTAGGGATTGGAGATGGAGGCCATGATCAAAAATAATTTTAGCAGCACTTAGTTGCTAGGTTTGATTTTTAGGGATTTAGGTTAGGTTTAGGGTCTTTTTATAGAGATTAGGATAGTTTTAGGCCCTTAGATTAACCCTAGGATAGATTAGGACCATCAGATCTCGGAAGCTTCTAGACCCAGCCCAAGAACAAGACCAGGTGAGACAAACAGGTGCGCCAGGCTATTTGCCCCGGCCACCCCCTGTCGACAGGTAAGTCGACAGGGCTGTCGACTTGGTCTGGGCCCAAGTCGACAGGCCCGTCGACAGCCCTGTCGACATGGCCTAGGCGGGAAACTCCCCGCCTAGCCCCAGATCTGATTTCCAAAACTGTTTCCGAAATTCAAATTTCCAGAAATCTTCTTTGGGCCTCTAACGGGTCATACGGACTCCGATTCTCGAAAACTCGGACTCTATTTCGCGTATTTTTCCGAGACGAACGCAATGGCATAGCCCGTTTCACTTGATTCAGAATTTAAAATTAAATTCTGCCTTGATTCTTGTTTTAACATGTTATTGAAATACGGGTTGTTACACTTCTTTTGCTCGGCTTTAACTAACTGGCAGTTCATGCACTTGTATATAAACTTCCCAAGGTCTCTCTTCATCCCTTCCCAGTAGTAGGTCTACTTCATGTCTCAATACATTTTGTTATCGCCGGGATGTATAGTCAGTTTCGAGTGATGACACCCTCTATGCACTTCATCTCTCAATCCATTAACATTGGGTATAACTAGTCTCTCATTCTTTCGAAGCCATCCTTCTCGATCAAGTCCATACTTGTTCATTCCCTCACCATCGATACCCATGCCTTGGAGATGATTTCCAGTAGGTTAGGATCGTCCCTCTGACCAGAACCGATCAGTCGGCTTGACTGTCAAACTTGCTAACGTCTCTGTTTCTAATTCATACTTAGGTCTGAAATCATATTCTGCGATATACTCTAATTGCTTCCATTCAAGAAACATAGCCCTCAAATTGGCATGTCTCTTACTCAGTGCATCAGCTACCTCATTGCCCTTCGCGAGTGTGTATGCAATATTGAAATCACATGAAGCCAAGAACTCTAACCATCTCTGCTGATGAAGATTTAAATCCTTTTGGAGAAAAGATACTTTAATGACTTATGATCGGTAAACAACTCGAATCTTTCTCCCTAGAGATATTGTCTCCGCATCTTCAATGCAAACATGATCGCTGCCAATTCCAAGTCATGATAAGATATCTTTTCTCATGTGACTAGCATAGGCTACAACCTTACCTCCTTGCATCAGTACAATTAACACTTAGTCCGGTAACACAGGCATCCATGTATATCATCATCTCTTCATTCCCCTTAGGAATAACTAACACTAGTGCACCCATCAACTTCTCCTTTAGATTCTTAAATGCATTCTCACATCTTTTGTCCTAAACAAAAACTTGATTCTTCTTGGTCAACTGAGTTAACGATGCCGCTATCTTGGAGAAGTCATGAATAAATTTACGATAATATCCAGCTAATCCCAAGAAACTTCTCATGTCCGTTGCATTCTTGGGCATAGACCAATCTTGCATCGCAGCCACCTTCGCAGGGTCCATAGCAATACCATTCTCTGAAAAAACATAGCCCAAGAATCTCACTTCCCTCCTCCAGAAGAGAAACTTAGAAAATCGCATTCAATTGGTGTTTCCCCAACACCTCCATCACTACCCTCAAATGTTCCTTGTGTTCTTCCTTTGTCCTCAAGTAAACCAAGATATCATCCATGAACACAAGAACAAACTTATTTAATTGATCCTTGAAAACCTTATTCATAAGATCCACAAAATATGCGGGTGCACTGGTCAACCCGAATGGCATGACCAACGACTTACAGAATCCAGACGGTGTCCGAAATGCCGTTTAAGGTATACACTCAGCTGCTACTCAGAGCTGATGAAATCCTGTCGTGAGATCCAATTGGGAAAACACTCTTGCTCTATTTAATTGATCAAACAAATCATCTATCCATGGAAGAGGATACTTATTCTTCCTATTTACCTTGTTCAACTCGCGGTGGTCCACACATAAGCGAAGGGAACCATCGGCCTTGGTAGAAATATAACTGGTGCTTCCCACTTGGAAACTTCTTCGGATAAATCTCTTATGTAAAAGGTCTCCTACTTGCACTTCGAGCTCTCGCTGCTCCCTTGGCGCCATACGACGAAGAGGCATCACTATAGGTCTGGCATCCTTCACTAAATCAATCTGAATCTCAATCTCTCGGTGTGGTGGAAGTCCGGTCTCTCCCACAAAGATGTCCGAATACTCGCTAGCAATAGGCACATCTGATGACTCATCATGCAGGATGCTGAGGGAATTTAGAAAACTAGTCATCACCCCATCACTAGGTAGGCAACCTAATACCACCCTCCGCCCATCATCCGCTCTAATGGTCACCGAAGCTCCCTTATAGTCTAACACCACCCCATACCTTTAGAGCCAATCGACTCCCAAAATAATGCCAAACCCAGTAAAGCCCAAAACAAAGCAATCACAAGCAAACATACATCCATGACTCGATAAGACCAAATTACGACAGATCGTACAAAGGTAGGTCAAACTACCAGTCGAATTCGTCACAACTAAAGGTTTATCAACTATCTCGGGTTTCAATTCCAACCTATCTACCAGGTCACTAGATATAAAGGAATGGGAAACCCCGGTATTAATGTAACGACCCGGGGGTTTTCGGCCATGAAAATCGACATAAATACCATTACCGTAACTCATGCCGACCTTCCAAACACCGAAAACACTGGAACGTTATTAGAAAGAATTTAGAGGGTGAGATACGAAAGAAAGAAATATTAGAATAGAAGAAGAAGAAGAAGAAGAACCAACACAACATAGAATCTCACATCGCAGCGGAACAAAATATAATATAGAATAAATCTTTATTGAGAGCTTTTAAAATACTTACAATATCAGAGTACAACACACTACTGGACAGTTATAATAACCTGTCCTCATATACATCACACAGCGGAATAGTAGCTATATAATATCATACGTATGGACTCTTCCAGCTCGTCTCTGGACTCCACAACATTCGATAACCTAAACTTGTACACCCCGGGCTAACCCGAGCATTTACAAAACACCGGGTCAGTCTGGTGAACCAAAGTGAGTAAAACTCAAAGAGTATTAAGGGTAAATCTTCCAACATGATTTTAAAGTTCAAAAATCTTCTCAAAAGAAAAGGATAATCGTAAGACCAAATCCACACATAAATACAGACGGTTTTTACCTTACGATAACTCAAAACATTTTGGAAATCAATATCTTTTCCGATATTATAATAGTGTCTAAATACAAGTAAATATCAATCTAGCAGAACGCTTGCATCTCACGCTCCACATATATAGTATACAATCAAAACCACGACGCTTATTGGTGATTGGATTTTGCCTATGATAACGTATGGGACCACCTGCTGATAGTGTTTCTCTAGAGGCCAATACACTGGGTTCAACAAGAACGTCTTGCAACCTGGCCCTCACATGACCGACCACTCATTTCGCTTGAGTGTATCGAATGTATATCACCAACGGTTGGGCTCAAACCACTGTTTCCCAAAAAGGGATAGCATCGAAATATGTTAAAGAAGCAATAGGGATTTCTCTAGATATGTGATTATACACCCTAATGGGAGCGACCCACATAGCCATGCTGCCTGCCCGATTTTTGTCATCTCCCCGGTTGTGAGGCTTGAGGTTTGAATTTCCTTTTGGAACACTTGGTCACCATTCACTTTGAATGCCACATCGTCAGATCCGCTAGATATCACTAATTGACGTCCACAAAATACTCTAGTTGGGAGCTAACCAACTATGGTATGTTTGAAGAAATCAACGTACGTGATCCTTTAAAAATACTTTGTCAGATACTCGTCCATACAAGTCATCTAGGAACAGGATGAACCGAAGGCACTCTCCTACTGCATCTCATACAGGAATCACCCCATGGATCAGTAGCGAGAAGTCCTTACAACCCGTGGATTACAACCATGACAGAACCACAGTGTATCTCGAGCCGCTAAGCCAGAGATTATAAGTAATCCTTTCGCTTATGAAGATCCACGGTCTTCAATGCTCCATTTCGACCGTCTTCTGATATCATCACGTATTTGTTGGTCGGAATGGTTTTCGAACCTAAGTTCGATCCCGGTCTTTCCTTACCAACAATCGTATTGGACAGATTTGATAGTCGGTGATTTAACTATCAAAATAATCAGTGTTTCAATCATGACAATTCAATGGGTTTACTGGTTCAACATTCAGCAGCACTTGGCCTTTTAATTTAAACAAATGTAGATTTGAAACTCTTATGTATTTCGTTCTTATAAATATATTTTCGCTTCTTATTTATCATAAGATTTCTCTTTAAACCAATTCAATTTACAACTTAAGAAAGTTCTATACATATCCAAATTTCTATTTCACTTTCAAAAACATTATCCACATCATTGTCAAATATTGGGAGATCAAATCGACTTATTCATATACCCTAAACAAAGTTACGACATGTCTTTTATTTATTTACTTGAAAACGAGAATTCCTGCTTATTCTTATCGAATAAACTCATCTTTACATTTCCCTTTCAAATTTCGAAAATATCGTTATAATTTACGCAATCTCCTTTTTAATTCTATTTACTTTGGAAATCCTTATTATATACATATATTTCAAATCTTTCCCCAAATGTTGCAGTGTTATTTCTCTAATGAAATAATAAATTTGGCTAACTCCCTTTACCATTATAAATAATATCATCCTAAGATAATCCTAAAGTCATTCAAGTTGGAGTATTTTAAACTACCTCCCAGACCTTGATCAACAATGTTCATATCTAAAGATAATACGAGTTGTAATCCAAACCCGATACTTTACTCGAATATCACTATAAATTCCATTTCACTATTATTCAAAATATGGTTTCATAAAACCTTCTTATCTCTTTGAGAATCTCCTTCTCAAATATATCGCTATTCCTTAATTTAATAATTAAGTAATTCCTTATAAACACCACTTTTAAATCTTTACCCTTTTTAAACAATTTCATTTTACCATTCGGATTTGCTTACCAAATCCTACTTCCTTTACCACGTTTAGTTTCACAACTTCCTTTCAAATCCTCTCGGCCATTTCCCGCTTTGAATCTCTTATTTCAATCCCCCACCTTTACTTGACCACATTATTAATTAACGTAAATTTAGAATTACCGATATAACGCCTCATCGCTTTAATAAACCTTGTTTAAATCAATTCTGGTTTAGTCTAAACCCTTTTCATCTAAACACCCCTTTTGATAAACTTTAATTAAAAATATATATTTCAAATGTATCTTTAGTTATAAATAAATTTTATAATTTCAGTTCTATTAATTCACCTGACGGTAAATCGATATAAATAAAACAATTTACTTTTAGGCCATTTACTGTCGATTACTTAATCAATATGGCCCATTGGTTAAAACACAACACAGGTCGACTTTTCAGCCAATGATCACTACTAAAAACAATTACTCAATCATGACAGATCATATGATAACATTAAAATAAATAATATATTTGAGGAATCCGGTTGGATCCCTCCAACCTGTTCTTCCCTGTATACAAATGATTATCTCCAAACAGATCATTCAATTTCATTTAACTGATAATAATAAATAACGACCATTTAATCTCAACCACAAGCAATTCAAACAATTCAACCAATTAAACACGTTTATTTTATAAATGTGACCAACAAGGTAAGTTACCTTTATTGGAGACAATCGTTAGAATAACGATTTGGTATTTCGCTGAAATTAAACGACGGTTTAATTTCATCAGTTAAATCAAAATAATATATAACTAGCAAACAGTCACACCATTGGCAAGCAGAGCACACAAAATAAAAACCCAATTTATATAAAATATAACTGGGAAAACTGAGTGAGTTTAACTCACCTTGACCTGAGACCGTTGTCTAACGGTTGGTTTTAATTTAATTAAACAAGGGTTTAATTTATTTAAAAATCCTGGTTGATTTCAGAAATGTCTAGTACTGTTCCGGAATGTAGAGTTCGTTCTCACGATCCTAATGGAGTTGATTTTGTTCCATTCTGCAATCATATACGAGGGTTATTACTATTTTAAAGATTATTCGATTTTTAATTAACTGACTCATCCTTTTAATTGTATATATAATTTAATTTAAATTACATTGCTGAAGAAATAATCAAGGTTGGTTATGTTGTTCGACCCTTAGCTTTTGACCCAGACTTTCCTGTCCGTCCTGCACTGCATAAGATTAAGGACTATTATAATTGATATTATTCTCACATTAGATAATTACTTTCTAAAAGAAATCACTAATTACCCTGAGCAACAAACGGTATGATTCCTTCGTTTCCTGGTCTTCATACACGAGATCAGAAATCACGTTTGGCTCTCATAAATTGGTTTTGATCAGTTAAAACTTTCTCTGTTCCTTGTTGAACTTCCGAGCTCGACTCTTTTGTTTTGATTCTACTTTGACCATTTCTTCCATGTTGTTATCGGAATAACTAAGGCTGATCTGATTATCTATTTTGTAAAAATTGCTTCGTTCTTTGTCTTCTTACTCTTTTTAGTTCAGCAAATCACCCCGTTCTTTGAGGACTACTGTTTCAATATGATTTTCTTCCGATCCTTTAGTATTTGGAAACTACAAAGCTTCAACGTGACTTTATGTCACCGTCACCAGTACCCAAGGCCACTAGGCCATCGCCGCCACCGCCTGCAAGGATCGCCGCCCCCTTGGCTTCAACCCCGACCATCTTGTTCCTCGCTAACGGCCTGTGCCCTCCAGTTCACTAAAACACGGAATTGCATCATTTCCGTTTGACGCCCCCTGGCGTCGTCATCCGGCCTCCGATAGCAACCAGACTCTGCCGTCAGCTCCGCCACATCTCAGCGTCCACTTCTCCTTTAGATTAGCAATTCCAATTCGCAACCCATGGTTTTCAGAAATCAAAGTCGAACTCTTATCAAAAATGTAAACAGCTCCCCTTAACCGGCCGCCACCGTCTCCTCCGACCAACGGACCACCAACGACCACCACCAAACTGACCCCCTCCCTCCGGGTTTCTCCTCATCTTCATATCATTTGAGTTATTTCGGCTTCATTGATTTTGTAAAAATCCAAAATTAAAACTGCTCCAAAACAGAAACTGGATCTAAGATCCGTCACCACCGCCACCACTCGCCACCGTACCCCGCCAAACTCCGGTCGTGGGTCCCCGTGCCCCTCATCTATACTTTTCCTTTTGGAACCTTGGCAAAAAATCGATGGATTGAGAGATGTGAATTTTTTTGTTGGAGGATGACTTCATTTTTTTTTTACAAAGTGGAAAACAAACGAATGGGGGAGGTGATTATATAGATTGAGGAATACCGTGATTAGCACGTTTACGTGATGGTAAAGGAATTGGAGAAGTTTGGTTGCCAAGGAACCAAGTGTGGTGTACAAGGAATGATTTTATATTATATTCTTTTTATATTTATTTTAACGAAACTTACGGGTAAAGTAGTTGATTAAAACTACTATAAATGATTTTCGTTTACTGATAAAAAAGCTAATCTTGGTATAAAAATATATTCCGGACCCAATGGGACAAGTTTCGTCGAAATCAGAGGTCGTTAGAAAAAATTTTCTTTATAAAACCAAAAATAAAAATGCGTTTAATTTTTTCACGATCACTAGATAAATAAAATCAACTTGAAACCTTGCAATCCTATAATAATTTTTCAATATGAACCCAACGGCACCAGTTTCGTCGCATTCTGAGCTGTTTCCCCGGTAGGCTATTTTTACGCGCACCGCACTGCCATTTCGGACCCCAAATTAGTCGGTCTCCAAAAATAACAAACATATACCTATCCTGGTTATAATCGACGATACGAACTCAACGGAATTGGTTTCATGGCTTAATTTGATCGTCTGCTCAAGTTACACTCAAAAACTCTTTATTAATTTTATTACGCGCTATAGAAAATGAACGGGCGTTTACGGCTACCGTGGCCACATACGACATCGGTTTGCAACGCAATTTACCATCATACAATAATTTAATGTTACGCTCCCAATGAAATTGTTTTCATCGAAAACAGAGACCGTTTGCAAAATGGCCATTTTAAAAGGCCTGTAATTAAATAACGAATTTTTCATAGCGACTATTTTAAAATTTGATTTGGCCATAACTAACAATCTATAACTCAAAATCTGAATTTTTCTCTTTCATATGAAAATTATAATCAACACGGTTCCAACGTTTCTCGTTTCACAGAAATCCGACTTATATCGAATCTTGTATATTCAATTGAAATTCAAAACTCCAATTTACGAACTGCGTGCCATTTTCAAGTTCTATTTATATTATATAAACATATAGCGTTCGATCTCGTTTTAAATAATGATTTAAATATTAAAATCCATTAATATTCCCAATATAATATTTTAAAATAATAAATTAAATAAATATTTAACTGCCAAAAACACGGGTCGTTACATTCTTCCCCCCTTAAAATAATTTCGTCCTCGAAATTGCTAAGGTAAGAAAGAACGTTACTAACCCCTTAATTTTTAAATCAAAAACCATTTCAATACCGTAAATAAATATTTTCAAAAATATTGAAAATTTTCTAACACTTTAAATTCCAAGGAAAATTCGGCAGAGTCTTCCCTGCACGGAGTGACATCTGCGATATCGCACGAGCAAATAATATATATACATCGACCATCGGTCGGAAAAAAAAAACCAAAACCCCAAAATTTTATGTTTTCGCGTAGGCGTACCTTTTACGAGCGCTATTGAGCATATCTGCTCAGCGTATATGTGATTTACTCAATCAATATCAATCTGTCTAGCCATCTGGCACCTGTACTTAACTCAATTCATATATAAGTAACAAATATATGAAATTATGAGATAATATTTCACTAATCAACTGGTATAATCATAATAATTTCAAAATCACACACATAGCATCAATTCATTATCAACTACAGGTTTTAATCCTAAATTCCAATTCATATGCAGTTTTATTCCAGTTTAATTATACCGGAAATTATCCTTTAGTTGAGAATTCAATTAGTTCCGTTAAATTGTTGATTATTCCCATTCAAACAACCCATCATCCAATAACAAACTAATCACAAACAACAACCAATACACAACCAAATCAACCAAATCAATTGAATTCACATTCAACATTAACATTTATTTTGGTTTCACATATTTGATTATTATTCAGTCATTAAATTTCCAATTTATTTACTTCAATTTCAATATCGTTCTTAGTTTAATTACACTTAACAAAGTTAAGTTTCAATTCAAATTTCAATCCGATTTGAATCACATTCAGATCAATCAAATACACTACTGTCTCAATAATTTGATAAAATTATTTCCTTTGTATACAAATATATAATCTAGGTAAAATTATTTCATTTACCCTCTTCTCAAAACAATATTGTATCCATTGTCAGTTCTATGCTTCTCAACACTTGAACTGATCAACAACACAATACAAAATATTTATATATAAAATTACAAATACGATCTCATATACATATACTCAATCTCGATCTTGGGTATTACAAACCCTACCTCTATCGAGTTAGACAACAGAGCCAAGGTTATTACTAAACCAATAGCTCTGATACCACTGTAACAACCCGGGGGTTTTCGGCCCCGAAAATCGACATGAATACCTTTACCGTAAATCATGCCGACCTTCCAAACACCGAAAACACTGGAACGTTATTAGAAAGAATTTAGAGGGTGAGATAAGAAAGAAAGAAATATTAGAATAGAAGAAGAAGAACCAACAAAACAAAGAATCTCACGTCGCAGCGGAACAAAATATAATATAGAACAAATCTTTATTGAGGCTTTTAAAATACTTACAATATCAGAATACAAAACACTACTGGACAGTTATAATAACCTGTCCTCATATACATCACACAGCGGAATAGTAGCTATATAATATCATACGTCTGGATTCTTCCAGCTCGTCTCTGGACTCCACAGCATTCGATAACCTGAACCTGTACACCCCGGGCTAACCCGAGCATTTACAAAACACCGGGTTAGTCTGGTGAAACAGAGTGAGTAAAACTCGCACAGTATTAAGGGTAAATCATCCAACATGATTTTAAAGTTCAAAAATCTTTTCAAAAGAAAAGGATAATCATAAGACCAAATCCACACATAAATACGGACGTTTTTTTACCTTACTATAACTCAAAACATTTCGGAAATCAATATCTTTTCCGATATTATAATCGTGTCTAAATACAAGTAAATATCAATCTAGCAGAACGCTTGCATCTTACGCTCCACATATATAGTACACAATCAAAACCGCGGCGCTTATTGGTGAGTGGATTCCGACTATGACAAGGTATGGGACCACCTGCCGATATTGTATCTCTAGAGGCGAATACACTGGGTTCAACAAGAACGTCTTGCAACCTGGCCCTCACATGATCGACCATTCATTTCGCTTGAGTGTATCGAATGTATATCACCAATGGTTGGGCTCAAACCACCGTTTCTCGAAAAGGGACAGCATCGAAATAGATTAAAGAAGCAATAGGGATTTCTCTAGATAGGCGATTATACACCCTAATGGGAGCGACCCACTTAGCCATGCTGCTTGCCCGATTTTTGTCATCTCCCCGATTGTGAGGCTTGAGGTTTGAATTTCCTTTTGGAACACTTGGTCACCATTCACTTTGAATGCCACATCGTCAGATCTGCCAGATATCACTAATTGACGTCCACAAAAATACTCTAGTTGGGAGCTAACCAGCTATGGTACGTTTGAAGAAATCAACGTACGTGATTCGTTGGAAATACTCTGTCAGACACTCGTCCATACAAGTCATCCAGGAACAGGATGAACCGAAGGCAATCTCCTACTGCATCTCATATAGGAATCACCCCATGGATCAGTAGCGAGAAATCCTTGCAACCCGTGGACTACAACCACGATGGAATCACAGTGTGTCTCGAGCCGCTAAGCCAGAGATTATAAGTAATCCTTCCGCTTATGAAGATCCACGGTTTTCAATGCTCCATCTCGACCGTCTTCTGATATCTTCATGTATTTGTTGGTCGGAATGGTTTTCGAACCTAAGTTCGATCCAGGTCTTTCCTTACCAACAATCGTATTGGATAGATTTGATAGTCGGTGATTTAACTATCAAAATAATCAGTGTTTCAATCATGACAATCCAGTGGGTTTACTGGTTCAACATTCAGCACCACTTGGCATTTTAATTTAAACAAATGTAGATTTGAAACTCTTATGTATTTCAATCTTATAAATATATTTTTGCTTCTTATTTATCATAAGATTTCTCCTTAAACCAATTCAATTTACTACTTAAGAAAGTGCTATACATATCCAGATTTCTATTTCACTTTCAAAAACATTATCCACATCATTGTCAAATATTGGGAGATCAAATCGACTTATTCATATACCCTAAACATAGTTACGACATGTCTTTTATTTATTTACTTGAAAACGAGAATTCCTGCTTATTCGATTGAATAAACTCATCTTTACATTTCCCTTTCAAATCTCGAAAATATCGTTATAATTTACGCAATCTCCTTTTTAATTCTCTTTATTTTGGAAATCCTTATTATATACATATATTTCAAATCTTTCCCAAAATGTCGCAGTGTTATTTCTCTAATGAAATAATAAATTTGGCTAACTCCCTTTACCATTACAATTAATATCATCCTAAGATAATCCTGAAGTCGTTAAAGTTAGCGTATACTAAATTCCTTCTCAGACCTTGATCAACAACGTTCATATCTAAAGATAATACAAGTTTTAATCCGAACCCGTTACTTTACTTGAATATCACTATAAATTCCATTTCACTATTATTCAAAATATGGTTTCATAAAACCTTCTTATCTCTTTGAGAATCTCCTTCTCAAATATATCGCTATTCCTTAATTTAATAATTAAGTAATTCCTTATAAACACCACTTTTAAACCTTTACCCTTTTTAAACAATTTCATTTTACCATTCGGATTTGCTTACCAAATCCTACTTCCTTTACCACGTTTAGTTTCACAAATTCCTTTCAAATCCTCTTGGCCATTTCCCGCTTTGAATCTCTTATTTCAATCCCCCACCTTTACTTGACCACATTATTAAGTAACGTTAATTTAGAATTACCGATATAACGCCTCATCGCTTTTATAAACATTGTCTAAATCAATTCTGGTTTAGTCTAAACCCTTTTCATCTAAACTCCCCTTTTGATAAACTTTTATTAAAAATATATATTTCAAATCTATCTTTAGTTATAAATAAATTTTATAATTTCAGTTCTATTAATTCACCTAACGGTAAATTGATATAAATAAAACAATTTACTTTTAGGCCATTTATTGTCAATTACTTAACCAATATTGCCCATTGGTTAAAACACAACACAGGTTGACTTTTCAGCCAATGATCACTACTAAAACCAATTACTCAATCATGACAGTTCATATGATAATATGAAAATAAATAATATATTTGAGGAATCCGGTTGGATCCCTCCAACCTGTTCTTCCCTGTATACAAATGATTATCTCCAAATAGATTGTTCAATTTCATTTAACTGATAATAATAAATAACGACCATTTAATCTCAACCACAAGCAATTCAAACAATTCAACCAATTAAACACGTTTATTTTATAAACGTGACCAACAAGGTAAGTTACCTTTATTGGAGCCAATCGTTAGAATAACGATTTGGTATTTCACTGAAATTAAACGACGGTTTAATATCATCAGTTAAATCAAAATAATATATAACTAGCAAATAGTCAAACCATTGGCAAGCAGAGCACACAAAATAAAAACCCAATTTATATAAAATATAACTGGGAAGACTGAGTGAGTTTAACTCACCTTGACCTGAGACCGTTGTTTAACGATTGGTTTTAATTAAATTAAACAAGGGTTTAATTTAATTAAAAATCCCGGTTGATTTCAGTTCTGTCTAGTACTATTACGGACTGTAGAGTTCGTTCTCACGATCCCAATGGAGTTGATTCTGTTTCATTCTGCAATCATATATGAGGGTTATTACTATTTTTTAGATTATACGATTTTTAATTAACTGACTCATCCTTTTAATTATATATATAATTTAAGTTAAATTACATTGCTGAAGAAATAATCAAGGTTGGTTATGTTGTTCGACCCTTAGCTTTTGACCCAGACTTTCCTGTCCGTCCTGCACTGCATAAGATTAAGGACTATTATAATTGATATTATCCTCACATTAGATAATTACTTTCTAAAAGAAATCACTAATTACCCTGAGCAACAAACGGTATGATTCCTTCGTTTCCAGGTCTTTATACACAAGATCAGACATCACGTTTGGCTTTCAGAAATTGGTTTTGATCAGTTAAAACTTTCTCTGTTCCTTGTTGAACTTCTGAGCTCGACTCTTTTGTTTTGATTCTACTTTGACCATTTCTTCCATGTTGTATCGGAATAACTAAGGCTGATCTGATTATCTATTTTATAAAAATTGCTTCGTTCTTTGTCTTTTTACTCTTCTTAGCTCAGCAAATCACCCCGTTCTTTGAGGACTAATGTTTCAATTTGATTTTCTTCCGATCCTTCAGTATTTGGAAACTACGAAGCTTCAACGTGACTTTATGTCACCGCCACCAATACCCAAGGCCACTAGGGCATCGCCGCCGCCGCCTGCAAGGATCGCCGCCCCTTTGGCTTCAACCCCCGACCATCCTCTTCCTCGCTAACGGCCTGTGCCCCCCAGTTCACAAAAACATGGAACTGCATCATTTCCGTTCGTCACCCCTGGCATCGTCATCCGGCCTCCGATAGCTACCAGACTCCATCGTCACCTCCGCCACATCTCAGCGCCCACTTCTCTTTTAGATTAACAATTCCAATTCGCAACCCATGGTTTTGAAAAATCAAAGTCAAACTCTTATCAAAAATGTGAATAGTCCCCTTTAATCGGCCGCCACCGTCTCCTCCGACCACCGGACCACCAACGGCCACCATCAAACTGACCCCCTCCCTCCGGGCTTCACCTCATCTTCATATCATTCGAGTTAATTCGGCTTCATTGATTTTGTAAAAATCCAAAAACAAAACTACTCCAAAACAGAAACTGGATCTAAGATCCGTCACCACCGCCAACACTCGCCACCGTACCCTACCAAACTCCGGTCGTGGGTCCCCGTGCCCCTCATCTATACTTTTCCTTTTGGAACCTTGGCCAAAAATCGATGGACTGAGAGCTGTGAATTTTTTTGTTGGAGGATGACTTCATTTTTTTTTTTTTTGCAAAGTGGAAAACAAACGAATGGGGGAGGTGATTATATAGATTGAGGAATACCATGATTAGCACATTCATGTGATGGTAAAGGAATTGGAGAAGTTTGGTTGCCAAGGAACCAAGTGTGGTGTACAAGGAATGATTTTATATTATATTCTTTTTATATTTATTTTAACCAAACTTACGGGTAAAGTAGTTGATTAAAACTACTACAAATGATTTTTGTTTACTGATAAAAAAAGCTAATCTTGGTATAAAAATATATTCCAGACCCAATGGGACAAGTTTCATCGAAATCCGAGATCGTTTGAAAAAATTTCCTTTATAAAACCAGAAATAAACACGTGTTTAATTTCTTCACGATCACTAGGTAAATCAAATCAACTTGATACCTTGCAATCCTATAATAATTTTTCAATACGAACCCAACGGCACCAGTTTCGCCGCATTCTGAGACTGTTTCCCCGGTAGGCTATTTTTACGTGCACCGCAGTGCCATTTCGGACCCCAAATTAGCCGGTCTCCAAAAATAACAAACTATACACCTATCCTGACTATAATCGATGATACGAACTCAAGGGAATTGGTTTCATGGCTTAATTTGATCGTATGCTCAAGTTACACTCAAAAACCCCTTTATTAATTTTATTACGCGCTATAGAAAATGAACGGGCGTTTACGGCTACTGTGGCCACATACGACATCGGTTTGCCATGCAATTCACCGTCGTACAATAATTTAACGTTACGCTCCCAATGAAACTAGTTTCATCGAAAACAGAGACCGTTTGCAAAATGGCCATTTTAAAAGGCCTATAATTAAATAATGAATTGTTCATAGCGACTATTTTAAAATTTGATTTGGCCACAACTAACAATCTATAACTCAAATTCTGAATTTTTCTATTTCATATGAAAATTATAATCAACACGGTTCCAACGTTTCTCGTTTCACAGAAATCTGACTTATATCGAATCCTGTATATTCGATTAAAGTTCAAAACTCCAATTTACGAACTGCGCGCCATTTTCAAGTTCTATTTATATTATATAAACATATAGCGTTCGATCTCATTTTAAATAATGATTTAAATATTAAAATCCATTAATATTCCCAATATAATATTTTAAAATAATAAATTAAATAAATATTTAACTGCCAAAAACACAGGTCGTTACAATCAAACAATACTCAAACAGGAACATCATAAATAGAAAGCATACCTTGAATAACGAAACCCTTTCCCTTTTTCCCCGTAGTTGAGGCATTCGATGAAGAAGGAACAACATTGATAACATATGCTTTCACGATCTGCTTCTTTTTAGGGGGTTGCAGACATTCATTCTTGAAATACCCCACTTGGTCACAGTTGAAGCACTTCTTCTCCCTGGCTTCACTCGACAATCTCTGATATAGTGGCCCTTCATGCCACAGCCAAAGCACTCGATATCTTTCTTATTCTTCTTTTTTAGACCATCCTTGGTTTAGTTATGTTTTCTCTCATTCTGGATCTTCTTCTTGCCTTCACTGTTTGTCTACGGTTTGCATATATAATAGCAACCTCGGTCTTTGTCTTAGGGTAAAGACTCTCCGATCTCAATGCCTTCCCTACAATAGATTCCAAAATCTCATTGATATGATTTATAGGTCTTTCATCCAAATACTCATCTAGGCCAGTTATGAACTTCTCGTTCTTCTTCTCGGAAGTATCAATAAGAGATAATCCATATTTCGATAAGGCTTCGAATTCAACAATATATTTCGAGACTGCCCTACAATTCTGCTTAATCTCTCAAAATTTCCAGAATAATTCTGATTTCTGAGCAGTTGGAATAAACTTGTCACTGAAGCGAATCTTAAACTGATCCCAAGTAACTTCATCCTCGGGAGTAGCCGCTTCAATAGCATTCCACCAATTCATTGCCCATCCTTGAAGCTAACGCGATGCTAGCTTTCTCTTCATTGCATCATCGATCCCCAAATCCTCGAAGATGCGCTCACAACTTTCAAGCCAATCCTGGATCTTCGTAGCTGATTACGTTCCATGGAACGACTTCCCATCAAAACTAGTATAATCCTTGTTAAGCTTGGCGAAATCGGCTCTAGGTGCCTGCACTACTGCACCACCACCGTTAGTAGCATTAGGAACTGCTCCCTGAGCATCCCTAAGCATCTCTCGAATGAAGGCAGTAAACATAGTCCTTATACTAAGGACATTACCATTGTTGGCCCCTAAACCCGCTCGGAGTTTCTCACCGTACTCCTTGTATTTCAGTTCATCGTTCAATCTGTAAAGAGAAAACGCTTAACCTTCTACTTAGTGGTGCCAGTGCAGTGCGACTTCATCCTTAGATACACTAATAGTATATTGTATAGTTTTTGAAAACCAAAATATCACAATTACGCGCTCTCATATACATATACTATCTCTCCCTGATATCTTCCTCTAGGTTAAATTACACAACCTAGGCTGTAATACCAAGTGTGACGGTCGCCCCATACCATCAGACATTTCCCCGAAATGTGTTGTGCCAATGCCCGATTAGCACGGGACGATCGTCAAAAAGGTTGAAACAATGAATTACCAAGGAACATGTATTATATCTCACAATGCATAGAATAAAATATAATAATAAAATAACTGGATATAAAATAGACGAGACAATGCATAAGCTAAAAGCTAAACCATATCCATTAGAGTAGCGGAATCCAAAATACAGCTTCATATCCAATTATAACAAACTTTAAAATATTGTCTCTAAAAGGAAATAAAAGAGGTACACTACTAATGCCCGAAGCAGTGGCCAACAATAATACAGGGAGAATATATAAAGTACGTGGAAGCCTCTGCTCATCTCCAGACACCTACTCCTACATAACCACCTAACCTGCCTCTTGTCTGCTCGTTTAGGAGTACCCAGAGTAATAAGAAGAGACATAAAACCCTGGGTTAGACGAAAGTCTGGTGTAAGCGATAGCAAATCTATATAACTGAATACAGCAATAATAGGTATAAATAATCATACCTGATCTGGACCTGTAACCAAAGAGTTAGCACAACCCGATGTACAATACTCTAAGGTAACACTAACATAAAGTGTAAAATGGAAGTGTGTGTGTGTCATGGTGATAGAAAACATCAAACATAACAATCATCCTCACATCTCTCACCCAGTGCGCAAAGCATACGATATCCACCGCTTTGATCACCAAATCCATTGGGTCCATAACAGGTCCACACTACCATGGACTCTGTACAACTATTGTTATGACCACGCCGCCCTGGTCTATAGTCAATAACATTGCCCTGCCCATACCGCCCTAGCTCTGGGGTACGAGCCAACCAGTCCACACCGCCCTGTCTCTGGTTCATCTACATGCCTCCTCTCTCAATGGTGAACTAAAGTTATAGATATCGATAACTCCTTTACACACGTCCCGCAGCCAAGCCCAATTCTTGAAGTTAACTCGTTGGTTCTCGTCTGGATCCTGAGCGATAACTTCCCACTTGGACTCCCTTTGCATCTCTTTTGGTCGAATTGGTATTCGGCTCGGTTCTCCGGCTCGATTCTCCGGCTCGATTCTCCCGCTCGGCTCATATCCTCCGGTTCGGTTCAGTTCTCCAGTTCAATTCGTCACCTCCTGTCCGGTTCGGTTTGTCATCCCTTATCTGGTTTGGTTTTTCATTCCCTATCTGATTCGGTTCGTCATTCCTTATCCGGTTCGATTCATCATCCCCTATCAGGTTCGGTTCATCATCCCTTTTCCGGTTCGGTTCGTCGTCCCCTATCAAGTTCGCTGCAAGTTTTCCAACGAGCTAATTTCGCCAAACGACAGCGTTTTCAACCATTCTAACTTTCCTATGCAATCATAAAACATACCAAATAGCAATAGTAACATGTAAAATCAACCAAATTAATATATGTGACATAAAATATGATTTTTGAATTTTCACATATTTTTCCATATTTTTATGAGTCATTAATTCGCTAATTAACCCTAATCAGCTATAATTAGTGAATAAACAAGCTAATTACTCACCTTAGCCAATAATAAATGATAGATCTGAAACTTTTACTGATTTGGCTTGGATTCCTATGTGGTACAACGGCTCTACCTCGAATTTGATGTTAATCCAACTTGATTTGATGTAGCTTTGATTAATTTGTGATTAGAGAGAGATTTAGAAGGCAAAATCCATGATTAGGGTTTGAGATAGGTTTGTGGCGGCTAGAAAAATGAAAGGAGATGATTATCCAACTCCTTTCAGCCCTCCCATAACCCTAATCCCAAATTGGGTTATGGGACTAGCTGTTAATCACTTAATTAAGCCTAATTAGGCTGCTTTCCATCTTTCAAATCTTATTTCAGCCATATCACACAACCATATGACTTCTTATGAAAATAAAACAAATATTCTACGATCCTCCGATACGCATAATACGGGTCGTTACAAGATTGGAATCTGTGAGTCTTTGTAAGAATTGCATACGTGGTGGTTTGTGCTAAGCACATGGATAACATGGTATAATCATTTTGTCTCATGCTAAACACATGGGTAACATGGGATAATCATTTTAATACTATGATATGTTGGTGAGTTTTACTTACATTGGTGTGTCATTGAGTTATGGTTAAATTGGTGTCTATATTGAGCGCTAATGCAGGTGTTGTAGTACGAGAAGAAGACTACGGTTATCGGAGTAATATTATAATCTAGTCGAAGATCCAAACGAAAATAGTACCCAATTTAAGTGATCAATATTACACATATTTTTAAGATGTTTAGTATAAACTAATATATGAACTGCAAATGATCTTCAATTTTTCAGATAGTGAACACTAATGAAATGACACCTTAACACTAATGAAATGACACCTTAATATTCAATTATCCAAATCACATATTGTTGCTTAAGCTTATATTTTAAATGTATCCGAAAAATGATTTTGCACAATTTGTCAAACAAAATAGAATGGATGAATATGCAATCCATCATCGAATGATTTGTTAAATTTGTGACAACATGCGATGAAAACATGTACAAATTGTTTAAATTGGACTATATTGCTTTAGTTGCAAGAATAATATAACTAATTTCATATTAGCCACTGAACAACAGACAAATAAGTCAATATTTCTTACGCTGAACATGACTTAAATGCGTAATAGAGAAGCGTGGATAATCATAAATTTGGAAACTTGTAAATGGATCTCAAACCAGCAAATACATCAGTCACCCGCAGCTCACAAATATATTTCTTACAATTCGTTGGACTTTACAAATTACATACAGCTATTTACCCATCACAGTGCGCACAAAAATTACAAATATTACTTTAGAATGAAACATTGAACCTAATTTCCTATACCATCAAACTAACAAACCAATAGAGTACGCTAAGTTAGTGAAACTAATGATGCACGTGAGCTTCTTCCTTATTTACTTCAAACTTATGATAGCAAGAGAGGACCTTCATCTCATCTTATTAACCCAGCCATGATAATTCAAAAACATTTAAATTATCTCATTAACTGATCCTCCTCAATAGGAATAACCTTCTCAAAATTAGCACCTTTTGTGATAATCATAGATGCGGTAAAATAAATTGTACAGAATACGTTATCTGGACATGAGTTGATACATGACATCTATATTAAAATAAACTGCTTAATATATTAATAATATCTAACTAATACCTTTGTGTGTATGTCTGATTGAGTTCCTTTTTTAGGAGTTATCGTTCACTTCAACCACAACTAAAGGAAAATGGCCATTTGCCTACGTAGCCACAAGGTGGCTCCGCCTTTGGTCAAACATCCCACATCTTCGTTAGGGATGGCAATGGGGTGGGTATAGGGTCCAAACCCGCTTTTCCCACTCCTATTTTGACCCATTTAGACCCGCTCCATAGGGTTTTCAGGGCAGGTCGACCCGCGACCCGCTTTTGGAGGTCCGGGTCTAGGGCCGGGTCTGGGGCATGGCTAACCCGCCCCAACCCGACCCGCCTGATTGAAACATCATTAAAACACTTTGTAACTATAATTATTACTTGTTAATCTTCTTAGATATACATGGTTATAAATTTAATATTATATTCTTATAATCAACAAACTATTAATTTTTCATAGTATTAAGTTGCATCAATGATAACCATACAATAACAAATGCATACATTTTGAACTATTATCTTACAACTCATTTTATTATATTCTCTTATCATTGTGAACACATTATAATATGTATATAATTTATCATTTAGTGATAAAAATATAAGTATGTAAATTCATGTACATTAGAACACAATATCATCGGGTTGTGGGGCGGGTCTACCCTTACCCATACGAGTTTCAGGTATGGGGAAAAAATCCAGACCCGTGGCGGGTCTATGGGGTGGGTCCGGGGAGAGGTTTAAAAATTCTAGGTCGGGTTTGGGGCACGAGAAACCCGCCCCAACCCACCCCATTACCATTCCTAATCTTTGTACTAACAAAAGCCAAAGTACAACCAAAACACTGATGCGACCATGCTTTCATAGGGTGTGTTCGTTGGTCCAAAACGGACCAACTGACAAACGGACGCGTCAGACGTATCTGTTTGTCATCGGTCCATTTTTGACCGGTTGCCCAACGGCTAGAAATGGAGCCGTCGGGGTCGGACTCCACTCAAATTCTCCGCTTAAATACTCCGTTTAAAGCAACAAACGTATTCTCCACTAACTTCCATTCTCCTCTATAATACTCCGCTGAAATTCTCCACTTCCGCTTGCGCCAAACACACCCTAAATACTTAAATCAACAACACAATCATCATTGTCCATGCTCAGCCATCTATGGACTCCAGACATAAGTTATGTTAACCATGAGAAGCAAGAACCAAAGCTAAGCAAATACTTCAGTTGCTGTAAGAAATGAATCCAAGCGCTCTAAGACATAGAGAAACGACCAGGTCAGTGGTGCTTTTATTTGAGCATACCCCAAAACAGTAGCATATTTGAACCGCTATCGATGGTAAATCACTTAAACCAATGACATGATCAAATGACGAATATTTTTCAACCTACTTACAATTAAATGTCGATGTTTATCCAGGTAAAGCATATGACACTCTATCAATGGTTACTTTGCAATTAGTAGCAAATTTCAATCCACAACAGATCTTGGCACCATTAGCTTCTACAGTACCACCTCCAGCTATCAGGGGCAATTGATAGAAATTTCCAATTGATGTTAAAGATTTCATATGCATAAAAACCCTTCTACCATCATCGAATGTCAAAACCTAAAGTTCATCACGCAACCTTCAAGAAAGCATCTCCGAAAAGAAAATTACAGTGATGACATGTCAAATAGACAGATTAATTTTTACTGAGTTCTGTCTTCGTCTTTTATGGTCTGCGCGGAGGGGGCTTGAACGAAAAGGAATGAAGATGGGTTTGATTTTAATGCACTTATTTAAAACAATTATTTAATCATGAAGAAGAAAGGATAGAAACCATGATCAAATTAAAGGAGTTAATAATGGAAAGTTTCTATAATTTTGGAAAACAGAAATTCAATATATCCTAGACATTATGACATGAATCCGTATATTTAAGCCATTGGATTTAAAGAGGAGCAAAATCAAAACGGTTGAAACTATAGTTACTTGTTCAAAAACAAAGCTTAAAATTAGAAATTAGTTTTAATTTTTAGGATTTTAATATAATTTATCAACAATAGTCATGAAACCCTAGATCTAAATATGTAACCCATATTGATTTAATTGAGAAAAAATCAGAAAACTCATAAATAGATTAGCGGAAACGTACCTGAATCCGTAATTAATTATTACAGTGCCTGAATCCCATAGTTGATTTTGTTAATGGAAAGATAGATTTGGTTCAGTCTTCCAAATTGACACAAACCCTAGATCTGAAATTAGCTCTCCATAGAAAGGTTAGAGAGTTGCTAAGGCTTGTGTAATTCGGCGAGCATAACCCCATATTTATAAAGTTGGCATTTTATAATTCAGCCCTTCAAAAAATTAAAAAATGCCCCAGTATCTACACATAAGGCCATGGTAACTTAAGATTTAAGCCTTTTAATACTATTCTAAAATTAGATCATTTTAATTAGGCTTTACACCAAAATAGCACAACACATTTTATTTTATATATGTGACCCAATTGTCGAAATATTCCAATAATCTCCCCCCGGGCCACATATGAAATAACCTTAAAATGTGTTTAACTTTATGTGCTCCAAAATTTGCTATTTATAACATATGGTGTATCTGAAACAATCTCGTCCATTAATTGTGTTGACAAAGGATCAAAGCAGCATTCGTTACATTTATCGCAACTAAGCCCATTAATGGTCACATATATCAATACAATCAAATGACATAGATCAATCATGGATGTGTAGCGTAGAAATTACATGAAATGTGATCTACACATGCCTATTTCCAACTGGTCCTTATTTAGTGAGATTGAAACATTTAATATTTAAACAACCTGAGTGCAAAGAAAAATTCATTACTTTATTTTTAATCAGAAAAAGTACTTGATATACATATATCTGTAACTGAAACATGGAGCAATGAGTCATATGACAGTACCAAATACAAACTCCTCCTGAACCAAAATATCCTTACATAAAAGTTACACTAATTGAGCTATATGCTCACGAAAGACCTTAGGTGACAATATTTTGGTAAGCGGATCCGCCATAATGGAGTTTGTCTATATACTCTCTATGAATTACAATATATTTTGCACTCCTCCCTTATTGGAAAATAATATATTCTTTATTGTCACAATATTACTTGGTATTTCAATTCTTTATCAATAATTGGAGTCTTATGACAAAGTTTCATTATTATTTTCCATATTTGGATGTCTTATAATTAACCAAAGACGATATTTCTAGAGTGGTGGAAGCTATAAGTGTTTAAATGACACTTTCCCTTGTATAGTTTTCCCCATAAATTATGTTATCATTACCTAAAGTGGATCATTTGTAGTATTGACATCGAAAATATTCGGATTGTAATTCTTCATGATCTCTAACCGATCCAATCTTTTATCTATGAGCATATGATCTTTTATCTTATTCCTTAAAGATATCTCATAATCATTTTGACTATTAAATCAGCGATCCACTTTTAATACCAGTAAGGTATCTTCCAAATAATACACACAAATCCATATGTGTATATACATTAGTATGCATTAGAATTCACAGTTCAAATGCATGAGAAATATTTTGCATTTCTTTCGTTTCAAGGATGGTAGCATTTATCTGTTTTAGTAAAAGAAAATCAACTGAATCGCAGTTTACATACCTAACCTTTTAAGCATTTATCTTCCTAATTCTTTTGTGATAATCCAAATATCACCCCATGGAAAATAATGGTGTATTTGAATCCCAAATACAAAAGATTAATCCATAAATGAGCTTCTTAAGTAGATTCACCAATGTCTTCATTGAGAAACATAACTTTAATCTCCATTGGATAGTGCTTAAAAGTACAAAATGTAGTAAGCCCCAAAGTGATCGATTCTAAATCGTTTACTAAATCCAAAATGAAACATTCTTTAAAGAAGAAAAATTCCTTTTTAATAATAGTGATTTCAATAAAAGTGCCTTATAAAATTCAATATTACCCACTTGATTCCTTTTGGCTTTGAATATTTGTTCATAACCAATGATCTTATTACTTAAGTTAGAGAATTCCAAACTTTATTATCCATGTAGATTTATACTACATGTTCATTTCTTAAATCCACATTTTAAATTAGTACCTTACATGGATTGATGTAAGTCCATAGCATCATCTTTATCAATCCATTACTTATCTTTATGAAGAAATACTACACAATCACTGGAAATAGCATTTCTTCCCATTTAGGTGGATTTCCTTAGTGATCTTGCATTTTGAAGTTGTTAAGTTTGTTTTCTTGAAGCATTAACCTTAGCTTAAAGGAAAATTTTCTTTAACATCGTCTTATTATGGTTCTTAATTAAATTCTTCTTACTGAAAAAAAAAACAAATCCAAAACTTTAGCCAAAGAAGCAACTGTAGTAGAGTTAAATTTAATGATTCTCTTTAATACAATGATATTACTTTATTTCTCCCCCTAAACTCAAGATCCTCAAAATATATCACATTCACCGCCTTAAAACTTTTCCTTGGTGTGGGTTTATAAAACTATAAACTTTAAATCGTTTAGAATATCAATGAAGTATTTTTTTATCTTTATGATATATGAATCTATAATTCCTTAGTAAACTGAAACAAACAATTATATTAATCACCAAAACAAGATTTGAGATATCATTACACAAGGTATTTAGCATAAGTAGCCATAACTTATATATCAGACTTTAAGAGCTTCAATTATATAAGATTTTTAATTTACTCATAGATCAGCATTATTATTTCTTGATGAACAATAATAACCTAACATGTTCATATTAGAAATATAAAACCGAAATTTGTCTACATGAGAGCATAAAAATACTAAATAAATTCAAACAGTTTGACTTAAATCTCAATATTAACTTTATATATCTGTATATCACATCAAAAAAATAACTATCAATATATCCGTATGTTATTTCTTTTCAACTAAATCCTTAGCAACTTCTTCTTCTTTATTGTTACAAAAAAAAGTATATCAAAGGAGTACTTTGAATCTTAAAAAAAAATTCAATTTCTCTATTAATTACCAAAGCGCTAAATTATCCCAATAAGATGAGATTTTATTCTTAAAATAATATTAATCTTAAAACGAATATACTGAAGATAGCACCAAAAATAACAATAATTTGTGCGTCTTTAGCTTTTAGTACTCATTTATATTTCTTTTACTTTGACTTTATGTAATCAAGCACCATAAAAAGTGCTTGATTCCCCTTATTGTTTTGACAAAAAATGTTTCCATTCTCATTAGATAACTAATAAAAAATTAGTTATCATTACATATAGCACATCCTTGAAAACTTCTGAAGTATTTATTTAATGATCCTTTAACTCTTGCCTTTGAATTATATCACCTTTCAATATTCTTCATAACATTATAAGAATATCTAACTGTAGTAGGGCTGGTTGTAACCCTCCTAATTGTAAGAGCTAAATCTATAAAGTCAAGAGCATACAATATGCTCTCTTACAAATCCTTATAGTTATCCAAAAATAAGATGAGAATATTCTTAAAATTGGCAGACAGTTCAGTTAAATTAGCTGAAAATGAACAAAAAATAAAATGAAGATTGACCATATATGCTCATAGCCAAATATCAACCATAGTAAACTCAAATAATGGGTAAGTCTCTTTTCAAGATACCTAGTACACATTAATATCAAGTCTTTGGACAGTAACAATAAATTGAAGTCAAATAACAACCTTCCTTTGGGTCGATTAATTATTCACTTGATAAACCTTATAATTGTCACGTATTTATCATCACACGTGTGTAAGCGATTCAGCCAAATATCGGTCTTCCTTTAGGCCAGCTAATACTCGCATAAATAATTACACACAAATATTAAACATCTTCATGAACCACCAAAAATAAAAGAGGTCACTCTGGTGACATTTTATTTCAATTAGTTCACTATTAATGTAAAATATTTACAGCTGTAAAGAGGCACAAAAAAAATTGAATTTAGTTCTTAGTGTGTGTGTGTGTGTATATTGAGTATTATAAAACACTTCGCTTTAGGTCCATATGACAACTGAAATATCAAAAAATTATAACCATAACATGATAGATTTTTAATTATAGTTGTTACAATCCTTTTGCTTTAGGTCTGTGATTATATTCATGATATTCCCTGAATAAATATTATGATATAAAACATCATTAATAAATCACATAATAAATATCACATGTGAACACCATAATTAAGCGACACATAAATGACATCGTAAATGTCATTCTAGATAACTTGAATCAACGAAGTAGCTAATATATGCGTGTCTGAGCCGTAATGAAACTACATAAAATGATACCGTGTCACTTTACTTTATATTTGATTTACACATGCATTGTCAGTGTGTCCGAAGTTTATAATATTACTTCACTGTCGTGTAACATGAAGTACCAAATAGACTTATGTAAACCAAAATGTTCAAGTCAATCATCAAAGTGTTTTGAAAGTAATGATGACAATTTAATAAAATTCTGGACAGTTCATAACAAATCATGTAAAGAACATACCATTATTTGTAGTTTAATTGTAGTAAAACATAACGACCAGTTCAACAAAATTCAAATTACTTTCTTTTAGGAAGCATTCAAACTCAATGAGATCCAATATTTCATTGGGTCTTTGAATCCGTATTTAATCCGCCTTAATTAGATTAAGGCATTTCTAAATGTATATTCTATGGGACATAATGACATGATGTATGTGTAGTCTTCACTTAACTGGAAGGTATGTTATACGTGTACAGAAATATATTTGAACGGTCGTGGTCAGCGCCGGCCAACCGAGACTGAACCCAAAAAAAAGTGTTTTTTTTTGCACCGCAAAAACATATACTGTTGCTATTTCATAACAGTTCACACGACACCCAAATATATGTTTATGCAATTTCTAATGTGAAGACATGATTACATGAATTGGTATAATAATAATTTGAAGTTATATGAGCCATCACTTGTACCACGTAATAACAAGTTTGCCCAATTTAGAAAAAAATGAAATTTTACTGGGTCCTTACGTTGACCAAATCAACAAACTATGGATTAAAAAAATAGTATATATTACATATCTTATGTCCCATAAACAAATAGCATTTTTTTTAATATACAAAACCAAAACTTTAACCTTCTGCGTAAAAAGGATACCTTATGAATTGAAACTGTTTCTAAGATGGCTGTAACACCCCACATCCGTTAGTGTCACTCACAAAGGGAATGCACTAAGTTCTGTGGAGCATTTAAGGTAAAAGATGCAGATAAATTACAAGACAGAAAAAAATTAAAACAGCGGAAAATAAATCTTTACTTTATTGATAAAATAGTTTGTACAGCAATTGCTTTCCAATACCAGAGTATCATCTGTCTTACAAAATAAAGAAGCATAAAATAACATTTATATTCCCCAATGTAGCATAAGCCAGCCATAGCAGCGGAAAAGAGAGTCTGAAGCGATATATCCAAGAGTCTTCAAGCTTGGAAAGAGTAACAGTCCATACTAAGCAGAGCTATTCCCTCCCTAACTACCTGGGGGGAGGGGGGGACGGAAGAAAAGAAGACGAAAGAAAAACAGAGTCAAACATTAAGCCTGAGTAAGTCTAGTGGCTTTTAGCATGTAAACAGGATAATGTTCATTTCAGGAGTAAACTGGAAAATGGGACAGTACCAGAATAATAGACTAATATAAACCAAAGCAAGACAGTTTAAACCGAATATACTATCACACCCCATTCTATATCTCTGCACCACCTAACTAGTATCCCAACTAGTAATCCGTATAAAGATGATAACGTGATCCCAATCCCTGTAATTGCGGTTGGCTTTAGGTGTATATCTAATATTTATTACCTAGATCTAATCTAGGGTTTTCTTATCGAGCGCTTTCTAGACTTAACCAGGGTTTACACGACCTAGATCCAACTAGGGTTTATGTTACCTATTGAACGCTTCTCGGATTTAGGGTTTATGCCACCTAGGTCCAACTAGGGATTATGCTACCTGTTGAATGATGTCCTTTAGTCTAGGACACACTACCCAGAGTGATAAGTGTTCCTAGACTTGACGTCCCAATCGTATCGTAAACGCGCTATATATCCAGTTGCACATGTCCTCTATATGTGCGACCCGAGTCTCATGAAAGGGCAAATTTAAGAAACACGGAACTCGGTCGGGAGCTTTCAAATATCTGCCGATGCAGATGCTAAGGTCTGTTTTTCGACTGGCTATGGTCCCACCTGACCCCTTCCTCAACTAATGAAAGGCACACCTTGAAAAATGAGAACTATACGCAGGCCCCCCTATGCCCTACCAACCTATGGCCATCCGCAACCATAACTAGATAGCGAGTATATGGTCTGTTGGAGTTCTCCGCCTTTCTGCTTCATGTATCTCGATTGACTCAAGATGGTAGGTAGACGACGAGTTGCTATCACAGGGCTACTGGTCTCGCCGAATCACGCTGGTCCACCTTAGTCTTTAGGTTGCCTTATATTGCAACCAAGGAATGCCCTTGGTTCTCCTAACGCAGACCTTAACCTCTGTGAGCCCAGGAGGATCATCTGCAGCCTCACAGAGGGATACCAAGAGTACCCTCACGTCCCCTCGAAGCCTCGGGCTTCGTAACCCAATTCGTTATAGCCTTCTTTAAGATCAGATGGACTTTTGCTCCTCCTCGTGTTATACTAAGAATTACTACTTAGTTTTCCTAACTAAGGTTTACCACTTAGTTTCCTGAATCGTCGTTTTCTTAACTAAGGTTTACTACTTAGCCCTCTTTCTTGTCAAGCTGGATTGGTTAAGTGTCATTAGTCAATTCAAGTTAGCTTAACCCATTCCTTTGTCATATTAAACTGGCTAAGTGTTATCAGTAGTTCATGTTGACTTAACCCTATCACAAACCAAGTTATATTGGTTAAGTATTTCTTATTACTTAACCCTACCCATTCATCTTGTATTGGTTAAGTGTCCCTTTTAACCTAACTTTGCCCACCTTTTTAACTAACATGTTATAACGGTTAAGTGTTCCCTTAGTTAACTTAACCCTAACATCTGTTTAATTAACATGTTCTAATGGTTAAGTATTGTCCCTTCATGTTTCAACTTAACCCTGTTCAATTTATCACACTATGATGGTTAAGTGTTCTAAGTTTACTTAACCCTACCCTCTAGTCCAGCTAACATATTAAATTGGCCAAGTGTATTTACTTAACCTTACCCACTTATCTAGCTAACGTGTTATAATGGTTAAGTATTCTAAACTTACTTAACCTCACCCACTTATCTAATTATCAGGTTATAACGGTTAAGTGTCCTGAATTTACTTAACCTCACCCTCTAGTCTAGTTAATATGTTAAATTGGTTAAGTGTATTAACCTTACTTAACCTCACCTTCTAGTCTAGTTAACATGTTGAGTTGGTTAAGTGTTTTAGTTAACTTAACCCTACCAATCCTAACTTAGCTTTAATTGTCTTATTAAAGCACCAACCACTCACATTAGATAGGTAATGTTGTGGTTGCCTGTATGCCGGTCGGTTCCGGGCAGTCTTACGCCACAACTCAGTCTAACCTCGGGTCTTTATTGGGCTCAATGCCTTAACCTCTCACATTGGATCGGTATTGTTGTGATTACTGGACAGCCGCGCGGGTCCGGGCAGGTTTACATCACAACTCAATCCAACCTCGGGTTAAGCATATTCGTATTGTCTAAATTTACATTTTATTTATGTAAATTATCTAGAATTCATGTCATTGCCCAAATTTATTTCTAATCAAATTCATTAATTTAGGTATATAATTTATACCGTTTCATGCCATAAATCACCTATGTGATTTTTAACCAATTTACGTCAAGTTTCCTATAATTACCAATTTTACCCAACGTTACCTCGTCTAAATATTAGGCTAACAATCTTAGCCTAATTTTCCGTCCGCATGATTTTGACATATAATATTAGGCTAAAAACTTAGCCTAATTTAGCGTACATAAAATTGGCATAAAAATAATTCATTAACATAAACACGTCATCGGTGTAAACTTGGCATTCTCGACACAGTCAATATGAACATCATAGGTGTGAACTTGCAAAATAATCAACATGAATATCATAACATGCCACAAACTTGCATATGAATATTCGGCCTAGTTAAATAGATGTCACATGAATCATATAGTTTTAGCTTAACATAAAGGTATAACATAGTATAACCTAATAGGTGTCATATGAATCCACTACAACATGGTATAACATGTTAATGCATAGGTCTAGGCATAAACTCAAACATAAAACTGGCGTAAGACAAAACTATATGTATAACTTTGACAACCACTTAAGGGTGTGAACTTGCAACATATATGTATAAACATAGATCTAACAATAAACTTTCATATGAATCCTAAACGGATCTTGACATGGATCCGATTATAAGTTCTCACTTGCATAAAAACATGTGAATATAGATCTATTCTAGTCATGTAGGCACAATTGGTTTAAACATATATACATAGAGCCTACATGAATGATATAAATATTTGTGTAAATCTAACTTGCAACCTATAACTTGCATAAGCATATATTTAGATCTAACTATATACATACAATTCACATAAGGTGTTGATTGTTTGATTCACAATACATAAAAGATTCAATCACCACAATCATTCAAATTATCACAAATAACAAATATAAAACAACATCGTTAATACTGATATAATTCCATATTACAATTTACAACAAATCATGTCTTAATCACATTCCCATCTAAAGAGCCATATACTTACAACGGGCGCTGAAACTTGTTTTCTGGTTTCTATTATTCTGAATTTGTAAAGCTTTCCCTTGAAGTAGAAAACAGTGCGTAGAAATTAGATTATACTTTTGTTTCTTCTTGAATTGGCTCGCCTCTTAAGCTTTTCCTCTTGACGGCTATTCTCAAATTCCTCTCGGCAGCATGGCGGCTCTAGTTTTTTTTTTTTTTTTTTTTCTTTTTTTTTTTTTTGTGAATTAGGTTGAGTCTTAGGTTCTTTTTAAAGAGTTTCAAGTTGAGTTGGGCCATCAGATGAAGACAGAAGGAATCTAGGCCATACACGTCAAGAGGAGCCAATCAAATGCCGACACGTCAGCCCTAGTGACACATTAAGGCTCAGAAATTCGACCAGAACACAGACCTAGCCAGGTCGATAGGGGGGTCGACCCTATGGTCGACCCTATGATCGACCTGGTTCCACCAGGTCGACCCTATGGTCGACCTGGGCCCTGGGCAGGAATTTTCCTGCCCAGCCCGGGCCTGGTCCTATTTTTGAATTTTGAATCCGATTTTCGAGCTGTTTGAATTTCAAATAATTTCTGAAACTTCTGGAGGTCATATCTCCTTCGTACGGAGTCCGATTTACACAAACTCGGACTCTATCTCAAGCAGAATTTCGAGACGAACGCAATGGAGTAACCCGTTGCCCTTAATTCTTATGTTTTGAATGAAGTATACTAAAATTTTCAAATTACTGTTAACCGAAAACTCGGGGTGTTACAATGGTAAGGCAACATGTATAAATCAAATCGAACAACTCATCATATATATGTATATGATCAGATGAAACCATAAAAAAATAGGTTTTTCCGAATAAAATCAATAGTGGGTGGCTCTGATACCACTTGTTAGGATTTCAATATAATTTATCAACAATCAGTCATGAAACCCTAGATCCAAATATGTAACCCATATTGGTTTAATTGAGAACAAATCAGAAAGTACATAAATAGATTAGCGGAAGCGTATTGAATCCATAGTCAATTATTGCAGTGCCTGAATCCCATAGTTGATTTTGTTAATGGAAAGATTGATTTGGTTCGGTCTTCCAAATTGACACAAACCCTAGATCTGAAATTAGCTCTCCATAGAAAGGTTAGAGAGTTGCTAGGGCTTGTGTAATTCGGGGACCATAATCCCATATTTACAATGTTGGCATTTTATAATTCGACCCTTCAACAAATCAAAAAATGCCTCGATATCTATACATTAGGCCCATGATAAGTTACGCTTTAAAACTTTTAATTCTAATCTAAAATTAAATCACTTTAGTTAGGCTTTACACCAAAATAAGACAACACATTTTATTTTACATATGTGACCCAATTGTCGAAATATCCCAACATTAATCGATTTCAATTTTAAAGACATATTTAAAACTGATTTTCAGTCTCGTATTTCCAGAGTTAAAGACAGCATGTCTCAGTCCTGCATCAGTTTTAAATTAACTACTGCATAGTTTTAATCTTTAATTTCAGTTTTTAACTAAACATTTTCTAGTAGTGTAGCCAGTTTAGCAGCTAGTTGCGATAGCCTTTTCCGTTCACGAGTTAGATGGTTTGGTAGCACGATAGTTTGGTTTATTACATTTGTTTGTAGCTGAAAACCCTACCCACTTGACATGACAGTTAATCAAATGAGTATATATTTCGTTAAGAGTGATTCAAATCTATCATGACTATCAATTATAAATATTTGATGGCAAAAGTTAATCATTCTTACGCTTACAAATGCTAGTTTATTTTGATAACCAAATCTTATTGGAATGAAATACCATCCTCGCAACTATCCATATAGAGATTCTTTGTAACGTTACCTTTTCAAATTGATTTACACTTTGCATCCTTGGTGTCAAAGATGGACTACCGACTCATTTGTACAAATACTTTTGGAAAATTAGTAACATTAGAAATAATTAAATCCACACACTGATTTGATTATATAGCTTAGAAGAATAAATTAATAAATGCACACACTAATTTGATTATATGGCTTAGAAAAATAAACTAATACCTTAACAAAGTTGCAGATATATGGATCTCTACACCTTTGATTACTAAAGTTGATGACCTAGTGATATCCACTTCGTTGGTTAATTGTGACTTCTCTTAGAATATTATTTTTATCTGTAGCAATCCTGTTGGCGTCTAAGAGGGGGCAAGAAACAACTATTAAAGATGTTACACGAATATTTAGGTTATGACTATACTTTTATTAAAAGGCTTGAATAAAATAATTCAGGGAAAATGTATGGTAAAATAACTTATCAGGATTACTCATATCCTTGTTAAAATAATCAGAATCTTTATTTTTTTTAATTCTAGCAAATAAATGCTAAGTGTGGTGACCCCAAACCCCGTTCCGTGGTGGCATGGGTAATCTTTGGAATATAACACATAAACAAATAACAGCTAAACAGAAATAAATAAATACACTAGATAATGTACAATAGAATACACTGGATAAACATAATCATCAGAGTTACATAGTATGCAGGATCATACTTAGTACAATATACAGTTCAACTTTAGATAAATGTCTACAACGGAATCAAAACATAATATGTACAACAGGAGCTGAACAACATAAAAAGAAAGAAGTGATAGAATCCAGCTTCAGCTCCAACTAACAAGAAAGAGCCTGTTAAAACCTGAATACAAGGTTGCCCGTGTAGGAAGAGGGGCACCCGAGTTTGCAAGTGAAACGAACTACAAGTCAGTCATGGGACTGGTATGAGAAATCTGCTTAACATGTTTTACAATATGGCCAATGTAACACCCCACATCCGTTACTGTCACTCACAAAGGGAATGCACTAAGTTCTGTGGAGCATTTAGGGTAAAAGATGCAGATAAATTACAAGACAGACAGAAATTAAACAGCGGAAAATAAAACTTTGCTTTATTGATAAAATAGTTTGTACAACGATTTCTTTACAATATCAGAGTATCATCTGTCTTACAAAATAAAGAAGCATAAAACAACATTTATACTCCCCAATGTAGCAAGAGCCAGTCATAGCATCTAAAAAGAGAATCCAAGCAAAACTTCGACAAATCTTCAAGCTGGGAAAGAGTGACAGTCCAACTTAACCTGAGCTATACTATTCCCTCCTTTACTACCTGGGGGGGAGGGGGGGGGACGGAAGAAAAGAAGACGAAAGAAAAACAGAGTCAGACATAAAGCCTGAGTAAGTTCAGTTACTTCTAGCATGTGAACATGGAAAAACAAAACGACATGAATTAACTGAATACAAGATAACACCATGATGATAGGGTCAGCAAGATTAGACAAGATTAACACAAGATATGCTAAGATTGGATATGCTCTAATACTTTCGCTGCTTCGCTATTTCCTTGTTATACTGGTTTCTATATCCCTGCACCACCTAACTAGTGTCCCAACTAGTAACGATAACGTGATCCCAATCCCTGTAGTTTCCGTTGCCTTCAGGCATACATTTATTATTTATTACCTAGATCTAATCTAGGGTTTTCTATCAAGTGCTTTCTAGATTCAACTAGAGTTTACGCTATCTGTTGAACGCTTCTCGGATTCAGGGTTTATGCCACCTAGTCCAACTAGGGATTATGCTACCTGTCGAACGATGCCCCCAAGTCTAGGACATACTACCTAGAGTGGTATATGTTCCTAGTCTTCCCCACGCATGTATCGCGAATCGTTATCGCTTGTCTAAATGCACATGTCCTTTAATGTGCGGCCCAAGTCCTATGGCAGGGTAAATCAAGAAACACAGAACTCGGTCGGGAGCTTTCAGATATCTGCCGATGTAGATGCTAAGGTCTGTTTTTATTCCAGTGGCTATGGTCCCACACGACCCCTCCCTCAACTAATGAAAGGCACACCTTGAAAAATGAGAACTATACGCAGGCCCCCTATGCCCCACTAACCTATGGCCATCCTCACCCATAACTAGATAGCAAGTATATGGTCTTTTGGAGTTCTCCGCCTTTCCGCTTCACGTATCTCGATTGACTCAAGATGGATGGTAGACGACAAGTTGCTATCACAGGGCTACCGTTTTCTCGCCGAATCATGCTGGTCCACCCTAGTCTTTAGGTTGCCATATATTGCAACCAAGGCATACCCCTGGTTCTTCTAACGCATACCTTAACCTCTGTGAGCCCAGGAGGATCATCTGCAGCCTCACAGAGGGATACCAAGAGTACCCTCACGTCCCCTCGAAGCCTTGGGCTTCGTAACCCAATTCGTTGGAGCCTTCTTTATGCTCAGACGGACGTTCGCTCCTTTCCGTGTTATACTAAGAATTACTACTTAGTTTTGCTAACTAAGGTTTACCACTTAGTTTCCAGAATCGTTGTTTTCTTAACTAAGGTTTACTACTTAGCTCCTTTTAACTAAGGTTTACTACTTAGTTCTCTTTCTCGTCAATTTGGATTGGTTAAGCGTCATTAGTCAATTCAAGCTAACTTAACCCTCTTCATTTATCCTGTTAAACTGGTCAAGTGTTGTCAGTAATTCATGTTGACTTAACCCTACCACAAACCAAGTTATATTGGTTAAGTATTTCTTATTACTTAACCCTACCCATTCATCCTGTATTAGTTAAGTGTTCCTTTTTAACTTAACCTTACCCACCTGTTTTTAACTAACATTTTATTAATGGTTAAGTATTATCCCTTCAAGTTTTAGACTTAACCCTATTCCTTTATCACAATCTGATGGTTAAGTGATCAAGTTTACTTAACCTTACGGTCTAGTCCAGCTAACATATCAAATTGGCTAAGTGTATTAAATTTTACTTAACCCCAACCTCTAGTCTAGTTAACATGTTAATTTGGCTAAGTGTATTAACTTTACTTAACCCCACCTTCTAGTCTAGTCAACATGTTAATTTGGATAAGTGTTTTCTTAGTTACTTAACCCCTACAAATCTTGCCTTGTTACGATGTTAAGTTTGGTTAAGTGTCCCTACGGACTTAACCCTCCCATTCTAGCTTAACTGTGTTAAGTTGGTTAAGTGTTCCTATGGACTTAACCCTCCCATTCCAGCTTAACTGTGTTAAGTGTCTGTATGAACCTAACCCCACCCATCGGTTTGGTTATCATGTTGAATTGGTTAAGTGTCTTAGTTAACTTAACCCTACCATTCTTGTTCTAGCTTTAACTAAATAAATTAAAGCCGCGACCACTCACAGATATTGTTGCGAATATTGGATGTGCCGGTTGGCTCCGGGCAGGTTTACATCGCAACTCAGTCTAACCTCGGGTTAGGCATATTCGTGTTTTCTAAGTTCCAAGGGTTTTTATTAATTTTCAAATCAGGTTTTGAAAGTAACCATCCCGTCCGTCGGATCAGTTAGGGATAGCCAGGGAGAGCAGGAAATTTGTATTTTCCAAACCCAAACCTAGACACTATCCTCTCTATCACCCTAGAACTTTCTGGTGTATGTATTATTAAAAGAGATGTCATTAATAAACCTTTCTTTTGTATATATATAAATTGTTAACAATTTATCCTCAAAGTTTAAGCATTTATCCTCAAAGTCCATTTTCCCTTTTTTAAATAAATTTGGCCTATACCATATACATTTGCCATGCCCACTAATGGACTTATATTCTAGGCCCAAATCTTGATTTGCCTATCTTACGGTTTATAGCAATTTAGATCCAACATCCTCATTTACAGTTCATGCCAAAACTAGATTTTATATTCTAGTTTATAGTTTATGCCAAACTAGATTTCATATTCTAGTTCACCGTTTATGCCCAAAACTTAATTTGCATACCAACTACCTACTTTGTGGCCCATTTAACCATTTACGCCCAACGTATGTAAATAATTCACAATTATGCTAATATACTTATCATGCTTAATTTAGCCACCCAATTCTGATTTAATATTCTAATTTCAGTTCATGTCAAAAGTAGACTTGTTATTCTAATTTTCATCTTAATAGTCATGCTATAATGCATGTTCCCAAATTATGCCAATTTCCACGTTTAGTCAGTTCCATGTTTTTCCCAAAACGTATTCCTATCGTTCGTAAAATCATGATTCACCCCAGATTGTAAATAATTCTAGATTCGTGGATAAAAGGGAATGAACCAAAATGTCATGAAAGAATAGACATAATAACTGGCATAAGATGATAATTCATAGGCATATAGATCTGGTAATATTACGACATGAAAAGGGTTGCATAGTATAGGTTCAAGAACATGGGTAGACCTAACTTAATAGGTAAATTCCCAAGATCAAGATCCAAGGATAACTAGAAAAAGAAAGTCAAGCCTAGATCCAATATAATGCCAGTTTGGGGTACAACATGATTTTGTAACTACAATGTCATGGGCATAAATAATGACCTTATATCCATAGTCATAGGCAATAAATCCTTACAGTTAATGAATCACAGTCATAGGCGATGTTCATAGTCAAAGGAAAATAATTCTCATAGTCATGAGTCACAGTCATAGGCAATGTTCATAGGCAATGTTCATAGTCAAAGAGGCATATGGTTTTAAGGTCCATAGTTTCATAGTCACAGTCTTATTGGTCATCGAATCATAACAGTTCTTAATTAGGTCCAAGGATATAAGCACTGATTCGAACATAAAGATTTGGCATATTCTTTTATTCCTTTAATTTCATGTCACGAAATAGAGAAAACGTTCAAATCTAAAAAGTAACCGACTTACAGAGATTATATTAGATTCGTAGAAAATCAGTCGTTGAAGTCGTTTGAATCTTCACTTGAAATCTAGCTTGTTTTGAATCTCCTCTTGAAAGTCTTGAGCAGCATTTCCTCGTCTTGATTTATTTTATATATTATTTTATTTATTTATACATTTTCTCAGATGCAGCATAAGGATAGAATGAAATGGTGTAGAGAGAAGGAGGCCAGGAGGCTGTTTATATAGGATTAGGCGGACGAATCTAGGCAGAAAACGAGACCAGGTACATCAGAATGCACTCAGGCCTAAAATTGGGTTTTGCACCCAGGTCGACTGGGCAGTCGACCTGGTCAAGGGGAGGGGTCGACTACCTAGTCGACTCCCCAGTCGACCTAGGTCCTGGGCGGGAATTTTCCCGCCCAGTCCGCTTCTGAGTTTGAATTCGAATTTCGAATTCGAATTTCGAGCTGTTTTCTGTTCTGAAAATTCCTGAAACTTCGGAGGGTCATATCTCCCTCATATGAACTCTGATTCTCACAAACTCGGACTTGTTTCCAAGAAGAATTTCGAGACGAACGCAATGGCGCAGCCCGTTTCTCTTGATTTTGATCTTAAAATTTAATTCTGACTTGATTTGTGAGTCTTAGTGTTGCAGAATTACGGGGTGTTACATTCTCCCCCACTTAAAAGGATTTCATCCCCGAAATCTTCAAGTTAGGAAGAATGTGTCCTACCATCCAATCACCCATCTACTCAACCATTCAATCACAGGTGTTCATTGTCCTTAAAAGATTTCTAATGCTTTCATGTTATTATGCATAGTGTGTGTATATGTCTTTATATAGTGCAAAATCAGGCGGTCTACTGATTCAGTCGACCTCCTTAATGCGAATCATGTTAGTGCCATGCGTCCAATCATGTATGCAACCACCGCTAGTTATGTAAATACTACATGTGTGCATAGCCATTCATCTATATGCAACATCCATATGATAACATATCAAGCTCAACTTACAAACAAATATATATTTATAAATGCAATATGAAAGCGTCCGAACTGATCTAGTGCCTAATACGTATGTATATGCATTCACGAGCAACCATTAGCAACCACTCGCAACCATCAACCATAACAGGTTTCAAATACATGTTTACATCCAAAAGAGTTTCTACCTAAGGATCGAAGATACGACCTAGAGAATATACTTTGGAAAGAGAGAAACAATTATGCGTAAAGCTCCTACAAAAAAAGATATCAAGGATGCACCCTTAAGGGAAAGGGTATGATGCTAATATATAGCCTTCTTGAGCTTTACTCCACTGTATCCTAACAAATTTAACTTCACGATTGTGAAGTTTCTGACCTCCATTTCCAAAATAAACAGATGTCAATCATGGTACCAAGTGTATGTACTAAGATGATTAGAGGTCTCCCTCTTATCCACCATGCCATAACTATAAGGGTCGAAAGGTCACTACGTGCTTTTTAGAGTGCCTTCCACAACTATTCATCTCTCACGCAAACCATCCTAGTTGAACTCGACATTCCTCAAGTACAAGCCCCAAAGGCCTAAACCAATATCAGACAAGCACCCAAGGAATATCTCCTCCGAATTTAGACGATCTACGTGAGATGACATAAGCAAACTCGATAGCTATTCTCAAATCCCTACTAACCAAAAATAAACTTGGTTGGACCACCAATTGGATTTGAGATTCTAGTGGGATCTTTCTACTATACAAGTACCATGGTGCAGAGACTCAACTATGGAAGTAGATATGAACAAATGCGAAGCGCTAAAACCAAAGGAGAGAATATGAACAGCAAAACTAGACTCTTCCAACAGAACTTTACTACCTTTCTCCTAGGTACGCTTGGTGGCGAAAGTAGGTACTTGCCCCTCTGAAAATCTTGTCCTTTGCCCTTAATTACATGTCCTATTACACCATAGTAAAGATACTTCCTCTTGTCTTATGTTTTATAATTCCTTCCTTCTTTGTGAGCTAAATCTACATCCATGAATTCCTCATCCTCTTCCGTGTGTAGTCATGTTGACAAATCTCTCGAAAGCTGCTTCCATCGTACAGAAAACCCTATAAGCCTGAAAGAAAACTGGCCGTAGGTGAAACAACTACGGCTATGGATGGAAGCCAGGCACGACTTCGCCCATCGATGAGGTTACCTCCTAGAAAGCCAGGAGCCCCAGAGACTCAAGAAAGAAGGAGACAAGAATTCAAACAGAGGAAGAGAAGATAGTGCGTATGGCTTTGGGGAATATGCCTTTAAAACAAATCTTTTCTCTTGAAAATGCTTCTTTGAAAACCGTTTTGAAAATAATTTTTCAAATCCTTTAACTGATTTGGTAACCTTCAGCTCTGATACCACGTGTAACACCCCACATCCGTTAGTGTCACTCACAATGGGAATGCACTAAGTTCTGTGGAGCATTTAAGGTAAAAGATGCAGATAAATTACAAGACAGACAAAAATTAAACAGCAGAAAATAAAACTTTGCTTTATTGATAAAATAGTTTGTACAACGATTTCTTTACAATATCAGAGTATCATCTGTCCTCCAAAATAAAGAAGCATAAAACAACATTTATATTCCCCAGTGTAGCAAGAGCCAGCCATAGAATCTGAAAAGAGAATCCAAGCAAAACTTCGACAAATCTTCAAGCTGGGAAAGAGTGATAGTCCAACTTAACCTGAGCTATACTATTCCCTCCTTTACTACCTTGGGGGGGGGGGGGGGGGGGGGGCGGGGGGGACGGAAGAAAAGAAGATGAAAGAAAAATAGAGTCAGACATAAAGCCTGAGTAAGTTCAGTTACTTCTAGCATGTGAACATGGAAAAACAAAACGACATGAATTAACTGAATACAAGATAGCACCATGATGATAGGGTCAGCAAGATTAGACAAGATTAACACAAGATATGCTAAGATTGGATATCCTCTAATACTTTCGCCGCTTCGCTATTTCTCTGTTATACTGGTTTCTATATCCCTGCACCACCTGACTAGTGTCCCAACTAGTAACGATAACGTGATCCCAATCCCTGTAGTTTCCATTGCCTTCAGGCATACATTTATTATTTATTACCTAGATCTAATCTAGGGTTTTCTATCAAGTGCTTTCTAGATTCAACTAGAGTTTACGCTATCTGCTGAACGCTTCTCGGATTCAGGGTTTATGCCACCTAGTCCAACTAGGGATTATGCTACCTGTCGAACGATGCCCCCAAGTCTAGGAGACACTACCTAGAGTGGTATATGTTCCTAGACTTCCCCACGCATGTATCGCGAATCGTTATCGCTTATCTAAATGCACATGTCCTGTAATGTGTGGCCCGAGTCCTGTGGCAGGGCAAATCAAGAAACACAGAACTCGGTCGGGAGCTTTCAGATATCTGCCGATGCAGATGCTAAGGTTTATTTTTATTCCAGTGGCTATGGTCCCACTCGACCCCTCCCTCAACTAATGAAAGGCACACCATGAAAAATGAGAATTATACGCAGGCCCTCTATGCCCCACTAACCTATGGTCATCCTCACCGATAACTAGATAGCAAGTATATGGTCTTTTGGAGTTCTCCGCCTTTCCGCTTCACGTATCTCGATTGACTCAAGATGGATGGTAGACGACGAGTTGCTATCAAAGGGCTACTGTTCTCTCTCCGAATCACGCTGGTCCACCCTAGTCTTTAGGTTGCCATATATTGCAAACAAGGCATACCCCTGGTTCTTCTAACGCAGACCTTAACCTCTGTGAGCCCAGGAGGAACATTTGTAGCCTCATAGAGGGATACCAAGAGTACCCTCACGTCCCCTCGAAGCCTCGGGCTTCGTAACCCAATTCGTTGGAGCCTTCTTTTTACTCAGACGGACGTTCGCTCCTTTCCGTGTTATACTAAGAGTTACTACTTAGTTTTGCTAACTAAGGTTTACCACTTAGTTTCCAGAATCATTGTTTTCTTAACTAAGGTTTACTACTTAGCTCCTTTTAACTAAGGTTTACTACTTAGTTCTCTTTCTCGTCAATTTGGATTGGTTAAGCGTCATTAGTCAATTCAAGCTAACTTAACCCTCTTCATTTATCATGTTAAACTGGTTAAGCGTTATCAGTAATTCATGTTGACTTAACCCTACCACAAACCAAGTTATATTGGTTAAGTATTTCTTATTACTTAACCCTACCCATTCATCCTGTATTAGTTAAGTGTTCCTTTTTAACTTAACCTGGCCCACCTGTTTTTAACTAACATTTTATTAATGGTTAAGTTTTATCCCTTCATGTTTTAGACTTAACCCTATTCCTTTATCACAATCTGATGGTTAAGTGTTCAAGTTTACTTAACCCTACGGTCTAGTCCAGCTAACATATCAAATTGGCTAAGTGTATTAAATTTTACTTAACCCCAACCTCTAGTCTAGTTAACATGTTAATTTGGATAAGTGTATTAACTTTACTTAAACCCACCTTCTAGTCTAGTCAACATGTTAATTTGGATAAGTGTTTTCTTAGTTACTTAACCCCTACAAATCTTGCCTTGTTACGATGTTAAGTTTGGTTAAGTGTCCCTATGGACTTAGCCCTTCCATTCTAGCTTAACTGTGTTAAGTTGGTTAAGTGTTCCTATGGACTTAACCCTCCCATTCTAGCTTAACTGTGTTAAGTGTCTGTATGAACCTAACCCCACACATCGGTTTGGTTATCATGTTGAATTGGTTAGGTGTCTTAGTTAACTTAACCCTACCATTCTTGTTCTAGCTTTAACTAAATAAATTAAAGCCGCGACCACTCACATTAGACAGATATTGTTGCGAATACTGGATGTACCGGTTGGCTCCGGGCAGATTTACATCACAACTTAGTCTAACCTCGGGTAGGCATATTCGTGTTTTCTAAGTTCAAAGGGTTTTGATTAATTTTCAAATCAGGTTTTGAAAGTAACCATCCCGTCCGTCGGATCAGTTAGGGATTGCCAGGGAGAGCAGGAAACTTGTATTTTCCAAACCCAAGCCTAGACACTATCCTCTTTGTCACCCTAGAACTTTCTGGTGTATGTATTATTAAAAGAGATGTCATTAATAAACCTTTCTTTTGTATATATATAAATTGTTAACAATTTATCCTCAAAGTTTAATCATTTATCCTCAAAGTCCATTTTCCCTTTTTTAAATCAATTTGGCCTATACCATATACATTTTCCATGCCCACTAATGGACTTATATTCTAGGCCCAAATCTTGATTTTCCTATCTTACAGTTTATAGCAATTTAGATCCAACATCCTCATTTACATTTCATGCCAAAACTAGATTTTATACTCTAGTTTATAGTTTATGCCAAACTAGATTTCATATTCTAGTTCACCGTTTATGCCCAAAACTTAATTTGCATACCAACTACCTACTTTGTGGCCCATTTAACCATTTACCATTTACGCCCAACGTATGTAAATTATTCACAATTATGCTAATATACTTATCATGCTTAATTTAGCCACCCAACTCTGATTTAATATTCTAATTTCAGTTCATGTCAAAACTAGACTTGTTATTCTAATTTTCATCTTAATAGTCATGCTATAATGCATGTTCCCAAATTATGCCAATTTCCACGTTTAGTCAATTTCATGTTTTTCCCAAAACGCATTCCCATCGTTCATAAAATCGTGATTCACCCTAGATTATAAATAAATCTAGATTCTTGGATAAAAGGGAATGAACCAAAATGCCATGAAAGAATAGACATAATAACTGGCATAAGATGATAATTCACAGGCATATAGATCTGGTAATATTACGACATGAAAAGGGTTGCATAGTATAGGTTCAAGAACATGGGTAGACCTAACTTAATAGGTAAATTCCCAAGATCAAGATCCATGGATAACTTGAAATAGAAAGTCAAGCCTAGATCCAATATAATGCCAGTTTGGGGTACAACATGGTTTTGTAACTACAGTGTCATGGGCATAAATAATAACCTTATATCCATAGTCATAGGCAATAAATCCTTACAGCTAATGAATCACAGTCATAGGCAATGTTCATAGTCAACGGAAAATAATTCTCACAGTCATGAGTCACAGTCATAGGCAATGTTCATAGGCAATGTTCATAGTCAAAGAGGCATATGGTTTTAAGGTCCATAGTTTCATAGTCACAGTCTTATTGGTCATCGAATCATAACAGTTCTTAATTAGGTCCAAGGATATAAGCACTGATTCGAACAGAAAGATTTGGCATATTCTTTTATTCCTTTAATTTCATGTCACGAGATAGAGAAAACGTTCAAATCTAAAAAGTAACCGACTTACAGAGATTACATTAGATTCGTAGAAAATCAGTCGTTGAAGTCGTTTGAATCTTCACTTGAAATCTAGCTTGTTTTGAATCTCCTCTTGAAAGTCTTGAGCAACATTTCCTCGTCTTGATTTATTTTATATATTATTTTATTTATTTATTCATTTTCTCAGAGCCAGCATAAGGATAGAATGAAATGGTGTAGAGAGAAGGAGGCCAGGAGGCTGTTTATATAGGATTAGGCGGACGAATCTAGGAAGAAAACGAGACCAGGTACATCAGAATGCACCCAGGCCCAAAAGTGGGTTTTCACCCAGGTCGACACCCAGGTTGACTGGGCAGTCGACCTGGTCAGGGGGGTCGACTACCCAGTCGACTCCCCAGTCGACCTGGGTCCTGGGCGGGAATTTTCCCGCCCAGCCCGCTTCTGGGTTTGAATTCGAATTTCGAATTTGAATTTCGAGCTGTTTTCTGTTCTAAAAATTCTTGAAACTTCGGAGGGTCATATCTCCCTCATACGGACTCCGTTTCTCGCAAACTCGGACTTGTTTCCAAGCAGAATTTCGAGACGAACGCAATGGCGCAACCCGTTTCCTTTAATTTTGATCTTAAAATTTAATTCTGCCTTGATTTGTGAATCTTAGTGTTACAGAATTACGGGGTGTTACAACCAATCATAGGACCACGCCTCTAACGCGGAACGGGTTTACTCCATTGGATCGCCAGTGCTTTAAAACAAATAAATCATTTAAACATAGCAATGTTTTTTTTATAAAAATGAAGCCATTATAAGACACAGTTCCCATCACACAATGCAACGCAAACCGGAGGATAGAGTTTTACCTTATAATGGCCAAAATATGCTTGATACAAGTAAAATAATAGCATTTGGTATTATTACTAGTGTTTATATATTTCAAAATTAATTTCAATCATAGACAGCATGGGTACCATATATCATATCACCATATATAGATATACAATCAAAACCGCACGATGTCGTATTTGGAAATTGGATTTCCGTCATGAACCAAGGCAAGTGATCATCCTTATCGCTTCGAGACGCTCTAGCCCGTGTCTCAGGCAAGTACTCTGTTAGGACTTTGGATCGTCAGGGCCGGTCCACACGGAGTGGGTTAAAATGCATGAACACTGCATTTCCCCGCCCTTTGGGGCGTCAATTGGTCATATACCGACCAAATCATCGGCCCAGGAGCGACCGATATAACCGCGACGCCTCGCTATCCATCATTCACATTAGTAAAATGCCCGGGCATGTAAAACCTAAAACACCACTCCTAGCTAGAAAGAAACACGGGTCCTCCCTGAGATCTTCTCCCATTTTTGGTCGATACCGGGGTGTGAGTTTCACGAATCAACGCTAAACACAAAGCTAGTTATTCAAAGCCCTGCTTTGATCATCAACCACAAAGCTCTGCTTTTCAATAAAAGCTTTGATCAAAACATCTCTGTATGCCACGTTGTCAATCTACAACGTCGGACACACATCCATTTACAAGTCCGTTTTGGGTCTGAACGAAACCGAAGGATCTTTATTCCTCGCACATCCGAACGATCAACAAGTACATCCGAACAACCACCACTGTAACCCCTTCAAGGCAGAAACTCCCATCCAAGGCATCAGTAGCCATCCATCCGACCTGAAGATCATTAGTCTTGCACTGTCTTCATATCTTCGACTTCTAACCATCGATCAATTATTCGAAATGAGAATTAACTCGGCCTTTTCAAATAATGCACGTATATTTAGAATTCAAATCAATGGTTAAATTATTGGACATCCATAATTCAGTTCGTTAATGTAATTTTCACGTCAAACACATTCAACCATCAAATATCCAACAAATTGAGTAAATTCAGTTTATTTCCATTCCATATCGTTTATAATGCTTTATCATGACTTATCGCTATTTTTATTTATTTAAAAATAGCCAATTTATTCAAACGACGCTTCAGGTCATAACGCGACCATGGCGCTATTTTTCTTCAGATTTGATTTACACATATCTGAAAAATTAACTATTGGATATATACAAATTTTATATCATTAGAAAGATCTTTTCAAAACGAATCCAACGGTTCCAGTTTTGGGAAAATCCGACGGTCGGATCTCTCGATACAATCGTTTGAAGTTGCGATTTCAAAATACGAACTGCAGCATCGTTATTTGATTTATTTTAATTATATTTATATATATAAATATATTCCATTCTGGCACTGTTTTCATCCAGATTTGAATTAAACATTCCAGACAATATAACCGTTGGATCTATGCAAAGTTGGTGTCGTTGGAAAGATATTTCCAAAGCGAACCCAAAGGTTTCGGTTTTGGGAAAATCCGATGGTCGGATCTCCCGCAATAATCGTTTGAAATCACGGTTTCAAAATACGAACTGTAGCTTTGTTTTTCGATTTATTTTAATTATATATATATATATATATATATATAAATATAATCCGTTCTTCGATTTCCAAACCATTTTATTTCATATATGTGATTAAAATGATATTTTTATCAAACAGATATATATTTATATATATGATGACTATTTTTAACAATTCGTATATGTAGTAGAAATGTGATTTTTTATTGCCAAAACAATTTATTTCAAACACGATTATTTTATACACTTCATATAGTTGATATAAATGAGATTTTTATTAGGAAAAACAATTTATTTTAAAAATGAAGATTTTTAGCGATTTATATATATTATAAAAATGTGATTTTTATTTGTAAAGCAATTTATTTCAAACATTCGATAAAAATGTTATTTTTATTGTTCAAACCATTTTATTCCATACATTTGATAAAAATGTTATTTTTATCGTTCAAACCATTTTATTCCGTATATTTGATAAAAATGTTGTTTTTATCGTTCAAACCATTTTATTCCATACATTTGATAAAAATGTTATTTTTATCGTTCAAACCATTTTATTCCATACATTTGATAAAAATGTTATTTTTATCGTTCAAACCATTTTATTTCAAAAATGAATATTTTCCAACACATGAATATATTTCAATACATGAATATATATCAAACACGGGAATATTTCAGAAAATTTCGGTAGCATAATGGCAGGGTAGTTCAAACCGGCACCATCCCGAGTACGGCTCCTCGCTCTACCTTAAAGCCTCGCAGCTTTTGACAATGGGGATTTCAAAGTCTAGTTTGTACGCAGACGAATTTTTCCATATACTAATCCTATTGGGATTTCACCCATAATCAATCATATCAAATCAACCGTTCGTGATATTCACCAAATTTCACATCAACCAAATCCAAACAATCACAACCAATATATATCGTCCATGGTCTGTGGACGAGGGGAGTATGTATATATATATAAATATATTTCGATTTCATTTCTATTCACTTCAATTCCTTCAATGCATATATAATTTTTGCAACGCATATATACATCGCACATACAACTTATACAACGCTTATACATGAGGTGTACAACGCTTATATAACTCATACATCGATTGTATAATTTATACATCGTCATTCCATATCGTTTATAACTCAGAAATCTCACATCGGGTTCCACTCCTCCAAAATTGTAGAAGGCTCAGAAAAATATTGGGTCTCTTCTAGAATATAGAAGACGTCCACACGAGTCCACTGTCTCTTGTTTCACTGGATTTCGTCAACATAGCAAAAGGATATGATTTTTATCGTGAAATTAAAATCCTTAGCATTTTTAAGTGCTATTATTCATTTAAACAATTTAAAACCGTACCTTTCAAATCTCGTTCAAAACTAGATCTTGATTTATCGGCCAATCCATGTATCGTTGCATCAATCAGATTTCACCACGCGAAAGAGGGAGGAGAGGCGCACGCGGCGGTGGTCCCCGTGCTGAATTCGACGGCGGCAGGCTCCTCTGGCGGCGACTTGAAGTCGGCCACTTCACTGGCTCCGTTCTCAAGATACAAGGCACCAAAAAATACGAGGTCGGTCTAGATTTAGAGATCGGAGAAACCTCTACAAAAATCTTCTGAAGGAGCATCAGATTTCATGGAGAGAATCGGATGGAATCGATGCGAGAAAGTTTGAAGGGGAGCCGCCGTTGAAATTTTGGGTTACGGGTTGATTTTCTCGGTAAACGCTGAATGAGGGAGAGAAATGATTGGCCATGATATTTTATAATTTATTTTTAAAATCCAAAAATACCCCTTACCACATATGAACTCCAATCCAAACCCAACGACTATCATCCCTAGCTAAATACCCCCATTCCGAACACAATGGGATATGTTTCTTAAGCCCATTCGACTGTTTCAGTATGTTTTTCCCCAGAATAAAATATAAAACATTCAATATTTGATTTGAACGTACATTTCAATTTGTCGGGGCCACATACTGATTCTAAAAATTCCAAAAAAGTAAATCTTGCTATGTTTTTGACGATACGGTCCCAACAAAACTAATTTCGTCAAATTTTGAGACCGTTTGAAAAATGGCCATTTTCTGGTCGATCCAATTTGACTGAAATCAACCAAACATATTTTCCTTTGCTATGCTCACATATTAACTTCGAAAATTATGGAATTTGAAACCTAGCAATAATTTGACACCCCGGATCCAACAAAAGTGGTTTCGTCGAAAACAGAGGTCGTTTGCAAAATGGCTATTTTCAAGGGCTATATAAACTTTAAAGCGACCTTTCTAAAAATTCATTTGGCCATAACTTTTGACTCCCGCTTTGAAATTTCGATTTTTCAGATTCGGTAGAAAGATATTCATAAATAGATTTTAAATATTTTTGGTTTCACCAAAATCCATTTTATTTTGCACCCGGTACAGTCAGTCAAAGTTTGAATTCAAAATTTCAAACTGCTACGCCATTTCAGGCCTTGTTTTATATTTAAAATAAATATTTTTTTCCAACATCGATTCAAATAGACTTTTGTTCGTTATTATTTAAAATAATTTATTTTAAATATTCTGAATCCACTAAAATAACAAAATTAATTTTTTTAATTGGTTCTGATTTTCCGGGTTGTTACAATCTCCCCCACTTAAAATCTTTTCGTCCCCGAAAAGGAACGAAGTCAAAATTTGTTTAATTTGCCAACTCCATTTTCATTCTGGCTTTTGTTCTTCAACTTTTTTGTTTCTAAGAAATTCTTCAAAAATTTGGCTAACATCCTAAATTTACGAAAAATTTCGCTTTGACCTCCTTTGTACGGGGAGGGGTTTGGAAATTTATTGGATCGTATTAGGTACCCAATAAATCCTAATAAGCATACACATATTTATAGTGATATATTCCGGTGTCCACAGGGGAGTGTGTATAGATCATAACTCCATAGAATAAATTCTCATCACCCTATAAATGGATTTTGTGCCTTAATGACCAGAGAGATGTGTTTATTGTTATCTCCAGACCTGTATGGTTTTTTTTATTAATCTTGCAATTTACCGTTACATTTTATATAGTCTATATCAATCATCAGTTCAACTTGTTACATAAAGTCATCGCTATACAAGCCTCTCGCTCGTATGGTAAATCTTCAACCTCTTCACACAAGCTCCAAATGCTTATGTGGTATATGATGAAGTATGCTATCTTCCAGAAGTATGTCACATAGTGTAGTTCAAAATTAATTATTACTATCCTATGACAACGTTTATTATTACATACAGAATAACCAGTACTCCGCATCCAATGTCATACACAGGAGTTGATATAATAATAAAATTGCGCATCCAACTCATTAAGGTTTACCTATTTGTCGGGCACGCAAATATATTCTTTACTCAAAAACTAATCCATTTACCTGTTCAAATATATATAATGAACATGTACATATTTCTATCTATTTCAAATCAGTTCAATATTTGATTCATTCGAATAAATTTACCATCGTTCTCTTATTGATGTTATTATTCCAATGCGATTTAGTTTAAACTAACAATCACTCTACACAAACAACAATCAATTTATTTTTAACCCTTTCAAATATATAGCAATTAATTCATATATTCTTTTGAAATTATTCAGACTATATGATTAAATTTTTTACATCCATGCAAAAGGAAACAACAACAAAGTAGAAAATAATACGGAAATGCAAAATATGGTAAATGTACCTTGCACCAGAGTCAATCAGAGATATCCACCCTGCACTTGGGATAAGCCTTCTTAATGCTCTCTTCTGTTTTCCAAGTACAGTCTCGCAGATCTCCACTCCAATGCACTTTGACTAAGTGAACCTTCTTGTTCCTCAGCTCTTTAGTTTCTTTGTCGATAATCTTTAGCGGCTCTCTCCTCACAGCCAATTTTGGAGTAATTTCCAAATCCCATTGCGTGGCTTCTTCCACGATCAAGTCTAGATCATTGACATGCTTTCGAAGTTGAGATACGTGAAACACATCATGTACTCCAGGCAACCAGTCTGGTAGTTGAACCCTATAAGCGAGAGTTCCAATCCGTTCTAGAATAGGAAACGGACTAATAAATTTGGGCGCCAATTTTCCTGTTTTACTGAACCAGACTACTCCTCTCATCGAAGATACCTTCAAATACACATAGTCGCCAACAGCGAATGATAAATCTCTTCTTCTCTTATCTGCATAGCTATTCTGTCGGCTTTGAGCGGCTAGTAATCGTTTCTTAACGAAATCGACTTTGTCCGCAGCTTCGTGAATCATATCTGGCCCTAATACAAGTCTTTTACCAGGTTCAACCCAACAAGCAGGGGATCTGCAAGGTCTACCATACAATGCTTCGAACGGTGACATCGTCAGGCTCGCTTGTTAGTTGTTGTTGTATGAGAACTTAGCCAGATGCAAGTGGTCTTCCCATGATCCTCCAAAATCAATAACAGAAGCCCTCAATAAATCTTCTAGAATATGATTCACCCCCTCAGTTTGACCATCTATTTGAGGATGATAAGCGGTGCTCTAGTTCAGTTTCGTTCCCAATTCTGCTTGGAATGCTTCCCAGAATTTACTAGCAAAAATTAGGTCATGATCACTAACGATAATAATGTGAACTCCATGCAGTTTAACAATTTCTCTAAAATAAATCTACGCCAGACTCTAAGCGGTTCTATTCGATCTGACAGGTATGAAATGGGCGATTTTCGTGAAACGATCTTCGAACACCCAAATATTGTCGTTTCCTCTCCTGGTTCTGGGCAGACCATCTATGAAATCCATAGAAATCTGTTCCCACTTCCCACCTGGAATTTCCAATGGTTGTAACAACCCAGCGAGCTTCTGTTGATCGCTCTGGACTTGTTGACAAGTAGAACACCGGCTAACATATAAGGAGATGTCTCGTTTCATCGATCTCCACTAGAAAGTATGTTTGTTATCATTATACATCTTTCTCACTCCTAGATGGATACTAAGCTTGGCTTAGTGACATTCATCCAATACTTCTCTTTGGAGTTCAGGAATGTTCGGAACACAAATCCGACCCTTTAACCTCAAAATCCCCTCGTTATCAATCTGAAAACTCGAGGGTTCGCCTTTCCCAATTGTCTCTCTAATCTTCAGAATGAAGTGATCATCCTTTTGAAGAGTAGATATGTTGTCAATCAATGAAGGAATGATGATAAGACTGGCGATAATTAAATTCTTCCTGCTAAGCGCATCAGCCACAACATTGGCTCTCCCCGGAGTATACAAAATATCAAGATCATATGTCGTGAGAAATTCTAACCAACGCTGTTGTTTCATATTCAGATCTTTCTAGGTGAATAAATACTTCAATGATTGGTGATCAGTATATAATTCAAACTTCTCACCCAATAGATAATGCCTCCAGATTTTCATAGCAAACACGATTGCTAATAATTCAAGATCGTGAGTTGCATAATTCTTTTAATGTGGTTTCAATTGACGGCTAGCATAAGAGACTACCTGGCCTCTTTGCATTAATACTGCACCATGACCTTCTTCAGAAGCATCTGTCCATACTTTCAAGTCTTGATTGCCATCAATAATTGTTAACACTGGAGAAGTCGTCAGTTTTAACTTCAGCTCTTGGAAAGCTGCCTCACATTCCGGAGTCCAATTGAATCTGGAATGTTTCTTAGTAAGCTTTGTTAAGGAACTGGATATCTTCAAAAAATTCTTAACAAAATTCCGATAATAACTGGCCAATCCAAGAAAACTTCGGACTTTTGTGGGTGTACGAGGCTGTTTCCAATTCTGAATAGCAGTGATTTTATTGGGATTAACTGAAATTCCTTCCTTTAACACGACGTGACCAAGGAATTTGACTTCATCTTGCCAGAATATACATTTGGAAAATTTGGCTTTTAAAACATTTTTTCTCAGAATCTCTAACACTTGTTCTAAATGTTTTTCATGCTCGATTTCCGACTTAGAGAAGATTAGAATATCATCAACGAAGACCAGTACAAATTTATTCAATACTTCTCTGAATACCCAGTTCATTAGATCGACAAAATATGCTAGAGAATTACACAAGCCAAATGACATGACCTGCTTGGTGACACTCATGGCATTTCCTTTCACCATGTGGTTCTTTTGCTTCTCAGCGGGTTTAAATCCGCTCCTTAATCATTTCTTTAAGGGTCCACTGTTTATCGCCAAATGCCCTTTCCGATTACAGTTAGAGCAGGTGGCAGTTGTTACTGGTCCTTTCCCATACTTAACCTTTTTCTGACTAGCCCTTTACCTCTTTCTATCCCTAGATGTCGTACTAATCTCAGGCTGCATACTTGCCTCTGGCTATGTACTGGTCTCCGGGCTATCAGTTTCAAATTTCCTTTTGTTGCTAGTACCGACTTCCTCTTCATCGCCCAAAAGACCTTGCTTATCTAGATCTTCATACTAATAAGCCATATATATCATTTCAGAATAATATTATTGCACATGTGCAGTCACACTACTTTGGTACTTTCTTTGTAGCCCGTTAATAAACCTCAGATTCTTCATCTTTGGATTATGAATTAGATGCGGGGAAAAACGAGAAAGTTCATTGAATTTCTTATGATATTCTGGAATAGTCATATCCCCTTGAATCAAATAGTAGAATTCATCACTTAACCGCTCAGTCACTTTTGGAGGAATAAATCTTTGATTGAAAATTTTCTTGAATATATCCCAGGTTATATCACCTTCTGGATTATCTTTAATATCGGTTTCCCACCAGATTAAAGCTTCGTCTTTGAGTGCCCAAGATGCCAGTAATCTTTTCTGATCACCTCTCATCTTTGAATCTTCAGAGAACTTCTCGGCAGAGTGCATCCATGCTTGTGTTTGAATAATAGATTCATTGCCCGAGAACGGTACTCCACCCAGATTTCGATACTTAATTAATAGAGCCTCAATATCTGGTTCTGAACTAACTCTTCTACTTCTACCACTCATTTTTCAATGTCTGCAAATAGCAGACAAAGTGTTAGGCCAACAGAAAAGGTATTTTTAAAACATAGAGACATATACTTTAATGTAAATGTGTCTATCAGGGTGTATTTCATTCTGCTACACTCATTCTAGGATATTACCGATCCTATCTAAAATGAGTGATCCGTCTTAGAATGCTACTGTTCTATTTCTGACGAGTTCGTTAATATGTTATATTCCAGAACTAAGCTTAACCAAAGCTCTGATACCACGTTGTGACAACCCCAAACCCCGTTCCATGGTGGCAAGGGTAATCTTTGGAATATAACACATAAACAAATAACAACATAAAATAAATAAATAAATAAATACAATAGATAATGTACAATAGAATACACTGGATAAAATAATCATCAGTGTTACACAATATACAGGATCATATTTAGTACAAAATACAGTTCAGCTTTACACAAATGTCTACAGTGGAATCAAAACATAATATGTACAACAGGAGCTGAACATCATAAAAAGAAAGAAGTGATAGAATCCAGCTTCAGCTCCAGCTATCCAGAAAGAGCCTGTTAAAACCTGAATACAAGGTTGCCCATGTAGGAATAGGGGCACCTGAGTTTGCAAGTGAAACAAACTACGGGTCAGTCATGGGATAGTATGAGAAATCTGCTTAACATATTTGACAATATGGCCAATCACAGGACCACACCGCTAATACGTAACGGATTTACTCCATTGGATCTCCAGTTCTTTAAAACAAATAAATCATTTAAACATCACAATGCTTTTTATAAAAATGAAGCCATTATAAGACTTAGTTCCCATCACACGATGCAACGCAAACCGAAGGATAGAGTTTTACCGTATAATGGCCAAAATATACTTGATACGAATAAAATAAAAGCATTTGGTATTATTACTAGTGTTTGTGTATTTCAAAAACAATTTCAATCATAAGTATCAATCATAACGACATAGGTACCATATATCATGTCGCCATATATACATATACAATCAAAACCGCACGATGTCGTATTTGGAAATTGGATTTCCATCATGAACCAAGGCAAGGGATCATCCTTTCCGCTTTGAGATGCTCTAGCCCGTGTCTTTGGCAAATACTCTGTCAAGCCTTTGGATCGTCAGGGCCGGTCCACACGGAGTGGATTAAAATGCTTGAACACTGCGTTTCCCTGCCCTATGGGGTGTCAACTGGTCATATACCGACCAAACCATCGGCCCAGGAGCGACCGATATAACCGAGGCGCCTCGCTATCCATCATCCACATAAGTAAAATGCCCGGGCGTGTAAAAAGTAAAACACCACTCCTAGCTAGAAAGAAACAAAGGTCCTCCTTGAGGTCCTCTCCCGTTTCTGGTCCATACCAGGGTGTGAGGTTCGCGAATCAACGCTAAACACAAAGCTAGCTATTCAAAGCCCTACTTTGATCATCAACCACAAAGCTCTGCTTTTCAATAAAAGCTTTGATCACAACATCTCTGTATGCCACGTTGTCAATCTACAACGTCATACACACACCCATTTACAAGTCCGTTCTGGGTCTGAATGAAACCGGTGGATCTTTATTCCTCGCACATCCGAACGATCAACAAGTACATCCGGACAACCCCAACTGTAACCCCTTCAGGGCAGCAACTCCCATCCAAGGCATCAGTAGCCATCCATCCGATCAGAAGATCATTGGTCTTGCACCGTCTTCATATCTTCGACTTCTAACCGTCGATCAATTATTTAAAATGAGAATTAACTCGGCCTTTTCAAATAATCCATGTATATTTAGAATTCAAATCAATTCATTTCAGTGGTTAAATTATTCGACATCCATAATTCAGTTCGTTAATGTAATTTTCACGTCAAACACATTCAACCATCAAATATCCAATAAACCGAGCAAATTCAGTTAATTTCCATTCCATATCGTTTATAATGCTTTATCACGATTTATCGCTATTTTTATTTATTTAAAAATAGCCAATTTATTCAAACGACGCTTCAGGCAATAACGCGGCCGTGGCGCTGTTTTTCTTCAGATTTGATTTACATATATCTGAAAATCTAACCATTGGATCTTTACAAATTTTATATCATTAGAAAGATCTTTTCAAAACGAATCCAATGGCTCCAGTTTTGGGAAAATCCGACGGTCAGATCTCTCGGTATAATCGTTTGAAGTTACGATTTCAAAATATGAACTGTAGCATCGTTATTCGATTTATTTTAATTATATTTATATATATAAATATATTCCATTCTGGCGCTGTTTTCATTCAGATTTGAATTAAACATTCCAGACAATCTAACCGTTGGGTCTTTGCAAAGTTGGTGTCGTTGGAAAGATATTCCTAAAGAACCCATCGGTTTTGGTTTCGGGAAAATCCGACGGTCGGATCTCCCAGCAATAATCGTTTGAAATATCGGTTTCAAAATGCGAACTGCAGCTTTATTTTTCGATTTATTTTAATTATATTTATATGTATACACATAAATATAATCCGTTCTTCGATTTCCAAACCATTTCGTTTCATATATGTGATAAAAATGATATTTTTATCAAACAGATATTTATTTCAACATATGACTATTTTTAACAATTCGTATATGTAGTAGAAAGGTGATTTTTTATTGCCAAAACTATTTATTTCAAACACTATTATTTTATATACTTCATATAGAAGATATAAATGTGTTTTTTATTGGGAAAAACAATTTACTTCAAAAATGAAGATTTTTAGCGATTTATATCTATTATAAAAATGTGATTTTTATTTGTAAAGCAATTTATTTCAAAATACGATAAAAATGTTATTTTTATCGTTCAAACCATTTTATTCCATACATTTGATAAAAATGTTATTTTTATCGTTCAAACAATTTTATTCCATACATTCGATAAAAATGTTATTTTTATCGTTCAAACCATTTTATTCCATACATTTGATAAAAATGTTATTTTTATCGTTCAAACCAATAAAAATGTTATTTTTATCGTTCAAACCATTTTATTCCATACATTCGATAAAAATGTTATTTTTATCGTTCAAACCATTTTATTTCAAAAATGAATATTTTTCAACACATGAATATGTTTTAATACATGAATATAAATCAAACACGGGAATATTTCAGAAAATTTCGGCAGCATAACAGCTGGGTAGTTAAAACCGGCACCGTCCCGAGTATGGCTCTTCGCTTTACCTTAAAGCCTCGCAACTTTTGACAATGGGGATTTCAATAACTAGTTCGTACGCAGACGAATTTTCCCATATACTAAACCTATTGGGATTTCAACCACAATCAATTATATCAAATCAACCATTCGTGATATTCACCAAATTTCACATTAACCAAATTCAAATGATCACAACCAATATATATCGTCCATGGTCTTTGGACGAGGGGAGTAAATATATATATAAATATATTTCGATTTCATTTCTATTCATTTCAATTCTTCAACGCATATATAATTTTTGCAACGCATATATAATTTTTGCAATGCATATATGACTTATACATCACACATACAACTTATACGACGCTTATACATGAGGTGTACAATGCTTATATAACTCATACATCGATCGTATAATTTATACATCGTCATTCCATATCGTTTATAATTCAGAAATCTCACATTGGGTTCCACTCCTCCAAAAATTGTAGAAGGCTTAGAAAAATATCCAGTCTCTTCTAGAATGTAGAAGACGTCCATGCGAGTCCACTGTCTCTTGTTTCGCTAGATTTCGTCAACATAGCAAAAAGATATGATTTTTATCATGAAATCAAAATCCGTAGCGTTTTAAAGTGCTATTATTCATTTAAATAATTTAAAACCATATCTTTCAAATCTCGTTCAAAACTAGGTCTTGATTTATCGGCCAATCCGTGTATCGTCACGTCGATCAGACTTCACCACGTGAAAGTGGGAGGAGAGGTGCAGGCGGCGGTGGTCCCCATGCTGAACTCGACGGCGGCAGGCTCCTCCGGCGGCGGCTTGAAGTCTGCCACTTCACTGGCTCCGTTCTTGAGATACAAGTCACGAAAAAATACGAGGTTGGTCTAGATTTAGAGATCGGAGAAACCTCTACAAAATCTTCTCAAGGAGCATCAGATTTCATGGAGAGAATCAGATGGAATCAAGGCGAGAAAGTTTGAAGGGGAGCCGCCGTTGAAATTTGGGGTTACAGGTTGATTTTCTCGGTCAACGCTGAATGAGGGAGAGAAATGATTGGCCAGGATATTTTATAATTTACTTTTAAATCCCAAAATACCCCTTACCACATACGAACTCCAATCCAAACCCAACGACTGTCATCCCTAGATAAATACCCCATTTCGAACACAATGGGATATGTTTCGTAGGCCCATTCGACCATTTCAGTCAGTTTTTCTCCAGACTAAAATATAAAACATTCAATATTCGATTTGAACGTACATTTCAAGTTGTCGAGGCCACGTACTGATCCCAAAAATTCCAGAAAAGTAAATCTAGTTACGTTTTGACAATACGGTCCCAACAAAACTAGTTTCGTCGAATTTTGAGACCGATTGAAAAATGGTCATTTTTTGGTCGATCCAATTTGACTTAAATCAACCAAACACATTTTCCTTTTCCATGCTCACATATTAACTTCAAAAATTATGGAATTTGAAACCTAGAAATAATTTGACATCCCGGATCCAACAAAAGTGGTTTCGTCGAAAATAGAGGTCGTTTGCAAAATGGCTATTTTCAAGGGCTATATAAAGTCCATAGCGACCTTTCTGAAAATTCATTTAGCCATAACTTTTGATTCCCGCTATGAAATTTTTATTTTTCAGATTCTTTAGAAAGATATTCATAAACAGATTTAAATATTTTTGGTTTCACCAAATCTGTTTTATTTTGCACCTGGTACCGTCAGTCAAAGTTCGAATTTAAATTTTCAAACTGCCGCGCCATTTCAGACCTTGTTTTATATTTAAAATAAATATATTTATTTTCCAACATCGATTCAAATATACTTTTGGTTGTTATTATTTAAAATAATTTATTTTAAAATTTTTAAATCCACTAAAATAGCCAAATTATTATTTTTTAATTGGTTCTGATTTTTTGGGCTGTTACACTAAGCGGACTGTGACGGCAAGGAATTTCGCTCGGTCCGAACCAGTCGCTAAACCGACCCAAACCGTTCGAAACGCCCTATCGTTTGAGAACAAACCACAACAGAACGCAAACAGAAGAACATTTCATTGCATATTACAACAATGCACCAGATTACAAGAATATGCAGAGTATAAAAGAATATTACACAGAAATATCAGAGATTTAAATTACATTTAAATACATCGCAGCGGAAAATAATACAATACACAACTAGAAGAGATATACGGATACAAAGCTTTCCGGATATCGTTCCAGCTGTAAACCAGGATCCTGTGAATATAAATTTGCAAAACCAAAACTACTAGCTGCCCGTGTCAAAATAGGGGCACCCAGAGTTTAGGTTAAAACAATAAACTCCAGGTCAGTCATGTGACTGGTGTGAGAACTAAAACAGTTATAATCTTTTATTTTAAAGTTCGGTAAATCAAGGGACCACGCCGTATAACACGGAACGGGTTTCCTCCCAAGAATACCAGTGCATAAAACAACAGCGCAATGCTAAATAAAGAAGAATGAAGCTATTATAAGACCCAGTTCCCATCACACAATGCAACGCAAGCCGGAGGATAGGGTTTTTACCTTATAATAGCCAAGGATGCTTGATACGTTTAAAACAAATCATTTGATACTATCATAAGTGCATAGTGTATAAAACAACTTCAAATCATAAGTATCAATCATAGGCGGCATGAATGCCCCATCCCACTATGTCGCCATACTAGGCTCTACAAATAAAACCGCAGAATCACGTATTTGGAAATTGGGTTTCCCTCTATGAACCGAGGCAAAAGATAGTCCTCAACCGATTCGAGACGCTCTAGCCCGTGTCTCAGGAACAGCCGCAACTGCCCCCTGGATCCTCAGGGCCGGTCCACCGATGTGGATTATTATGCCTGAACACTACGTCTCCCCACCCTATGGGGTGTAAGTCTGGTCCGTCAGCCGACCAGAATGCATCGGCCGAAACCGATATAACCGAGGCGCCTTGCAACAGCAACAACCACATAAGTCAAACTCGTCAGGGCGTGTAAAACCACTGACGCCACTTCTAGCTAGAAAGAAACGCATGCCCTCCCTGACGTCCATCTCCCGTTTTTGGTTCATACCGGGTGTGAAACACGCGAGGTAAACGTTACACAAAGCTACGCCACAAAGGCCGTGCTTTGATCATCACCACAAGACTTTGCTTTTCAACAGAAGCCTCGATCAACTGCCACTTAGGCATGCCACACAGGCAATTCACTCCATTTGTTTGATATCCATCAATATAAAACCCCTGAGCTCGTACGTCCCAGAGAAGGGCGTTAAGCAAGAGAATAAATTCTCCGCCGCCAAACAGATATATATTTAATAGAGATCAATCACACGGACTAAAATCCAATGTCAGACACACAGTCCATTTACAAGTCCGTTCTGGGTCTGAACGAAACCGGAGGCACCTAGTACCCCGCATATCCATCGATCTCCAAGTACGTCTGGACGATCACTAACTGTTTCCATCTTCTTGGGTGTACAGCCCAATCAAGATCATCAGTAATTACCCAAACGACGTGAAGACCTCCGGTCTTCGACCATCGTCTTCATCTTCGACTTATCGTCGTATCAGTTATTCAGAATGGGATAAACCCGGTCTTTCCGAATAACTCGCGTATATTTTAAATAAGTGTTACACAAACACAACATACGCCTCATTCCAATTCATCTGTCACTAACCGTAAATTAATCAAGAGAATAATTCCCCAAATATTAACCCCGAAGGCCGAAACCAACATCAGATCAATATTCAGAAAACCATTCTGTTTGGCCAACCGACAGTTAGTTTCTAAATTTCACTTTCATAGGGAAAGATTCCCATTAATTTTATCAAAGATAAATTCCTTGAATTTATTCTTTAATCTACTTTTGAATATCAATTCAAAACTAGTCGGGATTAACGAACCTTACCGAAGTAATCATTTGTTTTTAATTTCCCAATCCCAACCTATTCATCACATGAAGTAAAACTGGTCATACTTCATATCTAACACCACGGTGTTATCGGTAAATTCAATTACCATTTCACGTTCAAATCTGATTAAAGATTTAACTATCGCCTGGAGCAAAACTGGTGATACTCCATTTTCGATCATTTCAATCTAATTAAAGATTCATTAAAACTCCACTTAGTTTTAATGAAACGACCCGAACTTCCCCGTAAAGGAAAGCGCCGGATAGTTCGAGAACAAACCACAACAGAACACATACAGAAGAACGTTTCATTGTATATTACAACAATGCATCAGATTACAAGAATATACAGAGTATAAATGAATATTACACAGAAATATCAAAGATTTAAATTACATTTAAATACATAGCAGCGGAAAATAATACAATACACAACTAGAAGGAGATATACGGATACAAAGCTTTCCGGATATCGTTCCAGCTGTAAACCAGGATCCTGTGAATATAAATCTGCAAAACCAAAACTACTAGCTGCCCGTGTCAAAATAAGGGCACCCAGAGTTTAGGTTAAAACAATAAACTCCAGGTCAGTCATGGGACTGGTGTGAGAACTAAAACAGTTAATCTTTATTTTTAATGTTAGGTAAATCAAGGGACCACGCCGTATAACACGGAACGGGTTTCCTCCCAAGAATACCAGTGCATAAAACAAACAGCGCAATGCTAAATAAAGAAAAATGAAGCTGTTATAAGACCCAGGTCCTATCACACAATGCAACGCAAGCCGGGGGATAGGGTTTTCCCTTATAACAGCCAAAGAATGCTTGATACGTTTTAAAACAAATTATTTGATACTGTAATAAGTGCATAGTGTATAAAACAACTTCAAATCATAAGTATCAATCATAGGCGGCATGAATGGCCCATAACACTATGTCGCCATATATAAGTTTACAATCAAAACCGCAAATGTCGTATTGGAAGTTGGGTTATCATTTATGGTATGAACCGAGGCTAGGGGCAAGATCCTCAACCGATTCGAGACGCTTTAGTCCGCCCCTCAGGAACAGCCGCAACTGCCCCTTGGATCGTCAGGGCCGGTCCACCGATGTGGATTATTATGCCTGAACACTACGTTTCCCCGCCCTTTGGGGCGTAAGCCTGGCCCGTCAGCCGACCAGAAGCATCGGCCGAAACCGATATCACGAGGCGCCTCGCTTTTCAGCAAGTAATAATAAGTAACATCCACATGAGTCAAACTCGTCAGCCAGTTCAAGCACTGACGCCACTCATAACTAGAAAGAAACGTAGGTCCTCCCTGATGTCCGTCTCCCGTTTTTGATTCATACCGGGTGTGATACTCGCGAATCAACGTTACACAAAGCTACGCCACAAAGGCCGTGCTTCGGTCATCAACCACAAGACTTTGCTTTTCAACAGAAGCCTTGATCATTTGCATCTTAGCATGCCACACAGGCAATTCACTCCATGCGATTGATATCCATCAATATATAACCCCTGAGCTCGTACGTCTCAGAGAAGGGCGTTAAGCAAGAGAATAAATTCTCCGCCGCCAAACAGATATATATTTAATAGAGATCAATCACACGGACTAAAATCCAATGTCAGACACACAGTCCATTTACAAGTCCGTTCTGGGTCTGAACGAAACCGGAGGCACTTTCCTCGCATATCCATCCATCTCCAAGTACGTCTGGACGATCACCAACTGTTTCCATCTTCTTGGGTGTACAGCCCAATCAAGATCATCAGTAATCACCCAAACGACGTGAAGACTTCCGGTCTTCGACCATCGTCTTCATCTTCGACTTATCGTCGTATCAGTTATTCAGAATGGGATAATCCCGGTCTTTCCGAATAACTCGCGTATATTTTAAATAAGTGTTACACAAACACAACATACGTCTCATTCCAATTCATCAGTCATTAACCGTAAATTAATCAAGAGAATAATTCCCCAAATATTAACCCTGAAGGCCGAAACCAACATCAGATCAATATCCAGAAAACCATTCTGCTTGGCTAACCGACAGTCAATTTCTAATTTCACATTCATAGGGAAAGGTTCCCATTAATTTTATCAAAGATAAATTCTTTAATTTATTCTTTAATCTACTTTTGAATATCAATTCAAACTAGTTGGGATTAACGAAACTTACCGAAGTAATCATTTGTTTTAATTTCCCAATCCCAACCTATTTATCCCATGAAGTAAAACTGGTAATACTTCATATCTAACACCACAGTGTTATCGGTAAATTCAATTACCATTTCACGTTCAAATCTAATTAAAGATTTAACTATCGCGTGGAGTAAAACTGGTGATACTCCATTCTCGATTATTTCAATCTAATTAAAGATTCATTAAAACTCCACTTAGTTTTAATCGTTAACTGGGTTAAAGAATCAGTGTCATTTAAAACACGGTTCACGGTAAACCCAAAATATCATTCCATTAATTATTGGGTTAAAGAACAAGTGTTATTTAAAACACTTTCCACGATAAACCCAAAAATCAATATCAATTCAATTCCAATTAAATATTATTTAATTGGTACCTTTCATTAAATCTAAATAAAAAGATTTAATCATTTCTCAATTGGGTTCAAGATCAGTGTTAGTGAAGACACCATTCACGACAAACCCAAATCACATTCGATATTCAATACAAGGCTCTGAATAGAAAATATATCGGCTTATATTCAATATCAAATTCTACGACTAACAAATGTCGTATTGGAAATAACGATATAAATATATACCTTTCAAATTTCCATAACAACACCTGTATAATCACGAATTCCAACATCGAAATATTCCGAAGACAATTTCGATTCAAATCCACTCCAATGCAATCATTGGATATTCTGGTTATTTTTAAAACCCTTTTTAAATTCAATTTATTTATTTAAAAATAAATAGAATTATAATTCTAGTTCAAAACTAGTTCATTTCGATAAAAATCTATTTTTATCTTTTCAAATATGGAGTTTTTCATCCCAATTCTTCACAAATCATTTCTTATGATTTTACACAAATTATTACTATTTTTAATAATTTTATCAAGGCCCGTACAGTCGATTTCCATCAATGGCCATCGAACTGCACTTACAGCGACCTTTTTCAAATTTGATTTGGACGTAACTCCAAATCCAACCGTTAGATTTCAAATTTCTAACATTCGCTAGAAAGCTCTTTTCGATACGAACCCAACGGTTCTGGTTTTAGGAGAATCCGACGGTCGGATCTCCCGCAATGTCCGTTTGAAATAAATGGTCGAAATTCACGAACTGCCGCGGCGCGGCGCGTTCTATTCAGGCCATTATATTATATATATAATATATATATAATATATTTCGTCGATTTCTATTTAAAACGAATTATATAAATAGTTTTAAATTCGTTTCAAAGGCGATTTCAACTTCCATTTCAATTCAAATCAAAATTGAATTCTTCTTTATAAACTCGCTTTAAAATTCTTTTCTATTCAATTCAAATTTCAATTCAATTTGAATTCATTTCAATTTGTTTCTAATTCAATTTGAAATCGTTTTCAATTCAATTCATTTCGAAATCGTTATATATTCAATTCATTTTGAAATCGTTTTCAATTCAATTCATTTCGAAATCGTTTTCAATTCAATTCATTTCGAAATCGTTATATATTCAATTCATTTCGAAATCGTTTTCAATTCAATTCATTTCGAAATCGTTATATATTCAATTCATTTCGAAATCGTTTTCAATTCAATTCATTTCGAAATCGTTTTCAATTCAATTCATTTCGAAATCGTTATATATTCAATTCATTTCGAAATCGTTTTCAATTCAATTCATTTCGAAATCGTTATATATTCTATTCATTTCGAAATCGTTATATATTCAATTCATTTCGAAATCGTTATATATTCAATTCATTTCGAAATCGTTATATATTCAATTCATTTCGAAATCGTTATATATTCAATTCAATTCATTTCGAAATCGTTATATATTCAATTCATTTCGAAATCGTTATCAATTCAATTCTTTTCGAAATCGTTATTTATTCAATTCATTTCGAAATCGTTTTCAATTCAATTCATTTCGAAATCGTTATATATTTAATTCATTTCGAAATCGTTTTCAATTCAATTCATTTCGAAATCGTTATATATTCAATTCATTTCGAAATCGTTATATATTCAATTCATTTCGAAATCGTTATATATTCAATTCATTTCGAAATCGTTATATATTCAATTCATTTCGAAATCGTTATATATTCAATTCATTTCGAAATCGTTATATATTCAATTCAATTCATTTTGAAATCGTTATATATTCAATTCATTTCGAAATCGTTATATATTCAATTCATTTCGAAATCGTTATATATTCAATTCATTTCAAAATCGTTTTCAATTCAATTCTTTTCGAAATCGTTATATATTCAATTCATTTCGAAATCTTTTTCAATTCAATTCTTTTCGAAATCGTTATATATTCAATTCATTTCGAAATTGTTTTCAATTCAATTCTTTTCGAAATCGTTATATATTCAATTCATTTCGAAATGGAATAAAATCGATATAAATATCGTTCACGTCAAAATGGCGTCAATCTAATCAACACGGCTTCATAAATTTCTATTTTCAAATATTCTATTTCAAATATTTCTTTTTCAAAATAGTTGTTATTATCAAAATATTTCGTTCAACACATGACCAATCTCGAAGGATGAGTACTGTCAACACATGAACCGTTATTTTATATTGATAAAGATGTAAATTTTATTACTAAAATATTTCGTTCAACACATGACCAATCTCAATGGATGAGTACTGTCAACACATGAACTTTTATTTTATAATATTCTTTATTTTTCAAATTGGAATGAGGCCCAATCAATTACCATATAAAGTTAATTATATGGATTTTCATACAACACATGTATATAATAACATTGAAAATAATCAGCCATCAACCAAAGTGCACTACACTGTAAAAGCATCAAATATAGATATTCAACGCTTATAACAGCCTGTCAATCAATCGATCGACATATTTAATCAATCAGGATGAGTGAACTTCAAATTTCATCCCAACACCCGTGTGGGGTTTCAAACAATCAAACACATATTTTATTTGTGCTGTTGGGCGATGTGTAAAATTTATCGTCCCAATCAATGTCATTCAAATAGGTGTACATAAACAAACCGTCTGGTATGTAAATGAATATTCTATTTTATTCACTTCACGTTAAAAATTATATTTTTAACGATAAAACATTTTATTTCAACCTATGAATTCCTATTCAATTCATTTACACAATAAAATGATATTTTTATTTTTCTAACATATTTTAGAAAATTTCGGCGGCATAACGGCACGATACTAGAAACGGGACAAGGCCTAGCCTTATCCCCGGTCTAGTGAAGGCCCAGGCCATTCACACATCAATCAAATCAATTTCATTTTGCAAACCACAAAATTTGGAGTAAGAGTCTAACCTAGCCTTACTCCTTCACCTTATAACGGCGCACGTCTAATCCTAACCAATTTATCGATTCGATTTTTCACACCACAAACCACATTCAAACCAATATCGCAATCAATCACCAAACAGCCAAACAAACAAGTCCATGGTCTGTGGACGATTGTGTCGGGTGCTACTAAGCACCGTCTGCATCCTAGTATATATATAACTAGAAAAATTAAATTGAAAGGTGAGAAGTTCTCACTAATAGCTATCCAATTTCTTGACTCTTCTTTTGCAGAATTCTTCGTCGACCTCGCCTTTTTGTCACCTTCGTTGCCCAAGGCCACTATATATATAAAAATCGAATTTTTTATTTCAAAGTTCAATATATAAAAATCGAATTTTTATTTCAAAGTTCAATATATAAAAATCGAATTTTTATTTCAAAGTTCAATATATAAAAATCGAATTTTTATTTCAAAGTTCAATATATAAAAATCGAATTTTTATTTCAAAGTTCAATATATAAAAATCTAATTTTTACTTCAAAGTTCAATATATAAAAATCGAATTTTTACTTCAAAGTTCAATATATAAAAATTATAAAAATCGAATTTTTATTTCAAAGTTCAATATATAAAAATCGAATTTTTATTTCAAAGTTCAATATATAAAAATCGAATTTTTACTTCAAAGTTCAATATATAAAAATCGAATTTTTACTTCAAAGTTCAATATATAAAAATCGAATTTTTATTTCAAAGTTCAATATATAAAAATCGAATTTTTATTTCAAATAAAAATCCTATCTTTTCTGTAAATCAACTATATAAAAATACGATCTTTTCACCTTTCAAAATACGATCTTCTCACATTTCAAAATACGATCTTTTTCCATTTACAATTCAAATCAGTTTTTACTTTTACAACAAAATCAGTTTCTTTATTCCTTTATAAAATTCAGTTTTAAATTATGTTTTTATAAAAATTCAGTTTTAATCATTTTATAAAAACAGTTTTTAAATCTTTTATAAAATCAAAACAGTATTAACCTAAAAAAAACAGCATTACAGAGTTAAAAATAAAAATAAAAATAAAATAAATAAAACAAAATACTTACAGTGGTTTGCCGAGCAAGGGGGGGGGGGAGTTTACTGTCGCCGCTGGAATCTGGTGGGAGGGGGGAGTCGTCGGCCATCTGGTGGCGAGTGGAGTTCGTCAGAAGGTCGGAGGCGAGCAGGAGGGGGGGTTTGGGCATCGCGCACTGGAAAGGGAGGAGGAGAGAGTGTGGTCTGAGGTGGGAGGCTAGCGGAGCGGATCGCCTGAGGTCGGGCGATGATCGTGGGAGGCGGCGGACGAGGTCGGAGGGATTGAGCGATTTCGTTCGTAGGGTTTTTATTTTTTCTGAAATAATTTTAATCGGGGGGGGGGGGGGGGCCTGGGTTAAAAAGGGGGAGATTTAAATTTTTTTATTAATTTAATTATTTAATTATTTTATTTTAATTCAAAAAGTCAACTTTTTCAAACGACCTCTAAACGAGGTCCACCGCCTGTCGTCCATAGCGTTTCACCCCCATTCCGAACACAATGGGATATGTATCGTAAGCTGATTCGGCTGTTACAATCAGTTTTCGTTAAATTTACATTTAAATCACTATATTGAATTTTAAACGTACATTTCAAATTACTGGGGTCACATACTAACTAGAAAAATTCCAGAAAAATATTTTCTAGCTTCTATTGACGATACAGTCCTAACAAAACTAGTTTCGTCGAATTCTGAGACCGTTGGAAAAATGGCCATCTTCCAGTCGATTAAAATCAACTAAAATGGTCAAAACACGTTTTCCTTTGCCACGCTCACATATTGATTCGAAAAATTATGAAATTTGAAACCTAGCAATAACTTGACACTGCGGATCCAACAAAAGTGGTTTCGTCGAAATCCGAGGTCGTTTGCAAAATGTCCATTTTTAAGGGTCTGAATTCCATAGCGACTATTCAGAATTTTCAACTGGACATATCTTTTGATTCCCGCCACGAAATTTTGATTTTTCGGATTCGCTGGAAAGATATTATCAAATAGATCCCATTATTTTTGGTTTCACTAAAATCCGGATTGTTTTGCACCCGGTACTTTCAATTGAAGTTTGAAATCGAATTATCGAACTACCACGCCATTTTCAATTCTATTTATAATTATATATAAATATTTATATTCTAACGACGACGTATATAATATAAACGTTCGAATTATATTCAAAACAAATTTCTCGTCAATATTATTTAAAATAATTCATTTTAAATAATCAAAATTCGCTAAAATTGCCAAAATAAAAATTTTAAACTGGCCCAGATTTTCGGGTTATTACATTTAATCTTTGACTGGGTTAAAGAATCAGTGTCATTTAAAACACGGTTCACGATAAACCCAAATCCACATTCCATTAATTATCGGGTTAAAGAACGAGCGTTATTTAAAACACTGTCCACGATAAACCCAAAAATCAATTTCAATTCAATTTCCAATTAAATATTATTTAATTGGTACACTTCATTAAATCTAAATAAAAATATTTAATCTTTTCTCAACTGGATTCAAGAACAGTGTTAGTGAAGACACCATTCACGACAAACCCAAATCACATTCGATATTCAATACAAGACTCTGAATAGAAAATATATCGGCTTATATTCAATATCAAATTCTATGACTAACAAATGTCGTATTGGAAATAACGATATAAATATATATCTTTCAAATTTCCATAACAACACCTGTATAATCACGAATTCCAACATCGAAATATTCCGAAGACAATTTCGATTCAAATCCACTCCAATGCAATCATTGGAAATTCTGGTTATTTTTAAAACCCTTTTCAAATTCAATTTATTTATTTAAAAATAAATAGAATTATAATTCTAGTTCAAAACTAGTTCATTTCGATAAAAATCTATTTTTATCTTTTCAAATATGGAGTTTTTCATCCCAAATCTTCACAAATCATTTCTTATGATTTTACATAAATTATTACTATTTTTAATAATTTTATCAAGGCCCGTACAGTCGATTTCCACCAATGGCCATCGAACTGCACGTATAGCGACCTTTTTCCAATTTGATTTGGACATAATTCCAAATCCAACCATTAGATTTCTAATTTATCACATTCGTTAGAAAGCTCTTTTCGATACGAACCCAACAGTTCCGGTTTTAGGAGAATCCGACGGTCGGATCTCCCGTAATGTCCGTTTGAAATAAATGGTCGAAATTCACGAACTGCCGCGGCGCGGCGCGTTCTATTCAGGCCATTATATTATATATATAATATATATAATATATATTTCGTCGATTTCCATTTAAAACGAATTATATGAATAGTTTTAAATTCGTTTCAAAAGCAATTTCAACTTCCATTTCAATTCAAAGCAAAATTGAATTCTTCTTTATAAATTCGTTTCAAAGTTCATTTCTATTCAATTCAAATTTCAATTCAATTTGAATTCAATTCAATTCGCTTTCAATTCAATTTGAAATCGTTCAATTCAATTCATTTCGAAATCGTTTTCAATTCAATTCATTTCGAAATCGTTTTCAATTCAATTCATTTCGAAATCGTTTTCAATTCAATTCATTTCGAAATCGTTTTCAATTCAATTCATTTCGAAATCGTTTTCAATTCAATTCATTTCGAAATCGTTTTCAATTCAATTCATTTCGAAATCGTTTTCAATTCAATTCCTTTCGAAATCGTTTTCAATTCAATTCATTTCGAAATCGTTTTCAATTCAATTCATTTCGAAATCGTTTTCAATTCGATTCATTTCGAAATCGTTTTCAATTCGATTCATTTCGAAATCGTTTTCAATTCAATTCATTTCGAAATCGTTTAAAATCGATATAAATATCGTTCACGTCAAAATGGCGTCAATCTAATCATCACGGCTTCACATATTTCTATTTTCAAATATTCTATTTCAAATATTTCTATTTCAAACATTTTCATTTCAAATATTTCTTTTTCGAAACTGGAATGAGGCCCAATCAATTACCATATAATGTTAATTATATGGATTTTCTACAACACATGTATATATCAACAACGATGAATAATCAACCATCATCCAAAGTGCATTCTACACTGTATAAGCATCAAATATAAATATTCAACGCTTATAACAGTCTGTAAATCAATCGATCGACACACAACTAAACAATCGGGATTAGTGTATGTCAAATATCATCCCAACACCCGTGTAGGGTTTCAAACAATCAAACACAGATTTTATTTGTGCAGTTGGGCGATGTGTAAAATTTATCGTCCCAATCAATGTCCTTCAAATAGGTGTACATAAACAAACCGTCTGGTTTGTAAATGAATATTTATTTTATTCACTTCACGTTAAAAATTATATTTTTAACGATAAACACATTTTATTCCAACATATGAATTTCTATTCAGTTCATTCTTTAAATAAAATGATATTTATATTTTTCTAACTTATTTTAGGAAATTTCGGCGGCATAACGGCACGATACTAGAAACGGGACAAGGCCTAGCCTTATCCCCGGTCTAGTGAAGGCCCACGCCATTCACACATCAATCATATCAATTTCAATTTCACCAAAACAATCAAATCCAAATCAAATAATCTAACCAACTACACAACCAATCAAACAAGTCCATGTTCTGTGGACGGGTGTCGGGTGCTTCTAATAAGCACCGTCTGCATCCTAGTATATATATATATAACTAGAAAAGTAGAATTTGAGTGAGAAGTTCTCACATATAGCTATCCAACCATCTCGACTCTTCTTTTGCAGAAGTCTTCGTCGCTCTCGCCTTTTTGTTGCTTTCGTTGCCCGTATTCTCTACATAGGTAAAAATCGAATTTTTACTTCACTATTCAATATATAAAAATCGAATTTTTAGTTCGCTATTCAATATATAAAAATCGAAATTTTAGTTCGCTATTCAATATATAAAAATCGAATTTTTAGTTCGAAGTTCAATAGATAAAAATCACATTTTTATTTCGAAGTTCAATAGATAAAAATCACATTTTTATTTCGAAGTTCAATAGATAAAAATCACATTTTTATTTCGAAGTTCAATAGATAAAAATCACATTTTTAATTATAGATTTCGCCTTTTCCATCTCAAAAATCGAATCTTTTCTATTTAAAAATCTATGTTTTTCTATTCATAAAAACCATTCTTTTTCTTTGCAAAATTATTTCATTTCCTTTGTAAAAATATAAATTTTCTTATAACAAAATAGGATTTCTTTTCTATAACAAAATCAGTTTTTGAACTGTTAAAATAAAAACAGTATTTAATCTTTAAAATAAAAACAGTTAATCTTTAAATATAAAACAGTTAATCTTTAAATATAAAACAGTTAATCTTTAAATATAAAACAGAAATAAAATATTAATGAATAAATAAAAAAAAACGAAAACTTACAGTCGAGGGGGGGGGTTTCACCGCGGTTGAGGAGGCGAGAGGGGGTCAGCAACGGCGGCGGGTCCCTGGGTGGCTGGCGGTGCTGTTCCAGGCGGAGTTAGGGTTCGGGTTGGGGGTGTTTGCGTGGGGCGTGGGGTTCGAAAATCAGGAGGGAAAGGAGGAGAGGTAGGTGCGGAGGAGGGGAGAGGGGGTGCGATGGCCTGTCGACGGCGGTGGAGGGTGGACGTCGGAGGCGCGATTCAATCGGGAGTTTTTTTTTTTTTTCTTTTGTTCGAAATGAAAGGAGATCGGGGGGGGGGGGGGGGCTGGTTAAGGGGAGAGAGGGGTTTTTTTTTATTTTAATTTATTATTTTATTATCTTTAAAAGTTGACTTTTACATACGACCTCGAAACGAGGCCCACCGCCTGCCGTCCATAGCGTTTTACCCCCATTCCGAACACAATGGGATCTGTATCGCAAGCTGATTCGATTGTTACAATCAGTTTCCTTTTGAATTTTCATTTAAATCACTATATTGAATTTTAAACGTACATTTCAAATTACCGGGGCCACATACTAACTAGAAAAATTCCAGAAAAATATTTTCTAGCTTCGTATTGACGATACGGTCCTAACAAAACTAGTTTCGTCGAATTCTGAGACCGTTAGAAAAATGGCCAATTTCCAGTCGATTAAATTCAACTAAAACTGGTCAAACGCGTTTTCCTTTGCCACGCTCACATATTGATTCGAAAAATTATGAAATTTGGAATCTAGCAATAACTTGACATCACGGACCCAACAAAACTGATTTCGTCGAAATCCGAGGTCGTTTGCAAAATGTCCATTTTTAAGGGCCTTATATATATAAAAATATATATAAATTCCACAGCGACTATTTCTAATTTTAAACTGGACATATCTTATCATTCCTAAGATGAAATCTCAGTTTGTTAACTTCGTTACAAAGATATAGTTATACAGATTCAAATATTTCTTGTTTTGTTCAATTCTGACTTATATTGAATTCTGTATATTCATTTGAAATTAGAAATCGAATTTTCGAACTACCGCGCCATTTTCAATTCTATTTATAATTATATATAAATATTTATATTCTAACGACGACGCGTATAAATATATACGTTCGAATTATATTCAAAATAAATTTCACGTCGATATTATTTAAAATAATACATTTTAAATAATCAAAATTCGCTAAAATTGCCAAAATAAAAATTTCAAACTGGCTCGCATTTTACGGGTTGTTACACTGACATGCTGCTGAGCAAGGATGGAGTGCATTTAAGCCAAACTATGAGTACGATATAGATGTAGTGAATAAGCGTACCTCGTTATATGAAGATAGCAAGTTGAACCTAAGATGTCGATGCTTTTTGGTTGATTGAATCCCATATCCTTCCAATGCACACTTCCATAGTTGCTCCTACAATATCAACAGTATATGAATGGAGGGGTGCATTCTTTGCTAATTTTTGAGTGTAGAAAAGAAGGCAACTTCATAGAAGACATGAAGTAAGCATGGAACCATGGAGAACGAACAGGTTAAAAGAAATCATACCTGGTTTTAAGATGATGGTAAAATGTTAATTTTTTTCCCATTGATGATGAGAAGTTGATGGGGAAGTGTCAACATATAGTAATTATACAACAACTATGCTTGCCATTTGGTCATTTGTTGAAGTGAAATAAATGCATATTTAGGAAACTGCTACTTTTCAGCTACGTAATTTACCAAGCTTTATTTTGAATGTACCGGTAAAAATTTACTAACATTGATTAGGATTAGAATGCCAATAGTTATTAACTTGGTATTGGTTGTAGGAGTTTAAATAAAGCAATGTAACAGTTACTATTAATTGTGGAATAAGTAATATGTTAGACAACATAGCTAGCTAGAATCTGTATGGCTAGTAAAACCATACTGTAAAATAATTCTTAACTATGCATATTATCGTAATATTGTATCTAGCTTCAACTTGTGTAATAAATAAAAATGCGATAGCTTAAACTTAGTAAAGTACAACTAAGTTTTGTAGAAACTATGAAAGGATTTTAAGTAATTAGAGTAAGAAATTAAAAAAGGTAGCAATTTTAAGTAAAAAAATCTAACAAAATACAACAAAATTGAATTACTTAAAGCAAGCAAACATGGAACAAAATGATGCAAAATAGGCCATTAAGTAACAAAAACATACAATGTACAAACCCAGTTATTCTTTGCTAAGATTATTGTAAGTAATACTAAATTTGTTTTGAAAGAGCAATATAGAAGTAAATGTTTGCATACTTGAAACTGACAAATCTTATATTCCAAATTTACATAGCCATAAGCCATCATTGAAATTGAGATTTAATGAGGGTGAAATTTGTGTGTTGATCTTAATGTTATGGGGATAATAAATAACTAATTAAATCATAATAGTATTCATAATTAACAGACAAATGAATTGGAAGTTACATGGTTTTAGATTCTGTAATCGAAATAGCTACATATCATAAGTACATATTTAAATTTAGTGAAACTGTCATTCATATTAGCCACGATTCAAAATCGTAAAAATCTTACTGGATTAGAAGCGTGGGACAGAAATTTAGGATTATTAAAAAATATTCACTATGTATCATGGATATGTTATCCTACCGTTGACTGATACGTTGTAACTTTTATCCAATAGAAGTAACTCAAAATCCAAAACAGGGGATAATACTGCTAATTTACCTGATCCGAGAAGCTCCATCCTTCAAATTACACAACAAAGTTAGCGAGAGAGGGTAGTTTTATATTTCGAGAAGTGGATCCGGAAGGTGTTTCTGATAATCCTGCATGGACAGAAGAGCTATAATTGATTAAAATGTTTTTGATGATGTGCTGTAACAACCCGGAAAACCAGAACCAAATTAAAATTATTTTAAGGAAATTTTCTTAGAAAATATGTTAGAATTTAAAAACTCCATTTTTAAATTAAATTACTGAATTTAAAAAGGTTTTTAAATAAAATTACGATGTTAATAATGAGATTTATTAATATATGCTGATAGGTTGATTTAAAATAATATATAGATTCTAAATGAAATAAATTATGACAACATACATGTGTATATCTTTAGCCATCCACTTTAATACTTTCCTTGTCTATTCAAAGTGTAACGTTCGTTAATTAAGTTATTTTGAAATGTAAATAGCTGCATTTGTTTTTAGTGTCCTCCTGGTTACTTCTTTAATACTGCACTACTCCACTCCGTCAAAATTGGCGCATTCCTTTTTAATTACCCTTTCCTAAATATCTCATGATATTTCTTTCTTCACCTGTTCTACCCGTCCCATTTCTATCTCTTACAACTTCTCAATTAATGTCACGTTTTCCTATTAATTACCTTTTTTGGAAAAAAATAAATAATGCACAACATTTCTCTATTCACATTTCACGCAAATTTATTTTTCTTTCATCTTTCTTTTCTACTTTCCTCAAATTCACTGCCTCGTTTCTCTCTACTCCATTGTTTTCATAAATTATGCATTCATTTCTTTCCGTTTATTTTCTTTCTCACTATGACTTACTTTTGAAATTTAAATGAGAAATAAATATGCCATCTCAGCCAGTTTATTTCCTTTATAACATACAACATATGAAGAGACACAAGTGAGGAATAAATCACGTATCCTTTTCAATTTCCTTCCTCATTCTTTTTTTTTTCTTCTCTACGATTATCTTCTATAAATTTTAGATCTTCTTTCTTCTCTCCGCATAAAAAAAACGTAAGTAAACCTAAATTCCTTTCAACTTTAGCAGCCTGGTCTTCCCTAGACTTCATGGTATCCTCTTCTTCTTAAAAGTTTTTCGTCCTCCTTCCCAAAAATAAAGGATTCTCAATTTCAAATTCGTTATTTAAGATTGGTCGCTTGTTTCTTGTATTCATCATATCCACGCAAGGTGAGTTATCTCACGATTTACTTTATGTAAGTTTTTTAACATCAATGCAAATTGAAATATAATGGTTGATGCTTTGTTTGATGTTTATGCCATGTTTATTGGTTGTATTTTGTTGTTGCCTCTTTACTATCAATTTACTATTATCATTGTGTCTTTTTCACCATGTTAATGCCAATGTTCATCATGTTACCTTGATGTATTTCTCATATCCCATTATGTGAAATTTCTAAACTTCCATGAAAATGGAAAATAGATTATATATGCGATAAATAAAATTCTCATGAAATGAAATATTCATTAGTTAGATAAAAATATGATTTTTAGATTATATATGCGATATAAAAAATTGTCATGAAATGGGATATTTATTATTTAGATAAAAATATGATTTTTAGATTATATATGCGATATATAAAATTTTCATGAAATGAAATATTCATTAGTTGGATTAAAAATATGATTTTTAGCTTATGTATGAATCACTAAAAATATTCATGTTTGAAATAAAATGTTTTAACAATAAAAATCACACTTTTATTGTATGTATAAACCAATAAAAATGTCATCTTTTACATGTTAATAAAGTAATAAAAGAATCATATGTTGAATTACATTTTTGTTATGTAAAAATGTCATCTTTTACATGTTAATGAAGTAATAAAAAGAATTATATGTTGAATTACATTTTTGTTTGTAAAAATGTCATCTTTTACATGTTAGTGAAGTAATAAAAAGAATCATATGTTGAAATACATTTTTGTTACGTAAAAATGTCATCTTTTACATGTTAATGAAATAATAAAAAGAATCATATGTTGAATTACATTTTTATTTGGTAAAATTGTCATCTTTTACAAGTTAATGAAGTAATAAAAAGAATCATATGTTGAAATAAATTTTTATTAGATAAAAATATCATTTTTATCAAGTAAGTGAAATGAATAAATAGACATATGTTCAAATACATTTTTGTTAGATAAAAATATCATTTTTATCATGTATGTGAAATGAATTAAATAGACATATATTGAAATACATTTTTGTTAAATAAAAATATCATTTTTATCATGTATGTGAAATGAATAAAATAGTCATATGTTGAAATACATTTTTGTTAGATAAAAATATCATTTTTACCATGTATGTGAAATGAATAAAATAGACATATATTGAAATACATTTTTGTTAGATAAAAATATCATTTTTATCATGTATGTGAAATGAATAAAATAGACATGTTGAAATACATTTTTGTTAGATAAAAATATCATTTTTATCATGTATGTGAAATGAATAAAATAGATATATGTTGAAATACATTTTTCTTAGATAAAAATGTCATCTTTAACATGTTAATGAAGTGATAAAAATAGTCATGTGTTGAATATTTTTGTTTTGATAAAAATATTGTTTTTAACATGTTAATGAAGTGAATTAAATAGTCATTTTTTGAAAGGAATCTTTGTATGTATTAAAAATATTATTTTTAACATGTATATGTGAAGCGTACAAAATTTACATGTAATGAAATATTTTTGTTCATTAAAAATATTCTTTTTAACATGTGTATTTGAAGCGTATAAAATTTACATGTAATGGAATATGTTTATTCATTAAAAATATTATTTTTAACATGTGTATGTGAAGCGTACAAAATTTACATGTAATGAAATATTTTTGTTGATTTAAAATAGTTTTTTTAACATGTGTATTCGAAGCGTACAAATTTTACATGTAATGAAATATGTTTATTTATTAAAAATATTCTTTTTAACATGTATATTTGAAGCGTACAAATTTTACATATAATGAAATATTTTTATTCATTAAAAATATTCTTTTTAACATGTGTATTTGAAGCGTACAAAATTTACATGTAATGAAATATTTTTGTTCATTAAAAATATAATTTTTAACATGTGTATTTGAAGTGTACAAAATTTATATGTAATGAAATATGTTTATTCACTAAAAATATTATTTTTAACATGTGTATGTGAAGTGTACAAAAATTACATGCACTGAAATGTTTATTAAAAAGATTCTTTTTAACATGTGAATTTGAAGCGTACAAACTTTAAATGTAATGAATTACGTTTATTCATTAAATATATTATTTTTAACATGTGTATGTGAAGCATACAAAATTTACATGTAATGAAATATTTTTGTCCATTAAAAATATTCTTTTTAACATGTATATTTGAAGCGTACAAATTTTACATGTAATGAAATATGCTTATTCATTAAAAATATTATTTTTAACATGTGTATGTGAAGCGTACAAAATTTTCATGTAATGAAATATTTTTATTCATTAAAAATATTCTTTTTAACATGAATGTGAAGCGTACGAAATTTGCATGTAATGAAATATTTTTATTCATTAAAAATATTCTTTTTAACATGTGTATTTGAAGTGTACAAATTTTACATGTAATGAAATATGTTTATTCATTAAAAATATTATTTTTAACATGTGTATGTGAAGCGTACAAAATTTTCATGTAATGAAATAGTTTTGTTCATTAAAAATATTCTTTTTAACATGAATGTGAAGTGTACAAAATTTACATGTAATGAAATAAAATGAGTTATATATATATATATATATATTAAAATAAAGCAAATCATGTGCGGTAGTTCGCGTTTTGGAAATTGTAATTTAAACGATTATACCGAGAGATCCGACCATCGGATTTTCCCAAAACTAGAACCATTAGGTTTGCTTTTGAAAGATCATTCCAACGAAATTAAATTTGTTAAGATCCAACGGTTAAATTTTGAGAAATGTATAACTCAAATCTGAATAAAAACAACGTCATGGCCGCATAATGACCTGAAACGTCGTTCGAATTAAATAGGCTATTTTTATATAAATAAAAATAGCGATAAATCGTGATAAAATGTTATAAACGATATGGAGTGGAAATAAATCAATTTCCTTTGGTTTATAAAGTAATATGGACGGTTAGATTCATTTGACATTAATCTATAGAATTAAATTGAGTTTGACCAAGAAAAGAACTGATGTGAATTATATATATTCGAGAATTATTTGAAAAGGCCGAGTTAAATCTCATTTCAAATAATTATCACGATGGCTAAAAGTCGAAGATACTGAAGACAGTGGTTGAAGACTGGCGATCTTCACATCAAATGGTTGACTACTGATGCCCTGGATTGGTTAGCTCCCAGGAAGGGGTTATAGTGGTAGTTGTCCGAACGTACTTACTGATTGTCCAGACATGTGAGGACCTCTCTTCTGTATTGGACATATGGAACGAGGAATAAGGTGTCTCTGGTTTCGTTCAGACCTAGAACGGACTTGTAAATGGATGTGTGTCTGACATTGGATTTCATTTTGTGTCGATTGATTTCTATTAAATATATATCTGTTTGGTGGCGGAGAATTTATTCTCTTGCTTAACACCCTTCTCTGAGACGTACGAGCTTAGAGGTTATATATTGATAGACATCACTTACATGGCGTGAATTGTCAATGTGGCATGCTAAGATGCAAATGATCAAGGCTTTAGTTGAAAAGCAGAGCCTTGTGGTTGACTATCAAAGCACGGCTTTAATCAGCATAGCTTTGTGTTAACATTACTTCGCGAGCCTCACACCCCAGTATGAGTCAGAAACGGGGTCGTGATTTGTAACAACCCACCTCCGCTAGGGTCACTCGCAAAGGAATGCACTAGCTTTAGAGGGGCATTATTGGTAAACATGCACAGAAATATCACAAGACAGAACATATAAAATAGCGGAAGTAAAATCGAACTTTCATAAATTCATTAATAAGTAAGGTCTAAAGCCTTTTACATCAGAGTATATCAAAACCTGTCTTGCAATAATAAAGAAGCATAAAGACATTTTCATAAATTATTCCCCAAGTAAAAACAGTAAAGTAGCCACAGCCAAGAAAAGTCCAAGCCATCCATGATGACCTTCAAGCAGAAGAAGTCTGAACTAACCAACAGTATTTCCTCCCTGTAACCTGGGGGGGAAACGGAAGAAAAGAGGCGAAACAAAACGGGTCAGTCAAAAAGACTGAGTAAGCCCTATCTACTATTAGTATAAAAACTAGTAAAGTTAACTGACATGAGAAACTGAGATGAACATAAGCATGATAACAAGATAGATAAGCTAAATCAAAATAACAGGATGAACTACTGAACTCAGATAAACTAGGGTGTCGTGATAAACTACGGTGTCAAGATAAAACAAGGTATCACATTGTCAGGTTTCTATCAAGTATAATATCCCAAGATATCTATCGCGTATAACGTCCCATGGCATCTATCCTGTATATCCGCTCTGCACCTACCGTACTAGTACCCCAACTGTATTACGTGTTATCCGTGAATGACCCTTACTCAAAAGTCGTGTAATGGTCCATGTCAACCTAATATGCCGCATATATAGGTTACTCAACTCATATGTTTCTTTCCATGTATAAGTTCAGTCCTTTGCCGTAGGCTGTACGGGCTTTCCCATGTAAACGGTTTATCCTTGAAGTTGTTTTGGACTGCAACCCTTGATCTAGTTGTGTTTCCTTACCATGAACTATCGCGCGTCCACTTAGGATTTATGCCACCTAGGACCGCTAGGGATTATGCTACCTAATGAACGTTTCCGTGTCTCAGTTTGGGTTTTGGCCACCTAGGACCACTAGGGATTACGCCACCCGTCAACCGCGCCCTTGATCCCACGTATGTATCGTGAATCGTTTTCCATGTCTAGATGCACATGTTCCCCAATGTGCCATCCGAGTTCCGTGCCAGGGCAAATCAAGAAATACGGAACTCGGTCGGGAGCTTTAAATCGTCTGCCGATGCAGATATCAAGGTCTGTTTTTGTACCCGTGGCTATGGTCCCACGTGACCCCTCCCTCAACTACTGAAAGGCAATCCAAGAAAAATCATGTATAAGAACCACTCCACGGCCCCACTATAGCCCACTTTCCTACGGGCCAACCTCACCCATGACTCGATAGCAAGCACATGGTCTGTTGGGGGTTCCCTGCCTTTCCGCACGTACACGATTGACTAAAGATGGTAGGTAGTCGGTGATGTGCTATCCAGGGCAAAAACAAGAATCGTCGACTCCACGCTAATCCATCCCAGTCTTTAGGTTGCTCGCATAGAAACCAAGGCATACTCTTGGTCCTTCTAACGCAGACCTTAACCTCTCATGGGCCTAGTATAATTACCTGGCAGCCCACAGAGGGATCCCAAGAATATCCTCACGTCCCCCGAAGCTTCCACTTCGGCACCCAGTGCGCTGGAGCTTTTATCCAAGTCAGATAACTTGCTCCCCCTCGTATACTAAGCGATGACCTACCGTATCAGGTTACTCATCGTTTTGAGAATTAGTCCTATGTCCTTAGCTAAGAATTATTACTTAGTTACCCTTAACTAAGGTTTACCACTTAGCTTCCTTTCCCGTTATCCTTGATTAACCACGGTTTTCTACCTAGTTCTTCTAGCTAGGGTTTGTCTATTGGGTTAAGTGTTATCATTCAAGTCCATGACTTAACCCGCCCACGAATCATGTCAAAGATTGGCTAAGTATTTAAGTTCAAGACTTAGTCCCACAAGTTGGTTAAGTGTACCCAGAGGCTCATGACTTAACCCTATCAAGTCAAATTGGTCAAGTACTAGCTTACCTTAATCCTATCGGATTATCTTGCTAGATCGATTAAGCATAGATTATCTTAATCCCATCAAATTATCGAGTCGGATTGGTTAAGTATAGGTTGGCTTAACCCCATCCTCTAATCGTACTACAATGGTTAAGTATATTCTAAAAAGGTCTTGTGACTTAACCTTATCCGGTCCGCGTATTAGATTGGTTAAGTGTAAGTTACTTAACCCCATCAAATCATCATGTATAATTGGTTAAGTATAAGTTGCTTAACCCCATTAAATTACCACGTTAAGTTGGTTAAGTATTGGTTACTTAACCTCATTGAATTACCGAGTTTAAATTGGTTAAGTGTTTAACTTAACCCCATCGAATTACCGTGTTTAGATTAGTTAAGTGTGGATTACTTAACCCCATCTAATTACCGTGTCGGATTAGTTAGGTGCAAATTACTTAACCCCATCCCCTAATCATCTTGTATGGTTAAGTGTCATTAAGAAAACTTACTTAACCTTGCCAAATTATCATGTTGGATTGATTAAGTGTTGGTTAACTTAATCCCCGTCCACTAGTCGTATAAAAATGGTTAAGCGTCATTAGGCAAATCAAATCACTTAACCTACCCAACCTTGTCATGTTTTGTTAAGTATCATTAGCCTAACCAATTTACTTAACCCATTTACCCATGTCATATTTGGTTAAGAGTCATTAATCAAATTAACTTAACCCTATCATGTGGCATTAATTACTTAATGCAACCCAACCTCTCACATTAGACTTTGTTGTGGTTACTAGTTAAGCCGGTCGGTTCCGGGTAGCTTTACACCACAACTTGGTCTAACCTCGGGTTCAAGCACAACATGACCAACTTCTCACATTGGGTCCTATTGTTTGCAACTACTAGTTAGGCCGGTCGGTTCCGGGTAGTTTTACGTTGCAAACTCAACCCAACCTCGAGTTGGCCACTTTCATGTTTAGTCTAGTGTCATGTTCATAGTCAAGTTTTCAAGCAATTGGGTAGACCTAACTTAATAGGTAAATTCCCAATGGGTAGACCTAACTTAATAGGTAAATTCCCAAGCTTATGTTTTTATGCATACTTACACGTCAACTTCCATGTTATACTTCAAGTCATGTTTTCAAGTATAAACACATGTCATATTTTAACGTTACATGTTGTCATGTTTATACCCATTTACCCAAGTCATATTCATGTCATTATGTTTCCCCATATTGTGACCCCAACGCTTTTTAAACTAGCATATACGTTCGCAACAACGTGATGGATTAAAAGAAGAGACTTGGCAAAGGAATGACAAAAATGGGTATTAAGCCACAAGTTAATCATGGTGGCAAATGAGGCACAAATGTGTTCATTAGCTTGCATGTTACATTCTTAAGCCTCAAAAACATGCATCAACCCAAACTTGGTACATAAGCGAATCATGGTGACAAAAGACATGGAATGATGGCTAGAAACTCGCATATATCATCATATAAGAATTATGACTTCATATGCAAGTTGACATAATGATTATGAAGATTCTCATGTTGCATAATGCAACATTTCAACATAAAGGTTGTGGCTTTTAGTTCATAAGATCAAGAAAATGACTTCATAAACTTGCATAACATGATAGCATGCATCATTCTAATTAATCAAACCCAAACTTTCAACATGAACATTTAACTTCATAGTTAATATCTAAGAGTAGGGAAGGGCTTACATAGCTATGAAGGCACAAATCGAAATGCAAAACAAAGATTATGATGAAGCCTATGCATGCCATCACCCAAAAACCCAAAGATGAACACTCCAAATCAACAAAAATACCATCTTTATGAACAAAGATCAAATCTTTTGCCTTGAAATCAACTTGAGAAGCTCTCATACTAAAATAGGGACTCTCTAATACTCTCATGATCATGAAACCTATCATAGAAATGAAGTGGAGGCTAGGATAGTTGAGTGGAGGCCATGAGAGTAGCAATTTTGCCATAGTTTAGTTTCATGAATGAATAATGAGGGTTTAGGGGTAGGTTAGGGGCTTATTTATAGATTAGGCAAGTGTTTTAGGCCGTAGGATTAAACCTAGATTCAATCCAAGCCACCAAATTATGTCTTGGGGAAGAAGTCAAGTGTAGGAACCATCTAGGGCCTTTAGATTAAAGATGAACCATGAGAACCATCCAAATGCAAAATCTGCATTTGAGCGAATCGGCCCACGGGTTGACAGCCAAACACCCTGGATTAACCCCTAGTCGACCCAGCGAGCTCGGGTCGACCTCAAAAATCGGCCGGTTCGGTTATTCCCCTCTCCCAATTCGATGTTTTGAACATTTTTGCATATTTATTTATTTAATTTTCAATTATATATATATATATATATATATATATATATATATATATCAATATATATATATATTTCTCTGTGCAACCCATTTCACTTAATTAAGTATCCTTTAATTTGGGAATTTTTCGTGAAACTTCGCGAGGCCATATCTTGGTCATACGGACTCCGATTTTCGAAAACTTGGACTCTATTTCGCGTATTTTTCCGAGACGAACGCAATAGCATAGCCCGTTTCACCTGATTCAGAATTTAAAATTAAATTCTGCCTTGATTCTCGTCTTAATCATGTTATCGAAATACGGGTTGTTACATTCTCCCCACCTTTTAGGATTTCGTCCCCGAAATCTCCAAGTTAGGAAGAACATATCCTACTGTCCATCATCCATCTACTCAAAACATCATCCACAAGCAACCATTGTCCTTAGATGATTTCTAATACTGTATAAATATATGCAAAACGTGTGTGTACATGTTCCTTAGCTAATGCTAATGATCAGGCCTGAATAATCTTTCTAATGCAAAATATGTATAGTGCCATGAATCCAACATGTATGCAAATAGTCCTAGTCATATAGATACTATATGCGTGCACAATCATTCATTCATATGCAACAACCACATGATAATACATTCGATTTCATCCATAAACAAGTATAAATACTCGTGCATATGCAATATGAAATGTGACCGAGTCGAGCTAGTATCTAATGTGTATTCGCGCATCCACGAGCAACCACTTGCAACCACTTGCAACCATATCAATCATAACATGTTTCAAATACATGTTTACATCCATAGGGTTCTACCTAGGATTCCCTGGAACAGGGTCGAGAAGAAAAACAAGACAAACTCCTTACGGGGTTTGTAACAGAAAATAGGACCGAGAGGATGTCCACAAAAGATAGCCTACAAGTAAGCTCTACAGAAAACAGGGATCAAGGATATACTCCCAAAAGAGATATCATGCGCGTATATAGTCTTTGACCATCAGAGTCGCATTTCCTCGAGCTTAATTCCATTGTTCCTTGACCGTCTTTTAACTTCGCGATTTCGTAGCTTCCTATTTCCTGTTTCCATAACATGAGCTGGAACTCATTTCTTCGTCGCCACTCGTTCCACTTGCACACTTGGCGCAAACATGACTGCGTACTCATGATCTCATGCAAGCTTTCCAAAATTCACTAGTGAATCTCGGACCTCGTACCACAAGGTATTCCACGTAGAAGAACTTTCTCTTGAAAGTAAACAGATGCCAACCAGGTTATCAAGCGCACTTACTTGGGTGATTTCCATAACCCGTGCATAAGTGAAATAAACCATCCGTCTTATCGGCGAACACCACTCGATCGGGCTTCAAATTTCCAATAAAGGAATCAAGGGATTCTAAGTAATTAATCATTACCGAACCCAAAAAGGTTACACGAGACTTCGAGGGTATTACCAAGGCTAGTCAAAGAGTCTAACTACCCTCCTATCAAAACCGAGAGTGGCACCCCTTACTGGATAACCACTTCATCCATAACCGAGGCATGTTATTCTCAAATCCAAAACAAGTCATGAATAAATGGACCGGTTCTCTACAGGACTTGAGACAAAAATGGGATTCTCTATTACGCTAGTACTTAAGGTGCAGAGACTCAACTATCGAAGCAAACTTAAATGATGCGGGGATCAAAACAAAGTCTTGGCGGGATGATAGAAAAGAAGAGCTAAACTTTTAACAAGATCGTTACCCTCCTTCCGAGGTACCCTAGAAATAAGAGCATACTATTACCCTCCCGATGATCTTGTCCTTGTCCCATAATACTTAACTATCCACCCCGTTTTACCATGCCAAAGGTACTCTCTCGTCATGGGTTTCATTGTTCATCTTTCTCCCTCCTTTGAGGACTAAGCCATACCAACCAGTTGCTCATCCTTAAGCTCGTATCCTTTATCCTCTTTCTCACTATCCTTTCTTATAACGCGGCCACTGGTCTCTCGAGAACCACCTCCATCGCATGGAAAGCACTTTCGTAGATAGAAAAGACTAGTCGCAGTTAAAACCACTGTGACTACAGATGGAGGAAAGAAAGGAAAAGAGATTCAATTAAGGAAACAAGGATAATGCTAATGGCCTTTGGGGAATAGCCTTTTTCTTTTAAAAGAAAATTTTCTTGAAAAATGCTTCTTTATAAACGATTTTCAAATAGTTTTCAGAAGGTCTTTAAAAACTTTTTCCCAGTCTGGTAACCTTCTGCTCTGATACCACGTGTAACACCCCGCCTCCGCTAGGGTCACTCGCAAAGGAATGCACTAGCTTTAGAGGGGCATTATTGGTAAACATGCACAGAAATATCACAAGACAGAACATATAAAATAGCGGAAGTAAAATCGAACTTTCATAAATTCATTAATAAGTAAGGTCTAAAGCCTTTTACATCAGAGTACATCAAAACCTGTCTTGCAATAATAAAGAAGCATAAAGACATTTTCATATATTATTCCCCAAGTAAAAACAGTAACATAGCCACAGCCAAGAAAAGTCCAAGCCATCCATGATGACCTTCAAGCAGAAGAAGTCTGAACTAACCAACAGTATTTCCTCCCTGTAACCTGGGGGGGAAACGGAAGAAAAGAGGCGAAACAAAACGGGTCAGTCAAAAAGACTGAGTAAGCCCTATCTACTATTAGTATAAAAACTAGTAAAGTTAACTGACATGAGAAACTGAGATGAACATAAGCATGATAACAAGATAGATAAGCTAAATCAAAATAACAGGATGAACTACTGAACTCAGATAAACTAGGGTGTCGTGATAAACTACGGTGTCAAGATAAAACAAGGTATCACATTGTCAGGTTTCTATCAAGTACAATATCCCAAGATATCTATCGCGTATAACGTCCCATGGCATCTATCCTGTATATCCGCTCTGCACCTACCGTACTAGTACCCCAACTGTATTACGTGTTATCCGTGAATGACCCTTACTCAAAAGTCGTGTAATGGTCCATGTCAACCTAATATGCCGCATATATAGGTTACTCAACTCATATGTTTCTTTCCATGTATAAGTTCAGTCCTTTGCCGTAGGCTGTACGGGCTTTCCCATGTAAACGGTTTATCCTTGAAGTTGTTTTGGACTGCAACCCTTGATCTAGTTGTGTTTCCTTACCATGAACTATCGCGCGTCCACTTAGGATTTATGCCACCTAGGACCGCTAGGGATTATGCTACCTAATGAACGTTTCCGTGTCTCGGTTTGGGTTTTGGCCACCTAGGACCACTAGGGATTACGCCACCCGTCAACCGCGCCCTTGATCCCACGTATGTATCGTGAATCGTTTTCCATGTCTAGATGCACATGTTCCCCAATGTGCCATCCGAGTTCCGTGCCAGGGCAAATCAAGAAATACGGAACTCGGTCGGGAGCTTTAAATCGTCTGCCGATGCAGATATCAAGGTCTGTTTTTGTACCCGTGGCTATGGTCCCACGTGACCCCTCCCTCAACTACTGAAAGGCAATCCAAGAAAAATCATGTATAAGAACCACTCCACGGCCCCACTATAGCCCACTTTCCTACGGGCCAACCTCACCCATGACTCGATAGCAAGCACATGGTCTGTTGGGGGTTCCCTGCCTTTCCGCACGTACACGATTGACTAAAGATGGTAGGTAGTCGGTGATGTGCTATCCAGGGCAAAAACAAGAATCGTCGACTCCACGCTAATCCATCCCAGTCTTTAGGTTGCTCGCATAGCAACCAAGGCATACTATTGGTCCTTCTAACGCAGACCTTAACCTCTCATGGGCCTAGTATAATTACCTGGCAGCCCACAGAGGGATCCCAAGAATATCCTCACGTCCCCCGAAGCTTCCACTTCGGCACCCAGTGCGCTGGAGCTTTTATCCAAGTCAGATAACTTGCTCCCCCTCGTATACTAAGCGATGACCTACCGTATCAGGTTACTCATCGTTTTGAGAATTAGTCCTATGTCCTTAGCTAAGAATTATTACTTAGTTACCCTTAACTAAGGTTTACCACTTAGCTTCCTTTCCCGTTATCCTTGATTAACCACGGTTTTCTACCTAGTTCTTCTAGCTAGGGTTTGTCTATTGGGTTAAGTGTTATCATTCAAGTCCATGACTTAACCCGCCCACGAATCACGTCAAAGATTGGCTAAGTATTTAAGTTCAAGACTTAGTCCCACAAGTTGGTTAAGTGTACCCAGAGGCTCATGACTTAACCCTATCAAGTCAAATTGGTCAAGTACTAGCTTACCTTAATCCAATCGGATTATCTTGCTAGATCGATTAAGCATAGATTATCTTAATCCCATCAAATTATCGAGTCGGATTGGTTAAGTATAGGTTGGCTTAACCCCATCCTCTAATCGTACTACAATGGTTAAGTATATTCTAAAAAGGTCTTGTGACTTAACCTTATCAGGTCCGCGTATTAGATTGGTTAAGTGTAAGTTACTTAACCCCATCAAATCATCATGTATAATTGGTTAAGTATAAGTTGCTTAACCCCATTAAATTACCACGTTAAGTTGGTTAAGCATTGGTTACTTAACCTCATTGAATTACCGAGTTTAAATTGGTTAAGTGTTTAACTTAACCCCATCGAATTACCGTGTTTAGATTAGTTAAGTGTGGATTACTTAACCCCATCTAATTACCGTGTCGGATTAGTTAGGTGCAAATTACTTAACCCCATCCCCTAATCATCTTGTATGGTTAAGTGTCATTAAGAAAACTTACTTAACCTTGCCAAATTATCATGTTGGATTGATTAAGTGTTGGTTAACTTAATCCCCGTCCACTAGTCGTATAAAAATGGTTAAGCGTCATTAGGAAAATCAAATCACTTAACCTACCCAACCTTGTCATGTTTTGTTAAGTATCATTAGCCTAACCAATTTACTTAACCCATTTACCCATGTCATATTTGGTTAAGAGTCATTAATCAAATTAACTTAACCCTATCATGTGGCATTAATTACTTAATGCAACCCAACCTCTCACATTAGACTTTGTTGTGGTTACTAGTTAAGCCGGTCGGTTCCGGGTAGCTTTACACCACAACTTGGTCTAACCTCGGGTTCAAGCACAACATGACCAACTTCTCACATTGGGTCCTATTGTTTGCAACTACTAGTTAGGCCGGTCGGTTCCGGGTAGTTTTACGTTGCAAACTCAACCCAACCTCGAGTTGGCCACTTTCATGTTTAGTCTAGTGTCATGTTCATAGTCAAGTTTTCAAGCAATTGGGTAGACCTAACTTAATAGGTAAATTCCCAATGGGTAGACCTAACTTAATAGGTAAATTCCCAAGCTTATGTTTTTATGCATACTTACACGTCAACTTCCATGTTATACTTCAAGTCATGTTTTCAAGTATAAACTCATGTCATATTTTAACGTTACATGTTGTCATGTTTATACCCATTTACCCAAGTCATATTCATGTCATTATGTTTCCCCATATTGTGACCCCAACGCTTTTTAAACTAGCATATACGTTCGCAACAACGTGATGGATTAAAAGAAGAGACTTGGCAAAGGAATGACAAAAATGGGTATTAAGCCACAAGTTAATCATGGTGGCAAATGAGGCACAAATGTGTTCATTAGCTTGCATGTTACATTCTTAAGCCTCAAAAACATGCATCAACCCAAACTTGGTACATAAGCGAATCATGGTGACAAAAGACATGGAATGATGGCTAGAAACTCGCATATATCATCATATAAGAATTATGACTTCATATGCAAGTTGACATAATGATTATGAAGATTCTCATGTTGCATAATGCAACATTTCAACATAAAGGTTGTGGCTTTTAGTTCATAAGATCAAGAAAATGACTTCATAAACTTGCATAACATGATAGCATGCATTATTCTAATTAATCAAACCCAAACTTTCAACATGAACATTTAACTTCATAGTTAATATCTAAGAGTAGGGAAGGGCTTACATAGCTATGAAGGCACAAATCGAAATGCAAAACAAAGATTGTGATGAAGCCTATGCATGCCATCACCCAAAAACCCAAAAATGAACACTCCAAATCAACAAAAATACCATCTTTATGAACAAAGATCAAAGCTTTTGCCTTGAAATCAACTTGAGAAGCTCTCATACTAAAATAGGGACTCTCTAATACTCTCATGATCATGAAACCTCTCATAGAAATGAAGTGGAGGCTAGGATAGTTGAGTGGAGGCCATGAGAGTAGCAATTTTGCCATAGTTTAGTTGCATGAATGAATAATGAGGGTTTAGGGGTAGGTTAGGGGCTTATTTATAGATTAGGCAAGTGTTTTAGGCCATAGGAATAAACCTAGATTCAATCCAAGCCACCAAAGTATGTCTTGGGGAAGAAGTCAAGTGTAGGAACCATCTAGGGCCTTTAGATTAAAGATGAACCATGAGAACCATCCAAATGCAAAATCTGCATTTGAGCGAATCGGCCCACGGGTTGACAGCCAAACACCCTGGATTAACCCCTAGTCGACCCAGCGGGCTTGGGTCGACCTCAAAAATCGGCCGGTTCGGTTATTCCCCTCTCCCAATTCGCTGTTTTGAACATTTTTGCATATTTATTTATTTAATTTTCAATTATATATATATATATCAATATATATATATATATATATATATATATTTCTCTGCGCAACCCATTTCACTTAATTAAGTATCCTTTAATTTGGGAATTTTTCGTGAAACTTCGCGAGGCCATATCTTGGTCATACGGACTCCGATTTTCGAAAACTTGGACTCTATTTCGCGTATTTTTCCGAGACGAACGCAATAGCATAGCCCGTTTCACCTGATTCAGAATTTAAAATTAAATTCTGCCTTGATTCTCGTCTTAATCATGTTATCGAAATACGTGTTGTTACATGACTACTGGGAGTGCATGCGTTTCTTTCTAGCTAAAAGTGGCATCATGGTATAGAGCTCAGACATTTTTACTTATGTGGATGATGGATTGCAAGGCACCTCGATTATGATTGGTCGCTATTGGCCAAGTGATAGGTCCGATAGGACCTGGAAACGTATTTTTCAGGAATAATTAATCCACTAAAGTATGTGTGGACTAGCCCTGAAGATCCAAGAGTTGCGCATAGGTGTGATCCTGAGGCATTTGCTAGAGTGTCTTGAATTGGAAGGATCCATCCCTAGCTTTGACTCATGATGAAAACCCAATTTCCAATATGACATTACGGATTTTATTGTAACAATATATGGTGACATAGTAGGATGGGGTACTATGCCGCCTAGGATTGATACATTTATATTGAAAAGTGTTTTAAACTTACTAGACACTAGTAATAATATCAGATGATTTTCATTTTATTCGTATTAAGCATTTTTGGTCATTACAAGGTAAAGCTCTATCCTTCGATTTGCGTTGCATTGTGTGATGGGACTTGAGTCTTATAATGGCTTCATTTTTCTAAAAAGCATTGCATTGTTTAAATGATTTTATTTATTTATGCAGTCGCAATCCAATGGAGTAAACCCTTTCCGCGTTAACGGCGTGGTCCTGTGATTACCTTATTATTAAATAAGTTAGGTAAGATTTCTCATACCAGTCCTATGACTGACTCATAGTTTGTTTCACTTGCAAACTCGGGTGCCCCTATTTCCACACGGGCAGTCAAGTGGTTTGTTTTCTAGATATTTATTTATTGAGAAGGATTCCGAATTGAAGCTTAAAGCTGCGTCCAGAGCATTGATAGGGTTCCACTGTGTTAGTTTATTGGTTCCGCTACATTGTATTATATTTATTTTAAATTAATCTTCCGTTGTAGAATTATTTTTCGGTGTACTCTGATATATTCTGTACTCTGATGTAACGTTATTGTGATGTTTATAAAATTCTTCTGTTATTTATTCTAATGTGTTGTATGCCCAGAGTTAGCATATCCGGGCTTCGAACGGTCTTGGCTGATTTAGCGATTGATTAGGCCCGAGCGAAATCCTTATCGTTACAGTTGGTATCAGATCTTTGGTTAACTCAAATCTTTGGGGTACAACTCGTTAGAACTGAACAAAAGACTCATTAGAGGTAGGATTAGTAATGTCCTATGAAAGAAAACTCATTAGATATAGAGCCAGTAGCATCACAGAATGAGATACTCGCTAGAGTTGGGGTTAGAAATTCCCTAGAATGAGTTGAGAGTGACAAGTTTATAATTAACGTATTTGCTATTGTATATATGATCCGATCTTAGAAAATATGATTTTTGAATATATAAAAGTTATATATATTTGAAAAGCTAATAGACTAATTGATTGATGATTGTGTTGTTTAATTATTAGTTAACTAATAAGATTATTGAAACCGATATGACAATGGAAAGGTAAAATTTAGCCAATTCGAATCAAATATTGAACTGAATTGAAAATTGGTTGGAATTGCATATATGTACATGTATATATGTTGAACAGGTCATAGCATGGATGCTAAGAAGAGGAATAAAATTGTATACCCAACAAATATGTATATGTTTACTATATGTTTGATGATTTTTTGAGCCGATTGGCTAACCACTTGGATTTTTCTTTTTCTTTTGGATTGATGAGGGCCCTGTGAGGCAAGTTGCAATTTTAAAGGTCTCCCCGTAGAAAGGAGGTTATGGCGAAATTTTTCGAAAATTTAGGGTGTTAGCCAAATTTTTAAAGAATTAGCAAATTCTCAAAAACTGAAAAGTTGAAGAATGAAAGTTGACTTGGTTAGTTAAACAACTTTCAGCTCCGTTCCTTTTCGGGGATGAAAAGTTTTAAGTGGGGGAGATTGAATAACCCAGAAAACCAAAACCAATTTAAAAAATTATTTTAAGGAAATTTTGTTAGAAAATGCGTCAGAATTTTAAAATTCCATTTTTAAATTAAATTATTGAATTTAAATAGGTTTTTAAATAAAATTATGATGTAATTAATGAGATTTATCAATATATGCTGATAGGTTGATTTAAAATAATATGTAGATTCTAAATGAAATAAATTATGATAACATACATGTGTGTATCTTTAGCCATATGCTTTAATAATTTCCTAGTCTATTCAAAGTGTAATGTTCGTTAATTAATTTATTTTGAAATGTGAATAGCTGCATTCATTTTCAGTGTCCTCCTGATTACTTCCTTAATACTGCACTATTCCACTCCGTCAAAATTGACGCATTCCTTTTCAATTACCCTTTCCTAAATATCTCATAATATTTCTTTCTTTACATGTTCTACCCCGTTCCATTTCCATCTCTTGCAACTTCTCAATTAATGTCACGTTTTCCTATTAAATATTTCTTTCGGAAAATAAATAAATAATCCACAACATTTCTCTATTCACATTTCACGAAAATTTATTTTTCTTTCATCTTTATTTTCTACTTTCCTCAAATTCACCGCCTCTTTTCTCTCAACTCCATTGTTTTCATTAATTATGCATTCATTTCTTTCCATTTATTCTCTTTCTCATTATGACTTACTTTTGAAATTTAAATGAGAAATAAATATGCCACCTCAGCCAGTTCATTTCCTTTGTATCATACAACATATGAAGAGACACAAGTGAGGAATAAATCACGTATCCTTTTCAATTTCCTTCCTCGTTCATTTTTTTCTTCTCTATGATTATCTTCTATAAATTTAGATCTTCTTTCTCCCCTCCACATAAAAAAGTAAGTAAACCTAAATTCCTTTCAACTTTATCAGCCTCCTCTTCCCTAAACTTCATGATATCCTCTTCTTCTTAAAATTTTGTCCATCCTCCTTCCCAAAAATAAAGAATTCTCAATTTCAAATTTGTTGCTTAAGATTGGTCGCTTGTTTCTTGTATTCATCATATCCACGCAAGGTGAGTTATCTCACGATTTACTTTATGTAAGTTTTTCAACATCAATGCAAATTGAAATATAATGGTTGATGCTTTGTTTGGTGTTTATGCCATGTTTATGGTTGTCTTTTGTTGTTGCCTCTTTGCTATCAATTTACTATTATTATTGTGTCTTTTTCACCATGTTAATGCTAATGTTCATCATGTTACCTTGATGTATTTCTCATACCCTATTATGTGAAATTTCTAAACTTACGTGAACATGGAAAATAGATTATATATGCGATATATGACCAGTACATGAATGGAGCTAGGGAGACCAATGAGATAAAGTTCTTATACTTTCCTGTATGCCCGAAAGGTGTAGCTTCGATGTGGTTCACCAGACTCCCACCTAAGTGCATTGATAAATTTGCCGATTTGGTAAGAAGGTTTTAAGACCAATTCCGCCTATAAACTACCAAAGCAAGAGATGTAATATCGCTCAGCGAGATGGAACAAAAGTTTGGAGAAACCATCAAACCTTTCCTTACACGATTTCATGCCGTGGCAACTGAAGTCATAGAGCCAGAACCCTGGTATTTTCTAGCAGCCCTGAAAGGTGCAAAATGGCTCAAATTGAAGAAACCCAAAACTCTAAAGAAGTTCTATAAGAAAGCTGAAGAGTATACAAGTGTGGAAGATGACGCTTCAAATGTTCATAAGGTCACAGAAAATAGCACTACTAAAGAAGGAAAAAGCAACGAGTTCCGAACGGAGCAGAAAAATGACTCTTTTAGAATTGACTCTTTTAAACGAGTGATGAGAAGGACAACAAAGCTTATAAGAAGACACGAATTTACAAGCTTTTAGAATTGACTCTTTTAAATGAAACTCCAGAGAGAATTTACTTCGCCACTAAGGATTCAGCCATCTTTCCCCAGATGAAGCCTCAGAAGATTACTGAGCAACAAGCAAACTCCGGCAAGTTCTGCCGGTTAAACCAACCAGGGCCCAACACCAATGAATGTCGACACCTGAAGAGTTTAATCGAGGTGCTCATCAGAAAGAATCAACTCCAATGGTATGTGAAGAATCCCTATAACCCTCCAGCTGCACAAGGACACGGTAATATCGTTAGCCAACCCGACTCAGGTGTGAAAGCTCAAATATCTGTTGATTCGAGACTAGTAATCATGTTGATATTCGGAGGGCCTCACCCGGCTGGAAGCAGCTTGGCAGATATGGAAAAGTATGCTAATAATGAGTCGAAAGGAGCTTCAAAAGAAGAAAGATGCATGATCCTAAATAATGATTTACCGACGAAGATGCTTAGAACCTCAATCGATGACTTGGTATTCAAAGATAGGGGTGTTGACGAATTAGCTACACCAACTATTGATGCCATGGTGATTACAATCGGCCTTGATCCTACAGTTGTGAAAAGAGTCCTAGGTTACACGGGGGCATCCATTATTGTGATCTTCATCAATACGTTCCAGAAAATGAATCTCTCTATGGCAGAAGTGTGGGCCTATCCAAATAAAATCCACGGGTTTACTAGACAACCTACACAACCCATCGGTACAATAGACCTACTCGTGGAAGTGGCAGATGGAGAACACAAGGTCTCTATGGTGCAGACCTTTGTCCTGATAGATGAGTTTTCGTCCTACAATGCATTCCTTGGAAGACCGACTCTCGCAGGCTTTAGGATCGCATTAGCTCCATGGTGCTTGACCATAAAGATTCCAACTGAAAGGGGAATTGGTGTAATTAAAGCCGACCAGGTCGTTGCAAGGGATTACTACATGACAGAGCTGCGCGAGGCTAGGAGAAAAGACTTGGGAAAGGATGCGGAGGCTACGCTCCACATTCACAAACTTCCTTTATAGCAACTAAAGAAGGGTCCCTGCACTAGCGAGCACAGCGGAGCGCGAAAGGAAATTGACCCTAGAAAGGCTAATGCAGAAGACGAAAGAGCGGCTCTGGCTGAGATCACAATTCCCATAGCTGTTAATCCAAAATATCCAACCCGTGTGTTGAATATTGGATCTCAATTGAGCCCAGAACTAAAAATTCAGTCGGTTGTCTTTTTGAAGGCCAATTTAAATGTGTTCGCATGGAACCATTCTGACATGTGCGACATATCTCCATATATCGCAGTCCATAAACTTAACATTGATCTGCATGTACCTCATGTCAAGCAGAAAAGGAGGACACAAGGGCCAGAGAGATCGTGCGCCTTGAAGGAGGAAGTTGATAGGTTAATGGAAAACAAATTCATCAGAGAATCTACTTATCCAAAATGGGTTTCCAATCTTGTGCTGGTACAGAAAGCAAACGGTAAATGGCGAGTCTGCGTAGACTATTCAGATCTTAACAAAGCTTGCCCAAAAGATAGTTTCCCTCTTCCCAGAATAGATCAACTGGTGGATTCCATGGCTGGGCATGAGTTACTGTCTTTCATGGAACGCGCATTCTGGTTACAACCAAATTATAATGTATGGACCGAACCAAGAAGACATAAGTTTCATTACTGATCTTGGCTTATATTGCTACAAGGTGATGCCATTTGGCCTAAAGAACATCGGGGCAACTTTCCAGCGATTAGTATATACTATGTTCAAAAAACAGATTGGCAGGACAATGGAGGTCTATGTCGATGATATGTTGGTAAAATCAAAAAGAGCAGAAGATCACTTGGAAGATCTAGCCCAAATGTTCAATATTCTTCGCTAATATGGTATGAAGCTGAATCCTTTAAAGTGTTCTTTTGGTGTCGGTTTGGGCAAGTTCCTAGGGTTTATGGTCAACGCCAGGGGCATATAGGCCAATCCAGCTAAAATATCAGCCTTAAGAGAAATGCGAGCCCCAGGAACCAAGAAAGAGCTTCAGCGTTTGAATGGAAAGACTGCAGCTTTAAATAGCTTCATATCCAGGGCAACAGACAGACATCTTCCATTCTTCGATGCCCTTAGGAAAGGAAAGAAAGAGATTCAATGGACCACTGTATGTCAGAAATCTTTCAAAGAGTTAATCCAACACATGGCAACACCTCCAATTTTTTCAAAGCCTAACGACGAAGAGGATTTGTTTGTGCATCTGGCAATGTCTACCCATGCTCTAAGCGCGGCATTGGTAAGGTACGACTTGAAGGTTTAGAGGCCAGTCTACTACATTAGTAAAGGATTAACTGGGAAAGAACTGAATTGTCCAAAGCTTGAAAAACTCGCCTATTATTTATTTATTGCCTCAAAGAAGCTCCAGCCTTACATTCAGGCTCACGCAATTAAGGTTCTTATGGATCAGCCTCTAAGGCAAGTCCTGTCTCGACCAGAGACTTTCGGGAGGTTGCTGAAATGGAATATTGAGCTTAGTCAATATGATATTACATACCACCCCCGAAAGGCAATCAATGGACAATCACTTGTTGATTTTATCGCGGAATTTACCTACCAAGGAGAAATAAAAGAGGAACCTAATACTGAATCCAACACCGAATGGAAATTATTTGTTGATGGAGTGTCAAACGATTACTGCTCCGAGGCAAGAGTAGTCCTAGAAACCCTTGAAAGAAGATCCATATGTTATGCGCTAAGACTAGAATTTCCATCAACGAATAACGAAGCCCTCATTGCAGGGATAAGGCTAGCGAGAGAATTACAGCTAAAGACCATTCAAATTTTCAGTGATTCCTGGTTAGTGGTGTGTCAAATCAAAGGAGAGTTCCAAGCCAAAATGGGCAATTTGCTGACTTATCTAACTAAGGCATTGGAGCTACTGGAATTTTTTGAACATTACACCATATCCCATATTCCAAGGGAAGAAAATACCAAAGTGGATTCGCTAGCGAAATATGCAAGCATAGGAGATGCACGACTCATAGGATTGGTTCCAGTAGAAGTCCTTTCCATCCCCATCACGGAGAGGTTGAGATGGATTTGATCATGGAAGCAATCGATGAGACAGACTCATGGATGATGCCAAACAAAGAATATCTCATGACTGGTGCGCCCCCAGCAGAAATTAAGAATAGAAGGTAAGTCCAATGAAAGGCTCCTATGTACCTCATTCAGGATGGACGGTTGTACAGATGAGGGTTTTCTATACCCTTGCTTCGTTGTGTCACAAAAAGAGAAGCGAAAGCGATCATGATAGAATTACATGAAGGTGAATGCGGGGGTCATACAAGTGGTTAGACCTTAGCTTAGAAAATTTTTGTGATACTGTTATTTTTGGTCAGATATAAATAAAGACTCCGTAGCTTACACTAAGAAGTGTGATAGATGTCAAAGATTCGGTAAGATTCCAAGAATGCCATCCATAGACGTAACCCACACGGTCAGTCCATGGCCATTCACTATCTGGGGCATTGATCTTACAGGGGCGCTTCCCACCGCAAAATCTGGCTCTAGATATGTCATTGTCGATGTTGATTGTTTTACAAAATGGGCTGAAGTAGAACCAATGGCAAACATAACCTCAAAGAAAGTCATTAAATTTGTCTTGAAAAATATCATATGCAGGTTTAGGGTGCTACAAATGATAATCACAGACAATGGAACTCAATTTGAGAGCGAAGAGTTCAAATTTTTTTGTGCCAAGTATAAAATCCAGAAAAACTTTTCAGCAGTCGCCCATCTGCAAGCAAACGAACAAGTGGAAGTAGTAAACAAAATCATTAAAACAACTATTAAGAAGCAGTTAGAGAAATCCAAAGGTGGTTGAGCAGATGAGCTTCCACTAGCATTATGGGTATACCGTACCACTCATAAAACCATAACAGGGCATACCCCCTTTTCCTTAGCTTTTGGCTCTGATGCTATGATCCCTGTGGAGTTGGAAGTTCCCACTCATTGGAGGATTCATTTCAACTAGAAGGAAAATGAGAGGTTACAACTTGAGGCCTTCGACCAAATAGGGGAAAAAAGAAAGGAAGAAAAACTTAGAATGGTTGCACATCAAAGGAGGGTAGCCAGGCATTTTAATTCAAAAGTCAGATATAGGACTTTCTTGAACGAAGACCTTGTGCTGAAAAAAGTAATGACCGAAGCCGGAGTTTTTGGACCAAATTAGGAAGGGCCTTATATTATAAACCAAAAACTTCGAGATGACACTTTCAAATTGACCACTACAGATGGAGTCCAGATTCCTCGAGCCTGGAATAGCGACCACATCCATCATTACTTTCTATAATGCATCATTCAAATTTATTGAAAATATTGTAAATATTTGCAAAGACTTCGCATTTGAGCTATGTACATAAAAAATGAGTGAGAAACTCTATTTGCATGAATCATATATTCACAAACTTCTACTAAAAATTGATTTCTTTGTGTAGGCAAATGATTGACAAATAGGCACTGAGTCAGAAAATTCTGCCTTTCATCGCGAAAACACCAGCCTCTTTTTTGCTAGCATCCAATAAAAGGATTGGTACCAAGCTATGCGAAGGTAGAAACAACTCAATATGCCTCATGAATAAAAGATTGCTAAATCCCATTAAAGAGGCACCTTCTCAGGTGCAGGATGCGAAATCTTTAAGTCAAACAAAAAACTCGACGAGAAGAGTTAGTGTCCACCTCCCAAGATGAAGCACCAAGTCAAAGGCGGCTTAACAAGTACCATGGATTTAGAATTTCTTTTTGCCAATCTCAAAAGAGGCACCTTGTTAGGTGCAGGACACTAATTCTTTGAATCGAGAAAAAATTCGATAAGAAGAACTAGTGTCCACCTCTTGGGATGAAGAAAAAAGATTTAAAAAAAAAACTAAGATGAAAACACCTGTCCTAGTGCCGGAAGGACCGGCAAAACATGCTGGAAGGACCAACGCAAGAAGAAATCCTAGCCGAAAAGATGTAATAGAAATCCTAGCCGAAAGGGGTATCCAATTTAGGTCTTTTTGATAACCAGATCAAATAAGACCAAAATTGGATTGAAATTTGAAACCCAAGCCCTCTCATGGGGTCGCATACTCAAAATCAGTCTCCAAAGAATTTGGGTCACCAAGTTAGTGAGATGCAGATTTGAGTACATCCTAATCAACAACAATATATATTTAAGTCTAAAGGGCGTGTGTCACCGGGTTTGCTAACGTACAAACGCGTGAATTCAAAAGGAAGGTGGCACAAGATCAACTAACTAAACTGAATTTTAAGAAGTTGACCGCTTTAAATTCAATAAAATTATAGCAAGCCGCTATAAAATCAAAAAGCAAGCCGGTAGCACTAAAGCGATACATCGTAAATGCGATACTAACACGCGACCATCACAGAGAATTGTAACACAAAGACACAAATAAAAATGCTACTATATAGGGTCGAGGACCACGGTGGAATAAGCACGAGCACTCCCTCCCACCAGCAAAACAAAACACAGAAGCATCATTGCAAGTTATCCACTATACCACCAAAACAACAGAATGTGCACAAGTCAGAAAGCAGACCAATAGAATGTCAGATACGGGGACCATAACCCGCTTATACAACCGATCTAAGAACATAGTTAGCAAAAGGAACAATCAAAAGCAAGACGTGAAAGCTACAGACCTCTGATCTTCCTGGGTTCGGCAACCTTCCTCTTACCTGGAGCAGAACAGGATGGAGCCTCATCAGCATGCTTTAAAGCTACCAACTCGACATTTCCTAGAACAAAAGAAGCAACCACATTATCCCTAGACCTCAAATCTTGAATTAGCTTTGCCTTCTCGTCCTCTAAAGAAGAAATGCATTCGAGATTATCCTTTTGGAGCTTCTGAAGGTCGCAGGCTAGAGAGCGCCAGCCACTCATTTGTTTTGTGGAATGCTCCTTGAGCAAGTCCATTTGCTTTCCAAATTGGTACATAACAGCCTCGAAGCGGGTCAGCATCTGGGTCTTCGCAGCAATCATATCACAAGAAAAAGTATGATGATCGGACGGAGATATGTCCGCATTAGAAGATATACCATGTAAGCTCCAGCCTTTAAGTCGCTTAGCAAGCTTGGGATTGCATGGCCCAGGATCATAGTGTAACACCCCACCTCTGTTAAGGACACTCACAAAGGGAATGCCTTAACTTTGGTGGAGCATTTTAGTAAACAGAACAGAAAATTTCAAGATAGATAAACAATACTTTAGAAATTATAACTTTATTACAGCGGAAAACAGAAATCAGTTTGGTTACATCTTTACCAAAAACTCAAGTACATAAATATTAGTCTTGTTCAGAAAATCATCAGAGTACAAAATTTAAAATCATAATCCCCACAGAAGCTGCCATAAGGAGTCAAGCCATACTTTAAGCACTCTAATACTTCAAGCAGAAGAAATCCGGATCAAGCTAAAGTGTTCCCTCCTCGGAAAACCTGGGGGGAAGGGGAATGGAAGAAAAAGGGGCGAAAACAAGCAAGGTCAGACATAAAGTCTGGCAAGTCCAATGACTTTCAGCATATGAACATATAATAATAATTATGACATGAAAATAAGCTGGATAAGAGATAACAGTAACAGGAGCAACAGATGTACTTAGGTTAAACAGAAGAAACAGAATAATATTACTTTTCATTTCTCTGTACTAATACTAGTATAAAAGGATTAGGTGTCACCCCAATGTCTAAACTGAAACAGAAATGAGAACAGAATAATTTCCACAGAAGAGAATGCTAGTAATGGGTCTTTACCACCCCAACAGAAACAGACAGAAACAGAATGCTAATAATGGGCGTTTACTACCCGAACAGAAGGTACAGAAACAAAAACAGATTAATCCCTACGAAAACATAATGTAGAATTAGGTGTACACTAGTAAATGGGCCTTTACCACCAGAACAGACGTTACCACGCAGAAATAGACAGGTGTTACCACCCAACAGAAATAGACGGTACCAATAGAAACAGACAGAACTAAGTGTACCCTAAAACCCTACCTCAAGCGATCGGCTCCCTAATACATAAATACCCTGTGTCGGCCCCATAGTAGGGTGTATCACTCCCTAAAGTGACAACCAATTGGCATAGACCTATTTACAGATGTCACGGTGTCTTACATCCTCAGAGGCAGACCGGGTTCCATGCACGCACCTGACCCGGTTGGAACGCACCATCAACACCCCTCGCCATTATCAGAATGAACCACTTATAATTAGTTCAGTAAGCGTGCCCGGACCCTACCTACTGTTAGGTCATAGTTTTGATACCAGAAAGGGTTACTGACTAATATGGGTCCCAAACAACAGATGACACAAGTAATTTCCCTCCTAACCTTGTGTCCCCAGACTAACAGATTTCAGATTAACTTGTTTACAAGTTCATACATAAAGAGTTTAGATCAACAAGTTCACAGATCAGACAAGTTTTCAGACTAACGGATCAGATATACAGATTTAACAGATTTACCGATTTGTCTAACTTTGTAATTGGGCCTACAGATTCATGAAACGGGTTTGTTAAATTCATTAGTCCAATTGGTTTAACCCTATCCACCCAACACGTTTTAGACATCATATTTATCTTAGATTTGTATCAATTAAAAATTAACGCGCAGACCTCTCATATTAGACTGACAGTTTGCGGCCACTAGTTAGGCCGATTGGTTCCGGGCAGGTTTCTGCCGCAAACTGAGTCTAACCTCGGGTTTCAAGCACGTTATGACTAACTTCTCACATTAGAACCTATTGTATGCGGCCACTGGATGTGCCGGACGGTTCCGGGCAGGATTACACCGCAAACTCATTATATCCTCCAGTTAGCCATGCTTTATGTTTAACCAATGCATTCATTCACAGAATATGCTATTATCAGACTAATCATGCTAATTTAACAAATCCTTGAGCAACCATACCGCTACCTTCTGCCTATCATCCATCTCGAAGATAACGAACAGATCCTCAGTTTCTTTGAGCCAGTTCCTTTCTTTTACGAATGATTCAGTTCCCTTGAAATCCTTTCCACCCATGGCCCTAAAATCTTTACAGATTTTTGAAAAAGCAACTGCACGAGGAGGGGGCGGAGGAGGAGGAATATCTGCTGGGCCTGCATCGTTGGCCCTAGCCTCTAGGTACCTCTTGAAGTAGCCAGGTATTGGAACGCCCTCTGGAAAGTTAAGATTCCCAGACATGCTGGAATGAAAGAAAAAGATTAAAACGGAGAACTGAAAAGATAGATATATGGATTTTTGGGGATTATGTTTTCAAAATAAACTTTATTTTTGAAAATACTTCCTTTTAAAACTTTTTGAAAATAGTTTTCAAAAACTTTAACCAATCTGGTAACCTTCGGCTCTGATACCAAGTGTAACACCCCACCTCTGTTAAGGTCACTCACAAAGGGAATGCCTTAACTTTGGTGGAGCATTTTAGTAAACAGAACAAAAAATTTCAAGACAGATAAATAATACTTGAGAAATTATAACTTTATTACAGCGGAAAACAGAAATCAGTTTGTTTACATCTTTACCAAAAACTCAAGTACATAAATATCAGTCTTGTTCAGAAAATCATCAGAGTACAAAACTTTAAAATCATAATCCCCACAGAAGCTGCCATAAGGAGTCAAGCCATACTTTAAGCACTCTAAGTACTTCAAGCAGAAGAAACCCGGATCAAGCTAAAGTGTTCCCTCCTTGGAAAACCGTGGTGGGGAGGGGGGGGGTGGGTGGGAACGAAAGAAAAAGGGGCGAAAACAAGCAAGGTCAAACATAAAGTCTGGCAAGTCCAGTGACTTTCAGCATATGAACATATAATAATAATTATGACATGAAAATAAGCTGGATAAGAGATAACAGTAACAGGAGCAGCAGATGTACTTAGGTTAAACAGAATAATATTACTTTTCATTTCTCTGTACTAATACTAGTATAAAAGAATTAGGTGTCACCCCAATGTCTAAACTGAAACAGAAACGGGAACATAATAATTTCCACATAAGAGAATGCTAGTAATGGGCCTTTACCACCCCAACAGAAACAGACAGAAACAGAATGCTAATAATGGGCCTTTACCACCCGAACAGAAGGTACAGAAACAGAATAATCCCTACGGAAACAGAATGTAGAATTAGGTGTACACTAATAAATGGGCCTTTACCACCCGAACAGACGGTACCACGCAGAAATAGACAGGTGTTACCACCCAACAGAAACAGACGGTACCAACAGAAACAGACAGAACTAAGTGTACCCTAAAACCCTACCCCAAGCGATCGACTCCCTAATACATAAATACCCTGTGTCGGCCCCACAGTAGGGTTTATCACTCCCTAAAGTGACAGCCAATTGGCACAGACCTATTTACAGATGTCACGGCGTCTTACATCCTCAGAGGCAGACCAGGATCCATGCATGCACATGACCCGGTTGGAATGCACCATCAACACCCCTCGCCATTATCTGAATGAACCGCTTATAATTAGTTTAGTAAGCGTGCCCGGACCCTACCTACTGTTGGGTCATAGTTTTGATACCAGAAAGGGTTACTGACTAATATGGGTCCCAAACAACAGATGACACAAGTAATTTCCCTCCTAACCTTGGGTCCCCAGACTAACAGATTTGAGATTAACTTGTTTACAAGTTCAGACATACAGAGTTCAGGTCAACTAGTTCACAGATTAGACAAGTTTTAAGACTAACGGATCAGATATACGGATTTAACAGATTTACAGATTTGTCTAACTTTGTAATTGGGCCTACAGATTCACAAAATGGGTTTGTTAAATTCATTAGTCCAATTGGTTTAACCCTATCCACCCAACATGTTTTAGACATCGTATTTATCTTAGATTTGTATCAATTAAAAATTAACACGCAGACCTCTCACAGTAGACTGACAGTTTGCGTCCACTGGTTAGGCCGGTTGGTTCCGGGCAGGTTTCTGACGCAAACTGAGTCTAACCTCGGGTTTCAAGCACGTTATGGCTAACTTCTCACATTAGAACCTATTGTCTGCGGCCACTGGATGTGCCGGGCGGTTTCGGGCAGGATTATGCCGCAAACTCATTCTAACCTCGAGTTAGCCATGTTTCATGTTTAGCCAATGCATTCATTCACAGACTATGCTAATATCAGACTAATCATGCTAATTTAACAAATTAACTTCTGTACAAGTTACAACAGATTATTCGAGGTTCTATTAACAAGTTTTGCTCAATTTTAAATCGAGCCTACAGATTTACATACTTCAAATTTCAGCATTTCAGTTCCAACAGATTACACCATTCAACAGATTAAACAGATAACAGATCTTGCAGATTAGGCGATTTAGCAGATCTAGCAGATAAGGCAATTTAACATAATTAGCAGATTAGGCAATCCAATCTAATTAGCAGTTTAGGCAATATAACAGAACTAGCAGATTAGACAATATAACAGATTTAATCATTCCTTAAAGTTTCCTTGACATATCTTGCCTAATTATAAATTTGGCCTAAGTTTGCATGCCTAAATAATTGTCATGATCCACAATATGATCATATACCCCCCGTTTACATTGAATTTACATGGCACAGATTATGGTCATAATTTACCATATAACTCATGCCCCAATTTTAGTTAAACTTGCCTAGTACAAAAGATTCACACATGAATTATACCAAATATAGCCATCGATTTCAATGCATGTCATATATTCAAAAATCTCCCACTTAGGTTTTATTCACATTTAACAGTTATCAAATCTTAATATAGATCTTCACACCTAAGTCATATTCTCTTTTTATCTCAAGTCATGAATCGTTATATAAAAAAATACCAAACAATCTAGAACTTTAAATTATAACAGATCTTAATTCAAAATATGCGTTATGTCCAAAGTCTCAAGTCACATGTTAACATACAATGGTTCCTCTTCTTCCAATTCACAGAATATGCATAGATCTAAATCTAGTTTACAACATCAGTCACAGATTAGCCATGTCCAATTATGCCATTATTCATTATTTGTCCCAAAGTTTTGCGTTTGTGCGTTAATCTCTTATGAGATGTGGCACAGGCTCGTGGTAGCCTGGCTATAGAACAGAAAGAAGAAAGAGATACAGAATAAAATATATCAGAACAGAACCTACACAACCTCAAATTCAGATTTATAATCATATCACAATTATAATTAAAGTTTTATATCGGAAAATAACTGTACTTGCCTTTCGTGGTTTTAAGAAAGGGTAATAAACTGTTGTTGATGCAGAAATGCTGAGTTACTCCTCTTTAATTGTTGTTGTAGCTCTGAACTTTGATTTGAGATTTGATTTAGCTTTTAATTCTATTCAGGTTGGAAGAAGATGCATCAGTCCAAGTTTTGATTCTAGCAGAGTAACGACGCCATTATTTTATTTAATAAGAACGGAGGCAGAATGAAATTATGCAGCATAAGGTTAGAGAAGAATGGTGTAAAGAGAATGGGGCTAGGGGGCTGTTTATATAGGGTTTCAAACTAATTAGAGCCGTCGATGAAGCTAGAGTTAGTCAAGGCCATCCATCTCATGAGAAGCCAATCAGAAAGTGACAAGTTAGCCCTAGTGACACAGCAGAGCTCAGAAATTCGACCAGAACCCGACCAGGCCAGCCAGGGACAAACTAGAAAGCTGTGCAGATTTTTTTCTCGGCCTGGGCGCACTTGGAAAGTGCGCCAATGTAAATTTGTACTCCTGCACTTCCCAAGTGCGCCAATGCAATCTTTTTTTCTATTTAGCCACCAAACTTCGTTCGTCCATATCTTCTTCATACAGTATCCGTTTTACGCAAACTCGGACTATATTTCAAGCTGTATTCCGAGACGAACGCAATGACATAACCCGTTTCCCTTGATTCTTATTTTTGTAACTAATTATTCTCTGATTTGTTACTTATACGTTCACAGAAAATACGGGGTGTTACACATAGCATGGTCTACTTACAATAGTTTGAAATTCTGAATAAGAGGGACTGAGAGGAGAATCCACAAACGGCTGCCCTGTCGATTGAACGTCAGCTATCTGAACATCTAGATCAAAAAACCTCTCTATCCGATGACGTTCCGGAGATGAATCCATCCTATAAGATGGATTAATGAGTAATTGTGCAAATCAAGATTTAAAGGGTCAATCAAGGGTAAACAAGTAAAGAAATCAAAAGAAGAATTATGAACAACCAACTCCTTCAATCCTGATCGTGTGTAGCAAGGACCTCTTGTTCTTGCATGTTAGAATCATTCAGAGTCGACTCTAGAGCAAAGCAGGAACGATCTTCCGCCAAATGCACTTGAGCGGTCACAAAAATCAAACCAGTAGTATAAATCATAATAACGATATCAAGACAAAATGTCTTAAAGCATTCCAACGACAAGGAACAAATTGTCGACACACGATCACACCATTATGGATTATAACTTGTCCTAAACATTTTAGCAAGCATATCGTATGAACAAAGCTTGAAATCAGAAGGATTGGTGTATTGAAGCTTTCAGATGAGTACAAAATAAAGACAAATCACTCCAAAATTTCGACTATTCTCATCGCAAAAAGATTGGCAGTAACACGAATCGTATCTAACGATCATAAAAGATTTCGGAAAGTAGTTCAAGAAAGCATAAAAGGGCTCATTCTTACTAAAAGAATGCATTATCGATTCAAAAGAAGAACAAGCATAAGCAAGAATGAAAAACCTACGCTTCACGGATTAAAGGAGTACAAAGATCCTTAATGGGAGAATCTAGTCGCAATGAAGTTAAAGTAGAAAGTGGGATTTTAGAAACTAGAATAGCTACTATCGACATGTTTTATATGGGAAAATAAGAATAAAATAAATGAAGGGTAAGAAAGCGACAAGGAAGATTAAGGGACATGCATCCAGACCTTTCTTTCCACGACAGCTTAGTACTTGATTGCGCATGGCCCATCAAAGACCAACTGTCTTGCCCGCTTCCCCATGATTTGAGCGATCGAAATAAGGTGAATGACTTAGATTTCTCGCTCGCAAGGAGGAACGAGTTCAGCTGTTTCTTTTTTCCTAAGAACAACCCTAAGCCTTGCACGAACGATCCTTGATAAACCTGATTTACTTTACCAAACTATGTTGTGATCAGTTATTTCAAAGCCAGTAATTTTTGCAAAATAAAATTACAAACTTCGAGGGGAAAATGTTTATCCCTTAAAAACCACACATATATTGGTTTATTAAGTCTGCTTTAGTATTATGGATCGGGCGTCATAAGGGTCGGTCATTCAAAATGCTTCTCAAAATACTCAGACGGTATGTGAAAGGTCAGGGACGGTCACACACTACAAAGTGTTGAATACGACTGGGAAAGTTGCGCAAATTAGAACGGTCAGGGGGTCCACTCAAACACAACCAGGGTTAGTCACATGGCATAGTTTGATCTTGCAAAGAAGTCGCGCATGCAAGACCATCCCAAAAATGATGCCACATAAAGGCTCACACATCCTGAAAGGGTCAATCCGCTAATCCCGTATCAGGAAGTTTGATTGAACAAAGCAAGGAGAAGAATTGCTCAGATGAGAGTCCAAAGACACTAGGGATCGCGCATGCGCTCTATGTCCACTCATAGATTACAGCCCTAGTCGCTCGCTCCTTAATCTGTCATTACTGTTTCAATCAGACATTTTCCTCCAATTAAGGTGCCGGTCGCCCATCCGCCTACAATCAAACACAACCACTTCAACCAACCCACTCGCCTGCATGGGATCGCTCACCTAAAGCTGTTCGGGACTTGGAAAGTCGCTCACTCTCATAGAGTCGTTTGCTCTTGTAAAGTCACTTTTAATGGACAGCTGGGGACGGTTGCTGATAGCTGGCTACAACTGGGCGGTGGCATTTTAGTAATTAATGGGAGAAGCGACTCGGACAAATTCCAATTCAAACTTTCACGAGGGGTCAAATATAAATAGGCCATAGCTACCACTGGAATAGGGAGGGAACTCTGGCCACCAAGAAGTGCTTCTAAATCCCGTCCTTAGCCATTCCTTAAACAATTCAACCATGATCATCGTTATCACCCGAAGATCTTTCATCCATTTGGCCATGACATCCGTTAAAATCCTATAAGTGCAAAAGATCAAAGTCATCCTCCTCCTCCGTCGCCTATCCATCCTTCTTCAGTATAAATCCTGCCATTCCTCCATTGAATCTCATGAATCTAAGTGAGATTTGTATGTAAAAGTGAGAATATGTTGAGAGAATTAAAAGATGTATAAAGAACGAGAGTTGATATGTCTTGTAATCATCATCATGATAATGCAAAATCCATTCACAGTGGATGTAGGCCTAACAGAAGGCTGAACCACTCTAAAACCTCGTCTCCATTTTGTTTCCTTCGCATTTTTACTTTCAATTGTTGTTGAGTGCGGCTCCATTTATTTTGTATACATATTGGTGAAGTACAATCCTTGTACTCTTGGTGTTTGAACCATTTTTGGTGAAAACAAAAATGTCAACTTTTACATGTTAACGAAGTAATAAAAAGAATCACATGTTGAGTTACATTTTTTTAGGTAAAAATGTCATCTTTTACATGTTAATGAAGTAATAAAAAGAATCATATGTTGAATTACATTTTTGTTAGGTAAAAATGTCATCTTTTACATGTTAATGGAGTAATAAAAAGAATCATATGTTGAATTACATTTTTGTTAGAAAAAAATATCATTTTTGTCATGTATGTGAATTAAATAAAATAGACATATGTTGAAATACATTTTTATTAAAAAAAATATCATTTTATCATATATGTGGAACGAATAAAATAGATATATGTTGAAATACATTTTTGCTAGATAAAAATATAATTTTTATCATGTATGTGAAATGGATAAAATAGACATACGTTGGAATACATTTTTGTTAGATAAAAATATCATTTTTATCATGTATGTGAAATGAATAAAGTTGACATATATTGAAATAAATTTTTGTTAGATAAAAATATCATTTTTATCATGCATGTGAAATAAAATAGACATGTGTTGAAATACATTTTTGTTAGATAAAAACATCAATTTTACCATGTATGTGAAATGAATAAAATAGACATATGTGGAAATAGATTCTTGTTAGATAAAAATATCATTTTTATCATGTATGTGAAATGAATAAAATAGACATATGTTGAAATACATTTTTGTTCGATAAATATATCATTTTTATCGTGTATGTGAAATGAATAAAATAGACATATGTTGAAATACATTTTTGTTAGATAAAAATGTCATCTTTAACATGTTAATGAAGTGATAAAAATAGTCATATGTTGAAATTTAATTTTGTTTTGATAAAAATATTGTTTTTAACATGTTAATGAAGTGAATTAAATAGTCTTGTGTTGAAAGGAATGTTTGTGTGTATTAAAAATATTATTTTTAACATGTATATGTGAAGGGTACAAAATTTACATGTAATGAAATATTTTTGTTCATTAAAAATATTCATTTTAACATGTGTATTTGAAGCATACAAAATTTATATGTAATGAAATATGTTTATTCATTAAAAATATTATTTTTAACATGTGTATGTGAAGCGTACAAATTTTACATATAATAAAATATTTTTGTTCGTTAAAAATATTCTTTTTAACATGTGCATTTGAAGCTTACAAAATTTGCATGTAATAAAATATTTTTGTTCATTAAAAATATTCTTTTTAACATGTGTATTTGAAGCGTACAAAATTTACATGTAATGTAATATGTTTATTCATTAAAAATATTATTTTTTAACATGTGTATATGAAGCGTACAAAATTTACATGTAATGAAATATTTTTGTTCATTAAGATATTCTTTTTAACATGTGTATTTGAAGCGCACAAATTTTACATGTAATGAAATATGTTTATTCATTAAAAATCTTATTTTTAACATTTGTATGTGAAGCATACAAAATTTACATGTAATGAAATATTTTTGTTCATAAAATATAATCTTTTTAACATGTGTATTTGAAGCGTACAAATTTTACATGTAATGAAATATGTTTATTCATTAAAAATATTATTTTTAACATGTGTATGTGAAGCGTACAAAATTTTCATGTAATGAAATATTTTTGTTCATTAAAAATATTCTTTTTAACATGAATGTGAAGCGTACAAAATTTTCGTGTACTGAAATATTTTTGTTCATTAAAAATATTCTTTTTAACATGTGTATTTGAAGCGTATAAATTTTACATGTAATGAAATATGTTTATTCGTTACAATATAATTTTTAACATGTGTATGTGAAGCGTACAAAATTCACATATAATGAAATATTTTTGTTCATTAAAATTATTCTTTTTAACATGAATGTGAAGTGTACAAAATTTACGTGTAACGTAACAAAACGAGTGATATATATATATATATATATATATATATATATATATATTAAAATAAAGCAAATCACGTGCGGTAGTTCGCGTTTTGGAATCGTAATTTCAAACGATTATACCGAGAGATCCGACCGTCGGATTTTTCCAAAACAGGAACCGTTGAATTCGCTTTGGAAAGATCTTTCCAAAGATATTAAATTTGTTAAGATCCAACGGTTAGACTTTGAGCAATGTGTAATTCAAATCTGAATAAAAACAGTGCCAGGGCTGCGTAATTACTTGAAACGTCGTTCAAATTAAATAGGCTATTTTTATATAAATAAAAATAGCGATAAATTGTTATAAAATATTATAAACGATATGGAGTGGAGATAAACCAATTTCCCTTGGTTTATAATGTAATATGGATGGTTAGATTCAGTTGACATTAATCTACAAAATTGAAATGAGTTTGACCAAGAAAAGAACTGATCTGAATTATATATATTCAAGAATTATTTGTAAAGGCCGGGTTAAATCTTATTTCAAATAATTATACGACGGCTAAAAATCGAAGATACTGAAGATAGTGGTTGAAGACTGGCGATCTTCACATCAAATGGATGACTACTGATGCACTGAATTGGTTAGCTCCTAGGAAGGGGTTATAGTGGTAGTTGTCCGTACGTACTTGGTGATTGTCCGGACATGTGCAGACCTCTCTTCCGTATTGGACATATAGAACGAGGAATAAGGTTTCTCCGGTTTCGTTCAGACCCAGAACAAACTTGTAAATGGATGTGTGTCTGACATTGAATTTCTTTCTGTGTCGATTGATTTCTAATAAATATATATCTGTTTGGTGGCGGAGAATATATTCTCTTGCTTAACACCCTTCTCTGAGACGTACGAGCTTAGAGGTTATATATTGATAGACATCAGTTACATGCCAAGGATTGTCAATGTGGCATGCTAAGATGCAAATGATCAAGGCTTTTGTTGAAAAGCAGAGCCTTGTGGTTGACGATCAAAGCACAGCTTTAATTAGCATAGCTTTGTGTATAGCGTTACTTCGCAAGCCTCACACTTCGTTATGAGTCAGAAACGGGATCGTGACAGCAGAGAGTGCATGTGTTTCTTTCTATCTAGAAGTGGTGTCATGGTATGGATCCTTTTTTACTTACGTGGATGATGGATTGCGAGTCGCCTCGGTTATGATTGGTCGCTACTGGCCAAGTGATAAGCCCGATAGGACCAAGAAACGTATCATTCAGGAATAATTAATTCACTAAAGTATGCATGGACCGACCTTGAAAATCCAAGGTTTGCCCGCGTGTGTGATCCCGAGGCATTTGCTAGAGCGTCTCGAATCTGAAGGAGTCATCCCTAGCCTTGACTCATGATGGAAACCCAATTTTCAATATGACATAATGGATTTGATTGTAACTATATATGGCGACATAGTAGGATGGGGTACTATGCCGCCTAGGATTGATGCATTTATATTGAAAAGTGTTTTAAACTGATTAGACACTAGTAATAATTTCAAATGATTTTCATTTTATTTGTATCAAGCATTTTTGGCTATTATAAGGTAAAACTCTATCCTTCAGTTTGCGTTTTATTGTGTGATGAGACTTGAGTCCTATAATGGTTTCATTTTTCTAAAAAGCATTGCGTTGTTTAAATGATTTTCTTTATTTATGCACTGGCAATCCAATGGAGTAAACCCGTTCTGCGTTAGCGGCATGGTACTGTGATTAGCCTTATTATTAAATAAGTTAGGTAAGATTTCTCATACTAGTCCTATGACTGACTCGTAGTTTGTTACACTTGCAAACTCGGATGCCTCTATTTCCACATGGGCAGTCGAGTGGTTTGTTTTGCGTATATTTATTTATTGAGCAATATTCTGGATTGAAGCTTAAAGCTGCGTCCAGAGAATTGATAGGGTTCCACTGTGTTAGTTTATTGGCTCCGCTGCTTTGTATTAAATTTATTGTAAATTAATCTTCCGTTGTATAATTATTTTTCGATGTACTCTGATATATTCCGTAACACCCCGTAATTCTGTTAATATTAATGCCACAAATTTAAGAATAACTAATTACAGATGTGAGAATTAAGGGAAACGGGTTTCGCGGTTGCGTTCGTCTCGGAAAAATATGCGAAATAGAGTCCGAAATTTCGTAAATCGGAGTCAGTATGACCGAGATATGGCCTTCAGAAGTTTCACGAAAAATCAGAAAAACGAAACAAATTTCAAAAATGCAGAAAACGAGCCAGGCGGGAAAATTCCTGCCCAGACCAGGTCGACCTGGAGGGGACCAGGTCGACATGGGTGTCGACACTAGGGTCGACCTGGGTGTCGACCTCCCTGGTCGAGCCAGGTCGGCCTGGGTGCATCTGGATGGGTTTTTGGGCTGTTTTGGTGAGCCTGTGACGAATTCTGACGGTTCTGATCTGTTTTAGGGTTTATCTAAAGGCCTAAAACAATTAAACACACCTATAAATACATCCTAAGACCTAGCCTCCTCTACACACAATTATATTCTGCTTCTTCTCTGCCTCTGTTCTAAATAAAAATAAAAATGGCGTCGCTACTCTGCTAGAATCAAAACTAGAAGCCAATCAACATCATCCTAAATTCAAATTTGAGATAAAAAGCTTCTGTAATAATTCTGTAACAACTAAAGTTCTTTCTTTAATCCAATCAAGGCAAGTACAGTTATTTTCTGCTATAAACATTAATTATAATTCTGATATGCTCTTAAATCTGAATCTGAGATTGTATATCTGTCAGATCTGTTTTTCTGTGACTGTTCTGTATCCCTTTCTGCTTCCTTTCTGTTTCTATAGCCAGGCTACCACGAGCCTGTGCCTAATCTCATAAGAGATTAACGTATGAACGCAAATTTTAGGACAAATAATGAATGATGCGAAATTTGACAAGACTGAATTGAAAGTATGACTTTAGATTTGAGGCATAAAATATATTGACATATGACTTGGGATTGGATGCATGAATTTGACTGTAAACATGTAATTTATATATGTTGTATGCATAGTGTACGTTGTATTCTAGATCTGTAACTAATTAGAGAAATGAACACATGTTATTTAGATCTGTAATTAATTAGAAAAAAATAAGCATATGTTGTAAACTAGTTTTAGACCTATGCATATTCTGTGATAAAAGAAGAGAGGAACCATTGTAAGATTACATATGATTTGAGACTTTGGACAAAATGCATATAAAAGTCAAGATCTGATTTTTAGAAGATATGATTTAAAGATTTAGATTGTTGGGTATAGTTTGCATAATGATTTATGACTTAAAAAGAAGAAGATATGCAAACATGGAGTATATGTTCATATTGTGAATCATGACATTATGTAGGCATATGAATTTAGGCCTAATTTATGATTAGGCAAGGCATGTAAATAGAACCTTTAGAAATATTAAATTTGCTAAATCTGCTAATTTGCCAAGTTGCCTAAACTGCTAGTTTTGTTATATTCCCTAGACTGCTAATTAGATTGAAGTGCCTAATCTGTTAAATTATTCAGTTGAAATGCCTAACCTGTTATATGCCAAAATCTGCTAAGTTGCTAAATCTGTTAAATCCGTTAAGTCATATAATCTGGAAAATCTGTTATCTGCTAAAATCTGTTATCTGCTATAATCATCCTGTTATTGGTGTAATCTGAATTGGCATATATATTGGGCGTGCGCATAAACGATAAATAATTAATTAATTGGCCGTAAAGATAAACGTGACTAACTCGAGGTTAGAATGAGTTTGCGGCGTAATTCTGCCCGGAACCGCCCGGCACATCCAGTGGCCGCAAACAATAGGTTCTAATGTGAGAAGTTAGTCATAACCTGCTTAAGACACGAGGTTAGGTCTGGCTTGTGGCAGAAGTCTTCCCGGAACCGCCCGGCCCATCCAGCGGCCACAAGCTAGCGACCTAATGTGAGAGGTCTGGGCATTAATAATTAATTAATGCAAATCTAAGATAAGAATGACGTCTAAAACGTATTGGGGGAAATAAGGTTAAACCAACTGGATTAATAGGTGTAGTAAACCCATCCATGAATCTGTAGGCCCAATACAAAGTGAGACAAATCTGAAAAATCTGTACATCTGATCTGTTAGTCTGAAAACTTGTTAACTTAATCTGTGAACTAGTAAATCTGAATTCTGTATGTCTGAACTTGTAAACAAGTTAATATGAGATCTGTTAGTCTGGGGACACAAGGTTAGGAGGGGAATTACTTGTGTCATATGTTGATTGGGACCCATATTAGTCAGTAACCCTTTCTGGTATCAAAACTTTGACCCAACAGTAAGTAGGGTCCGGGCACGCTTACTGAACTAATTATAAGCGGTTCATTCTGATAATGGCGAGGGGTGTTGATGGTGCGTTCCAACCGGGTCATGTGCGTGCATGGATCCCGGTCTGCCTCTGAGGATGTAAGACGCCGTGACATCTGTAAATAGGTCTGTGCCAATTGGTTGTCACTTTAGGGAGTGATACACCCTACTGTGGGGCCGACACATGATATTTATGTATTAGGGAGCCGATCGCTTGGGGTAGGGTTTTAGGTTACACTTAGTTCTGTCTGTTTCTGTTGGTACCGTCTGTTTCTGTTGGGTGGTAACACCTGTCTATTTCTGTGTGGTACCGTCTGTTCGGGTGGTAAAGGCCCATTACTAGTGTACACCTAATTCTACATTCTGTTTCTGTAGGGATTAATCTGTTTCTGCTTCTGTCTGTTTCTGATCGGGCAGTAAAGGCCCATTATTAGCATTCTGTTTCTGTTAAAGTATTCTGTACCCGTTCCTGCTTCAATTTAGACATTAGGGTGACACCTAATTCTGTTATACTAGTATTAGTGCAGAGAAGTGTGAAGCAATAGTTTATGTCATTCTGTTCTTCTATTATATCTGCTACACCTGTTACAGTTATCTCACATCCAGTTTTATGTTCATATCATATTATTATTATCTGTTCATATGCTGAAAGTCACTGGACTTGCCAGGCTTTTTGTCTGACCCTTGTTGTTTCGCCTCCTTTCTTCCGTTTCCCCCCAGGTTATCCAAGGAGGGAATACTTTAGCTTGATCCGGGTTTCCCTTTGCTTGACGTGCTTAAAGTATGGCTTGGCTCTGTATAGCTTCCGTTCTATGGGGATTATGATTTTAAACCATGCATTTTGAAGGCTTTTGTACAAGACTGATATTTTGTACTTGAATTCTGAGATTTGAAAGGATGTAACCATATTAATTTCTGTTTCCGCTGTAATAAAGTTAAAAATTTTCAAGTACTGTTTTATCTGTCTTGTAAGTTTCTGTTCTGTTTACTAAAATGCACCACCAAAGTTAAGGCATTCCCTTTGTGAGTGACCTTAACGGAGGTGGGGTGTTACATATTCTGTACTCTGATGTAACATTATTATGATGCTTATAAAAGTCTTCTGTTATTTGTTCTGATGTGTTGTATGCCCAGTGTTAGCGTATCCAAACTTCAAACGGTCTTGGTCGATTTAGCGATCGATTAGGTTCGAGCGAAATCCGTATCGTGACATGTGCAATGTCACCTGACTTACTATGACAATTCTCTAGATAGTTGCATTATTTTTCTGTTCTTCCCCTATGAAAGAAAGGCAACTAGCAAATTTGGTAACTTATTCATGGATATTTTATCTATGTATTGCGCTTCTATAGTATTGGTAAGCTTTAAAAATATCATGGCATGGTCAACACACCAAGCGTCAATCTAGTGTTAATGTAACGACCCGCAAATACGTACCATTTGAATCGACCTAATTTCTTTTTCCTGAACTTCCTTTCATCGCACTAACCCCCTACTCACATTTCATTAAATTGATCCATACTTGATCACTTAAGCACACCTAGGTTAAGGAACTAACCCTTCCTTCTTTTTAACTAAAACTTCAGCAATCCTTTCCTATGGAAAGAACCCAAACACTATAGATTCACACATGTACACAGTTGTGTACATACTTCACCGTGCACTTGCATGCAAACTCAGGCCATCCGAGAGCCGCCACACCTTCCCAGACATGTCACACCGCCACCTCAGGTCGTCATGGACCAATTCTACGAACCTAGAGTGCTTCCACAAAACCACCACGCGACTCCATTAACAATAAAAAACTTTACTCCAGGTTACCACAAAACTACCCTCTTTCAGTAACCTTTGACCACCGGAACTTCATGCGCCACCTTCCACCTCTTCCCTGACCTCAGATGCAACTCATTCCCCACTACTGGCCCACTCGATCCACTCCATAACACAAATGAATTGTTCAAAAAACTTCAGCCAACAACAATTTCCCATGTCATCAATTCAAAATCACGAATTAGATTTTTAACACCACTTTCACTGTATATTCTATATATGTAAGTACATATACCTATTCGAGACAAATTTATTTTTAAAATGAACTGCTCTCGAATTTCAAACATTTTTTTTGTTGAATTTGGACCTTTAGTTTCCCTCGATCTTGAGTTCTGGGTTCTTTTATTCAAGTTACTTGTTTGTTTAACAAACAGAGTCCTGTTATTTTTCTTACAGACTCACATATACGAATTTGTAACTGTTACTTCTACTTACAGACTCACATATATGAATTTGTTACCTGTTATTTCCAATCCAAAGTTCTCGTCTAGTATGGTGATTGAATTAAGCTAATTTGCATATCCATATACCCATATACATATAGACGCATAAGTAGTCAGCAATTGGGAATTATGTTATTTACGGTCATTCAGGTTTTTTGTCCACTGGCTTTACCCATTTTAGTTTTTATATAATGACCATATTGATTCAATGATATTCAGAATTATTTAAAACATTAGTTTGCACTAATTTGTATATAAATCCATACTAGAAAATGGAAGCAAGGTGTTTACTTATGAATACAGTTTGGTTTCAGAATTTCATGCAGATGGTCACAATGTATTATTTTCTAGCCTATGCCATTTTTTCCAGTTTGATATGTAAATTTAATCAACTAAATACCCTTATTCAGAAGCATGAGTACATCATATATGTTTCATAACCATAAGTAACAAATGGAAGATAGTTTACTCACTTATGCAATTCTAGTTTCCAGGTGTGTATAAATGATCACAACATCTTGTTTTCCTACCCTTTAGAATGCTTCTCTATTTTTCTTGAACTAACTAAAGACTTGCTGCATTTTTTTATTTAACTGATTCGAATGAATTTGTGTGAGGAGAACATGAAGTATATGGTCTGTTTATAGTAAAAAATTAAGAATAAAATATTAAAAACTTTGCAGAGCATTTACTATAGATGGAATGTATTACTTAGCTACTACTTTAGGTTAGTTTTCAGTTGCTACTACATCACTTGATTGAAATGAAAGTGTTGTTCGGTCACTAGTACAATCCATATTACCAGGTTACACGACCATGCTACTTTTGGGGTACATATTCACTTGTACAAGCCATGTGTACATGTGCTGAAATGAATAAAATATGTAATTGCTTAAGTATTAAGCAATATGCTACACTTAGGCTTCAATAGGGTGTTCTTGCAGATTGATTGAATGGGGATGTTTGATGAGGTATTAAAATATTTTCCTACAGCTATGAAAATGACCATACATGCATTAGGCTAGTTCTAGGAAATGAGTTAGTATCTTATGGTTTGCTGCACATTTGTGTACAAATAATATCTTGCAAGATTTCGTACTTAGCCCTTAAGCAATTTACTTATTGATTTATCTATTTATATAAATTTATGAACTAGTTAAAGTGAAATCACAATATTAAAACATTATTTACTTGCAAATGTAAATATAGCAATAAAAACATACACATAAGATTAAAAAATAATTACTATTCAACTTTATAATATTTGCAATTAATACTATCTAGATTTTTAACTAGAGTTTGAAACAAATTAAAAATACAAACAAAATCATATAACATTATCTACTGCTTTTTTTTCATATGCACTGATCATGAAACTTTAAATTATAGAATTATATACATACTTGGAATTTTCCTCAATATTTATTATTTAAATTAATTATCAAAATGAATCTCAAAATAAATTGTATTACAAAATCAGTAAAAATTGAGTCGTTACAGTTAAATCTTAAAGATTCTCCATTCGTTTGAAGGTCTTTAGGGTGCAACCTAACGAAATATTCTATGGGTATTCATGATAGCATACGACTACTTTTTCCATTTTTTTTTGTTAATTGAATAACAAAATACATACAACTACTAATAACCCATAAAGCAAACAACAACAACTTAACCATGGTACTTAATTCATTAAAACCAACCGAATAGCTAGATAACTTGATATTTTGATCATTGAAGTCAAGCATAACCTTTTCGGTTGCATGGCCTTAAGAAAAACAGGTTCACCACTTTTCAAAGTGGAAGAATTCCTTCATTAATAATAGGAAAGTGGTCAAATTCAAGACCATACAATAATGAAAATTAACAATACTACTTAATGGCTTAGGATTGAATTTTGGATTAATAAACATGGACCAAACAGAACCGAACAAACCAAACACAATGTCAAATTTTATATTTTCATATGAGAACTTATTTTCAACTAAAACCAAAGTTTCTATCTTTAAATTACAATACTCAACATATGAACATTAAGGTCATATCTTCTAGTATTATTTTAAGAGCAAGACTTTACAAAATCCTGGATAGGTAAGGTAGGGCCAAAGGTAAAGAAATTACATTGAATTAAGTTGAAAAACCATAATGTGATAGCATTTCACTCTTTAACTTTTTATTCATTGAAATGCAAACTTTCACCGATGATACTTGAAAAGGAAGAAAAATATCCATTCCTTGAGTTTATCTTTTTTTAACTTTTGAGGCAAAATGTAACAACCCGGAAAATGCGAGATAGTTTAAATTTTTTATTTTGGCAATTTTAGCTGAATTTGAATATTTAAAATAGATTATTTTAAATAATATCGACGAGCAATTTATTTTGAATAGAATTAGAACGTATACATTTACATACGTCGTCGTTAGAATATAAATATTTATTTATATATATAAAAGGAATTGAAAATGACGCGGTAGTTCGATAATTCGATTTCAAACTTCAATTGAATGTACCGGGTGCAAAATAAACCGAATTTTAACAAAACCAAAAATATTAGAATCTATTTGTGAATATCTTTCCAACGAATCTGAGAAATTGAAATTTCATAGCGGGAATCAAAAGATACGTCCAGTTGAAAATTCAGAATAGTCGCTATGGAATTCTGGCCCTTAAAATGGAAATTTTGCAAACGACCTCGGATTTCGACGAAACCACTTTTGTTGGATCCGGGATGTCAAGTTATTGCTAGATTCCAATTTTCATAATTTTTGAATTCAATATGTGAGCGTGGCAAAGGAAAACGCGTTTGACCAGTTTCAGTTGATTTTAATCGACTGGAAAATGACCATCTTCAAACGGTCTCAGAATTTAACGAAATTAGTTTTGTTAGGACCGTATCGTCAATACGAAGCTAGAAATAATTTTTCTGGAATTTTTAAAAGTCGTATGTGGCCCCGGTAATTTGAAATGTGCGTTAAAATTCAATATATATAGATTTATATTTTAAATTCAACGAAAGTTGATCGTAACGGCCGAATTGGCTTACGAAACATATCCCATTGTGTTCGGAAGGGGGGTAATACGCTAGGGACGACAGTCGGTGGGTTCGATTTTGAGTTCGACAGAAAAAGTTACTTTTAGTAAAAATAAAATTAATTTAATTATATATGACCCCCTCCCTCTCTCTTTCTTCCTCACCGTTCGAAAATCAAATTAGAAAAAAAACCCTAGCTAAAAAAAAAACGTCGCCCCCCCCCATCGTTCGCTCGCCGCCGACGTTAAACGCCTCCCCCTCGTCAGCCCCAGACCTCCGACCCACCTCCCTCTCTTCCCCTCTGGCTCCTCTTCTTCTCCAATCGACGCTGACCACCCGAACTCGCCCCAATCAGCGAGCACCACCTCACCAGCCGCCATGTCAGAAGAAGGCGCCGCGACCTCAGCCTCCACCCTCCGATGCGATGGCTAGTGGCTCCTCCCCCCTCCTCTTCTTCGGCTGTAAGCTCTTCCTTTTTTTTTTTGATAATCTTCATTTATTTAATGTTTTAAATTATAAAACGATTGATTTTTAATAAGTAAAAGTTATGATTTTTATATTTAAGAGGTTGTGATTTTTATATGATGAAGTTTATATTTTTCGTTATAGAAAAGGTAAGATTTTTATTATAAAAGGTAGGATTTTTTTTTTAAATGTAAAATAATCGATTTTTATGTTATAAAGGATGACTTTTTTTTAAAGGAAAGACGAAATTTTCTGTAAAGGAAGGGCGGGATTTTTAAAATATGAAAGCTTCGTTTTTTAAAATTATAAAAGACTTGATTTCTAATGTTAAAGATCAGATTTTTAATAGCACAAAGCTATGATTCTTATCGTTGAAAGAAAACATTGTTGGTAAGTTGAAAATATTTTTGAACGTATAAAAATATGATTTTTATATAGGTATGATAATAAAAATTCGATCTTTATATAAGAAGTAGAAATATAAAAATATAATTTTTATACAGAAAGAAGCGTTGTAAATATATGAAGTGAAATAAAAATCTGAACTTTATTTTATCGTGAAGTAGAGAGAATATAAAAACGTGATTTTTATATATGTAGCGAACACGGGCAACGAAAGGGATAAAAGGGCGGGAACGACAAGACTTCCTACATATGAAGAGTCACGGCGTTGGATTTAGCTTTTGGTGAGAACTCCTCACTTTTATTTTAAATTTCTAGTTAATATATATACTAGGATGCAGACGGTGCTTAGCAGCACCCGACACCCGTCGTCCACAGACCATGGACGACTTGTTTGTTAGATTGATGTTGTTGTGAAAATTGAATGTGTGTTGTGGAATGAAATAAAATATTTATATAGTTAAAAATATAATTTTTAACGTGTATATAAAATGAAATATATATTTATTAACAAATCGAACGATTTGTTTATATACACTGATTTGACTGATATTGATTGGGACGATAAATTTTACACATCGCCCGACTGCACAAATAAAATCTGTGTTTGATTGTTTGAAACCCCACACGGGTGTTGGGATGATATTTGGCGTACACTAATCTCAATTATTTAATTGTATGTCGATCTATTGGTCGACAGACTGTGTGAGCGTTAATTATATATATTTAATGCTTATGCAGTTGTGTGGTGCACTTTGGATGATGGTTTATTATTTATCGTTGCTATTATATACATGTGTTGTATGGAATCCATATAATTAACATTATATGATAATTGATTGGGCCTCATTCCAATTGGGAAAATAAAGAATATTATAAAATAAAGATTAACGTGTTGACAGTACTCATTTGTTGAGATAAGTCATGTGGTGAAAGAAATATAGATTCATGTGTTGAATAGAATAAATATTCATTTGTTGAATAGAATAACGAAGTTATTGAAAAATATAAAGCCGTGTTGATTAGAGATGCGCTATTTTGACGCGATCGATATTGATATCGATTATATTCGTTTTTAAAATGAATTGAATAGAATAGAAATAGAATTCGAATTGAATAGAATAGAAAAGGAATTCGAATTGAATTGAATATAAAACGAATTCGAATTGAATTGAATATAAAGTGAATTTGAATTGAATATAAAATAAATTCGAATTGAAATTGAAGAGAAATGAATTCGAATTGAAATTGAATAGAATCGAATTTGATTTGAAATCAATTTGAAATGAATTTAAAATGAATTTATATTGGGAAAAATTCAATTTTGATTTGAATCTGAAATGAAGTTTAAATTGTTTTTTAAACGAATTTAAAACAATTTATAAAATTCATTTTAAAAAGGAAATCGACGAAATATATATTATATATATAATATAATGGCCTGAGTAGAACGCGCCGCGCTGCGGCAGTTCGCGAATTTCGACCATTGACTTCGAATTGACGTTGCGGGAGATCCGACTGTCGGATTCTCTTGAAACCAGAACCGTTGGGTTCGTATCGAAAAGAGCTTTCCAATTAATATTAGAAAATTGAAATCTAACGGTTGGATTAGGAATTATGTCCAAATCAAATTTGGAAAAGGTCGATGTAAGTGCAGCTCGATGGCCGTCGATGGAAATCAACTGTACGGGCCTTGGTAAATTAATTAAAAATATCTATAATTTGTGTAAAATCATAAGCACTGATTTGGGAAAAATTAGGATGAAAAACTCCATATTTGAAAAGATAAAAATAGATTTTTATCGAAACGATCTAGTTTTGAACTAGAATTAAAATCAATTTATTTTTGAAATAAATAAATTGAATTTGAAATGGGTTTTAAATAACCAGAATTTCTAATATATTTAATTGGAATTGAAATAGAATGTGATTTGAGTTTATCGTGGACTGTGTGTTAAATGACATTAGTTCTTTAACCCAGTAAAAGGAGTTTTAATGAATCATTAATTAGATTGAAATGTGGATTGATAATTTAAATTATCAAAATTGGGAAATGATCGAAAGGGGAGTATCTCCAGTTTTACTCCTAGCGATAGTTAAATCTTTAATTAGATTTGAACGTGAAATGGTAATTAACTTTACCGATAACCCGGTGGTGTTAGATATGGAGTATCACCAGTTTTGCTCCATGGGATAAATAGGTTGGGATTGGGAAATAAAATAAATAATTACTTCGGTGCGGTTCACCAATCCCAACTAGTTTGGAAAACCATAATATGGTTTGAAATGATATCCAAAGGAAGAATAAAGAATAAATTTAAAAGAATTTATCTTTGATAAAATTAATGGGAACCTTTCCCTAGGAGTGTGAATATCTGAATAAAAGAATATTCTGAATTGGAATGAGGCGTATATTGTGTTTTATAGCACTTGTTGATTAAGATACGCGAGTTATTCAGAAAGTCCGGGTATAACCCATTCTGAATAACTGATTCGACGACGAGTCGAAGAGATTGAAGACGGTGCAAGACCGACGATCTTCACATCGAATGGATGGGTGCTACCGATGCTCACGATGGGAGTAGCTACCTTGAAGGGGGCTAAAGTAGTAGCCGTCCGGACGTGCTTGGAGGTCGACGGATATGCGAGGAAAGTGCCTCCGGTTTCGTTCGGACCTAGAACAGACTTGTAAATGGATGGTGTGTCTGACATTGTATTCCTTTATATTGTATTCGTTAATCTCTGCTAAATATATATCTGTTTGGCGGTGGAGAATTTATTCTCTTGCTTAACGCCCTTCTCTGAGATATACGAGCTCAGAGCTTATATATTGGCAGAAATCAGTGGTACGATATGGATTGATAGTGTGGCATGCTGTGATGTAGTGATCCAGACTTTTGTTGAAAAGCAAAGTTTGGTGGATGATGATCAAAGCGCAGCTTTAATACAGCACGGCTTTGTGTATAGCGTTGATTCGCCAGCCTCACACCCCGAAATGGTTGTAAACTGATGGTTTGATCAGTGTGCTTTTTAGAGGATGGGCACCTTAGTGGTGTCGTGGATTCGATCGACCGAGATTGAGCTTAGTGCTCAGAGGCATAGGGTAAGCGGTGTTTTCTCTCGTCGAGACGTAAGCCGCAGTGATACTCGATTTCCCAAAAGTGCATATGTGCATTACAGTGTTTTCTCTAGCTGAGACATAAGCCGTTGTAGATGGCACTACGCGATCGATCTTTCGAATCAGGAGCCACCATGATGGAAATCCAATTTCCAAATATGACATTTTGCGGTTTTGATTGTAGAGCCTAGTATTGGCGACATGATATATGGTACCCATGTGGTCTATGATTGATATAATTATATTTGAAGTTGTTTTCTTCACTTATAGTAATAGTATAAGATGAAATTTCGCGTATCAAGCATATTTGGCTATTATAAGGGAAAACCCTATCCTCCGGCTTGCGTTGCATTGTGTGATGGGATCTAGGTCTTATAATAGCTTCATTGTTCTTTATTTAGCATTGCGCTGTTTGTTTTATGCATTGGTATTCTTGGGAGGAAACCCGTTCCGTGTTATATGGCGTTGTCCCTTGATTTACCTAACTTTAAAAACAAAGATTAATAACTGTTTTAGTTCTCACACCAGTCACATGACTGACCTGGAGTTTATTGTTTTAACCTATACTCTGGGTGCCCCTATTTTCGACACGCGCAACTACTAGTTTTGGTTTTGCAGATTTATATTCACAGGATCCTGATTTACAACTGGAACGATATCCGGAAAGCTCTGTATCTGTATATCTTTTCTGGTTGTGTTTTGTATTATTTCCGCTGCGATGTATTTAAATGTAATTTAAACCTCTGATATTTTCTGTGTAATATTAATTCATACTCTGTATATTCTTGTATTCTGATGGAATTGTTGTAATATACAATGAAATGTTCTTCTGTTTGCGTTCTGATTTGTCATGTTCTCAAGGTAATCCGGGCTCTCCTTCACGGGGAAGTTACGGGCTATCACAGTTGTTATCAGAGCTTTGGTTTACAGAGCTCGAGAAGAAGACACATTAGAACCAAACGAAAGAATTCATCAGATATTAGATTAGTAATATCCAATTAGAATTACTCGTTAGAGATAGGATCAGTAGTATCCTAGAACGAGTGTGAAGAGTATGTTTTTAAATAAAACAAACTTTGTTTTGAAAATTAAAATCGAGTATACGTATTTGAATATTTTAGTTGTATTAGATTTGGACGATTCAGTATATAAAGATTTTGCATATACGCGTCATGAACGTATATTCGAAGTTTTAATATATTGGATAGATATAGAATCGCACTCTAGTAGCCCGAGGATGATTCCACTGATGACGTACGACATCAGTGGTTTATTTTCGTGTTTCGAAGGTGTGATTTCTATATATTTCCATTAGGCTGGTGTGAGAACCAAAACTAGATAGATTTATTGTTGTGATTTGGCATCAAAAACATGATTTTTTGTATATATATCAAAGTTATGTGTTTGAAATTCTAATCAACTAATTGATTGATGGTTGTGTTGTTTGTTTATTTGTTTGATAATTTTGAACCGTTATGCCAAATTGAACCAAATATTGAACTGTATTGAAAATTTGTTAGAATTGCATGCATATACATGTACTTACATTGAACAGGTCATAGCAAGGAGGCTAGAGCAGAAGAATAAAATTGTTTGCCTGACAAATAGGTACATGTTTACCATAATTTACTGTTTTGTTTGGGTTTGGATGATTTTATGAGCCGATTGGCTTTTTCTTTTTCTTTTTGAGATCAGAGGGCCTGTATGCCAATTTCGGGATTTTCCCGGTGCACCCGGTGCAGGGGAGGTTATGGCGAAATTTTTCGGAAATTTAGGGTGTTAGCCAAATTTTTAAAAAATTTGAAAAGTTCTTAGAAACTAAAAAGTTGAAGAACTTAAGCCGTAAAGAAAATAATAAAAGTTGAGTTGATTAGCTAAACAACTTTCAGTTTCGTTCCTTTTCGGGGACGAAAAGTTTTAAGTGGGGGAGATTGTAACAACCCGGAAAATGCGAGCTAATTTAAAATTTTTATTTTGGCAATTTTAGCTGAATTTGAATATTTAAAATAGATTATTTTAAATAATATCGACGAGCAATTTATTTTGAATAGAATTAGAACGTATACATTTACATACGTCGTCGTTAGAATATAAATATTTATTTATATATATAAAAGGAATTGAAAATGGCGCGGTAGTTCGATAATTCGATTTCAAACTTCAATTGAATGTACCGGGTGCAAAATAAACCGGATTTTAACGAAACCAAAAATATTAGAATCTATTTGTGAATATATTTCCAACGAATCCGAGAAATTGAAATTTCATAGCGGGAATCAAAAGATACGTCCAGTTGAAAATTCAGAATAGTCGCTATGGAATTATGGCCCTTAAAAATGGAAATTTCGCAAACGACCTTGGATTTCGACGAAACCACTTTTGTTGGATCCGGGATGTCAAGTTATTGCTAGATTCCAATTTTCATAATTTTTGATTTCAATATGTGAGTGTGGCAAAGGAAAATGCGTTTGACCAGTTTCAGTTGATTTTAATCGACTGGAAAATGGCCATTTTCAAACAGTCTCAGAATTTGACGAAATTAGTTTTGTTAGGACCGTATCGTCAATACGAAGCTAGAAATAATTTTTTTGGAATTTTTAAAAGTCGTATGTGGCCCTGGTAATTTGAAATGTGCGTTAAAATTCAATATATATAGATTTATATTTTAAATTCAACGAAAACTGATCGTAACGGCCGAATTGGCTTACGAAACATATCCCATTGTGTTCGGAAGGGGGGAATACGCTAGGGACGACAGTCGGTGGGTTCGATTCTGAGTTCGATAGAAAAAGTTACTTTTAGTGCATTAAAAATATATTTAATTTAATTATATATGGCCCCCTCCCTCTCTCTTTCTTCCTCACCGTTCAAAAATCAAATTAGAAAAAAACCCTAGCTCAAAAAAAAAAAAAACCGTCGCCCCCCCATCGTTCGCTCTACGCCGGCGTTAAACGCCTCCCCCTCGTCAGCCCCAGACCTCCGCCCCACCTCCCTGTCTTCCCCTCTCGCTCCTCTTCTTCTCCAATCGACGCTGACCACCCGAACTCGCCCCAATCAGTGAGCACCACCTCACTAGCCTCCATGTCAGAAGAGGGCGCCGCGACCTTAGCCTCCACCCTCCGATGCGTGATGGCCAGTGGCTCCTCCCCCCTCCTCTTCTTTGACTGTAAGCTCTTCCTTTTTTTTTTGATAATCTTCATTTATTTAATGTTTTAAATTATAAAACGCTTGATTTTTAATAAGTAAAAGTTATGATTTTTATATTTAAGAGGTTGTGATTTTATATGATGAAGTTTATATTTTTCGTTATAGAAAAGGTAAGATTTTTATTATAAAAGGTAGGATTTTTTAAAAATGTAAAAGAATCGATTTTTATGTTATAAAGGACGAGATTTTTTGTAAAGGAAAGACGAGATTTTCTGTAAAGGAAGGGCGGGATTTTTAAAATATGAAAGCTTCGATTTTCAAAATTATAAAAGACTTGATTTCTAAAGTTAAAGATCGGATTTTTAATAGCACAAAGCTATGATTCTTATCGTTGAAAGAAAACATTGTTGGCAAGTTGAAAATATTTTTAAAGGTATAAAAATATGATTTTTATATAGGTATGATAATAAAAATTCAATCTTTATATAAGAAGTAGAAATATAAAAATATAATTTTTATATAGAAAGAAGCGTCGTAAATATATGAAGTGAAATAAAAATCTGAACTTTATTTTATCGTGAAGTAGAGAGAATATAAAAATGTGATTTTTATATATGTAGCGAACACAGGCAACGAAAGGGATAAAAGGGCGGGAATGACAAGACTTCCTACATATGAAGAGTCACGGCGTTGGATTTAGCTTTTGGTGAGAACCCCTCACTTTTATTTTAAATTTCTAGTTAATATATATACTAGGATGCAGACGGTGCTTAGCAGCACCCGACACCCGTCGTCCACAGACCATGGACGGCTTGTTTGTTAGATTGACGTTGTTGTGAAAATTGAATGTGTGTTGTGGAATGAAATAAAATATTTATATAGTTAAAAATATAATTTTTAACGTGTATATAAAATGAAAAATATATTTATAAACAAATTGAACGATTTGTTTATATATACTGATTTGACTGATATTAATTGGGATGATAAATTTTACACATCGCCCAACTGCACAAATAAAATCTGTGTTTGATTGTTTGAAACCCCACATGGGTTTTGGGATGATATTTGGCGTACACTAATCCCAATTATTTAATTGTATGTCGATCGATTGGTCGACAGACAGTGTGAGCGTTAATTATATATATTTTATGCTTATGCAGTTGTGTGGTGCACTTTGGATGATGGTTGATTATTTATCGTTGCTATTATATACATGTGTTGTATGGAATCCATATAATTAACATTATATGGTAATTGATTGGGCCTTATTCCAATTGGGAAAATAAAGAATATTATAAAATAAAGATTAACGTGTTGACAGTACTCATTTGTTGAGATTAGTCATGTGGTGAAAGAAATATACATTCATGTGTTGAATAGAACAAATATTCATTTGTTGAATAGAATAACGAAGTTATTGAAAAATATAAAGCTGTGTTGATTAGAGATGCACTACTTTGACGCGATCGATATTGATATCGATTATATTCGTTTTTTAAATGAATTGAATAGAAATAGAATTCGAATTGAATAGAATAGAAAATGAATTCGAATTGAATTGAATATAAAACGAATTCGAATTGAATTGAATATAAAGTGAATTCGATTTGAATATAAAACGAATTCGAATTGAAATTGAATAGAAATGAATTCGAATTGAAATTGAATAGAATCGAATTTGAAATGAAATCAATTTGAAATGAATTTAAAACGAATTTATATTGGGAAAAATTCAATTTTGATTTGAATCTGAAATGAAGTTGAAATTGTTTTTGAAACGAATTTAAGACGATTTATAAAATTCGTTTTAAAAATGAAATCGACGAAATATATATTATATATATAATATAATGGCCTGAATAGAACGCGCCGCGCTGCGGCAGTTCGCGAATTTCGTCCATTGACTTCGAATTGACGTTGCAGGAGATCCGACCGTCAGATTCTCCTGAAACCGGAACCATTGTGTTCGTATCGAAAAGAGCTTTCCAATGAATATTAGAAATTTGAAATCAAACGGTTGGATTTGTAATTATCCCCAAATCAAATTTGGAAAAGGTCGATGTAAGTGCAGCTCGATGGTCGTAGATGGAAATCGACTGTACGGGCCTTGGTAAAATAATTAAAAATATCTATAATTTGTGTAAAATCATAAGAACTGATTTGGGAAAGATCTGGGATGGAAAACTCCATATTTGAAAAGATAAAATAGATTTTTATCGAAACGAACTAGTTTTGAACTAGAATTAAAATCAATTTATTTTTGAAATAAATAAATTGAATTTGAAATGGGTTTTAAATAACCATAATTTCTAATATACTTAATTGGAATTGAAATAGAATGTGATTTGGGTTTATCGTGGACTGTGTTTTAAATGACATTAGTTCTTTAACCCAATAAAAGGAGTTTTAATGAATCTTTAATCAGATTGAAATGTGGATTGATAATTTAAATTATCAAAATTGGGAAACGATCGAAAGGGGAGTATCTCCAGGTTTACTCCTAGCGATAGTTAAATCTTTAATTAGATTTGACGTGAAATGGTAATTAACTTTACCGATAACCCCGTGGTGTTAGATATGGAGTATCACCAGTTTTGCTCCATGGGATAAATAGGTTGGGATTGGAAAATAAAATAAATAATTACTTCGGTGTGGTTTGCCAATCCCGATTAGTTTGGAAAACCATAATATGGTTTGAAATGATATCCAAAGGAAGATTAAAGAATAAATTTAAAAGAATTTATCTTTGATAAAATTAATGGGAACCTTTCCCTAGGAGTGTGAATATCTGAATAAAAGAATATTCTGAATTGGAATGTGGTGTATATTATGTTTTATAGCACTTGTTGATTAAGATACGCGAGTTATTCAGAAAGTCCGGGTATAACCCATTCTGAATAACTGATTCGACGACGAGTCGAAGAGATTGAAGATGGTGCAAGACCGACGATCTTCACATCGAATGGATGGGTGCTACCGATGCTCACGATGGGAGTAGCTACCTTGAAGGGGGCTAAAGTAGTAGCCGTCCGGACGTGCTTGGAGGTCGACGGATATGCAAGGAAAGTGCCTCCGGTTTCGTTCAGACCTAGAACGGACTTGTAAATGGATGATGTGTCTGACATTGTATTCCTTTATATTGTATTCGTTGATCTCTGCTAAATATATATCTGTTTGGCAGAGGAGAATTTATTCTCTTGCTTAACGCCCTTCTCTGAGACATACGAGCTCAGAGGTTATATATTGGCAGAAATCAGTGGTACGATATGGATTGATAGTGTGGCATGCTGAGATGCAGTGAACCAGACTTTTGTTGAAAAACAAAGTTTGGTGGATGATGATCAAAGCGCAGCTTTAATATAGCACGACTTTGTGTATAGCGTTGATTCGCGAGCCTCACACCCCGGTATGATGGTAAACTGATGGTTTGATCAGTACGCTTTTTAGAGGATGGGCACCTTAGTGGTGTCGTGGATTTGGTCGACCGAGATTGAGCTTAGTGCTCAGAGGGATAGGGTAAGCGGTGTTTTCTCTCGCCGAGACGTAAGCCGCAGTGATACTCGATTTCCCAAAAGTGCGGATGTGCATTACGGTGTTTTCTCTAGCTGAGACGTAAGCCGTTGTAGATGGCACTGCGCGATCGATCTTTCGAATCAGGAGCCACCATGATGGAAATCCAATTTCCAAATATGACATTTTGCAGGTTTTGATTGTAGAGCCTAGTATTGGCGACATGATATATGGTACCCATGCCGTCTATGATTGATATAATTATATTTGAAGTTGTTTTCTTCACTTATAGTAATAATATAAGATGAAATTTCGCGTATCAAGCATATTTGGCTATTATAAGGGAAAACCCTATCCTCCGGCTTGCGTTGCATTGTGTGATGGGATCTGGGTCTTATAATAGCTTCATTGTTCTTTATTTAGCATTGCGCTGTTTGTTTTATGCACTGGTATTCTTGGGAGGAAACCCGTTCCGTGTTATACGGCGTGGTCCCTTGATTTACCTAACTTTAAAAACAAAGATTAATAACTATTTTAGTTCTCACACCAGTCACATGACTGACCTGGAGTTTATTATTTTAACCTAAACTCTGGGTGCCCCTATTTTCCACACGGGTAGCTAGTAGTTTTGGTTTTGCAGATTTATATTCACAGGATCCTGATTTACAGCTGGAACGATATCCGAAAAGCTCTGTATCCGTATATCTTTTCTAGTTGTGTTTTGTATTATTTCCGTTGCGATGTATTTAAATGTAATTTAAACCTCTGATATTTTCTATGTAATATTAATTCATACTCTGTATATTCTTGTATTCTGATGGAATTGTTGTAATATACAATGAAATGTTCTTCTGTTTGCATTCTGATTTGTCATGTTCTCAAGGTAATCTGGGCTCTCCTTCACGGGGAAGTTACGGGCTATCACACAAAAATTGTAAAGTAAAAAATTTATAACCGTAAAGAGATTCCTTTAAAGTTCAGAGCATTTGTATCAAATTATTTATTTAATCTGTAAGAAACAACCGAACATGTAACAAAATCAAATCGAAACCCAAAGAAAAAACATGGGAAATCTTGTTTCTCAAAGTTAGGAATAGGCATATATTCTATGGTAAATTATAATCCTACTACTCCATTTGTTTACTCTAACATTGTCTATCTTCCATCAAAATCTTAATATCACAAATACAAAGTAGCATCTGGTATAAGGTGTCATGACGACAGGAAGATTGCATCCACCATTTGAACCAATATAAAAAAAGAACCAAAATATGAACCCATGTCTTAAATTAACCAAAAAATACCAATTTTCGACAAACAAATGTGTACTTAAGATAGAGTCCAACAATCTCTTAAAAGTTAAACCAATATCAAATTAATCCATAGTAGATGAATTTATTTCTAGTGGAAACTGTAAATATTAAAATAACAGAACAGTGATTACCTCTTAAAGTGAAGAATGGACGCCAACAATATTATCAAAATCGGAGTCTAACATATGTGAATAAGGAGAATTAGGACAATATAAAAGTTTTGAATATATTATTTTTATTGCACTCATCTACTATTTTAAAAAAACAAAAGTCGCAGATACATAATAAATTTACTGGTTTCCAATAAATTAAAACCGAGATCCAAATTTGGAACATTTTCAAACTACATAAATATTGCAGAAAGCCTCAATAAAAATATGATGAGCAAAAGAAAATAAACTCAGAAAACTTGAAAGATTAGTGACTGGTTGAAGATAGATAATTTATTCCTTCAGCGCTTCTTGTTTCAACACTAGTAATTCCTTGCCTTCGCATATTCGTAACCCTAATTTTATGGTCCTTTCTATAAGCGTTTCTAGCTATAAATTAATGGTGGAGAATCGAATTCTAAGTTATACCTTCAACGCTTCTTGTTTCAATGCTAGCAATTTCTGGCCTTGGCATATTCGTAACCCTAGTTTAGTGATCTTTGCTATAATAGTTTCCAGCAATAAAGTAATGGCGGAGAATCAAACTCCAACATGGATCGTGAATAATTGGATGTATCGGGAAGTAGAAGCAGATTTGTCTCCTGGGAGAAAGAAGCGTTAAAAATGTGATTAGGGAACAAAGAAGTTAATGAGTGTGGTTAGAGAGATGGAAATTATTGAATCCGGTTTTGAAAGTGAGAACAACGAAAATAAATATAATATAAATCAATAGCGCTCAGGGGGTTAACAAATGAACACATTGGATATAAAAAAAATATGTTGTGCCACATAATCATTCTATCTATTTTGCTTTCTACTATATGTAATAGATTTTATTTAGTATATAATTTTTATATGTTGTTTATTGGCTTTATGGATGCATTGATGAATTGTTTATCAATTGTGGCTGTTATATATGTATTAGTTATATTTAAGGTTGATAGTTGGATTTATCCGCATTTTTTAGCGGATGAGGCCCTATGCGCCCCGCATAATAGCGAATGACCTTGTGTACAACGATATCTTACCTCGAAGCGGGATTGGTATTATTTATGTCGTCTAACATCTATGGGTGTAGGAAAAACAGGTTGGAGGGATCTAACTGAATTCCTCAAAATTTATATTGTTGTTTCATATATAATGATATATGATGTGTTGAATGTTCTATGATATATTGTCGTGTGTTTGGATGTTAAATAGCACTGACCTTGAATATTGGTATAAATTCCATAAATTATATTTAAATGAAAGAAAAGAATTTGTGTTATATAAAGAAATTTATTTTTCCAAAATAGAAGTTTAATTTTGGATGGACTTGAAAATATAAACTTTTTTTAGATAAACATGAAGTTAAATTTAAAAACAATGTTTATAAATGATGTGAATAATTATCATTTGATAATTTAGGCATATAAATTTTAATGTGAATTAAAAAAGATATTTGAAATCGTTTCATAGGGAAACAATGAACTTTATTCCGAAGTTTGGAATGTAAATGGAATAGAGATAAATCAAGAGGGATTTCTAACTAAAATTCGTCTATGTTGAATATTATAAAAAAAATTGGTTTATTTTTTAGAAAGGATATTTGAACTTTATTTAGTAGAAACTATAATTTAGAAACTATAAATTAAAAACCTGAAGAAGCTAATATTTTAATATTTTAAATATGAAAATAAATTCTATGTTTTTATATGTATATATACATATATATAAGTTTTGTAATAATATATAATTTTTTTAAATTGGAATTATTAAATGAGAAAGGATTTGTAGAAATCAAATAAAGTTAATGTCGAAACTATCGAATGTATAGCTCGTAAAATATATTCAAAAGGAGATGTTGAACTGTTTGAATAAATGGAAAGTGTTAATTAACCAGCGACTTTATAAAAGGGGTTTATAACTGGATTTGTATAAACAAATTTCCAAATGGAGATTGGATAGGTAGATTTATATTGGTTTTTAACCAATATCTTATAAATAGACTGAAATCAATATGGGTTATAAACCATTTTATAAGTAATGTTGGGACTTAAAAAGAATTTGTACTTATAATAGAATTTTATAAGTAAACAAAATTCTATAAATAGAAGTTTGTAAAGCTAAAGGGAAATTGGTTAAAAAAAATAGAAATATTGGAGGTGACTGGCTTACAAGAAAGGAATTTAGATTTAATTTAAACAAGTTGATTCAAATTTGAATAATGTGAACAAGAAAATACCTTGAAGGACAAAATGAACAAATAATTGTTCCATAAGGACAAGGAGGCAAATTTTTGTCCATAAGGACAATATTTAGTATAAAGGGAGGAATTATAGTGGGCCCCTGAATTCCTCCCTTTACACTAAAAATTGCCCTTTAGGATAAATTTTTCCCCCTTTGTCCTTATGGAAAAACTTTTTGTTCCTTTTGTCCATGAGGGTAAAAAACCTTGATGTGAGTATGTGATGAACTTTTTATTGTGAGATGAACTTAAATAAGTTTAAGGTAAACTTATCAGGAGTTTTATGATGGAATTCTATTTATAATAGAATCAAGTCTCGTGTAAAGGTGGAAAATGATGTTTAAAGTTTATAGATTTGTTCTACTTAATAATTTAATTAAGCAAACTAATTTGATTTTGAAATAATATTTTGAAAGGAAGGATGTGGTTTTGAAAACCATAAATAGAACTAAATATGATATTTACGGAGTATCGAAATTTTTAAGTTAGATTTGGAAAAATGGCTTAATTTATATTAAAAGGTATAAGAATGGAGTTGGAATTTATTAAATAAACAAAGTTTAAACGTTTATATATAAATTTAGTTAAAATGGGATCGTCGTAGTGCGTTTGTTCATAGTTTTACATTTTGAATTTCGATCGAGTATTGTTCGGACCTATTGAGTAATAGTTTTTAATGAAAGAGAAAAATCTGGATTTCATCATTAGATTTTGAGTTATATCAAAATCAAATTTCTAAAAAAACAGTGGTATAATCATTTATAAACCATAATGATTTATTTAATAAAATAAAAGGATTTTAAGCGAACATAACTTATATTTCCATTATAAAGTCCAGACCTAAGTTATAAAATAACTATGAACTTAAATGGAGTAAATGAATTGAATTTTGAAATAAAAATTAGAATTTTAATTATTCTTAACTAATTAGAGAAGAAATTAGTTAGTGGAATTTTGATCGAACTTAACTTGGGATAAGTGAATTGGATTTGTGAATTAAAATTTGAAGTTGAATATGGAATTCGAGTTAAAAATGGAATTCGACTGGTTTATAAGCAAATAAAAAAATATATTTAAACGTGATATGTTCAAACTAAAAGTGGTCTAAGTAAAGGAGCTAATTAGCTAATTAGCGAATGGAAAGTGATTGAATTAAAAATGTTGAATTGGTTTGGAATAGTTTTGGAAATGAAAAAATATATGTTAACGGGTATGGAATGAAGTGAATGAAGAGGAAAATAATTTGAACACTTAAAAAGATACAAGTTTAGTTCAGTATGTGATTTTTATGAGCCTAGTAGGCAAGCCGCTTGGCTTTTTGATTTTCTTTTTGAATGGAAAGGACCTATTGAGGCGATTTGTAGTTGCACCGATTGAGTAGTGTAAAGGAGATGCTAGTGAAATTTTCCAAAAATTTAAGGAGTTAGATTTTTTTTATAAATAAATTTGATAACTAAAAATCGATGTATCGATTGTACATGGAATTAAAAACCAAATTAGTTAATAAAATTTGAAAAGGAGTAATGAAATGGATTTCTATTGGCTTGAAACGAATATTTTTTAAATGGGTTTGGAATATAATATTTTCTATATATAGAAAATAAAGTATCATGTGAAATATGGAAATGTTTTCCATAGTGAGAATCCAAGCGGGTTTGGAAAATATCTCGGTAAGGAGGCTTGATAATAAATCTTAGGAAGAATTTAATTAAAGAAATTTTAATTAAAAAGGGCTTGGTGATTGTTAAGTGAAAATCAAAAGTTATTCCTTTTGGAAATACGATATTTTGGTGAATGTTGTTTCTTCGAAAACCAACTATTAAAATTCTGGCCAATTAAATGTTATCGTCGTCATTATGGAGAGACCGGTTGGATTATTATCTGAAACCACTTCGTATTGGCATAAGCATTAAGAATAAGATTATTTTGAAGATAATCGAAGACGGAGTAAAGTGCAAGGGCTTTTTCTGTTAATCCAAGGTAGAAATTGCCTAAGATGGATAAATGGAGATAGTGCCTTGGTTTCATTTAGTCTCAGAACAAACTTGTATGGATGAACGTCTGACAGAGTATTTCCAATGATTACGTACGTTGGATTTTACAAATATACCAAGTACGGTGGTGGAGAAAGTAAATTTTTAGCTAAACACCCAGAGTATATTTATGCAAATCAATTAGTAATTGACTGAACTGATAATGTGGCATTCAAATTGAATGAAAGGGCCAAAAAGATGATCGTAACCTCAAGCCTCATCAACCGGAAGATGACAAAAATCGGGCAGGTAGCATAGCTATGTGGGGAGCACCCATTAGGGTGTATTATCACCTGATCTAGAGAAAAAGTCATTTGTTTCTTATTATATTGTTGTTGTATACTTTCGGTAACGGTTGCCGATCATGACTGTTTGTGATAATACATTTGGTACACTCAAGCAAAATAAGAGGTTGGTTATGTGTGACCGGGTTGCAAGATGTTCTTGTTGAGCCTAGTGTATTCCTTTCTATAGATACACTATAGGAAGGTGGTTCCATACCTTGCCATAATTGGAAATCCATTACCCGATAAGCTCCCGCTGGTTTTTTGTTTGTATATGTATGTGGAGCGTGAAATGTAATCGTTCCGCTAGATTGCTATCGATTTAATTAGATACTATTATAGTATCAGAATAGTGTTGATAGGAAGAATATTTTGGGTTTTTGTAAGTAAAAACCATCCATGTTTATGTATGGATCTAGGGTGAGCGTTCGGTCGGTTTGGTTAGTTTGGACGCAAAAAATCTCAAACCGAATTGGAATCGAAAATTTTCTAAACCAAACTGAACCGAACCGAATTGATTTCGATTAATTCGGTCGGTAACCGATTTAACTGAAATTGAAGGATGTACTATAATTCAAATTATGGATTCACTCAAAGTAAAACATAAATTCATGTTTAAAGAAATTTTATGCAATAAATTTTATGTTTATGATAAGATTTGATCTATTTGCAACAAATTTCTTTGTACTATATAACTAAACAAATTATTTAGAATACTACAATACCATAAAATTAGATAATAAATTAAAAGTTTGGTTAATACGGTTAAACTGATAACCGAAAAAAATTATTTTTCAAACCGAATTTAAACCGATTTAGTTTTAAAATCGAACCAAACCGACCGAAATGAACTGGTTTGGTTGGTTAATTCGGTTTGGACCGAATATTGCTCACCCCTATATGGATTGGTCTTACGATTATCGTTTCTTTCGAAAGGACTTTTATAAAGGTAAATCAAGTGATTAGAGTTTACTCACATCAGTCTCATGACTAACCCAAAGTCTATTTGTTTTGTTTTACCCTAAATTCTTGGGTTCCCAAATTTGTATAGGCAGTCAAGTAGTTCAGGTGTTTACAGATACCCTTGGAGGAACTCAGAGCAGGAGGCTTCAGAGTTAGATATCTACCGTTATTTCCGCTGTGATGTGTTATGTTGTACTCTGATAATGGTACAGAATTATGTATTTGAAGGATGTTGTATATAATATATATTTGTGATGGCACGGCCCGCACCAGCCGACATTTCAATGAAAGTGCATTGTGCCAATGTCTAACCAGCACCGGATGGTCGCCAAAGAAAGGAAAGGAAGGGTATTTGAACTAATAAGGAATCTATAGAATGTCTCACAACGAATGGAGTAAAATATAATAATAACATACTTGACATAAAACAGGCAAGACAGTGCATAAGCTGAAAACTAAACCATAGTCATCGTAGCAGCGGAAATCCGAAATACAGCTTATGATCCATAACCATTATTACAACTTCAAAATACTGTCTCTAAAGAAAAAGAAAGGAGAGCTACACTACTAATGCCCAAAGCTGTGACCATCAACAACACAGGGACAATATATGTAGATAATACGTAGGGGCCTCTTGCTCATCTCCGGATCAGCTAATCGTGCATAACCAGCTAACATGTCTCTAGTTTACCCGTTTAAGAGCACACAGAGTAATAAGAAGAGACATAAAACTCTGGGTCATACAAAAGTCTGGTATGAGCGATAAGCAGCAAAACAGAACAATAACAGGTATACTAAACCATACCTGAACCTGGGCCTGCAACCAAAGAGTTAGCACTACATACTGTACAAGACTCTAAGGTGCCACTAACATATGGCGTAAAGAATACGGGGGTGGGGGTGTGCATGACATAGTGATGGAAAACAATCTATCATAGCAACCATCCTCACATCTCTCACTCAGTGCGTAAAGTATGTGATATCTACCACTTTGACCACCCAATTCCTTACTACGATCACTCTGCCCCATGGAGTCGTAATGACACCACTGCACTAATCCACAGCCACTAATCCTTTGCTATGTTCACTCTGCCCCATGGAGTCATGATGGCTCCACTGCACTGGCTCATAGCCTTGCTACGATCACTCTGCCTCATGGAGTAGTAACTACCCCATTGCACTGATACATAGCCTAACATCCGTCCTGGTGGTGAATGTAAAGCTATAGACGTCGATAACCCCTTAGCACATGTCCCGCAGCAAAGCCCAATTCATGAAGTTAACTCGTTGGTTCCCAACTAGATCCTGAGTTCTACTTCCTATTTGGACTACCTTTGCGTCTCGGGTTCTGGTCATCATCTCTGGATCGGTTCGGAACAAGCTTCTATGCAGATCAGCTCTCTTCTTCTCGCTCAGTCCATTGTCATCAACCTCATTCGGCTCGTGATCAAGTCTCAAGTCCAAGCTCCTCGGTTCGGGTCTTGGTTAACCCTATCGGGTCGGTTCGTGCCCAATCACCAGCTTGTGGCACAACAGTTTGGCTCGTGACATCCTTCCTCCATCAGTTTGGATTGTGAGCTCCTCTCCAGGTCGGATCGCACCCCTCCATTGACTCGTGGATCAGGCCTTCATCGGATCGGTTCGTGATGGAGCTCCAGATCGGGTCGGGGGCTTCAGTTGTGAGCTATTTGTGATCTCCTGGTCGAATCGGGTTGTGAGCTCCTGGTCGGATCGGGATCTCCAAGCGGTTCGGGGTCGTAAGATCTTATCTCGTGGTGACTCGTGATGCAACAGTTTGGGGGAAACGGTCCGGTTCGTGCTTCCGCTCCGATCCGATCCGGTTCGGTTGATTTCCTGCGCTTCTTTCCAACGACTGTTTTACGCCATTCGACTGCGTTTTCGACCAAATCTAATTTTCTAATCAATCACAAAGCATACCATACAGTCATAGCAAATTATAGAATTGAATACTAACACCAAAATGACAATTTGATAGGTTAAAACGGATCAAATATAGCCAAAATACCATATTTTCCCTTAAGCATGTTTAAGCAAAACTAATGATAGGATTAGTAAAACTTAACCAAATTAACCAAATTTTCTAACATAGGCCTAAAACAATATTTCGAAATTTATAAATATTTTTCCAGAATTTAATCATGTTTAAATTCGCTAATTAACACTAATTACCCTTAATTAACCATAATTAGTGAGGAACTATGCAAATCACTCACCTTAGCCACAAACAAAATACCAAATCTGAAATTATCTTCTGTTTGGCGCTGTCCCCAAGGCTATACAGCAGTCCCGACCTTGATTTGGTGCTATTTCCCTTTGATTTGATGAAGATTAGGCTAATGCTTGAGTAGAAAGTGATTAGAGGTGATTCTAGATGTTGAGGCCATTACTAGGGTTCCAAGAATGAAAGTGGCGACTGAAAAAGTGTCTAAAGAAATGTTTTCTAACCCTAATCCGCCCCTATATACCCCTAATACCGAAATCCCCCAATGGGCCTAGCTGTTAACTACACAATTAAGCCCGGTTAAGGTGTTTTTCACCTCCTAAACCTTGTTTCAGCCATATCTCCTAAACGGTAAGTCCGTTTTTCACTTATGACCACTCTACGTAAAGGTAAACCATCATCCGGATCTAATGGAAGTGGTTTCAGGTCATAACTCCTTTCAAATCAAAAGTTAATGCCACAACAAGATCAGTTAAGTGCAAAATGGTCATTTAAAAATCGGCAAAAATCATGAATATGGGAAATGACCCCAATAGTCGTCTCCCAAAGTTACATGACCATACGACTTCACATGAGAAAGAAATAAATATTCTACGATCCTCTGATGCGTAGAATGTGGGTCATTACATTCTCCCCCTTAAGAAATTTCATCCCCGAAATTCCTTAACCCGAAACATACAAAGGATCCCGCATGCCTACCAATCATTAATAAAACAATAACGCATATAAAACAACAAAACAAGCCTATCCTAGCATGTGGTTTACTAATAAGGGAGTATTGTACCGATATAAAAACCTTACCAGGCAAAGAGTTCTGAATACTTCCTCCTTATGTTCTCCTCTGTTTCCTAAGTACAGTCTTCTTCATCATCACCCCTTCGAACTTTGACTAGTCTTACCGCCTTCCTTCGAAGCTGCTTCGAATTATTCCCAACAATATGCATAGACCTGCAGTTCCCAACCGCCTAGGGTTCAACCTCGATATCTTCCAATTGATCCGGTGAAATAATTATATCGGGGTCTTGCACGAATTTCCTTAACTGGGAAACATGAATTATGTTATGAACACCTGCCATCTTCTCTGGTAATTCAACTTTATATGCCAAATTCCCAATTTGTTCGAGAACTGGGAATGGACCAACAAATCTTGGTGTTAACTTGCCTCTCCTGCCAAATCATATCACGATCTTTAATGGAGAAATCTTGACAAACACCAAGTCACCAATGGAGAACTTTAAATCTCTTCTCCTCTTATCAGCATAACTCTTCTGCCTATCTTGGGTAGCTTTCATTCGCTGTTGAATGATCTTAACCCTATCTGAAGTTTCACTTATCACATCTGGTCCAAGCACAAACTTCTCACCAGTTTCTAACCAACATGACGGTGGGTTGCACGGTCTTTCGTACAAAGCTTCAAATGGAGCCACACCCATACTGGATTGATAACTATTATTATATGCAAACTCTACTAGATATAAATGGTCATCCCATGATCCACCAAAATCCAATATACAAGCTCTCAAGAGATCCTCCAATATACGATTCACCCTCTTTGTCTGACCGTCGGTTTGACGATGACACGGGGTACTGAGATGTAATTTTGATTCTAACGCTTCTTGTAAGCTCTTCCAAAACCCACTTCTAAACAAAGGATCTCGATCACTCACAATGCTTTTAGGTACTCCATGAAATCTCACTACCCATTTCATATATAGCTCAGCTAACTTAGCTGCCGTTCTATTCGACTTGACGGGGATAAATCTTACACTCTTGGTCAATCGGTCCACAATCACCCAAATGCTATCATGGCCCGACCTAGTCCTTGGTAATCCATCAATGAAATCCATTGAGACTTGTTCCCATTTCTATTCTGGAACTTCTAATGGCTGCAACAAACCACTAGGCTTCTTTTGCTCAGCTTTAACTAGCTGGCAATTCATGCATTTGATATAAACTTCCCAACGTCTCTTTTCATTCGTTCCCAGTAGTAGGCCTACTTCATGTTTCGATACATTTTGTTACCATCGGGATGTATAGTCAGTTTTGAGTGATGACATTCTCTAAGCACTTCATCTCTCAATCCATTGACATTGGGTACAACTAGTCTTCCATTTTTTCTAAGCTATCCATCTCGATCAAGCCCATTATTGTTCATCTCTTCGGCGATTCCCATCTCTAACTTTGAGATGATTTCCAATAGGTTAGGATCGTCCCTCTGGCTGGAACCAATCCGCTCAATTAAAGTGGGTCTTATCGTCAAACTTGCTAACATTTCTGGATCCAATTCGCACTTTGGTCTGAAATCATACCCAACGATGTACTCCAGTTGCTTCCACTCAAGAAACATAGCCCCTAAACTGGCACGTCTTCTACTCAATGCATCAACTACCGCATTCCCCTTTCCTGGTGTGTATGCGATATCAAAATCGTAGGAAGCCAAGAATTATAACCATCTTTGTTGTCGGAGATTTAGATCCTTCTGAGAGAAAAGATACTTTAACGATTTATGATTGGTAAACAACTCGAATCTTTCCCCAAGAGATAATGTCTCCACATCTTCAATGCGAACACGATCGCTGCCAATACCAAATCATGGGTAGGATATCTTTTCTCATGCGGTTTCAGTTGCGAACTAGCATAAGTTACAACCCTACCTCCTTGCATCAATACAGCATCTAATCCGGTACCATAGGCATCTGTGTATACCGTCACCTCTTCATTCCCTTTAGGGATAACTAACACTGGTGCACATGTCAACTTTTCCTTTAGACTCTTAAATGCATTCTCGCACTTTTCGTCCCAAACAAAAGCTTGATTTTTCTTGGTCAACTGAGTCAACGGTGCTGCTACCTTGGAGAAGTCTAGGATAAACTTACGATAATATCCAGCTAACCCCAAGAAACTTCTTACGTCTGTTGCATTCTTGGGTGTAGACCAATCTTGTACCGTAGTCACCTTCGCGGGATCCATGGCAATACCATTTTCTGAAACAACATGGCCCAAGAATCTCACTTCGAAGTTATTATTTTGAACCATATATGTAACACCCTGCATTTTTAAGTATAATTAAAAATGAAATAAAATATATGAAAATATGCTTATGATAGGTAAATAATGGTGATGCATAAGAAGAATTAATTAATACATGAAAGAGAAGAAAAATTAGTTCGATAACGGTGTGTATAACGGAAAAGATAGTAAAATGAGGATAATTAATTTAAGAATCAGGAATTACGTAAAATGGACATCACCATTGCGTTCCTCTTGAAATTTTACATGAAATAGAGTCCGAGTTTTCGAAAATCGGAGTCCGGATGAAGATGTTATGACCTGTAGAAGATTCAGAAGGTTTCGGTCAGCACAGAACTGGGCAGGTCGACCTGGGGGCCAGGTCGACCTGGGGGCCAGGTCGACCAGGGGGTCGACCTGGGAGTCAACCTACCCCTTGGGGGTCGACTATAGTATCGACCTCCCCCCTACAGGTCTACCTGGTCGGCCTGTTTTGGTCCAGAACACGTTTTTGAAGCCCAGGGACGATTTTTGATGGTCTGGATTGGTTTTATGGTTAATCTGATGGCTGAAATGAATCACTACACCTATAAAAACAACCTAAGACCTAGCCTTCCCTACACACAATTCTATTCTGCTTCTTCTCTGCCTTTGTTCTAAATAAAAATAAAAATGGCGTCGCTACTCTGCTGGAATCAAAACTAGAAGCTAATCAACATCAACCTAAGCAACTCAATTCAAATTAGAGATTAAAGCTTCTGCAACGATTCTACAACAATTAAGTTCTTTCTTTAATCCAACCAAGGCAAGTACAGTTATTTTCCAATATAAACGTTAATTCTGATTGTGACATGAATTGTAAATCTGAATCTGAGGTTATATCTGTTCTGTTCTGTTTAGATCTACCTTATTTTGTATCTCTTTCCTCTTCTGTTCTATAGCCAGGCTACCACGAGCCTGAGCCAATCTCATAAGAGATTAACCTACGCTAAATTGTTTGGGACAGTAAAATGAATGATGCATTAATTGGGCACGACCAATAGGTGACTGATTTGAGGAAAGAACATGGACTGTAGTTAGAATATAAATTTGAGACATATGACTGGACATATTGTATTTATAACATAAATGGGTATTGAACATAGGATTTGTGATAAAAAGAATATGGCTTAGGTATAAAGATTTACATGAGAGTAGGGTATCTATTAATGTAAATAAACACCTAAGTAAGGGATCTTTGGGATATATGACATGCATAGTAATAGATGGCTATATTGGGTATATAATCATATTGTGAACCATGACAATTATTTAGGCATGCAAACTTAGGCCAAATCTATAATTAGGCAAGATGGGTCAATGAAACCTTAAGGAATAATAAAATCTTCTATTTAGTTCTGCTATATTTGCCTAATCTGCTAGTCTGTTACATTGCTTAATCTGCTAGTTCTGCTCTACTGCCTAGTCTGCTAGATTTGTTCTTCTGCCAAATCTGTCACTTGTTAAGTCTGTTGAAAATGCAAAATCTGCTAAACTAAATCTGTTGAGATGCCTAATCTGTTATCTGCTAAATCTGCTAGTTTGCTTAATCTGCTGAATCCGTTAAGACGCCTAATATGCGAAAATCTGTTATCTACTATATCTGTTAAGCTGAGATATTCAGTCTGTTATTGACATAATCTGAATTAGCTATGAATAATTGACATGTATATTAGGCGTGGGTATAAATGGTAAATCATTAATTAATTCGCCGCAAAGATAAACATGGCTAACTCGAGGTTAGGATGAGTTTGCGGCGTAATTCTGCCCGGAACCGCCCGGCATATTCCAGTGGTCGCAAACAATAGGTTCTAATGTGAGAAGTTAGTCATAACGTGCTTGAAACCCGAGGTTAGACGCAGTTTGCGACAGAAACCTGCCCGGAACCAACCGGCCTAACCAGTAGCCGCAAACTGTCAGTCTAATGTGAGAGGTTTGGGCATTAATATTTAATTAATGAAAATCTGAGATAATTATGATGTTTAAAACGTGTTGGGAAAGGTTAAACCAATTGGACCAATGAATCTGATAAACCCGTTTCGTGAATCCGTAGGCCCAATACATAATTAGATAATCTGTAACCAGTTAATCTGTAAGTCTGTTAATCTGTAACCAGTTAATCTGTAAGCCTGTTAATCCGAACATCTGATCCGTTAGTCTGAAAACCTGTTAACTTGATTGTCTGATCTGTGAACTAGTTAATCTAAACTTTGTATGTCTGAAACATGTAGACAAGTTAAGCTGAAATCTGTTAGTCTGGGGACACAAGGTTAGGAGGGGAATTACTTGTGTCATCTGTTGTTTGGGACCCATATTAGTCAGTAACCCTTTCTGGTATCAAAACTTTGACCCAATATTAAGTATGATCCGGGCACGCTTACTGAACTAATTATAAGCGGTTCATTCTGATAATGGCGATGGGTGTTGATGGTGCGTTCCAATTGGGTCATGTGCGTGCATGGATCCCGGTCTGCCTCTAAGGATGTAAGACGCCGTGACATCTATAAATAGGTCTGTGCCAATTGGTTGTCACTTTAGGGAGTGATACACCCTACTGTGGGGCCGACAGAGGATATTTATGTATTAGGGAGCCGATCGCTTGGGGTAGGGTTTTAGGGTACACTTAGTTCTGTCTGTTTCTGTTGGTACCGTCTGTTTCTGTTGGGTGGTAACACCTGTCTTTTTCTGTGTGGTACCGTCTATTCAGGTGGTAAAGGCCCATTACTAGTGTACACCTAATTCTACATTCTTTTTCTGTAGGGATTAATCTGTTTCTGCTTCTGTCTGTTTCTGATCGGGTAGTAAAGGCCCATTATTAGCGTTCTGTTTCTGTTAAATTATTCTGTACCCGTTTCTGTTTCAGTTTAGACATTAGAGTGACACCTAATTCTGTTATACTAGTATTAGTGCAGAGAAGTGTAAAGAAATAGCTTATGTCATTCTGTTCTTCTGTTATATCTGCTACACCTGTTACAGCTATCTCTCATCCAGTTTTATGTTCATGTCATGTTATTATTATCTGTTCATAACTGAAAATCACTGGACTTGCCAGACTTTTTGTCTGACCCTTGTTGTTTCGCCTCCTTTCTTCCGTTTCCCCCCAGGTTATCCAAGGAGGGAATACTTTAGCTTGATCCGGATTTCTTCTGCTTGAAGTGCTTAAAGTATGGCTTGGCTCTGTATAGCTTCCGTTCTATGGGGATTATGATTTTAAACTATGCACTCTGAAGGCTTTTGTACAAGACTGATATTTTGTACTTAAATTCTGATAATGTGATTTGAAAGGATGCAACCAAGTTTATTTCGGTTCTGTTGAAATAAAGTTATAAATTTTTCAAGTACTATTTTATCTATCTTGTAAGTTTCTGTTCTGTTTACTAAAATGCTCCACCAAAGTTAAGGCATTCCCTTTGTGAGTGACCTTAACGGAGGTGGGGTGTTACAAAATAGAACATCAACGTAAGGTCCTAAACAATCCATAGCATTCATCGAACAAGTCCTGTTTATCGTCCGCTAAAACCATGAATATGTCGATACCCAAATGACTGGTCCAACCAGTATCAAGGGCTAATAGAAGCCCCGGCTCCAAACGGACTACCGCACGTCCAACGCACATTTATCCTCCAAGGATAACTAGATCACGTCCAACGGATCCAAGGTAAGTGGACGTCCCAGATACCCCTGTTTCGAGTCCGCTTAGAACACTCCAAACAATCGACGACTCCTTGGCACTCCATCAGAAGAGCTACCCTTAACTCCATCTGTAACTCGAGTCCACACATAAGCGAAGGGACCCATCGGACTTAATGGCAAATATAACTGGTGCTCCCCACTCGGAGACACTTCTCCGGATAAATCCCTTCTTCAAAAGATCGCTTTCTTGCACCCCGAGCTCTCGCTGCTCCCTTAGCGCCATACGACAAAGTGGCATTACTATAGGTCTGGCATCTTTCACTAAACCAATACGAAACTCAATCTCTCGGTGTGGTGGAAGTCCGCTCACTTCCTCGAAGACGTCTGGATACTGGCCAGCCATGGGCACATATGACAACTCATCATGCGGGATGTCAAGGGAATTTAGAAAACTAGCCATTACCCCGTCACTAGGTAGACCACCAAACACTACCCTCCGCCCATCATCCGCACTAACTATCACCAAAAAGCCCTCATAGTCTACCACCACCTCGTACCTTTGGAGCCAATCGACTCCCAAAATAATGCCAAACCCAGTAACACCCAAAACAAAGCAATCACAAACAAACATTCATCCATGACTCGATAAGACCACATTACGACAAATCATACAAAGGCTAGTCGAACCACCAATCGGGTTCGTCACCGCTAAAGGTCTATCGACTATCTCGGGTTCCAATCCCAACCTATCTACCAGGTCACAAGATATGAAGGAATGGGAAGCTCCGGTAACAAACAATACTCGAACAGGAACATCATAAACAGAAAGCATAACTTGAATAATGACATTCTTTCCTTTCTCTGCCACAGTTGGGGAATTCGACGAAGAAGGAACAACATTGATAGCATATACTTTCACAATCTGCTTTTCTTCAGGGGGTTGCGGACACTTATCCTTGTGATGTCCACACTTGGCCATAGTTGAAGCACTTCCTATCCGCTGGCTTGGCCCAACATTCTTTGGCATAGTGGCCCTTCTTACCACAGCTAAAGCACTCAACATCTTTCTTATTATTTTTCTTCTGGCCACCCTTGGTCTGATTCTGCTTTCTCTTATTCTGAGAACCATTCTTGCCTCCACCGCTTGCTTGCGGCTTTGGCTCCTCTGCGGATGCAACCTCAGTTTTCATCTTAGGGTAAAGACTCTCTGACCTCAATGCTTTCCCCATAATTGATTCTAACGTCTCATCGATGTGGTTAATAAGCCTTTCCCCCAAGTATCCATCTAAACCAGTTATGAACTTCTCGTTCTTCTTCTCGGGAGTGCCGATAAAAGATAATCCAAACTTCGATAAAGTATCAAACTCTGCAATATACTCCGAGACTGCCCTACCATTCTGCTTAAGCTCTAGAAATTTCCTAAATAACTCTGACTTTTGGGCAGTTGGGATGAACTTATCACTGAATCGGGCCTTAAACTGATTCTAGGTAACTTGATCCTCTAAAGTAGCTACCTTAATAGCATTCCACCAATTCGTTGCCCGTCCATGCAGTTGACGGGATGCTAACTTCCTCTTCATCGCATCCTCGATACCCAAGTCTTCGAAGGTACGCTCACAGCTATCCAACCAATCTTGAACATCCGTGGCCGATTCCGTTCCGTGGAACGTCTTTCGACCAAGACTAGTCCTTGCATAGCTTGGAGAAATCGGCCATAGGCGCCTGCACCGCAGCACCACCACCATTAGCAGCATTAGGAACTACCCTTTGATCATCCCTAAGCATCTCTCTCATGAAGTCAGTGAACATAGTCCTCATGTCAGGAGCATTCCCATTATATGCTCCTCTACCTTCACCCCTTGTATATCGGCTCATTGTTCAATTTGTAAAGAGAAATGATTAACCATCCTCTTTGTGGTGTCAGTGCAATGTGACTTCATCCTTACCTATAATAATAGTATATATATGTGTGTATATATATATAGCTTTTGAAAACAAAAGTAATCACAAATACATGCTCTCATATACGTATTATCTCTCTTTGGTGTCTTTCCATAGGTTAACTACGCAACCTAGAGCTCTGATACCAAGTGTGACGGCCCGCACCAACTAACATTTATATGAAAGTGCGTTGTGCCAATGTCTAACTAGCATGAAACGGTCGCCAAAGAAAGAAAAGGAAGGGTATTTGAACTAACTAGGAACCTGTAGAATGTCTCACAGCGCATGGAATAAAATATAATAATAACATACTTGACATAAAACAGGCAAGACAATGCATAAGATGAAAACTAAACCATAATCATCATAGCAGCGGAAATCCGAAATACAACATATGATTCATAACCATTATTACAACTTCAAAATATTGTCTCTAAAGCAAAATAAAGGAGAGGTACACTACTAATGCCCAAAGCAATGACCATCAATAACACAGGGACAATATATGTAGATAATACGTAGGGGCCTCCTGCTCATCTCCGGATCAGCTACTCGTGCATAACCAGCTAACCTGTCTCTAGTCTGCCCGTTTAAGAGCACTCAGAGTAATAAGAAGAGACATAAAACTCCGGGTCAGACAAAAGTCTAGTATGAGCGATAAGCAGCAAAACAGAACAATAACAGGTATACTAAACCATACCTGAACTTGGACCTGCAACCAAAGAGTTAGCACAACATACTGTACAATACTCTAAGGTGCCACTAACATATGGTGTAAAGAATACGGGGGTGGGGGTGTGCATGACATAGTGATGGCAAACAATCAATCATAGCAACCGTCCTCACATCTCTCACTGTAACACCCCATATTTTCTATGAACATATAAGTAACAAATTAAAGTATAATTAATTTTTAGGAGAAGAAATAAGGGAAACGGGTTGTGCCATTGTGTTTGTCTTGAAATTCTGCTTGAGATAGAGTCCGAGTTTGCATAAAACGGATATCGTATGAAGAAGACATGGACGAACGAAGTTAGACAGAAAAACCGGAAACAGGCCAGAATACACTGGCGCACTTGTGAAGTGCGCAGTACAAAAATACACTGGCGCACCTGCCAAGTGCGCCCATACTGATCCAGCATAGAATTCTGGAGTGTTTTGTGATGATATGTCTTCTTATGAGTGGTTGGATAACCTGTGTTCGAGCTGGGTGGTTCTGATGACTTCTGGACTGATCTAAAGGCTCCAAATCACCCTATTCTCCTATAAAAACACCACCAAACCTCACTTTCTTTCCACACAATTTCATTTTGCCTATACTCTGCCTCTATTCTAATTAAAATAAAATAATGGCGTTGCTACTCTACTGAAATCTAAGCTAGAACTAGTGCATCTTCTCCCACTCTGAATAGAATTAAAAGAGAACAACTATTTTCTAATCTAATCGATAGTCTACGCCAAAGAAGAGCTATTCAGTGTCAGAATACAGATTCCAGAATACAAGAATCGTTTTTGTGAGTACACTTATTTTCAGGTATGAAATTTAATTATGATCTTGACATGACTATAAATCTGAATCTGAGGTTATGCATATTCTTATATATCAGATCTGTTTTTCTATGACTATACTCTTTTTTTCTCTGTTCTATAGCCAGGCTACTACGAGCCTGCACCAAATATCATAAGAGATTAATGCACGAACGATAAATTTTGGAGTAAATAATGAATAATGCATAATTGGGCATGACCGATCTATGATTGATTTGAGAAAAGGACATATGTTGTAAATTAGATCTAGATCTGTGCATACTCTATGATTTGGAAGAAGAGGAATCCTTGAATGATAACATATGACTTGAAACATGGGGACATAATGCATATAAAAATTAAGATCTGATTTTGAGAGGATATAATTTAAAGATCTAGATTTTTAGGTATATTTTATATAACGATTCATGACTTGAAAAAGGAATATGAAACTTAGGCGTAAGGACCTATATTAAAATAGGATAACTATTAATGTGAATGCGCCTAAATATGGATTTTTGGATATTGGCATTAAAGGCTATAATTTGGCATAATTCATATCATGATTTGGGGCTTTTAGAGAGTGTTCTGTATTGTGCAAAGTTTAACGAAAATTTGGGGCATATATTGTATTATGAATTATGACCATGATTTGAGCATGTATGTTTAGGCTTAATTTATGATTAGGAAAGATATGTAAATAGAATTTTTAAGAAATGTTAAATCTGGTAATCTGCTAAATTGCCTAATCTGTTAAATCTGTTGAATTGCCTGTTCTGCTAATCTGCTAAATTTCCTAATCTGCTAGATCTGTTATCTGCTAAATCTGTTGAAAGATGAATAATTGTAATTTGGAGGCTCGATCTAAAATTGAGCAATACATGTTAATAGAACTTTGGATAATCTGCCGTAACTTGTAAAGAAGTTAAATCTGCTAAATGGACATAATTAGTCTGATATTTCCTGTAATGGAATAAAGTGGCTATGACACGAGGTTAGACTCCGTTTATGGTAGAAGCCTGCCCGGAACTAACCGGCTTAACCAGCGACCGCAAACTGTCAGTCTAATGTGAGAGGTCGTAACATGCTTATACACGAGGTTAGGTCTGGCTTGTGGCAGAAGTCTGCCCGGAACCGCCCGGCATATCCAACGGCCACAAGCTACCGACCTAATGTGAGAGGTCTGTGCATTAATATTTAATTAATGCAAATCTGAGATAAATATGATGTCTAAAACGTGTTGGGTGGATAGGGTTAAACCAACTGGACTGATGAATTTAACAAACCCGTTTCGTGCATCTGTAGGCCCAATACAAAGTTAGACAATTTGTAAGTTTGTTAAAACTGTACATCTGATCCGTTAGTCTGAAAACTTGTTAACTCGATTGTATGATCTATGAATTATTAAATCTGAACTCTGTATGTCTGAAACTAGTAAACAAGTTAATCTGAAATCTGTTAGTCTGGGGACACAAGGTTAGGAGGGGAAATACTTGTGTCATCTGTTGTTTGGGAACCATATTAGTCAGTAACCCTTTCTGTATCAAAAACTTTGATCCCACGCTATGTAGGGGTCCGGGCACGCTTACTAAGCTAATTATAAGCGGTTCATTCTGATAATGGCGAGGGGTGTTGATGGTGCATTCCAACCGGGTCATGTGCGTGCATGGATCCAATCTGTTCTGAGGATGTAAGACACCGTGACATCTGTAAATAGGTCTGTACCAATAGGTTGCCACTTTAGGGAGTGATACACTCTACTGTGGGGCCGAGACAGGGTATTTATTTATTACGGAGCCGATCGCTTGGGGTAGGACTTAGGGTACACTTAGTTTTGTCTATTTCTATTGGTACCGTCTGTTTCTGTTGAGTGGTAACACCTGTCTGTTTCTGCGTGGTAACATATGTTGGGGTGGTAAAGGCCCATTAATAGTGTACACCTAATTCTAATATTCTGTTTCCGTAGGGATTATTCTGTTTCTGCCTATGATTTCGTTCCTGATTCTGTTTCTGTACCATCTGTCTCTGTTCGGTGGTAAAGGCCAATTACTAGCATTCTGTTTTTGAACGTCTGTCTCTGTTAGGGTGGTAAAGGCCCATTTCTAGCATCGTGTTTCTGAAGAGATCATCCTATTTTCTGTTTAGACATTAGGACAACACCTAATTATGTTATACTAGTATTAGTGCAGAGAAGTAAGATGTAAGTAAGGAACATAACTTGGTTTACATCATTCTGTTTCTTCTGTTAACTTAAAGTATATCTGTTATTCCTGTTGATGTAATCTCTCACCCATCTTTATTTACATGTCATGATAATATTATTTGTTTATATGTTGGAAGTCACTGGACTCGCCAGACTTTATGTATGACCTCGTTTGTTTTCTCCCCTTTTATTTCCATCCCCTCCCCCAGGTGCTCAGGGTGGAAACATAGGAGCTTGATTCTGATTCTCTCTGGTTGAAGTGCTTGGAGTATTTCTTGGCTTTGACTGTATCTTTTCATGGAAGTTTATGTTGGGGATTATGGCTTTGAAACTTTACATTCTGAAGGATTTTGTATAAGACTGATAATTGTGTACTTGAGTTTTGGTATTGTGATTTAGAAAGATGTAACCAAACTTATTTCTACTTTTGTAAAAAATTTATAATTTTTCAAGTACTACTTATCTGTCTTGTAATATTCTGTTCTGTCTACTAAAATGCTCCATCAAAGTTAAGACATTCCCTTTGTGAGTGACCTGAACGGAGGTGGGGTGTTTCACTCACTTTGTGCGTAAAGTATGCGATATCTACCACTTTGTCCACCCAATTCCTTGCTACGATCACTCTGCCCCATGGACTCGTAATGACACCACTGCACTGATCCATAGCCACTAATACTTTGCTATGTCCACTCTGCCCCATGGAGTCATGATGGCTCCACTGCACTGGCTCATAGCCTTCCTAGGATCACTCTTCCCCATGGATTAGTAACTACCCCACTGCACTGATACGTAGCCTAACATCCGTCTTGGTGGTGAATCAAAGCTATAGACGTTGATAACCCCTTAGCACACGTCCCCCAGCAATGCCCAACTCATGAAGCTAACTCGTTGGTTCCCAATTGGATCTTGAGTTCTACTTCCTATTTGGACTACCTTTGTGTCTCGGGTTTTGGTCATCATCCCTGGATTGGTTCGGAACAAGCTTCTATGTAGATCAGCTCTCTTCTTCTCTCTCAGTCCATTTTCATCAACCTCATTCGGTTCGTTATTGTCAAGTCTTAAGTCCAAGCTCCTCGGTTCAGGTCTTGGTTAACCCTATCGGGTCGGTTCTTGCCCAATCACAGCTTGTAGCACAACAGTTCGGCTCGTGCATCCTTCCTCCATCGGTTCGGATCGTGAGCTCCTCTCCAGATCGGGTCGCACTCCTCCATTGACTCGTGGATCAAGCCTTCATCGGATCAGTTCGTGATGGAGCTCCGGATCGGGTCGGGGGCTTCAGCTGTGAGCTATTAGTGAGCTCCTGGTCCGATTAGGTTATGAACTCCTGGTCGGATTGGGATCTCCAAGCGGTTCGGGATCGTGAGATCTTATCTTGTGGCAACTCGTGATGCAACAGTTTGAGGGAAACGGTTTGGTTCGTTCTTCCCCTTCGATCCGATCCGGTTCGGTTGATTTCCTGCACTTCTTTCCAGCGACTATTTTATGCCATTCGACGGCGTTTTCGACCAAATATAATTTTCTATTCAATCACAAAACATACCATACAGTCATAACAACATGTAGAATTGACCATTAACAACAAAACAACAATTTGATAGGTTAAAAAGGATCAAACATAGCCAAAATCCGATATTTTCCCTTAAGCATGTTTAAGCAAAACTAATGATAGGATTAGTAAAACTTAACCAAACTAACCAAATTTTCTAACAGAGGCCTAAAACAATATTTCAAAATTTATAAATATTTTTCTAGAATTTAATCATGTTTAATTCGCTAATTAACAGTAATTACCCTTATTTAACCATAATTAGTGAGGAACTATGCAAATCACTCACCTTAGCCACAAACAAAATATCAAATCTGAAATTATCATTTGTTTGGCGTTATCCCCAAGGCTATACAGGAGCTCCGACCTTGATTTGGTGCTATTTCCCTTTGATTTGATGAAGATTAGGCTAATGCTTGATTAGAAAGTGATTATAGGTGATTCTAGATGTTGGAGGCCATTACTAGGGTTCCAAGAATGAAAGTGGCGGCTGAAAAAGTGTCTAAAGAAATGTTATCTAACCCTCATCTTCTCCTATATACCCCTAATCCCGAAATTCCCCAATGGATCTAGCTGTTGACTACCCAATTAAGCCCGGTTAAGTTGTTTTTCATCTCCTAAACCTTGTTTCAGCCATATCTCCCAAACGGTAAGTCCGTTTTTCACATGTGACCACTCTACGGAAAGTTAAACCATCATCCAGATCTAATGGAAGTGGTTTCAGGTAAATCTCCTTTCCAATCAAAACTTATGGCCAAAACAAGATCAGCTAGGGGCAAAACGGTCATTTAAAAATCGGTAAAAATCATGAACATGGGAAACGACCCCAATAGTCCTCTCCCAAAGTTATATGACCATACGATTTCGCATGAGAAAGAAATAAATATTCTACGATCTCTAGCTTATTCCGCTACGATGTGAGGTTCTGTGTTATTTCTATTCTTCTTCCATCTTTTTCTTCTTTACTGTTAATGATTCGTACTTATGTGCAATTTGGCTTGGACGTGTGATGTATTTAGTCAACTCAAAGAGTAGGAATTTGCGGGCCATTACATTTGGTATCAGAGCTTAGATTGAAAGAACACCTAGGCTTTTGTAGGGTTTACTCATTAGAGAGAGGATCAGTAGTACTATAGAATGAGTTTGAGTGTATATATAAGCGCGTATTTGTTAGTTGACATAAAAGTTGTTTTATGTTGTGTTGGCTTAACTGTTGAGTGGCTTATGAATTCTGATTGAATCGTGAGACACCATGAGATCGATAATAGTTTCTAAACACTTGAATAGAGAAACTCGACATAACATTGTTTAAAGTGGGTAAATGAAATAATTTTACCCAAAATTATATTTTGATATAAAAGAATATTTTTCTGAAATTATTCTAGTACATGGATGAGTTGGTTGCCATGATTGTAATCGATTGAGATTCAAACCAGAATTTGGAATTTAAAATTCCGGGAGGTTGGAAAAATATTTTCTAAAGTATATTAAAATAATATAACTTTGTTTTGGAAAGATTTTTGAATAAAATTCATTTTAGAAGATTTTTAGAGGGTTAAAGCACTGAACTCACTTCAGTTGCTGGAAAATAATACTAATTATGACTGTAACATCATCAGTGTTCATTTTCTAGTTTCTAAGTGATGCATTGCGACCAAAGTGAAATTTCTGATGAAAATTTGTTTGAGGAAAATAAGTTGTTTTAGATAAATTCAAATGTTTTGAATTTGAGATGGTTATAACTATATGCATACATTTACATGATTTCAAAAGGATTTGAAATAAAAACCCAAGAATTTGGATTCTAGAATTTAAAATTTAACTTAAGCAAGTTAAATGGGCTGAAATGGAAAAATTGATTTAGAATCAATTTAAAATTAGCAAGAGATGTAAGTGGCTATTTTATTAACTGAATATTACTAAATATGCATTAGAAAAAAATCGTTTGTCGCAAATGAACTAAATAAGTTGATTAGAATCAACTAAATGAATTTGAATGCATATAAATAGAATATGAATTGAATTTAAGTATATTGATTGTAAATCATTAGAATAAAATGAATGTGAGCATATACGGTATGCAATATAAATGAAAAGAGACGATTTTCAAAATGGATCCAATTTGAAATAGAAATGGGAAATTAATGGTTTGCCTCGGAACTAAAGCTGTAGAATATGAAGAATTGAGTTTCAACATATATGGGTTTTGAAAAGTTAATGGGTTTGTAGCATTTTTCCTAACTTAGTAACTTCAGAGACGAAATTCATTTAAGGGAAAAGAATGTAACGACTTGGATTTTTGATCAATTAATTTTGAACATTCAAAATTGTTTTAAATGTTGAATCGATAATATAAATGGAATTTATCGATTTAATAAATGAAAATATAATTTAATATTGAATATATAAAATTATCGTGATATGAAAACGACATTAATTAAATTCGAAGTTAAGATTGAGTCGAAACGATTCTAATGATCAATATAAATTCTAGCTGAACTAGAATTAAGTTAATAAAATTTATAAAGTATGGAAATTAAATGATTTCAATTATTATTGGAATCGTTAGTTTAATCGACACGTTGAAATAACAAATTTTCAAACTACCTCACATTTCGATGATACTGATTTTATAAAATCTGCGATAGTCAATTATTTTAAGATTTCAAGTTTCGTATTAATTAGAATAGTTATGTGAGCGTGCGTAATATGAATGCGTGTTAAATAACGATTTGAAATAAAAATAGTGTTTTAGTTTCAAATGGTATCAGAATTGGAAAATATTACATGACGGAAAATATCAGAGACTAAAAAATTAGAGCATGAATAAATCAGAGCATGAATAAATATTACACAACAGAAAATATCAAAGATTTAAAAATTATAAAGCAGCGAAAAATATACACATAAATATAATGTACAGTGGAAATCATCTACAACCATGACTAAAAGAGATATACAGATAGAAAACTTTCCGAATATAGCTCCAGCTGAAATCTAGGATCCTGTGAAAAGAAGAATCTGGGAAAACCAAAACTACTAGCTGCCCCTGTGGAAGATATGGTCACCTAGAGTTTAGTTTAAAATATTAAACTCCGACTCAGTCTTGGGACTAGCGTGAGAACTAAAACAATTATTAGCTTTTATTTTAAAGTTAGGTAAACACGGGACCATGCTGTGTCTCAGGATCCCCAGCAGTGAACCCTAGGTTAGTCGCATGGCCGGTCATCTGTCGATGATTAGTTATACCATAAACTATATGTTAGCCGGTTCTATCGAACCTCCAAAATGGGTCAGTACGTCGACCAGTCAAGAGCCACTAGGGACTCAATATCACAGAGCCTTTCAATCGGTCTAGTGATTTAGGTACCTCTCTTTCCATCAATAAAGTTTTCCAACATCCACATAAGTAAACAGTCTGGGCTCCATACCACGACATTACTCGTAGCTAGAAACTAACATTTGTCCATTTCCATATGTTCCTCATCTCGTTTCTGGTTCATACCGGGGTGTGAAGCACGTGAATTAACACTACACAAAGCTATGCTAATTAAAGCTGTGCTTTGATCATCAACCACAAAGCCTTGCTTTTCAACAAAAGCTTTGATCCATGCAACTCAGCATGCCACACTGTCAATCCATACAGTACCACTGATTTCCACCAATATATAACTTCTAAGATCGTACATCTCAGAGAAGGGTGTCAAGCAAGAGAATAAATTCTCCTCCACCAAACAGATATATATTTAGCAGAGATCAATGAATACAGTATAAATAAATACAATGTTAGACGCACTTTCCATTTGCAAGTCCATTCTAGGTCTGAACAAAACCGGAGGCACCTTATTCCTCGTCCCATATGTCCAATACAGGTGAGAGGACCTCGCATATCCGGTCGATCCCCAAGTACGTCTGGACTATCACCACTTGTTACCTTGTCTTGGGTGTACATCCCAATTAAGACATCAGTAATCATCCAAACGATGTGAAGATCTTCGGTCTTCAACCACCGTCTTCATATCATCGACATTTAGTCGCTGTATCAATTATCCAGAATGGGTTAAACCCAATCTTTCCGAAAAACTCGCGTACCTTATAAACAATGTTCTATAAAAACACATCATATGACTCATTCCAATTCAGAATATTATTTTATTGAAATATTCTTTTCACTGTTTAAACCAAATTAAGGTTTATCAAACTAGTCGGGATTATCAAGCCTTACCAAAGTAATCATTTATTTTATTTTTCCAATCCCAACCTATTCATCCCATGGAGCAAAACTGGTAGTACTCTATATCTAACACCCACTATATTATTGGTAAAATTAATTACCATTTCTCATTTCAATCTAATTAAATATTTAACTATCGCGTGGAGTAAAACAAGTGGTACTCCATTTTCGAACATTTCTTGAATTCGGTAAATTTAATTACCTTATTCTCATTCCAATCTAATTAAAGATTCATTGAAACAACACCTTGGTTTTAATATCAATAATCATTACTCTGTGATTATTTACTTGAAGAAATTAATCTTGTCTTTAACTGGGTTTAAGAACTGATATTATTAAAAACACAGTTCACAATAAACCCAAATCATCTTCCATAAAAATGGAATCTTCACGGAAATCCAATAGTATATAATCGATATAAATTTCCATATCAAACTAATACTATAAACAGAATAAAGGCTAGGCCCTTTAAATTCCATATATAGTAAGGGTCTTCCTTCACAGAAGCACATCTTGATTAGCACCAAATCGAATTCCATTCAATTCCAATTTAATATATTAAATTGGAAAACATTTCTTTGGAAAATTCCATTAATCTTGTTTAAAAGATTATATATTCCAAATAATATATTCACTGTTAATTGGGTTAAAGAACAAATGTTATTTAAAACATTGTTCACGATAAACCTAAAAATCCAATTTCAGTTCAACTCTAATTAAATATTAATTAATTGGTAAACTTCTCTAAATCTTATTTTAAAAGATTTATTCTTTTCTCAACTGGGTTTAAGAACAGTGTTATTGAAGACACCATTCACAACAAACCCAAAATCCAATTTGATATTAAATACAAGGCTCTAAATTGAAATTATATCGGCTTATATTCAATATCAAATTCTGAAACTAATGGATATTGTATTGGGAATAATGATATCTGTATCTTCCAAATTCCCACAACAATATCTGTATAATCACGGAATCCAATATCGAAATATTCTGAAGATTATTTCCATTTAAATCCATTCCAACTCATGCCCAGGTGAGATCGTATCCCTTCTGATAGAGGTTCTTAATCTTCCGTTCGTAAGGAAGATGAAGGCGAATTTCAGTCCACTGGTCTGTAGTTGTAGTAGTAAGCCTGTCAGGAAGGTTTTATTAAGCAAAGCAGTAAGTTAGTGATCTAAAGTATAGCCCTGGTGCTGGTGTATGATATATTGAATTCTCAGTGAAAGAAGACTCAGAATCCTAAGCTAAGTAATCCTGTCCGACGACTACGAATTTCACAAATTAAGCAAAGGGCAAGCATTTCCAAATGAGAATTGACATACATGTGAGACAAGCAGCTTTGTAAGGTCTAGTTCAAGGCAAAACCTGGCCTATTCTTTATTTTCCCCGGATTGTTTATTCAATCCAATCGACCCTCTTGCTCCCAAGATAAAGCAAGATATACTCCTTGAAATATGGATGAGCCCGGAAATCTAATCCAAACAAGGCTTGAATTGATAAACTCCTTGGATGGTATAAACTCTGGGAAACGATCTTCCAAGTGACCTATTGGAACAGGAAAGACTAAACTTGCATAGTGATAAGTGTGGAAACTGTTCAGTTACTGCCAATATATTAATTATGAGGCCAAGTATATTAATCCGGGCGATGGTATAGACCCCGTATTATGCAGAGGCAAGAGCCCGCACCTTTTCCTTCAAAAAAGACTTGGCTACCTCGCCTAGCTCCACGAGTATCAAGTTTCCTGGGGATGATGGGAAAAGTCCCCAATTTTCCAGGGTTTGGGAGATATCGATTGCGGTAATGGAGGCGTGCTTCGTGATCCTATTTGCTCTTGCAAGTGCTGCATCCGAACCGAATGGGGAATTCGTGGTTATTTCAAAACCATTTACATATCCAATTTATATTAGTTAATAACTAGTTCATTTCGATAAAAATATCTTTTATCTTTACAAAACTTGTAATTTTTCATCCAAAATCTTTCCAAACCATTTATTGTGATTTTAAATATTTTTTTTCATATTTTTAATAATTTTATTAAGGCACTTACAGTCGGTTTCCAATATCGACCCCCGAACTGCAATTACAGCGACCTTTTCTGAAATTGATTTAGACATAATTCCAAATCCAACCATTAGATTTGAAATCTCTTATAACCATTGGAAAGCCCTTTTCGATACGAACCTAACAGTTTCGGTTTTAGGAGAATTCGACAGTCGATCTCCCGCTACGTCCATTTGAAGTCAATGGTCAAAATTCGCGAACGGCCGCTGCGCGGCGCATTCTATTCAGGCCATTTAATATATAATATATATATATATCGTCAATTTCTATTTAAAACATATTTTATAAAACGTTCATAAATTCATTTTAAAATGATTTCAACTTCATTTTCAAATTTAAATCAAAATTGAATATTCTATATCATTATAATATTAAAATGGTAATATTTTCAAAATATCAGATTTTAAAATCAATTATTTTCGATATTCATTATAAAATGAATAAAATAGACCAATAAATCCGTTCAAGTTAAAAATGGCGTTTACTACTTAACTCGGCTTCACATTTCAATATTACCGTGTCCATCCAAAATCGGACATCAAAATCACATTTTGATTCTTTATTGAATATTATTTTAAAATGTTCGTTATTTTAAAATATTCTTTATTTCTAAATCAGAATGTGACTCAATCAGTTACCATATAATTTCAGTCATATGGATTTCATACAACGCATGTATTCAACAATAATGATAAATAATCATTAACCATTCACACATTATCTAGAGTGCAATTTACAACTGAAAATAAATAAATAATACTTAGTACAGCCTGTCAACCCATCGATTGACATACAGCTAAATATTGGGATTAGTGTATGTAAAATATCATCCCAATATCCGTGTGTGGGGTTTTCAAACAACCATACTGATTATTATTTGTGCACTTGGGCGATGTGTAGAAATTATCATCCCAATCAATATCACTTAAAGAGGTGTACATAAACAAGTCATCCGACTTGTAAATGGATATTTATTCCAATTTAACTGTTTAATTTATAAGTGGATATTTATAATTTAATTTCAATTACCATAATAATATTAACATTATTTTTATTATGTTAAACATTCCAACATCGCAAACAAAACACAATACAGTCAATTAAATCGTCCATGGTCTGTGGACGAGGGAGGTGAGCTAACAGGCACCGTATACAATTTATAATGATTAAACTGATAAAAATCTACACTGGCAATTCTATATATTTTTATACATGAATACAATAACATGATAAAATAATTTTGAGTGAGAAGGAGTTCTCACTTTGGTTTCCACTCTGTCAGTCTTTATTTCTGAATTTTATTACTGTTCGGATTTGAATTTGCCCTAAATTCTAATTTTCCTCGTTTTCGTTCTAGTCAGTGCCATGTCGTAGTGTTTTTGTTCACGATGCCAACGCAACTGAGTTCGCAATTTTCTGACGTCATATGAAAAAGATATGGAGGTTTAAAATTTAATTACATAAATTAATAAAATAATTATCACTTAATTACATCTTAACCATCATCATCTTCCAGGCCGACCAAACTCGAACTGCTTCAAAACTAGGGTTACACCTCGTGCGAGTCACCGTCCACCAGAAGTCGATCAACCACCAACACCATGCTCACCTATGCGCCGTTTCGTTGCACCTGGAACTGTGTGCAGCTCGCATCCCTAGGTTGATCAGAAAACCCCTTCAACCGCTACGGCTTCGAGAATCAAATTCCGGCAACCTACGCCGCTTCAATCGATCACCACCGTATCATCCTAAAGCACTAACTCCACTCTTAAATATTTGTTTTATAATCATCATCAAATTTGCCAAATCTGAAGAGAAAATAAGGGATAATTTTCAAATAACTTCAGCTGTCTTAAGGGCTTGGCGGCGCATTTCTGCAGGGGTTAGGGTTTGGGTAAATAAGGGCTATTTATATAATATTTATATTATTATTTTATTCTATTAATTGTTTTATTAGGAAAATTTGTGTTCGAACTCCAAAAGAAACCCAATGAATTTCTCCCTTAGCTGAACACCCCCATTCCGAACATAATGCGATATGTTTAGTATGCCAATTCTGCTGTTTCGATCATTTTTTGTCAAAAATAAAATATAATTCATTATACATTGAATTTAAACATACCTTTTAATTTACCAAGGCCACATACTGACTTCAAAAATTACAGAAAAATAAATCTAGCTATGTTTTGATGATACGGACCTGACAAAACTAATTTCATCGAATTTGGAGACCGTTTGAAAAATGGCCTTTTTCCAGTCGATTAAATTTAAACTGAATTGACCAAACACGTTTAAATTAACCACGCTCATATATTAATTCCAAAAATTATGAAATTTGAAACCTAGCCATAATTTGACATTACGGATCCAACAAAAGTGGTTTCATTGAAAATGGAGGTCATTTGCAAAATGGCTATTTTTAAGGGTTATATATTATATTAAAATATATATAAATTCCATAGCGACTATTTTAAATTTTGAACTGTACACAACTTACAATTTATAACATGAAATCCTAGTTTCTTACATTCATTAGAAAATTACATTTCAAAATATTCCAATGTTTCCGGTTTTACTGAAATCTGATTTATTTTGAATTCTGTACATTCATTTGAAATTTAAAATCGAATTTTCAAACTACCACGCCATTTCAGGCTTGTTTTATAATTAAAATAAATTTATACGTTCGAAATTAGATTTAAATAAATTTTTAGTCATTATTATTTAAAATAAATCGTTTTAAATATTCAAAATCCATTAAAACAGCTAAAATAAAAATTTTAAATTGGTTCAGAAATTCCGTGTTGTTATAATCTCCCCCACTTAAAATCTTTTCGTCCTCGAAAAGAAACGGAGCTGAAAGTTTTATAGCTAACCAACTCAACTTTCATTCCGACTTTCATTCTTCAACTTTTCAGTTTCTAAGAATTTTCAAATTTCTCAAAAGTTTGGCTAATACCATAAATTTTCGATAAATTTCGCCATAACTTCCTTTGTACAGCCCTATCGATAAAACCACAACTTGCCTCACAGGGCCGTCATTAATCAAAAAGAAAAAGAAAAATGCAAAGAGGCTTGCCAATCGGCTCATAAAATCATCAAACCCCAATAAATATAGTAAATATGTACCTATTTGTCGGGCATACAATTTTATTCCTCTTCTTGGCTTCTATGCTATGACCTATTCATTATATACACGTGTACATATATGCAATTCCAATCAATTTTCAGTTTAATTCAATATTTGATTCAATTTTGCTTTACTTATCATTCATTCTCATATTGGTTAAATTGATTATCGTTCCAATACTTTTTTATTAGTTAAACTAATAACCACACAACACAACCAACAATCAATTAGTTGATTAAATTTTCAAACATATAACTTTGGTATACTAAAAAATCCTACATCAATGCCAAATCACAAACAATAAATTCTAACTATGTTTTGTTTCTCACACCAGTCAATTGGAAAAATATAGATATCCACCATCGAAACTCGAACATAAATACTGATGATGGGGCCCCATTATTTGAATCATCTCCGGGAGACTAGAGTGAGATTCTATATCTACCCAGTATACTTGAGACTTCATATACAAGTGGATCAGACGTAAATTAAAAATCTCTTTATACTCGATAGTCCAAAATCAATTTAAAATAAAATACTCAAATACGTATAATAAGGTATAAGTTTCAAAACAATTTTTTTTTAGAAATAGCACTCTTCAACTCATTCTAAGATGCTACTGATCCCATCTCTAATGAGTCATTCTTATAGGATATTACTAATCCTATCTCTGATGAATTCTTTAGTTTGGTTCTAATGTGTCATATTCTCATGCTCTATAAACCAAAGCTCTGATACCAAATTAAAACGACCCAGACTTCCTAATCCCCAAAGAGACAGAGGATCCCGGTTGCTTTGAGAACACGATGCATCAGAACACAAACAACAGAACATTTCATTGCTATTACAACAATTACATCAGAGTACAAGAATAAATCAGAGCATGAATAAATATTGCACAATAGAAAATATCAGAGATTTAAAAATTACAAAGTAGCGGAAAATATATACATAAATATAATGTACAGCGGAAATCATCTACAACCACAACTGAAAGAGATATACGGATATAGAGCTTTCTGAATATAGCTCTAACTGAAATCCAGGATCCTGTGAAAAGAAGTATCTGCGAAAACCAAAACTACTAGCTGCCTATGTGAAAAATATAGGCACCCAGAGTTTAGGTTAAAACAACAAACTCCGAGTCAGTCATGGGACTAGTATGAGAACTAAAACAATTATTAGCTTTTATTTTAAAGTTAGGTAAACACGGGACCACGCTGTGTATCATGGAACGAGTTTATCCCCCATGGATACTAGTGCATAAAAATAAACCGCGCAATAATAAAGAGAAAAATGAAGCTATTATAAGATTCAAGTCCCATCACACAATGAATGCAGTCGAGGATAGAGTTTTCCCTTATAATAGCCAAATATGCTTGATACATGAAATTTCATCATTTATTATTACTATAAGTGAAGAAATCAACTTCAAATATAAATGCATCAATCATAGGCGGCGAAGGTACCATTATATTACATCACCATATATATATATATATATATTTACAACTAAAACCGAAAAATCACGTATTGGAAATTGGGTTTCCATCTATGAACCAAGGCAAGCGATCCTCCTTATCGATTCGACACACACTAACAATGTCTCAGGATCCGCTGCAGTGAACCCTAGGTTAGCCGCATGGCCGGTTATCCGTCGATGATTAGTTATACCATAAATTATATGTTAGCCGGTTCTATCGAACCTCCAAAATGGGTCAGTATGTCGACCACTCAAGAGTGACTAGGGACTCAGTATCACAGAGCCTTTCAATCGGCCCAATGATCGAGGTACCTCGCTTTCCATCAATAAAGTTTTCCAACATCAACATGAGTAAACAGTCTAGGCTCCATACCACGACGTTACTCATAGTTATTAACTAACATATGTCCATTTCCATACGTTCCTCATCTCGTTTCTAGTTCGTACCGGGGTGTGAAGCTCGTGAATTAACGCTACACAAAGCTATGCTAAATAAAGTTGTGGTTGGTCATCAACCACAAAGCCTATCTTTTCAACAAAAGCTTTGATCCATGCAACTCAACATGCCACACTGCCAATCCATCCAGTACCACCGATTTCCACCAATATATAACCTCTAAGATCGTACACCTTAGAGAAGGGTGTTAAGCAAGAGAATAAATTCTCCGCCACTAAACAGATATACATTTTGCAGAGATCAACAAATACAGTATAAATGAATACAATGTCAAACCCACTATCCATTTGAAAATTCGTTCCGGGTCTGAACGAAACCGGAGACACCTTATTTCTCGTCCCATATGTCCAATACAGGAGAGAGGCCCTCACGTATCCGACCGATCTCCATGTATGTCCAGATGATCACCACTTATTACCTTGTCTTGGGTGTACATCCCAATCAAGACATCAGTAATCATCCAAACGATGTGAAGATCTCCGGTCTTCAACCACCGCCTTCATATCATCGACATTTAGTTGTTGTATCAATTATTCAGAATGGGTTAAACCCGGTCTTTCCGAATAACTCGCGTATCTTATAATCAAGTGCAATAAAAACACATCATACGCCTCATTCCAATTCATAATATTATTTTATTTAAATATTCTTTTCACTACTTAAACAAAATTAAGGTTTATCAAACTAGTCGGGATTATCAAGCCTTACCGAAGTAATCATTTTTTTTCCAATACCAAACTATTCATCCCATGGAGCAAAACTGTTAGTACTCCATATCTAACACCCACTATGTTATTCGTAAAATTTATTACCATTTCTCGTTTCAAATCTAATCAAATATTTAACTATCGCGTGGAGTAAAACTGGTGGTACTCCATTTTCGAACATTTCTTGAATTCGGTAAATTTAATTACCTTATTTCAATCCAATCTAAATAAAGATTCATGAAACTTAACCTTGGTTTTAATATCAAAAGCCATTACTCTGTGATTATTCACTTTAAGAAATTAACCTTGTCTTTAACTGGGTTAAAGAACCGATATTATTAAAAACGCACTTCACAATAAACCAAAATCATCTTCCATAAAAATGAATCTTCACGGAAATCCAATAGTATATAATCGATATAAATTTCCGTATCAAACTAATACTATAAACAGAAAAATAGCTAGGCCTTTTAAATTCCATATATACTAATGGTCTTCCTTCACTGAAGCTCATCTCGATTAGTACCAAATCGAATTCCTCTAATTTAATATATTAAATTGGAAAACTTTTCTTTGGAAAAATCCATTAATCTTGTTTAAAAGATTATATATTCCAAATCATATCTTCATTGTTAATTAGGTTAAAGAACAAATGTTATTTAAAATATTGTTCACGATAAACCCAAAAATCAAATTTCAATTCAACTCCAATTAAATATTAATTAATTGGTAAACTTCTATAAATCTTATTTTTAAAAGATTTATTCTTTTCTCAACTGGGTTTAAGAACAGTGTTATTGAAAATGCCATTCATGACAAAACCAAAATCCTATTTGACATTAAATACAAGGCTCTAAATAGAAATTACATCGGCTTATTGAAACACCCCACCTCCGTTAGGGTCACTCTCAAAGGGAATGCCCTAATTTTGGTGGAGGTTTATAAGTACAAGTCACAGATATACAAGACAGATATAATAACACATACTTGTAAAACAGCGGAAGAACAACAAACTTTATTTCATAATGTCAAATACGTGTTACAACAACATCCTTTCCAAAAACATAACATAACACTTTCATAATCTGTCTTGAGTACATTATTTAAAGAAGCATAAATAAAACATAGATAAACTGCAAAAGCCCCATAGCGGATTGTCCAAAGCCATAGTTCAAAACAGGAAAGTCCAAGCAATACATTTCTCTTCTTCAAGCTGGATGTTGAGGCTGATCAAGCTGCTGTGTTCCCTCCCTGAGGACCTGGGGGGGGGGGGGAAACGGAAGAAAGAAGACGAAAGAAAAATAGAGTCAGACATAAAGCCTGAGTAAGTCTAGTACTACTTTGTCTATGAATAAAGAACTGGGTATGATAAGTAATAGCAAGAAGTGGAAAGGCACTATGAACTTGGTTAAGTTATCTAGGGTCGAATATACTATCGTACCCCATGTTAATCTCTGAACCCATATAAACTAGTTTCCAATTTACACCCCATAATCAGGGTGATGTGATCCATTCAATGATGATCGGCTCCTACTCGCATAGTTACATGTGTCTTACGGCCCCCGATGTCTGTAGTTACCTATGCTGGTCCCACCATGGGGTGTATCAAGTCCCATAGTGGCAACCCGACACAACCTTAGAGTGCACAGGTATGCTACTGGTGTCCAGTGCCTTATTTTTCTGCGCCGGAGTGTGTGCACGCCCGCACTCCGTTAGAACCTACACTGCTACACCACCGCCGTCGCTTTGACCTCTTACAATCAGCCCAGTAATCGTGCCCCACCCTGCCTAGTTTCAGGGTATCCTGATACACCTTTTAGGGTTACTGCTGAAAAGGGTCCCCCGTTACTAGGTTTTCTATCTCTAGCCAACATGCTAAGTTGGTTAAGTGTTTCCTAACCTAACCCCACCAGTCCGTTTAGTTTAGCATGTTCCATTTTGATTAAGTCTTAAGTTCACTTAATCCTAACAATCCTGACTCAGCCTTAATTGTCTTATTAAGGCCCTGACCTCTCACATTAGACAGGTATTGTTGTGGCTGCCTGTTGCCGGTTGGTTCCGGGCAGTCTTACGCCACAACTCAGTCTAACCTCGGGTCCTTGCTGGGCTCCATGTTTAACCTCCCACATTGGATAGGTATTGTTGTGACTACTGGACAGCCGGGCGGTTCCGGGCAGGTTTACATCACAACTCAATCCAACCTCGGGTTAAACACATCGTATTTTCTACATTTACATATCTTGTCATTCTGCTTTATTTATATGTAAATATTTGCGGCCCATTATTAAGTTAATGGTGTAATGATCACACCAATCACGGGCCCAACCCACACTTGAATTTGGGCCCTTCTATTTTATATTTTCATTCATTAATTAATTTTTACCCAACGTTATTTTCCCCCGTTTTACACGTCCGTTCATATATATTGGGCTTAGCCTTTTAAAGCCCAATTTAGCCATGCGAAAAGGGGAGGCTTTTGGCGTATACACAAAGAGGGGAAGGTGAGCGCATGAACTTGCATATGACGTTGGAAATATAAAATAGAAATTGGTGTACTTGCATAGTGGTAACATAGGTGACATGAATCAAAGCATGTGAACTTGCATAGGTTTAACTACCACATGAATCTATATTTTTATTTAGGCATAATGTCAAACATAAGCATGTCATAAATATTCCTCGCATAAGCATAGCATAATGTCAAACATAAGCATGGCATAAATACTTTTGGCATAAACATGGCATAATGTCAAACATAAGCATGGCATAAGTAAAGTTAAATTTTGTTCACGGCATAAACATAAACATGTCATGTTCATAAGGTTTCTACATGTTTACAAAGGGGATACTTTGTTACCAATACAAAAGCATAATTCAACTTAATCATGGTTTAAGTCTAATCACATAACGATGGTATAAACATACTTATGCGTAAATATTCCTAAACATGGTGTTGTCCGATCACTTCATTCTGACTCCGTTTTTCGAAAACTCGGACTCTATTTCGCGTATTTTTCCGAGACGAACGCAATGGCGTATCCCGTTTCCCTTAGTTCTTTGATTTGAATTTGATTATACTTTAATCCATGAATTTCACAGTTATAGAATTTTCGGGGTGTTACATTCTCCCCCACTTAAAAGGATTTCGTCCCCGAAATCTTCAAGTTAGGAGGAATGTATATCCTAACATCCAATCATCCATCTACTCATCCATCAAACACGAGCATCCATTGTTCTTAAAAGACTTCTAATGCTTCATGATCATATGCGAGGTGTGTGTGTACATGAACTTATCTAATGCAAAATCAGGCGGTCTACTGATTCAGTTGACCTCCTTAATGCGAATTATGTAAGTGCCATGAATCCATTATGTATGCAAAATTTTCCTATTCTTGATTCTACATGAGTGCACAATCATTCAACACAAATGCAGCATCCACATGTCAACACATTAAAGTTCAACCACATACGAATACAAACATATATGCATATGCAATATGAAGTGACTGAGCCGATCTAAAACCTAGATTGTGTGTGTATATGCAACCACGAGCAACCACTAGCAATCATTTGCAACCACTTGCAACCATCATCCATAACATGTTTCAGCTACATGTTTCCATCCAAAGGTTTCTACCTAAACGATAAGGTCGAGGAAATGTACCTAAAAAGATAGATAAAAGCGCAACTTAAGGAAAAAGAAAGATCAAGGATGTACCCTCGAACAGAAAAGGGTAGGCAGTACGTATTCTAGCTTCAGTTTCCCAAGTCGCGTCTCCCTCGGCGTCACTCCACTGAACCTTGACGAGCTTGACTTCGCGGTTGCGTAGCTTCTTCACTTCCGTTCCTAAGATGCGGGTTGGAACTCTCCTTATGGTTGCTTCGCGCTCCACTTCGGCCTCTTCGAGGATATTTGGCTCTACCACTTCAGCAGACTCATGCAGACATTTTCGGAGATGTGAAACGTGAAAGACGTTGTGGACTCCAGCCAACTTATCGGGTAGCTCTAATCTATAGGCCATTTTCCCAATTTTCTCGATAATAGGGAATGGCCCTACGAATCTTGGCGCTAGCTTTCCTGTGGTTCCAAAACGAACAACGTTTCTTAGCGGTGATACCTTGAGAAAAACTCTGTCTCCAACTTCAAATTCAAGGTCGGTCCTCCTCTTGTTAGCATAGGACTTTTGTCTGTCTTGGGCCGTCTTCATCCTCTTTCGTATTAAGTCTACTTTCTCTGAAGTCTCTCGGATCATGTCTGGTCCAAGTATAAGCTTATCAGTAGACTCCCACCAACAAGTGGGCGATCGGCACGGTCTTCCATATAAAGCTTCGAAGGGCGCCATTCCTATGGTTGCTTGATAGCTGTTGTTGTAGGCAAATTCCACCAAAGGAAGGTGGTCTTCCCATGTCCCTCCGAAGTCGAGGACGCATAGCCTTAAAAGGTCTTCCAAAACTCTATTCACTCTCTCTGTTTGGCCGTCGGTTTGAGGATGATAGGCTGTGCTCAAGCATAACTGCGTTCCTACTGCTTCTTGCAGACTCCGCCAAAATTCACTGGTGAAGATGGGGTCTCGGTCACTAACAATGCTAGATGGTATTCCATGGAGTCGAACGATTTCCTTAAGGTAAAGTGATGCTAGGGATGAGGCAGTTCTTTTACTTTTGACGGGTAAAAAGTGGGCGCTTTTAGTAAGCCTATCCACTATTACCCAAATGCTAGTGTTGCCTCTCCTAGACCTAGGCAGCCCATCGATGAAGTCCATTGAGATGCTATCCCACTTCCACTGCGGGACCTCCAGAGGATGTAGCAGTCCGCCAGGCTTTTTCTGTTCCGCTTTAACCTGTTGGCACACCATACATTTAGAAACGAATTCTGCCACGTCCTTTTTCATGCCATTCCAAAAGAAAGTCCTTTTTATGTCTTTGTACATTTTGTCCCCGCTTGGGTGTATCGTCATCTTGGAGTGATGTGCTTCCTCGAGAACCTTCCTTACTAAATCTTTTGTCTGTGGGACGCATAGTCTTCCGTCTCGCCTTAGCAAACCCCTATCGTCGATGGAGTATCTGTTGAGGTGACCTGAAGTCTCACCCCTAATTAACCTATCAATTATTTCCACAAGCTGAGGGTCTTCGCGTTGTGTTGCCCCTACCGAATCCACTAAAGTTGGGCGCACTTCGAGAGATGCTAGCAAGCCCGGTACGAAATCGGAGGAGGGCCTAAAGTCGAAGCTGGCTATAAACTCTAGGCTTTGTCTTTCAACAAACAACGGGCTTAGGGTCAATTTCTTTCGGCTCAACGCGTCTGCCACTACGTTGCCTTTGCCCGGAGTGTAGGAGATTTCGAAATCGTACGAGGCAAGAAACTCCATCCATCTTTGTTGCCTCAAGCTAAGATCTTTCTGCGAGAAAAGATATTTCAACGATTTATGGTCAGTGTAAAGTTCGAACTTCTCACCAAGGAGATAGTGTCGCCAAGACTTGAGTGCAAAGACGATGGCGGCTAACTCAAGATCGTGGGTTGGGTAGTTCTTTTCGTGCACCTTCAACTGTCTCCTGCCATAAGCTACTACCCTTCCTTCTTGCATTAAGACGGCGCCTAGCCCTGTCCCACATGCGTCCGTATAAACAGTGAACATCTTGCTCCTATCTGGCAGCATTAAAACTGGGGCTGTTGTGAGAGCCCTTTTCAGTCGTTGGAAAGCAAACTCGCAATCCAAGTCCCAATTGAACACTAGATTCTTCTTGGTCAATTTCGTGAGCGGAGCTGAGATTTTCGCAAAATCCCTTATAAATTTTCGATAGAAACCTGCTAGTCCTAGAAAGCTTCGGACCTCAGTTGCATTCCTTGGTGTCTTCCAATCCTGTACCGCCACTACCTTCGCAGGGTCCACCGCTAACCCTTGTTTGGATACTATGTGCCCAAGGAACCTCACCTCTTCTCTCCAAAAGTGGCATTTGGAGAATTTGGCTTTTAGTTGATGGACTCGCAAAGTTTCCATGATTGCCCTTAGGTGCTGGGCATGTTCCTCTTCACTTTTTGAGAAGATAAGGATATCATCTACGAAGACCACTACGAATTTGTTGAGGAAATCTCTAAATACCCTACTCATCAGGTCCACGAAGTAAGCAGGTGCATTTGTCAAGCCGAAAGGCATGACAAGCCATTCAAAGAAGCCGTCTGGGGTTCTGAAAGCCGTTTTATCGATGATATCTTCAGCCACCCTTAGCTGATGAAAACCGGTTGCTAAATCGAGTTGGGAGAAAACAGACGCTCCTACAAGCTGGTCAAACAAATCGTCAATTCTAGGGAGAGGGTGCCTATTCTTTTTCGTTAGCTTGTTGAGCTCCCTATAGTCAACACATAGACGGAGTGAACCATCCGCCTTTGTAGCGAACACCACTGGAGCACCCCATTCTGAAATGCTCCTCCTAATGAACCCCTTTTCTAGAAGCTCTTTAATCTGTTTACTGAGCTCTTTCCTTTCTCGTGGAGCCATATGTCTAACGGGCAACGCAACGGGCTTAGCATTATCTACAAGATATATGCGGAAGTCTATTTCCCGCTTCGGAGGCAAGCCCTTCACCTCTTCGAAGACATCCGGATATTCCCGGACCACTCTAACTGAATGCAAATTTTCAACAGAGGCATCTAGCGATTCAAGATAACTAAGCATAACCGCATACGAGGGATCACAAGAAATTTCCAAAGTATTACCGAGCTGGGTTAGGAGCCTAACAACCCTTTTCTCACAATCAAGGATGGCCCCATTACGGGATAGCCAATCCATACCCAAAATCAAACCATACCCCGAAAAGCCCAAAACAAAGGCACTACATTGAAATTCGACACTTAGAATAGAAATTTTCAATCCCACACAGATCATAGACAAATGAGCTGGGCCCCCAATTGGGTTTGAAACAATTAAGGGGTCCTCTACCATACTAGTTTTTAGGTGCAGAGATTCTACTAAAGCAGACGAGATAAAGGAGTGTGATGCGCCAGAATCAAATAAAGTGCGAACGGGGTGATCATAAAGATAAACTACACTTTCTACAGAAGTATTTATACCTCGCTGCTGCAGAGGTGGCGCTTCTAGCGCATGGACCTGTGCCCCTGGGGTGGATCCAGCCCTCTGCCCCTGTCCTCGTTTCTTTGGGCAGTCCTTAGCCCTATGGCCTGTCTCACCGCAAGAAAAGCACCCACCATTCTCCTTAGCCTTCTTTTTCCGGCAGTCCTTTACTAAGTGCCCCACTTTGCCACAGAAATTGCACTTCCTCTTCTCTTTGTTGCCTTTCCCTCCCTTCTTAAAGTCTGTCTTCTTGGGCTGCAAACCCTCTTTCTTCCCTTGAGAGCTTTCTGCCTTCGTCTCCTTCTTGCTCTTATCCTCTTCATTCAGCAATGCCATTTGCACCAATCTTTCATACGTGGCTCCCATGGGTATATGGGTCATGGCCAAACTGTGTAATGGCTCATTCAACCCCTTGACGAAACGGAGAGCCTTCTTGTGCGGGGTGTTGACTAGGTCAAGCCCAAACCTAGCCAGCTCATCGAACTGATTCACATACTCTCTGACTGTCTTGTCCCCTTGCTTAAGAAATAAGAATTTTTCCAACTGCAAACTTCTTTCCGCATCTGAGAGAAATTTAGTCTCAAACCTTGCCCTAAAGTCCTCCCATGTCTCCACTGGTCTTTCACCATTAGTGACTTCCCACCAGTAGGAAGCCTCGCCCTTCAATAGCCATACCGCCAGTTGTACTTTTTGCCTATCCTCTACCTCAAAGATGATGAATAGGTCCTCCGTTTCCTTCAGCCAATTTCTAGATGCCACGAAGGACTCGGTTCCATGGAAATCCCTTCCTCCCATAGCTTTAAAATCTTTACATATCTTAGCAAACGTGTTTCCCCGAGGAGGAGGTGGAGGAAAAGGTGCTGCTGCAGCTGGATGGTTTCCTTCCGCTGGGGGAGGAGGAATGGTAGGACCTGGCTGAGTGGCCCTTGCTTCTAAGAACCGTCTAAACCAACCAGGTATTGGCACCCCTTCTGGCAAGTTAAGATCTTGGGACATGCTGAAACAAAAAGGATAGATTCAAAACGAAGGATAAGAGATAGTTCCTATGGCTTTGGGGAGTGGACTTTTGCCTTTTTAAAATAAAATAATATTTTTCTTTTAAAAATGCTTCTTTAAATTTCCTTTTTGAAAATAATTTTCAAAACTTTTTATCTTATCTAGTAAACCTATGCTCTGATACCAAGTGAAACACCCCACCTCCGTTTAATTCTGTTTGAATTTTTAAATTTAATTCAAAACTTCCGAAGGCCATATCTTCTTCATTCTGACTCCGTTTTTCGAAAACTCGGACTCTATTTCGCGTATTTTTCCGAGACGAACGCAATGGCGTATCCCGTTTCCCTTAGTTATTTGATTTGAATTTGATTATACTTTAATCCATGAATTTCACAGTTATAGAATTTTCGGGGTGTTACACTTACATTCAATATCAAATTCTTAAACTAACGGATATCGTATTGGGAATAAAGATATTTGTATCTTCCAAATTCCTACAACAATATCCGCATAATTGTGCAATCCAATATCAAAATATTCCGAAGATTATTCCCATTTAAATCCATCCCAAACATATGTTGAAATTCATGGTTATTTCAGAACCATTTACGGATCCAATTTATTTATTTAAAAATATTGGATTTTTATACTAGTTAATAACTAGTTCATTTTGATAAAAATATATTTTAACTTTTCAAAACATAGAAATTTTCATCCAAAATCTTTCCAAACCATTTGTTATGATTTTACACAAATTTTCCATATTTTTAGTAATTTTATTAAGGCCCTTACAGTCAGTTTCCAATATCGACCGCCGAACTACATTTATGGTGACTTTTTTTGAAATTGATTTGGACATACTTCCTAATCCAACCGTGAAATCTCTTATAATCATTGGAAATCTCTTTTTGATATGAACCCAACGGTTCCGAATTTAGGAGAATCAGACGGTCGGATCTCTCGTTACATCCATTTGAAGTCAATGGTCGAAATTCGCGAACGGTCGCTGCGTGGCGCATTCTATTCAGGCCATTTAACATATATAATATATATATCGTCGATTTCTATTTAAAACGTATTTTATAAATCGTTCATAAATTCATTTTAAAATGATTTCAACTTCATTTTCAAATTTAAATCAAAATTAAATATTCCGTGTCATTATAATATTAAAATGATAATATTTTCAAAATATCAGATTTTGAAATCAATTCTTTTCGATATTCATTATAAAATGAGTAAATTCGATCGATAAATCCGTTCGAGTTAAAAATGGCGTTCACTACTTAACTCAGCTTCACATTTCAATATTTTCGTGTCCATCCAAAATCGGACATCAAAATCACATTTTGATTCTTTACTGAATATTATTTTAAAATATTCGTTATTTTAAAATATTTTTATTTCTGAATCGGAATGCGACTCAATCAATTACCATATAATTTCATTTATATGGATTTCATGCATTGCATGTATTCAACAATAATGATAAATAATCATTAACCATTCACACATCATCCAGAGTGCAATTTTCAACTGTATAAGCATTAAAATAAATAAATAAATAACGCTAGTCTCAGCCTGTCAACCCATCGATTGACATACAACTAAATATTGGGATTAGTGTATGTCAAATATCATCCCAATACCCGTGTGTGGGGTTTTCAAACAACTGATGCACATGGGCGATGTGTAAAAATTATCATCCCAATCAATATCATTTAAATAGATGTACAAAAACAAGTCGTCCAACTTGTAAATGGATATTTATTTCAATTTAACTGTTTAAATTATAAGTGGATATTTGTAATTTAATTTCAATTTCCATAACAATATTAACATTATTTTGATATGTTAAACATTCCAACATCGCAAACAAAACACAATACAATCAATTAAATCGTCCATGGTGTGTGGACGAGGGAGGTGAGCTAACCGGCACCGTATACAATTTATAATGATTAAACTGATAAAAATCTATAGTGGCAATTCTATATATTTTTATACATGAATACAATATAATGATAATATAATTTTGAGTGAGAAGGATTTCACACTTTGGTTTCCACTCCGTCAGTCTTTATTTCTGAACTTTACTACTATAATGACCCGGGATTTTTACACTGATCACAGACACTGATTTATCGTAAGTACGTGTTTATAAATATGATTTAAAAATCCAGACTTTAAATTTATAAAACATGTTAACCTGTGTATGATAGCATTTATTGTTGTGTATAGCACAGCACTTGTTAAAATCCATTTTTTGCTTATTCATATATAATAGCATATGTTTGATAGCATTTGTTGAAATTGATTTCTAAATGTATAAAGAACAACACTTTTTAATAGCATGTAATTGTGATGCCATTTTTATTGTACATGTTTGTTCTTTTTTCTCAAAGGATTTAAGAAATCAAAGTTTGGAAAATCCTTGCTTTAAAAGTTTTAACACTTGAATTAAAATATGACAACGTCATTTTTGTTGTCAAAAACAAGTATTAAAATAAGGCTCTAGTTTACATAGACATAGAAAAAAAATGCCTAAAACATTTCTTTGTCTTAAAACAAATGCAAGAATAATATTTGTATTTTTAAATCATAGATCATGTATTGTCAAAATCACTTGTAAAATCACATTTTTGCATTCATATGTCACATATATCATAAATGGGATAAGATCATTTTAGACAAAAGGATTTTTATTTTTTAAATCTTTCTATCTCCTTTCATTTGACTTTTTTTTGTGAAAATACAATTCATGTTTCATATTTCAAGAAACATGAGTTATCATATCATGGTCATGTACAAATCCTTGCATATATGTCAAGTTCTTTACCTACACTAGTTCATTTCTAACTATGGAGTTTTTCTAAGTAGCTTCCTATAGTTTTCATCACATGGTATGGATGTTGTGGTACAAATATTTTCAGATTTTTCAAATACTTGCAAGGCAAGTAGGGGTTTTAAATATGAATGGTTAAATCAAACTTTTATGAGGAGATTTTGATGTGAAAACTCTTGGCAAAAACTGATTTTTGGGTAGTACTAAAATGGTATTTAAATTGTTTGAAAAACCAAGGTAGATTTTGAAAGTTCATGAGCATTTAATTGTGACAACTCATGGAAACCAATAAGGAGAGAAGTAGTGGTTGCCTAGGGGGTTTGAGGGGGTGAGTTGGGCTGATGCAAGCCATGTGAACATGGGTTGTGGTGTTGAGATTTGACAAGAGAGAGCCATTTATTTTGAGTTGTCAAAACAGTTTTTTTTTCTCTTTTGCAAAACAGTTTTTAATACCCATTATTTTATAGTTTCTTACTACTATAAAAAAGTTACAAACACACACCATTTTTGTAACACCCCGTATTTCTAACAACAGTGATGTTCATAAATTAATGAATAATTACTCTTAGACGTGAGAAATAAGGGAAACGGGTTTCGCGGTTGTGTTCATCTCGGAAAAATACGCGAAATAGAGTCCGAAATTTCGTGAATCGGAGTCCATATGACTGAGATATGGCCTTTAGAAGTTTCACGAAAAATCAGAAAACAAAACAGATTTCAAAAATGCAGAATATAGGCTAGGCGGGAAAATTCCCGCCCAGACCAGGTCGACCTGGGAGTCGACCTGGGGGTCGACCTGGGGGTCGACCTGCCCACCAGGTCTACATGGGTGTCGACCCCAGTGTCGACCTGGGGGTCGACCTCCCTGGTCGAGCCCAGGTGACCTGGGTGCACTGATTTGGGATTTGGGCTGTGTTTTGTTGGCTGATGACAAGATCTGACGAATCTAATCTAATTTAGGGTTAATCTAATGGCCTAAAACACTTAACTAATCTATAAATACACCCTAAGACTACCCTAATTCATACTAAAATTGGAGACAACGTCGTTATGCCGTCAAAATGCAACTAGAAGGAGCCACCAACAAATTAAAGAGGAAGATAGCTTCTCAAATCAACTTCTAATCAACTCTAGCAACTTAATCTTCTTCATAGAAGTGCTAATCAACAAGTTGTGAGTTTCTATGCCTTTAGCAAGCAATTGCTAAACTAATTATGATAGGATATAATGAGGCTATGGTTATGAATGTGGATCAATGCAAGTTATGTTATCATATGCTATGTGTTCATGATGCTAGTTGTGCAAGTTTTATGTTATATGTTCATGATGCAAGTTATGCAAATTTTATGCTATATGTTCATGATGCTAGTTATGCAAATCACTATGATAAACATTGATCCATTATGACACCATGTTATGCAAGTTTGGTGTTTGATTATATGCAAGTTCATATATGACATGTTATGCAAGTTTGGTGTTTGATTATATGTAAGTTCATATATGACATGTTATGCAAGTTTGGTGTTTGATTATATGCAAGTTCATATATGACATGTTATGCAAGTTTGGTGTTTGATTATATGCAAGTAACATGTGCAAGTTTACACCTTTGTATGATATGCATACATATGCAAGTTTACCCCTTTGTATGTCATGCATATATATGCATGTTTACCCCTTTTATGATATGAGTAACATATGCAAGTTCATCCCTTTTTAGACCTATGACATGTATGCAAGTTTATCCCTTTATGATAGGTCTATGACATGAACATCTATGCAAGTTACCCTCTTTATGACATATGTGATTCATGCAAGTTTGGGTTGGTTATTTATGCTAGTTGGGTTTGATGCTATGGTCATATATGCAAGTTGACACCTTTGAAACCCATGATGATGCTAATGTTATGCTAAGAAGAACCCATTGCATTTGTGATGAATCTTCCCTTATAAGTTTGTCATGTTAGCGTATTACGTGGGGGGACGATGGGGTTAATATTCATGTTAACAAATTGTGGTGAAATTGGTATGATGTTGCATACCATAAGAGGATGGACATAATTGAGTCAGTTATGTACATCATTAAATTGGAATTAATTAGGGAAAATTAATTCAAAATATGGGGGTGATTAATTAGGTGTAATTAATCGACTAAGACACGAGGTTGGACCCTTTTGTAGCATAAGACTGCCCGAACCCGACCGGCAAATCCAGCGGCTACAAATGATTGGCCCAATGTGAGAGGTCTTAGGCATAAACTAAATACGTGACAAGTGTAAAGACACGAGGTTAGACTCGGTTATGGCGTAAGGCTGCCCGGACCCGACCGGCAAATCCAGCTGCCATAAAAGATAGTCTAATGTGAGAGGTCTTTGCAAAGGTTACAGTCTTAATCAATTAAGAAACACTTAACCAGATAAGCATGTAGTGGGGCATGAGGGGTTAAGTGAGTGCCTTGGGTGGCATGTAGAAATCAAGTAAGTGCCTTGGGTGGCATGAGGAAATCTAGTGGGTTGCCTTGGGTAGCAATAGAAAATACGATTAGAATACTTAACCAAGTGGAAACATGTAATTAAACATGATTAAAGGGTTAAGTGGGATGCACTAGAAAAGGGACAAGCTTAGGTGGGTAGCTTGTAGGGGGCCCATTTCAACCAGTAACCCAAAACGTATCTTTGTGGGCTCGACCCAAGTCGAGGACGGGACACGCATACTGGGCTTGACTATAAGAGGCCAAAAACGGGTTAGCGGTGGCAACGCAAGTCCAACGGGCTTCATATGTGTGTGTGGGCCCGGGCTGGTAGGTAAGACATTTTTGCATCGTGTAGGTATAAGCCGTGCACTCTTAAGTTGTATCGGGTTGCCACTTTGGGGAGTGATACACCCCACTGTAGGGCCAGCACGGGTATATACGTTAGGGAGCCGATCGCTTGGGGAGTAGTGGGTACACCTAGTGGAGATAGGGGCAGACGGCACCTATGTGGTCAGCTAGGGGTACACGAAACTACTAGTTATATTTTCTAAGTCCATGGGTGGGATCAACCTTTAAGTAGGAATGACTGGTGTGGTGCAGTGTAGTAATTACCCTCGGGTGGGTAGATGCGTCTTTACCGATATCTTAGTTCTTCCTATGTCTAGTTGGCTGCTTAGTGTAGTCATTTATCCCCAGTCGTTACCGTGCCAAGTTTATATCATACCCTAATTACTTTAATGATTGTGTTGTTAAAGTTATAGGGCTCACTCAGACTTATGTCTGACCCCGTTGTTTTTATCTTTTTCCCAACCCTCAGGTTATCAGAGTGGGCCTAGCACTAGTGGGCTTTGATCAGATTGCTTTATTTATCTTTTGGAGCTTGGACCGTGATGTAAAGCTCAACTTATCTTTTCTATTATGGCTATTAGTTATGTAGTGGGATTATGTACTTATGTTTTTATCAGGATGGATATTTAGTACTTGACTCTTGTTTCATGGTTTTGTTATTGTAACCAAACATGTTTACCTTCTGCTGCAATGAAATGATGTTTTAGTTAACAAGTATTATTTATATCTGTCTTGTTGTAATTTTTCTGTTCTATATTCACTTAAAATACTCCACCGAAGTTAAGGCATTCCCATAGTGAGTGACCTTGGCGGGTGTGGGGTGTTACACGTGGTATCAGAGCTTAAGGTTACCAAAACAGATATTTTTTTTAGAAAAACTACTTTTCTAAGAACATTTTTGAAGGAGTATTTTCAAAAACATGTCTTTTAAGAGAAAAGTTTTTGAAAGAAAAGCATAATCCCCAATAGCCATATCTTTATCTTTCGAATTCTCCATTTTGAATCTTTCCTTTTTCGTTTCAGCATGGCTGAAGATCTTAACTTTCCGGAGGGTGTAGCGATACCAGTATGGTATAGGAGGTTGATGGAGGCTAGGGCCGCCACTGCGGATCCAGCAGATGTTCCTCCACCACCAGTTGCACCCGATCTTCCTCCTCCTCGCGCGGATACTTTTGCTAAGACTTGCAAGGAATTTAAGGCTATGGGAGGGAAAACTTTTCAAGGATCAGAAACTTTTGTGGAAGCTAGGGATTGGCTTAAGGAGGTGGAAGAGTTGATAGATATCTTTGAGATGGAAGAAGGAAAGAAAGTCAAGTTAGCTGCTTGGTTAATGAAGGGAGAGGCCTCGTTCTGGTGGGAGGTCACTAATGGAGAACGCCTAGTTGACTCTTGGGCGGATTTCAGACAAAGGTTTGTGGCAAAGTTTCTCTCAAGGGCAGAAGAGAATCTGTATATGGAAAGGTTCTTGACTTTAAAGCAAGGAAACCTATCAGTGAAGGAATATGTCAACAAGTTTAATCAGCTAGCAAGATTTGGCATAGACATGGTGAATACACCGGAGAAGAAGGCTTTGAGGTTCGTTAAAGGCTTGAATGAACCGATGCATGGATTGGCTATGACCCACATCCCTATGGGGGCCACCTTTGAGAAGCTAGTAGACATGGCACTCATGCATGAGGAAGAGAAGGGTCCCAATGCTAATAAGGCACCCGAGAAGAAAGGAGATCAGAAGAGACCTCAATAGCAACAGCAAAACAAGGGTGGGAAAGGCAACGGTGGCAAGGGAAAGAAGAAATGCTTCAATTGCGGGACACCAGGCCACCTAAGCAAAGATTGTCGGAAGAAGAAGATGACTGGCTGCTTCCACTGTGGCGAAGCAGGGCATCTAGTGAAGGACTGCCCTAAGAAGGGGCAGAGGACGGGATCTTCCTCAGGAGGACAGGTGCAAGCTCTTATGGCACCAGGTCAGGCAAGGGGGCAAGTTCAGGCTCTCATGGTTTCACCGATTCAGGAAAGAGGTAGAACTATTTCCGTTGAAAGTCTGGTTTTTCTGTTTGATCATCCTGTCCATACTTTATTTGACTCTGGCGCATCGCATTCGTTTATCTCATCATCATTAGTTGAGTCACTACACTTAGACACCAGTTTAGTAGATGATCCCTTGGTTGTCTCAAACCCAATTGGGGGCTCCACTTATTTGTCCATGATATGTTTGGGTTTGAGGATTTCTATACTTAGCGTTGAGTTTAGATGTGATTCTTTTGTTTTGGGCTTCACGGGCTATGGGTTGATTTTGGGCATGGACTGGTTATCCAGTAATGGTGCCGTTCTTGATAGTGAAAGGAGAGTTGTTAGGCTCATGACCCACTTGGGGAACACTCTCGAGATCTCTTGTAATCCAATGAATTTTGTTATGCTAAGTTATCTTGAATCGCTTGACGCTTCAGTTGAGAGTTTGTGATCTGTTAGAGTGGTCCAGGAATACTCGGATGTGTTTGAGGAGGTGAAGGGCTTATCTCCGAAGCGGGAGATAGACTTCCGAATATATCTGGTAGACAATGCTAAACCAGTAGCTTTGCCAGTGTGCCACATGGCTCCTCGTGAGAGGAGGGAACTCCATAAGCAAGTAGGGGAGTTACTTGAGAAGGGGTTCATAAGACGAAGTATATCGGAGTGGGGTGCTCCAGTGGTTTTTGCCACGAAGGCGGATGGGTCCCTCAGACTTTGTGTTGACTATAGAGAACTCAACAAACTTACAAAGAAGAATAGACACCCATTGCCGAGAATTGATGATCTCTTTGATCAGTTGGTTTGCGCCTCAGTGTTTTCGCAGTTGGACTTAGCCACGGGGTTTCATCAGTTGAGAGTGGCTGAGGATAGCATAGACAAGACTGCCTTTAGGACTCCGGATGGTTTCTATGAGTGGCTGGTGATGCCCTTTGGTTTGACGAACGCCCCTGCATACTTTGTTGATTTGATGAGTAGGGTGTTCAGGGAGTACCTTAATAGGTTCGTGGTGGTCTTTGTGGATGACATCTTAGTCTTTTCTAAGAGTGAAGAAGAGCATGCCCTACATCTTAGGGAAGTGTTAGAGACTCTTCGAGCGCATAGCCTTAAGGCTAAATTCTCTAAATGTCACTTTTGGAGGAAGGAAGTGCGGTTCTTAGGGCACGTGGTCTCTAAGGAAGGGATAGCTGTGGATCCCGCGAAGGTAGTGTCCATCAATGATTGGAAGGTTCCGAAGAATGCTACCGAGGTGAGGAGTTTCTTGGGGTTGGCTGGCTACTATAGGAAGTTTATCAAGGACTTCGCAAAGATATCAGCCCCATCAACTCGCTTGACAAAGAAGAATCTAGTCTTCACATAGGACGTAGATTGTGATGATGCATTCCAACGGTTAAAGAGAGCTTTATCCACAGCTCCAGTCTTAGTGTTGCCAGATGGGAGTAAGCCATTTGTTGTTTATACCGATGCTTGTGGGGAAGGACTAGGCGCAGTCTTAATGCAAGAGGAAGGGTAATAGCCTATGGGGGAAGGCAGTTGAGAAAGCATGAGAAAAATTACCCTACCCATGATCTAGAGTTGGCCGCTATTGTTTTTGCGCTTAAGTCTTGGCGCCATTATCTTCTTGGCGAAAGGTTCGAATTGTTCACTGACCACAAATCATTGAAGTACTTGTTTTCTCAGAAGGATTTGAATTTAAGACAGCAAAGGTGGATGGAGTTCTTAGCATCCTATGATTTCGAGATAGCGTATACCCCTGGCAAGGGTAACGTGGTGGCGGACGCCTTAAGCAGAAAAAGGTTGTCCTTGAGTCCATTGTTCGTTGAACGACGAAGCTTGGAATTTATCTCGATGTTTGACTTCAGACCCTCCGTTGACTTTGTACCCGGTTTGCTAGCATCCTTAGAGGTTAGACCTACTCTTTTGGGATGGATTGGTGAGGCACAGCGGGACGACCCACAGTCGGTTGAGTTAGTAGAGAAGCTCATAAGAGGGGAGTCATCCGGCCATTTGAGTAGGTACAACCTAGATGATAAGGGGTGGTTGCGTAGAGACGGTCGACTTTGTGTACCGCAAGACGAGGGTTTGAGGAAGGCTATACTTGAAGATGCACATCGTTCAAAGATGACCATTCATCCCGGTGGGGACAAGATGTACCAAGACATGAAGCGAGTTTTCTTTTGGGCCGGTATGAAGAAAGATGTGGCCGAGTATGTCGCTAGATGCTTGGTGTGCCAACAAGTGAAAGCGGTGCAAAAGAAACCCGGTGGGTTGCTTCACCCATTGGAGGTTCCGCAATGGAAGTGGGATAGCGTCTCGATGGATTTTATTGATGGGTTACCGAGATCAAGGAAGGGTAATACGGGAATTTGGGTTATGGTAGACAGACTTACTAAGAGTGCCCATTTCATACCCGTGAAGAGTAAGAGGACTGCTCTATGGCTAGCTTCAGTTTACCTTCGAGAGATAGTTCGGTTGCATGGAGTACCTTCTAGCATAGTGAGCGATCGAGATCCTATCTTCACTAGCGAGTTTTGGAAGAGTTTGCAAGAGGCAGTAGGGACTCAGTTGTGTTTGAGCACCGCATATCATCCTCAGACGGACGTCCAGACCGAGAGGGTGAATCGTGTTCAAGAAGACCTTTTGAAACTATGTATCTTAGATTTTGGAGGTACATGGGAAGAGCATCTTCCATTGGTGGAGTTCGCGTATAACAATAGCTTTCAGTCTAGTATTGGCATGGCTCCTTTCGAAGCTCTTTACGGAAGGCCTTGTCGGTCACTTGCATGTTGGTGGGAATCTACGGATAAGATCTTGCTTGGGCCTGATATGGTTAGAGAGACTTCGGGAAAGATTGATTTGATTAGAAGAAGGATGAAAGCGGCGCAGGACAGACAGAAATCCTACGCAGATAAGAGGAGGACGGATCTTGAGTTTAATGTTGGGGACATGGTCTTTGTCAAAGTATCTCCATTACGGAATGTTGTTCGCTTTGGGTCCGTTGGGAAGTTAGCACCTAGGTTTGTAGGACCGTTTCCTATTAAGGAAAGGATCAGACAGATGGCATATAGAGTGGAGTAGCCCGAGATACTTAGTGGAGTACATGATGTATTCCATGTGTCACATTTGAGGAAGTGCCTACATGAGACCGCAGAGGTGGTAGAGCCGAGCTTGCTTAGAGAAGTGGAGGTAGAGCGTGATGCGACGATTCGACGAGCTCCTACTCGCATCCTTGGGTCAGAGATTGGGAAGTAGAGAAATAGAGAGGTTCAACTAGTCAAAGTGCAATGGGGAGATGATGAAAGCAACGCTACTTGGGAGACAGAAGCGAAGATGCGTTCACTGTACCCATTTCTTTTTGAGGGTATGTCTTTTAACTTCTCCTTTATCGTTTGTCTAGTACTTATCTTATCTTTAGTATGTCCTCTCGTTAATACCTTTGACCTTTAGATAGGGTAAACCTATGATTGAAACATGTGTTTGAGACATGTTATGATTGATGGATGCGTGTGGATGCAAGTGTTTGCTAGTGGTTGCTCGTGGATGCATATACACACACTTTAGACACTAGATCGGCTCAGTCACTTCATATTGCATATTGCATATAATTGTGTGTAGGTAGCTATATTAATGGATGTATAATGGTTGCGTTATCATATGGATGATGCATTTTGGTGCATGGTTGTGCACACATGTAGAAATAGTATGTGTCGATAGGGTTCTTTCGCATACATATTGGATGCATGACACTATCATGGTTTGCATTAAGGAGGTCAACTGAATCAGTAGGCCGCCTGATTTTGCATTAGATAGGGAACATATACACACACTTCTTGCATATGTTAATACAACATTAGAAACTTTAAGGACAATGGATGCCCGTGTTTGATGGTTTAGTAGATGGTTTTTTGGTTGGTAGGATACGTTCTTCTTGACTTAGAGATTTCGGGGACGAAATCCTTTAAGTAGGGGAGAATGTAACACCCCGTATTTCTAACAATAGTGATGTTCATAAATTAATGAATAATTAATCTTAGACGTGAGAATTAAGGGATACGGGTTTCGCGGTTGCGTTCGTCTCGGAAAAATACGCGAAATAGAGTCCGAAATTTCGTGAATCGGAGTCCGTATGACTAAGATATGGCCTTTAGAAGTTTCACGAAAAATCAGAAAACGAAACAGATTTCAAAAATGCAGAATATGGGCTAGGCGGGAAAATTCCCGCCCAGACCAGGTCGACCTGGGAGTCGACCGGGGGTTGACCTGCCCACCAGGTCGACATGGGTGACGACCCTAGTGTCGACCTAGGGGTCGACCTCCCTGGTCGAGCCCAGGTGACCTGGGTGCACTGATTTGGGATTTGGGCTGTGTTTTGGTGGCTAGTGACGAGATCTGACGGCTCTAATCTAATTTAGGGTTAATCTAATGGCCTAAAACACTTAACTAATCTATAAATACACCCTAAGACTACTCTAATTCATACTAAAATTGGAGACAACATCGTTATGCCGTCAAAATGCAACTAGAAGGAGCCACCAACAAATTAAAGAGGAAGATAGCTTCTCAAATCAACTTCTAATCAACTCTAGCAACTTAATCTTCTTCATAGAAGTGCTAATCAACAAGTTGTGAGTTTCTATGCCTTTAGCAAGCAATTGCTAAACTAATTATGATAGGATATAATGAGGCTATGGTTATGAATGTGGATCAATGCAAGTTATGTTATCATATGCTATGTGTTCATGATGCTAGTTGTGCAAGTTTTATGTTATATGTTCATGATGCTAGTTATGCAAGTTTTATGCTATATGTTCATGATGCTAGTTATGCAAATCACTATGATAAACATTGATCCATTATGACACCATGTTATGCAAGTTTGGTGTTTGATTATATGCAAGTTAATATATGACATGTTATGCAAGTTTGGGGTTTGATTATATGCAAGTTCATATATGACATGTTATGCAAGTTTGGTGTTGATTATATGCAAGTTCATATATGACATGTTATGCAAGTTTGGTGTTTGATTATATGAAAGTAACATGTGCAAGTTTACACCTTTGTATGATATGCATACATATGCAAGTTTACCCCTTTGTATGTCATGCATATATATGCATGTTTACCCCTTTTTATGATATGAGTAATGTAACACCCCACCTCCGCCAGGGTGGCTCTTGCAAGCACTTTGACTTTGGAGGGGCGTTTGAATCAGGTAAACATGCATAATGATATATCAAGGCAGAACAAGAACATATGTATAAATGTAAACAGAGTAAATAAGATAAGTAAAACAGCGGAGGATTTCAAAACAAGTCTGGTACAACATAATGTCAACTTTCCAAATACACAAGTCTAGATAAAAACAACATCACTGAAAAACTGAAATACATAAGTACTATCCCCAAAATAAGTGATAACCATAGCTAGCTTCATGTCAAGACCGTACATGAGCTAAAATCCCACAAGCAAGTGATCAGAAATCCAAGCTAAGCTCCAATATTCCCACCCTGAGAACCTTGGGGGGGGGGGGGGGGAACGGAAGAAAAGAGGCGAAAGAAAAACAGGTCAGTCAAAAAGACTGAGTAAGCCCTACTACAATCAATGTAAACTGATAAAGTTAACTGGCATGAGAAGCAGGGATGAACATAAGGATAACTACATACTGGCATGATAGATAAAGGTGTCATCGCATAATCAGGTTTAAGGTTTTTGCACCACAGGTGTACTAGCAAGCTAACATGATTTGAATAAACAAGTATTGATCCCTTGGCCCAAGCTTTGGCCCAATAACATGAAGTGACCGTAATACGAGGTCCAATAAAATGAAGTGACCCAAATACGAGGTCCAATAAAATGAAGTGACCCTAATACGAGGTCCAATAACATAAAATGACCCTAATACGAGGTCCAATAACATGAAATGACCCTAATACGAGGTCCAACCAAACGGTCTAGTCGATCGGCTCCCTATAAGCCTAACTCGTCACGTGTAGGTGTCAATACGGCCCAAACATAATTGTAGTCAGACTGTGCAGGGTCTCCCGTCGGGTGTATCAAGCCCTAGGGTGTCAACCCCTGGACACCATAAACATAAGTGCACAGTCTCGATCTACTGGTACCCGTGCATGTTTTCCCCGGCTTCGGACTATGTGCACGACCATAGTCCGCCCGGAACTACACTGGCGTACCACTCTGCCGTCGTTTTTGGTCACTTACCTCAAGTCCAGTAATCGTGCCCCCACCCTAACCTAGTCCCTAGGGTCTTAATGATACAAACTTGGGATTACTGCTGGAGTGGACCCCCATTGCTGGGATTTTCTAGTGGGTTAAGTACGGTTTAACCCTCTTGCTAATCATGGATTAACTTGGTTAAGTGTAACGATGAGTTCACGACTTAACCCTGATTAATCTACCAAGCCCAAATTGGTTAAGTATTAAGTGGACCATGACTTAACCCTAATCATGAGGCATTAATTAATTAACGTGCCTTAACCTCTCACATTAGACTTCGTTGCGGTTAATAGTTAAGCCGGTCGGTTTCGGGTAGCTTTATACCACAACTTGGTCTAACCTCGCGTTCAAGGTACAACATGACCAACTTCTCACATTGGGTCCTATTGTTTGTAGCAACTAGTTAAGCCGGTCGGTTCCGGGTAGGCTTACGCTACAAACTCAACCCAACCTCGAGTTGGTCACACTTATATTTTCTAAGTGTCATGTCCATTATGTTTCCAAAACATATTACAAATTTTCAAGCATTTGGGTAGACCTAACTTAATAGGTAAATTCCCAATGGGTAGACCTAACTTAATAGGTAAATTCCCAATCTTATGTTTTTATGTCATTTAAGTTTACCCAACCCCAAACGCAATCCCATCGCTTACATATCGCAATAGCGCATAAAGGATAGAAAGAGGGAACTTGGCATAATCATGACATAAAGGTGCTGAAGCCACAAGTTTAACATGGTGGCATATGAAATGTACATATGTTCATATACTTGCATATTACATTTTTAGGCCTCAAAAGCATGCATAAAACCAAACTTAGCATATTGGTGATACATTGTAAAGACCCGCAACTTCCCCGTAAAGGAAAGCGTCGGATAGTTCGAGAACAAACCACAACAGAACGCATACAGAAGAACATTTCATTGTATATTACAACAATGCATCAGATTACAAGAATATACAGAGTATAAATGAATATTACACAGAAATATCAGAGATTTAATTTACATTTAAATACATAGCAGCGGAAAATAATACAATACACAACTAGAAGTAGATATACGGATACAAAGCTTTCCGGATATCGTTCCAGCTGTAAACCAGGATCCTGTGAATATAAATCTGCAAAACCAAAACTACTAGCTGCCCGTGTCAAAATAGGGGCACCCAGAGTTTAGGTTAAAACAATAAACTCCAGGTCAGTCATGTGACTGGTGTGAGAACTAAAACAGTTTTTAATCTTTATTTTTAAAGGTAAATCAAGGGACCACGCCGTATAACACGGAACGGGTTTCCTCCCAAGAATACCAGTGCATAAAACAAACAGCGCAATGCTAAATAAAGAAAGATGAAGCTGTTATAAGACCCAGGTCCTATCACACAATGCAACGCAAGCCGGGGGATAGGGTTTTCCCTTATAACAGCCAAAGAATGCTTGATACGTTCAAAACAAATCATTTGATACTATTATAAGTGCATAGTGTATAAAACAACTTCAAATCATAAGTATCAATCATAGGCGGCATGGGTACCATATATCATGTCGCCATATATAGGTTTACAAATAAAACCGCAAATGTCACGTATTTGGAAATTGGATTTCCATCTATGAACCGAGGCAAAAGATAGTCCTCAACCGATTCGAGACAATCTAGTCCATGTCTCCGGAGCAGCCGCAACTGCCCCTTGGATCCTCAGGGCCGGTCCACCGATGTGGATTATAGTGCCTGAGCAATACGTTTCTCCGCCCTTTGGGGCGTAAATGAGCCAACTAAATGACTCCATCGGTTCGAGAACGACCGATCAATCCGAGGCGCCTCACAACAGCAACAACCACATAAGTCAATCTCGTCAGGGCGTGTAAAACCACTGACGCCACTTCTAGCTAGAAAGAAACGCATGCCCTCCCTGACGTCCGTCTCCCGTTTTTGGTTCATACCTGGTGTGAAACACGCGAGGTAAACGTTACACAAAGCTACGCCACAAAGGCCGTGCTTTGATCATCACCACAAGACTTTGCTTTTCAACAGAAGCCTCGATCAATTGCCACTTAGGCATGCCACACAGGCAATTCACTCCATGCGTTTGATATCCATCAATATATAACCCCTGAGCTCGTACGTCTCAGAGAAGGGCGTTAAGCAAGAGAATAAATTCCCCGCCGCCAAACAGATATATATTTAATAGAGATCAATCACACGGACTAAAATCCAATGTCAGACACACAGTCCATTTACAAGTCCGTTCTGGGGCTGAACGAAACCGGAGGCACCTAGTACCCCGCATATCCATCGATCTCCAAGTACGTCTGGACGATCACCAACTGTTTCCATCTTCTTGGGTGTACAGCCCAATCAAGATCATCAGTTATCACCCAAACGACGTGAAGACCTCCGGTCTTCGACCATCGTCTTCATCTTCGACTTATCGTCGTATCAGTTATTCAGAATGGGATAAACCCGGTCTTCCCGAATAACTCGCGTATATTTTATAAAAGTGTTACACAAACACAACATACGCCTCATTCCAATTCATCAGTCACTAACCGTAAATTAATCAAGAGAATAATTCCCCAAATATTAACCCCGAAGGCCGAAACCAACATCAGATCAATATCCAGAAAACCATTCTGCTTGGCTAACCGACAGTTAGTTTCTAAATTTCACGTTCAAATCTAATTAAAGATTTAACTATCGCCTGGAGCAAAACTGGTGATACTCCATTCTCGATCTTTTCAATCTAATTAAAGATTCATTAAAACTCCACTTAGTTTTAATCTGTGACTGGGTTAAAGAATCAGTGTCATTTAAAACACGGTTCACGATAAACCCAAAGTCACATCCCATTAATTATCGGGTTAAAGAACAAGTGTTATTTAAAACACTGTTCACGATAAACCCAAAAATCAATATCATTTCAATTCCAATTAAATATTATTTAATTGGTGAACTTCATTAAATCTAAATCAAAAGATTTAATCTTTTCTCAACTGGGTTCAAGAACAGTGTTAGTGAAGACACCATTCACGACAAACCCAAATCACATTCATTAATTATCGGGTTAAAGAACAAGTGTTATTTAAAACACTGTTCACGATAAACCCAAAAATCAATACCCATTTCAATTCCAATTAAATATCATTTAACTGGTACACTTCATTAAATCTAAATAAAAAGATTTAATCTTTTCTCAACTGGGTTTAAGAACAGTGTTAGTGAAGACACCATTCACGACAAACCCAAATCACATTCGATATTCAATACAAGGCTCTGAATAGAAAATATATCGGCTTATATTCAATATCGAATTCTACGACTAACAAATGTCGTATTGGAAATAACGATACAAATATATATCTTTCAAATTTCCATAACAACACCTGTAATATCACGAATTCCAACATCGAAATATTCCGAAGACAATTTCGATTCAACTCCACTCCAATGCAATCATTGGAAATTTTGGTTATTTTCAAAACCATTTCAAATTCAATTTATTTATTTAAAAATAAATAGAATTATAATTCTAGTTCAAATCTAGTTCATTTCGATAAAAATCTATTTTTATCTTTTCAAATATGGAGTTTTTCATCCCAAACTTTCACAAATCACTTCTTATGATTTTACACAAATTATTACTATTTTTAATAATTTTATCAAGGCCCGTACAGTCGATTTCCATTAACGGCCATCGACCTGCACTTACAGCGACCTTTTTCGAATTTGATTTGGACGTAATTCCAAATCCAACCGTTAGATTTCAAATTTCTAATATTCGTTAGAAAGCTCTTTTCGATACGAACCCAACGGTTCCGGTTTTAGGAGAATCCGACGGTCGGATCTCCCGCAATGTCCGTTTGAAATAAATGGTCGAAATTCACGAACTGCCGCGGCGCGGCGCGTTCTATTCAGGCCATTATATTATATATATAATATATATAATATATACTTCGCCGATTTTTATTTAAAACGAATTATATAAACAGTTTTAAATTCATTTCAAAATCTATTTCAACTTCCATTTCAATTCAAAGCAAAATTGAATTCTTCTTTATAAATTCGTTTCAAAATTCATTTCTGTTCAATTCAAATTTCAATTCAATTTGAATTCATATTCAATTCAATTCATTTCGAAATCGTTTTCAATTCAATTCATTTCGAATTCGTTTTCAATTCAATTTATTTCGAAATCGTTTTCAATTCAATTCATTTCGAATTCGTTTTCAATTCAATTCATTTCGAATTCGTTTTCAATTCAATTCATTTCGAAATCGTTTTCAATTCAATTCATTTCGAAATCGTTTTCAATTCAATTCATTTCGAAATCGTTTTCAATTCAATTCATTTCGAAATCGTTTTCAATTCAATTCATTTCGAAATCGTTTTCAATTCAATTCATTTCGAAATCGTTTTCAATTCAATTCATTTCGAAATCGTTTTCAATTCAATTCATTTCGAAATCGTTTTCAATTCAATTCATTTCGAAATCGTTTTCAATTCAATTCATTTCGAATTCGTTTTCAATTCAATTCATTTCGAATTCGTTTTCAATTCAATTCATTTCGAAATCGTTTTCAATTCAATTCATTTCGAAATCGTTTTCAATTCAATTCATTTCGAAATCGTTTTCAATTCAATTCATTTCGAATTCGTTTTCAATTCAATTCATTTCGAATTCGTTTTCAATTCAATTCATTTCGAAATCGTTTTCAATTCAATTCATTTCGAAATCGTTTTCAATTCAATTCATTTCGAAATCGTTTTCAATTCAATTCGAAATCGATAAAATCGATATAAATATCGTTCACGTCAAAATGGCGTCAATCTAATCAACACGGCTTCATAAAGTTCTATTTTCAAATATTCTATTTCAAATATTTCTTTTTCAAATATTTCTATTTTAAAACTGGAATGAGGCCCAATCAATTACCATATAAAGTTAATTATATGGATTTTCATACAACACATGTATAATAGCCTTGAAAAATAATCAACCATCAACCAAAGTGCACTACACTGTATAAGCATCACATATAAATATCCAACGCTTAAAACAGCCTGTCAATCAAACGATCGACATATTCAATCAATCGGGATGAGTGAACTTTAAATTTCATCCCAAAACCCGTGTGGGGTTTCAAACAATCAAACACATATTTTATTTGTGCCGTTGGGCGATGTGTAAAATTTATCAACCCAATCAATGTCCTTCAAATAGGTGTACATAAACAAACCGTCTGGTTTGTAAATGAATATTCTATTTTATTCACTTTCACGTTAAAAATTATATTTTTAACGATAAAACATTTTATTCCAACATATGAATTTATATTCAGTTCATTCTTTAAATAAAATGATATTTTTATTTTTCTAACATATTTTAGAAAATTTCGGCGGCATAACGGCACGATACTAGAAACGGGACAAGGCCTAGCCTTATCCCCGGTCTAGTGAAGGCCCACGCCATTCACACATCAATCAAATCAATTCGTTATGCAAACCACAAACTTTGGAGTAAGGGTCTAACCTAGCCTTACTCCTTCGCCTTATAACGGCGCACGTCTAATCCTAACCAATTTATCGATTCGATTTTTTTTTCACACCACAAACCACATTCAAACCAATATCGCAATCAATCACCAAACAGTCAAACAAACAAGTCCATGGTCTGTGGACGATTGTGTCGGGTGCTACTAAGCACCGTCTGCATCCTAGTATATATATATAACTAGAAATAAAATAGAAAGGTGAGAAATTCTCACGTATTAGCTATCCTAGCTCCACGGCTCTTCTTTGATAGAAATCTTCACCGCTATCGCATCTTCGTCAGCTTCGTCGCCCGTAGCCACTACATTCATAAAAATCGAATTTTTACTTCGCTATTCAATATTTAAAAATCATATTTTTATTTCGAAGGTCAATATATAAAAATCGAATTTTTAGTTCAAAGTTCAATATATAAAAATCGAATTTTTAGTTCAAAGTTCAATATATAAAAATCGAATTTTTAGTTCAAAGTTCAATATATAAAAATCGAATTTTTATTTCAAAGTTCAATATATAAAAATCGAATTTTTTATTTCAAAGTTCAATACTTAAAAATTGAATTTTTATTTCAAAGTTCAATACTTAAAAATCGAATTTTTATTTCAAAGTTCAATACTTTTTTTTTTCCTACTTTTCAAAATTCAAATCTTTTACTTTTCTTAAAATCAGTTTTTTTCTATTTAAACAAAAAATCAGTTTTGAATTCTTTTTAAACATAAATCAGTTTTTTTCTATTTAAACCAAAATCAGTTTTTTTCCTTTTCAAGAAAAATCAGTTTTCCTTTTCACGATAATCAGTTTTATAATCTTTTTAAAAACAGAATTTAAATACATAAAAATCAGTTTTTAAGTCATTTCTAAAATCAGTTTTAAACCCCTTTTAAAATCAATATTTAAACCCTAAAAAAAAAAGTATTCTTCCTAATAAATAAAATATATAAAAAGAAGCTTACTGGGTTTTGGGAGGTGGAGATGGCTGTGGTGGGGCCTGCACCGGCGGCAGGAGGTGCTGGAGGGTGGTCCAGTGTCGCGGAAGGGGGCCTGGGGGTGCCAGCGGCGGTCTCGGTGGGTTTGGGCTCGAGTTTCAGAAGGGGGAGAGAATGGAGGCGAGCGAAGAGGAGGGGCTGAGGGGGTCAGAGCTTCTCGTCGGAGGAGGGCGGCGTGAGGAGGGTCGGATTGTCTAGGGTGATGGCGTTGGGGTGCGGCGCTCCGGCGATGGGAGGGGCTCGCGACGGTGACGGGCTCCTGGTCGTCGACGAAAACGAGAACGATGTCTTTTTTTTTTTTTCTTTTTTTCTTTTCTACGATCGAATCTGAAGGGAGAAAGGGGAAAGGGAGGGCGTTGACCGGGTATAGGGAGGGAAATGGGGGCCCAATTATTTAATTTTATTATTATTTATTTATTAATTTAATAATTTAATTTTTATATTAAATCCATAAAGCAACTTTTTCGTTCGGACTCGAAACGAAACCCGCCGACTGTTGTCCATAGCTAATTACCCCCATTCCGAACACAATGGGATATGTATCGTAAGCTGGTTTGATCGTTACAATCAGTTTCCGTTGAAATTACATTTAAATCACTATATTGAATTTTAAACGTACATTTCAAGTTACCGGGGTCACATACTAACCCTAAAAATTCCCGAAAAATATTTTCTAGCTTCGTATTGACGATACGGTCCTAACAAAACTAGTTTCGTCGAATTCTGAGACCGTTAGAAAAATGGCCAATTTCCAGTCGATTAAAATCAACTGAAATGGTCAAAACACGTTTTCCTTTGCCACGCTCACATATTGATTCGAAAAATTATGAAATTTGAAACCTAGCAATAACTCGACATCACGGACCCAACAAAAGTGGTTTCGTCGAAATCCGAGGTCATTTGCAAAATGTCCATTTTTAAGGGCCTGAATTCCATAGCGACTATTCAGAATTTTCAACTGGACATATCTCATCATTTATAAAGTGAAATCTCAGTTTCTCAACTTCGTTGGAAAGATATCATCAATTAGATCCTAATGTTTTTGGTTTCACAAAAATCCGGATTGTTTTGCACCCGGTACATTCAATTGAAGTTTGAAATCGAATTTTCGAACTACCGCGCCATTTTCAATTCCTTTTATAATTATATATAATTATTTATATTCTAACGACGACGTATATAATATATACGTTCGAATTATATTCAAAATAAATTTCTCGTCAATATTATTTAAAATAATTCATTTTAAATAATCAAAATTCGCTAAAATTGCCAAAATAAAAATTTTAAACTGGCCCAGATTTTACGGGTTGTTACAATCTCCCCCACTTAAAACTTTTCGTCCCCGAAAAGGAACAAAGTCGAAAGTGGTTTGATTAATCAACTCTACGCTCGATCTGGCTTCCATTCTCCAACTCTTTAGTTTCTGAGAATTTTCAAAACTTCAAAATTTTGGCTAACACCCTAAATTTTTGAAAAATTTCGCCATAACCTCCCCTGCACCGGGAGCATCGGGGAATTTCAAATAGCTTCCCCGGTCCTTCAGATCTCAAAAAGAAAAAGAAAAAACCAAGCGGCTAGCCAATAGGCTCACAAAATCATCATCACCCAAACAACGCAGGAAATTATGTAGTAAACATGTACCTATTTGTCGGGCAAACAAATTTTATTCTCGGCTCTAGCCTCCTTGCTATGACCTGTTCAATGTAAGTACATATATGCAAGCAAATGCGACCAATTTTCGATACAGTTCAATATTCGATTTAAATTATGCATAATGGTTCAAAATTAGCAAACAATTAACCAAACAACACAAACATCAATCAATTAGTGAATTTAAAGTTTCAAATTCATAATTTTGATACATAGACAAAAATCAGATTTTTGATGCTAAATCACAACAATAAGCCCTATCTAATTTTGGTTCTCACACCAGCCTATATGGAAATATATAGATAACCCACTCTCGCCAGTCGAACACAACACAGATGACGATGCCTCATCATCAGAATCATCCCCGGGCAACTAGAATGTGATTCTATATCTACCCAATATATTAAAACTTCGAATACAAGCCGCTAAGCGTGTATGCAAAATCTTTATATACTCGATTGCCCAAATTCAATTTAAATAGACTATTCAAATACGAATACTTAAGATTTGAATTTCCAAAACAAAGTGGGTTTTCACTTTTATTTTCAAAAACAACACTCTTTCGACTCGTTCTAGGACACTACTGATCCCATCTCTAACGAGTCATCCTCATTGGATATTACTAATCCAATATCTGATGAATTCTTTCATATGTTTCTAATGTGTCTTGTTCTCTGAGCTTTGTAAACCAAAGCTCTGATACCACGTGTAAAGACCCGCAACTTCCCCGTAAAGGAAAGCGTCGGATAGTTCGAGAACAAACCACAACAGAACGCATACAGAAGAACATTTCATTGTATATTACAACAATGCATCAGATTACAAGAATATACAGAGTATAAATGAATATTACACAGAAATATCAGAGATTTAATTTACATTTAAATACATAGCAGCGGAAAATAATACAATACACAACTAGAAGTAGATATACGGATACAAAGCTTTCCGGATATCGTTCCAGCTGTAAACCAGGATCCTGTGAATATAAATCTGCAAAACCAAAACTACTAGCTGCCCGTGTCAAAATAGGGGCACCCAGAGTTTAGGTTAAAACAATAAACTCCAGGTCAGTCATGTGACTGGTGTGAGAACTAAAACAGTTTTTAATCTTTATTTTTAAAGGTAAATCAAGGGACCACGCCGTATAACACGGAACGGGTTTCCTCCCAAGAATACCAGTGCATAAAACAAACAGCGCAATGCTAAATAAAGAAAGATGAAGCTGTTATAAGACCCAGGTCCTATCACACAATGCAACGCAAGCCGGGGGATAGGGTTTTCCCTTATAACAGCCAAAGAATGCTTGATACGTTCAAAACAAATCATTTGATACTATTATAAGTGCATAGTGTATAAAACAACTTCAAATCATAAGTATCAATCATAGGCGGCATGGGTACCATATATCATGTCGCCATATATAGGTTTACAAATAAAACCGCAAATGTCACGTATTTGGAAATTGGATTTCCATCTATGAACCGAGGCAAAAGATAGTCCTCAACCGATTCGAGACAATCTAGTCCATGTCTCCGGAGCAGCCGCAACTGCCCCTTGGATCCTCAGGGCCGGTCCACCGATGTGGATTATAGTGCCTGAGCAATACGTTTCTCCGCCCTTTGGGGCGTAAATGAGCCAACTAAATGACTCCATCGGTTCGAGAACGACCGATCAATCCGAGGCGCCTCACAACAGCAACAACCACATAAGTCAATCTCGTCAGGGCGTGTAAAACCACTGACGCCACTTCTAGCTAGAAAGAAACGCATGCCCTCCCTGACGTCCGTCTCCCGTTTTTGGTTCATACCTGGTGTGAAACACGCGAGGTAAACGTTACACAAAGCTACGCCACAAAGGCCGTGCTTTGATCATCACCACAAGACTTTGCTTTTCAACAGAAGCCTCGATCAATTGCCACTTAGGCATGCCACACAGGCAATTCACTCCATGCGTTTGATATCCATCAATATATAACCCCTGAGCTCGTACGTCTCAGAGAAGGGCGTTAAGCAAGAGAATAAATTCCCCGCCGCCAAACAGATATATATTTAATAGAGATCAATCACACGGACTAAAATCCAATGTCAGACACACAGTCCATTTACAAGTCCGTTCTGGGGCTGAACGAAACCGGAGGCACCTAGTACCCCGCATATCCATCGATCTCCAAGTACGTCTGGACGATCACCAACTGTTTCCATCTTCTTGGGTGTACAGCCCAATCAAGATCATCAGTTATCACCCAAACGACGTGAAGACCTCCGGTCTTCGACCATCGTCTTCATCTTCGACTTATCGTCGTATCAGTTATTCAGAATGGGATAAACCCGGTCTTCCCGAATAACTCGCGTATATTTTATAAAAGTGTTACACAAACACAACATACGCCTCATTCCAATTCATCAGTCACTAACCGTAAATTAATCAAGAGAATAATTCCCCAAATATTAACCCCGAAGGCCGAAACCAACATCAGATCAATATCCAGAAAACCATTCTGCTTGGCTAACCGACAGTTAGTTTCTAAATTTCACGTTCAAATCTAATTAAAGATTTAACTATCGCCTGGAGCAAAACTGGTGATACTCCATTCTCGATCTTTTCAATCTAATTAAAGATTCATTAAAACTCCACTTAGTTTTAATCTGTGACTGGGTTAAAGAATCAGTGTCATTTAAAACACGGTTCACGATAAACCCAAAGTCACATCCCATTAATTATCGGGTTAAAGAACAAGTGTTATTTAAAACACTGTTCACGATAAACCCAAAAATCAATATCATTTCAATTCCAATTAAATATTATTTAATTGGTGAACTTCATTAAATCTAAATCAAAAGATTTAATCTTTTCTCAACTGGGTTCAAGAACAGTGTTAGTGAAGACACCATTCACGACAAACCCAAATCACATTCATTAATTATCGGGTTAAAGAACAAGTGTTATTTAAAACACTGTTCACGATAAACCCAAAAATCAATACCCATTTCAATTCCAATTAAATATCATTTAACTGGTACACTTCATTAAATCTAAATAAAAAGATTTAATCTTTTCTCAACTGGGTTTAAGAACAGTGTTAGTGAAGACACCATTCACGACAAACCCAAATCACATTCGATATTCAATACAAGGCTCTGAATAGAAAATATATCGGCTTATATTCAATATCGAATTCTACGACTAACAAATGTCGTATTGGAAATAACGATACAAATATATATCTTTCAAATTTCCATAACAACACCTGTAATATCACGAATTCCAACATCGAAATATTCCGAAGACAATTTCGATTCAACTCCACTCCAATGCAATCATTGGAAATTTTGGTTATTTTCAAAACCATTTCAAATTCAATTTATTTATTTAAAAATAAATAGAATTATAATTCTAGTTCAAATCTAGTTCATTTCGATAAAAATCTATTTTTATCTTTTCAAATATGGAGTTTTTCATCCCAAACTTTCACAAATCACTTCTTATGATTTTACACAAATTATTACTATTTTTAATAATTTTATCAAGGCCCGTACAGTCGATTTCCATTAACGGCCATCGACCTGCACTTACAGCGACCTTTTTCGAATTTGATTTGGACGTAATTCCAAATCCAACCGTTAGATTTCAAATTTCTAATATTCGTTAGAAAGCTCTTTTCGATACGAACCCAACGGTTCCGGTTTTAGGAGAATCCGACGGTCGGATCTCCCGCAATGTCCGTTTGAAATAAATGGTCGAAATTCACGAACTGCCGCGGCGCGGCGCGTTCTATTCAGGCCATTATATTATATATATAATATATATAATATATACTTCGCCGATTTTTATTTAAAACGAATTATATAAACAGTTTTAAATTCATTTCAAAATCTATTTCAACTTCCATTTCAATTCAAAGCAAAATTGAATTCTTCTTTATAAATTCGTTTCAAAATTCATTTCTGTTCAATTCAAATTTCAATTCAATTTGAATTCATATTCAATTCAATTCATTTCGAAATCGTTTTCAATTCAATTCATTTCGAATTCGTTTTCAATTCAATTTATTTCGAAATCGTTTTCAATTCAATTCATTTCGAATTCGTTTTCAATTCAATTCATTTCGAATTCGTTTTCAATTCAATTCATTTCGAAATCGTTTTCAATTCAATTCATTTCGAAATCGTTTTCAATTCAATTCATTTCGAAATCGTTTTCAATTCAATTCATTTCGAAATCGTTTTCAATTCAATTCATTTCGAAATCGTTTTCAATTCAATTCATTTCGAAATCGTTTTCAATTCAATTCATTTCGAAATCGTTTTCAATTCAATTCATTTCGAAATCGTTTTCAATTCAATTCATTTCGAAATCGTTTTCAATTCAATTCATTTCGAATTCGTTTTCAATTCAATTCATTTCGAATTCGTTTTCAATTCAATTCATTTCGAAATCGTTTTCAATTCAATTCATTTCGAAATCGTTTTCAATTCAATTCATTTCGAAATCGTTTTCAATTCAATTCATTTCGAATTCGTTTTCAATTCAATTCATTTCGAATTCGTTTTCAATTCAATTCATTTCGAAATCGTTTTCAATTCAATTCATTTCGAAATCGTTTTCAATTCAATTCATTTCGAAATCGTTTTCAATTCAATTCGAAATCGATAAAATCGATATAAATATCGTTCACGTCAAAATGGCGTCAATCTAATCAACACGGCTTCATAAAGTTCTATTTTCAAATATTCTATTTCAAATATTTCTTTTTCAAATATTTCTATTTTAAAACTGGAATGAGGCCCAATCAATTACCATATAAAGTTAATTATATGGATTTTCATACAACACATGTATAATAGCCTTGAAAAATAATCAACCATCAACCAAAGTGCACTACACTGTATAAGCATCACATATAAATATCCAACGCTTAAAACAGCCTGTCAATCAAACGATCGACATATTCAATCAATCGGGATGAGTGAACTTTAAATTTCATCCCAACACCCGTGTGGGGTTTCAAACAATCAAACACATATTTTATTTGTGCCGTTGGGCGATGTGTAAAATTTATCAACCCAATCAATGTCCTTCAAATAGGTGTACATAAACAAACCGTCTGGTTTGTAAATGAATATTCTATTTTATTCACTTTCACGTTAAAAATTATATTTTTAACGATAAAACATTTTATTCCAACATATGAATTTATATTCAGTTCATTCTTTAAATAAAATGATATTTTTATTTTTCTAACATATTTTAGAAAATTTCGGCGGCATAACGGCACGATACTAGAAACGGGACAAGGCCTAGCCTTATCCCCGGTCTAGTGAAGGCCCACGCCATTCACACATCAATCAAATCAATTCGTTATGCAAACCACAAACTTTGGAGTAAGGGTCTAACCTAGCCTTACTCCTTCGCCTTATAACGGCGCACGTCTAATCCTAACCAATTTATCGATTCGATTTTTTTTTCACACCACAAACCACATTCAAACCAATATCGCAATCAATCACCAAACAGTCAAACAAACAAGTCCATGGTCTGTGGACGATTGTGTCGGGTGCTACTAAGCACCGTCTGCATCCTAGTATATATATATAACTAGAAATAAAATAGAAAGGTGAGAAATTCTCACGTATTAGCTATCCTAGCTCCACGGCTCTTCTTTGATAGAAATCTTCACCGCTATCGCATCTTCGTCAGCTTCGTCGCCCGTAGCCACTACATTCATAAAAATCGAATTTTTACTTCGCTATTCAATATTTAAAAATCATATTTTTATTTCGAAGGTCAATATATAAAAATCGAATTTTTAGTTCAAAGTTCAATATATAAAAATCGAATTTTTAGTTCAAAGTTCAATATATAAAAATCGAATTTTTAGTTCAAAGTTCAATATATAAAAATCGAATTTTTATTTCAAAGTTCAATATATAAAAATCGAATTTTTTATTTCAAAGTTCAATACTTAAAAATTGAATTTTTATTTCAAAGTTCAATACTTAAAAATCGAATTTTTATTTCAAAGTTCAATACTTTTTTTTTTCCTACTTTTCAAAATTCAAATCTTTTACTTTTCTTAAAATCAGTTTTTTTCTATTTAAACAAAAAATCAGTTTTGAATTCTTTTTAAACATAAATCAGTTTTTTTCTATTTAAACCAAAATCAGTTTTTTTCCTTTTCAAGAAAAATCAGTTTTCCTTTTCACGATAATCAGTTTTATAATCTTTTTAAAAACAGAATTTAAATACATAAAAATCAGTTTTTAAGTCATTTCTAAAATCAGTTTTAAACCCCTTTTAAAATCAATATTTAAACCCTAAAAAAAAAGTATTCTTCCTAATAAATAAAATATATAAAAAGAAGCTTACTGGGTTTTGGGAGGTGGAGATGGCTGTGGTGGGGCCTGCACCGGCGGCAGGAGGTGCTGGAGGGTGGTCCAGTGTCGCGGAAGGGGGCCTGGGGGTGCCAGCGGCGGTCTCGGTGGGTTTGGGCTCGAGTTTCAGAAGGGGGAGAGAATGGAGGCGAGCGAAGAGGAGGGGCTGAGGGGGTCAGAGCTTCTCGTCGGAGGAGGGCGGCGTGAGGAGGGTCGGATTGTCTAGGGTGATGGCGTTGGGGTGCGGCGCTCCGGCGATGGGAGGGGCTCGCGACGGTGACGGGCTCCTGGTCGTCGACGAAAACGAGAACGATGTCTTTTTTTTTTTTTTCTTTTTTTCTTTTCTACGATCGAATCTGAAGGGAGAAAGGGGAAAGGGAGGGCGTTGACCGGGTATAGGGAGGGAAATGGGGGCCCAATTATTTAATTTTATTATTATTTATTTATTAATTTAATAATTTAATTTTTATATTAAATCCATAAAGCAACTTTTTCGTTCGGACTCGAAACGAAACCCGCCGACTGTTGTCCATAGCTAATTACCCCCATTCCGAACACAATGGGATATGTATCGTAAGCTGGTTTGATCGTTACAATCAGTTTCCGTTGAAATTACATTTAAATCACTATATTGAATTTTAAACGTACATTTCAAGTTACCGGGGTCACATACTAACCCTAAAAATTCCCGAAAAATATTTTCTAGCTTCGTATTGACGATACGGTCCTAACAAAACTAGTTTCGTCGAATTCTGAGACCGTTAGAAAAATGGCCAATTTCCAGTCGATTAAAATCAACTGAAATGGTCAAAACACGTTTTCCTTTGCCACGCTCACATATTGATTCGAAAAATTATGAAATTTGAAACCTAGCAATAACTCGACATCACGGACCCAACAAAAGTGGTTTCGTCGAAATCCGAGGTCATTTGCAAAATGTCCATTTTTAAGGGCCTGAATTCCATAGCGACTATTCAGAATTTTCAACTGGACATATCTCATCATTTATAAAGTGAAATCTCAGTTTCTCAACTTCGTTGGAAAGATATCATCAATTAGATCCTAATGTTTTTGGTTTCACAAAAATCCGGATTGTTTTGCACCCGGTACATTCAATTGAAGTTTGAAATCGAATTTTCGAACTACCGCGCCATTTTCAATTCCTTTTATAATTATATATAATTATTTATATTCTAACGACGACGTATATAATATATACGTTCGAATTATATTCAAAATAAATTTCTCGTCAATATTATTTAAAATAATTCATTTTAAATAATCAAAATTCGCTAAAATTGCCAAAATAAAATTTTTAAACTGGCCCAGATTTTACGGGTTGTTACATACATGGTGATAAATGACATGTAGAAATGGCCATAAGTTCGCATTTAGCCTCACATGCAAGTTATCATAAGGGATATGATAACTTACATGTTGCCAAAATGCAACCTTTAGCCTAAAGCTTGAAGCTTTAAGCTCATAAACCCAAGATAAGCTTGCATAACATGGTAACATGAACAAAATGATCAACCCAAACTTGCATAACATAACTTGCATATCATATGACAAACTTGCATATCAAACTTGCATAACATAACATGATAAACTTGCATATCACAACATGGCAAACTTGCATAGCATAACATGGTAAACTTGCATATCATAACATGGCAAACTTGCATAGCATAACATGGTAAACTTGCATATCATAACATGGCATACTTGCATAACATAACATGATAAACTTGCATATCATAACATGGCATACTTGCATAACATAACATGATAAACTTGCATATCATAACATGGCATACTTGCATAACATAACATGATAAACTTTCATATAATGGTCAACCAAACTTGCATCATTCATTTAACTTTAGAGTTTAAATATGAAAGTAGAAAAGGGCTTACAATGCTTATGAAGACTCAAATGAGTATAAGCAAATATAAGATTGAGACAAAGCCCTTATGCAATCAAATAAACCCAAAATGCAAGCTCCAATAGGAAAACCCTTGAGCAAAAATGATCAAAACCCTTGCTTTATGATGTAAATATGGAAACTTGACTTGAATGCAAGCTAAAGACACTCATACAAGCTTGAAAACACTTGTATGCATGGAAATTCTCTCATAGAAATGACTTAGGAATTTTATGAAGAGAGTGGAGGCCATGAGAGGAATGATTTTGCCATAGTTTAGTTACTTGAATGAATAATGATGATTTAGGGTTAGGTTAGGTGCTTATTTATAGAGATTAGGATTAGTTTTAGCCTTAGGATTAAACCCTAGTTCCAATCTCAGCCCTTAAAACCGAATCTGGCCCTAAAACCTAACCAAAACCCCAAAATGGTGCACCAGGCAAAACTGCCCGGCTGAACCAAGTCGACAGCCAAGTCGACAGGGCTGTCGACTTGGGTCCAACCAAGTCGACTCCCAAGTCGACAGGGCTGTCGACTTGGGTGCTCTGGCGGGAATTTTCCCGCCTGGCCCAATCTGACCCTAGTTTCCAAATTCAAACTTGAATTTGAAATCTGTTTTTACTTTGAATTTTTCTGAAAACTTCGTTGGGCCTTAATCGGGTCATACGGACTCCGATTTTCGAAAACTCGGACTCTATTTCGCGTATTTTTCCGAGACGAACGCAATGGCATAGCCCGTTTCCCTTGATTCAGATTTATAAATTAAATTCTGCCTCGATTTATGTTATAACAGGTTATTGAAAATACGGGTTGTTACATTCTCCCCTCCTTAAAGGATTTCGTCCCCGAAATCTCTAAGTTAGGAAGAACATATCCTACCATCCAACATCCATCTACTCAAAACATCATCCACGAGCAATCATTGTCCTTACAAGATTCTAAATGTTGTATGAACATATGCAAAGGTGTGTGTATATGTACTTATCTAATGCAAATATCATCAATGCAAATTATGTTAGTGAAATGAATCCATATGTATGCAAGTCCTAACATAATGTATAACATCTATATGTGTGCACATAACATACATCCATATGCAACATCCATGTGATAACACAAAAGTTTTCATCCATGAATAAGCATAAACACTCATGCATATGCAATATGAGGAGTGTGTGAGCCGATCTAGTGCCTAATGTGTATAATGCATCCACGAGTAACCACTTGCAAACACTTGCAACCACTTGCAACCACCAAGCATAACATGTTTCAAACACATGTTTCATCCAAAGGGTTCCTACCTAAGGTTCTCATGACAAGATTAACATGATAACAAGATAAACAAGACAAACATGGATAGCAAAAGAAAGATATGCTACAAAGAGATCGGGAAGATAAGCAAGATATACTCCTTTTGGATTACAAGAAATCCCTTCCTAACTTAACCCCAATCCTATAAAAGCCCAAAAGGTTTAGTCAACCTAACGGACCCCTTCAAACCTTGACATGTATTACTAGCCAATAAGTCGTACCTCCCGACAGGAATAGGACCGAGAATGGGACCGAGAGGATATACGTAAAAAGATAACATGCGAGTAAGTTCCACAGGAAAACAAGGATCAAGGATATGCTCTTAAAAAGAGATATGATGCGCGTATCTAGCCTTTAGTCTTCTAAGTCACATTTCCTTGAGCTTAACTCCACTGTGCTTTGACCGTCTTTTACCTCATGATTGGCTTCTTAACTCTTATTTCCAAATATGAGTTGGAACCCATTTCATTGTCGCCTCTCATCTTCCTCTTTCACTTACTCTTCCATCATTCTTGGCTTAAACATAACTATGACCTCATGGTTTCATGCAAGCTCTCCAAAATTCACCAGTGAATCCTGGATCTCGTTTACTTACCATAAAGTATTCCACGCAGCAGATCATTTCTTGAAAATACCAATCCATGTTGCCAATTGCTCTTACTAACGTGATTTTCTATAACTCATGCTTGAACGAAATGAACCATCCGCCTGCAAATGATAGGCCGTACTTAGATTCAGTTGCTTGCCCATGACTTCCCGTAGACTATCCCAAAACTGGCTAGTGAAGATTGAGTCATGGTTACTAACTATACTTTAGGGAACCTCGTGCAACCGCTTTATTTCTTGAAAGTAAACTGTCGCTAGCTATGATGTAGTCCTTGCGCTCTTTACCAGAGTGAAATGAGCACTCTTCGTGAGTCTACCTACTATGACCCACATGCTCTTATTCCCTTTCTTGATCTAGGCAGTCCATCCACGAAATCCTTCGTGACGCTTTTCCCTCTTCCATTGCGGGGACCTCCAATGGATATAATAGCCCACCGGGCTTCTATGACTCGGCCTTTAACCTGTTGGCACAACAGGCACCTTGGGACAAACTCAGCCACCTCCTCGGGTGATGTGCATCTTCAAGAACCTTCTTTCTCTCATCGCGTCTTAGCAATCCCTTGTCATCTATAGCGAGGTGATTTACCATCTCGCCTTGAATCAACTTGTCCATGATCTCGACTAACTGCGGGTCTTCTTTCTGTGAAGTCCCTACTTGATCCAGAAGGGTAGGTCTAAGCTCAAGGGACGCTAACTAATTAAATAAACTGAGAGAACTTCTTACTTCGGTTGCATTCCTTGGAGTCTTCCAATCCTGAACTGCAACTACCTTAGCGGGATCCACCGCTAAGCCTTGCTTAGATACTATATGCCCAAGGAATCTAACTTCCCTTTTCCAAAAGTGACACTTGGAGAACTTGGCCTTCAACTGATGCGCTCTAAGCGTATCCATCACCTCCACGAGATGCCTTGCATGCTCTTCATCATCCTTAGAGAAGATCAGAATATCATCTACGAAGACCACGACAAACTTGTTCAAGAACTCCCTGAACACCCTACTCATCAAGTCCACGAAGTAGGCGGGTGCATTAGTCAAACCGAATGGCGTGACCAACCATTTTAAGAATCCATCTGGAGTTCTGAACGCAGTTTTGCCTATACTATCCTTAGCTACTCTGAGCTGAAGGGATCCAATAGCAAGATCAACAGATGTTCCTACAAGCTGATCAAACAAATCATCGATCCTTGGCAATGGTTGTCTATTCTCTTTGTTTAACTCACAATAATCAACACAAAGTCGAAGAGAACCATCTGCCTTGGTAGTAAATACTACAGGCGCTCCCCATTCAGATATACTTCGCCTAATGAAGTTCTTCTCAAGCAACTCCTTGACTTGCTTTCTTAACTTTCATCTTGCGGGGCCATGTGCCTAACCGGCCACGAAACTATCTTGGCATTATTAACCAGATAAATGCGGAAATCTATCTCTCGTTTAGGGGTAACCCCCTTCACTTCACCCAAGATATCAGGATATTCTCGGACCACCCTCACCGATTACAAACTATCGATAGACGGGTTGAGGGATTCAAGATAACACAACATGACGGGACTCATAGGGTTTCTAGAAATTTTTAGGGTATTACCGAGGCGAGTCATGAGCCTCTCAACCCTATGCTCAAAAATCAAGAATGGCTCCAAAACTGGACAACCAATCCATGCCCAAAATCAACCCATACCCCATGAAACCGAGAATATAAGCATCACACGAGAACTCTACACTAAAGATAGAGATTTTCAAATCCACGTAGATAATAGACAAATGGGCGGAAACCCCAATTGGATTTGAAACACACACGGGATCATTAACTAGACTAGTACTTAGGTGCAAACTTTCAACTAGATAGGATGAAATAAACTATGCGATGTGCCAGAATCAAACAAAGTATAAATAGGAAAATCAGAAATGTAAACAGGACTTTTAACAGAAACACTACCTCGATCATGAGCTGGAAGAACGATGTTGAGGGGATGAACTCGCCCTCCAGATGGTCTTGCACACTGAGTCTGACCTTGCCCTTGCTTCTTTGGGCAATCTTTGCTGAAATGTCCAAACTCACCACAATGAAAGCATTCACCACTCTTCCTTTTTCTCTTCCTACAATCCTTAATAAGATGCCCAACTGAACCGCAATAATGGCACTTCCTCTTGTCGTTATTGCCCTTGCTATTGTTCCCCTTGTTGCCTTGACTCTTGTCCTTGTTCTGATTACCTTGACTGCTCTGACCACTTGGATTACCCTGATTTCCTTTCCAATGGGAATCAGTCTTCTTGGCTTGAGTATCATTCATCTTGATCTCTTTCTTGTCGCTCCTATCCTCTTCATTGAGTAGGGCCATATTCACCAAACTCTCGAAAGTTGCCCCCAAGGGTATATGAGTCATGGCTAAACCAAGTAATGGCTCGTTTAATCCTAGAGAAAAGTATAGGGCCTTCTTCTGAGCTGTGTTAACCAAGTCTAAACTGACCCGAGCCAGTTGATTAAACTTATCTATGTATTCCCTAATAGTCATGTCCCCTTGCTTCAGTGATAGGAACCTTAGTCCAAACTTTCCCCGAAAGTTATCCCAAGCCTCAATTGGCCTAGTAGCGGTGGTGACCACCCACCAACTTGCAGCTTCTTCCTTTAGCAACCACACTGCCAATAAAACCTTCCTACGGTCATCTATATCAAAGAAGGCAAAAATATCTTTGGTTTCTTTCAACCAATTCCTGGCCTCTACAAAAGTCTCAGTGCCTTGAAAGTTCTTGCCACCCATCGTCTTAAAGTTCTTACAAGTTTCCACAAAATCCGCTTGTGGAGGCTGAGGGGGAAGAGAAACATCAGCTATGGGAGGAGGAGGAGAAACATTAACCATTGAAGGAGGAGTAGGAGGAACATCTGCGGGGCCGGCTTCGGTCGCCCTAGCCTCCAAAAGTCTCCTATACCAAACAGGTACGTGTACTCCCTCCGGAATAGCAAAGTTATCGGCCATACTGAAAACGAAGAAAAAGACAAATTCAGAATGGAGAAAAACGAAGGAATTTTGCTAATGGATTTTTGGGGAATAGCCTTTAAAATAAACTAGACTTTTCTTTGGAAAATACTTTATAGTTGGTTTTGAAAATAGTTTTCCAAAAGTTTTAAAAACCTTTTTGTTCCTTCTCGTAAACCATATGCTCTGATACCAAATTGTAACACCCCACCTCCGCCAGGGTGGCTCTTGCAAGCACTCTGACTTTGGAGGGGCGTTTGAATCAGGTAAACATGCATAATGATATATCAAGGCAGAACAAGAACATATGTATAAATGTAAACAGAGTAAATAAGATAAGTAAAACAGCGGAAGATTTCAAAACAAGTCTGGTACAACATAATGTCAACTTTCCAAATACACAAGTCTAGATAAAAACAACATCACTGAAAAACTGAAATACATAAGTACTATCCCCAAAATAAGTGATAACCATAGCTAGCTTCATGTCAAGACCGTACATGAGCTAAAATCCCACAAGCAAGTGATCAGAAATCCAAGCTAAGCTCCAATATTCCCACCCTGAGAACCTGGGGGGGGGGGAACGGAAGAAAAGAGGCGAAAGAAAAACAGGTCAGTCAAAAAGACTGAGTAAGCCTTACTACAATCAATGTAAACTGATAAAGTTAACTGGCATGAGAAGCAGGTATGAACATAAGGATAACTACGTACTGGCATGATAGATAAAGGTGTCATCGCATAATCAGGTTTAAGGTTTTTGCACCACAGGTGTACTAGCAAGCTAACCTGATTTGAATAAACAAGTATTGATCCCTTGGCCCAAGCTTTGGCCCAATAACATGAAGTGACCCTAATACGAGGTCCAATAAAATGAAGTGACCCTAATACTAGGTCCAATAACATAAAATGACCCTAATACGAGGTCCAATAACATGAAATGACCCTAATACGAGGTCCAACCAAACGGTCTAGTCGATCGGCTCCCTATAAGCCTAACTCGTCACGTGTTGGTGTCAATACGTCCCAAACATAATTGTAGTCAGACTGTGCAGGGTCTCCCGTCGGGTGTATCAAGCCCTAGGGTGTCAACCCCTGGACACCATAAACATAAGTGCACAGTCTCGATCTACTGGTACCCGTGCATGTTTTCCCCGGCTTCGGACTATGTGCACGACCATAGTCCGCCCGGAACTACACCGGCGTACCACTCTGCCGTCGTTTTTGGTCACTTACCTAAAGTCCAGTAATCGTGCCCCCACCCTAGCCTAGTCCCTAGGGTCTTAATGATACAAACTTGGGATTACTGCTGGAGTGGACCCCCATTGCTAGGATTTTCTAGTGGGTTAAATACGGTTTAACCCTCTTGCTAATCATGGATTAACTTGGTTAAGTGTAACGATGAGTTCACGACTTAACCCTGATTAATCTACCAAGCCCAAATTGGTTAAGTATTAAGTGGACCATGACTTAACCCTAATCATGAGGCATTAATTAATTAACGTGCCTTAACCTCTCACATTAGACTTCGTTGCGGTTACTAGTTAAGCCGGTCGGTTTCGGGTAGCTTTATACCACAACTTGGTCTAATCTCGGGTTCAAGGTACAACATGACCAACTTCTCACATTGGGTCCTATTGTTTGTAGCAACTAGTTAAGCCGGTCGGTTCCGGGTAGGCTTACGCTACAAACTCAACCCAACCTCGAGTTGGTCACACTTATATTTTCTAAGTGTCATGTCCATTATGTTTCCAAAACATATTACAAATTTTCAAGCATTTGGGTAGACCTAACTTAATAGGTAAATTCCCAATGGGTAGACCTAACTTAATAGGTAAATTCCCAATCTTATGTTTTTATGTCTTTTAAGTTTACCCAACCCCAAACGCAATCCCATCGCTTACATATCGCAATAGCGCATAAATGATAGAAAGAGGGAACTTGGCATAATCATGACATAAAGGTGTTGAAGCCACAAGTTTAACATGGTGGCATATGAAATGTACATATGTTCATATACTTGCATATTACATTTTTAGGCCTCAAAAGCATGCATAAAACCAAACTTAGCATATTGGTGATACATGGTGATAAATGACATGTAGAAATGGCCATAAGTTCGCATTTACCCTCACATGCAAGTTATCCTAAGGGATATGATAACTTACATGTTGCCAAAATGCAACCTTTAGCCTAAAGCTTGAAGCTTTAAGCTCATAAACCCAAGATAAGCTTGCATAACATGGTAACATGAACAAAATGATCAACCCAAACTTGCATAACATAACTTGCATATCATATGACAAACTTGCATATCAAACTTGCATAACATAACATGATAAACTTGCATATCACAACATGGCAAACTTGCATAGCATAACATGGTAAACTTGCATATCATAACATGGCAAACTTGCATAGCATAACATGGTAAACTTGCATATCATAACATGGCATAATTGCATAACATAACATGATAAACTTGCATATCATAACATGGCATACTTGCATAACATAACATGATAAACTTGCATATCATAACATGGCATACTTGCATAACATAACATGATAAACTTTCATATAATGGTCAACCAAACTTGCATCATTCATTTAACTTTAGAGTTTAAATATGAAAGTAGAAAAGGGCTTACAATGCTTATGAAGACTCAAATGAGTATAAGCAAATATAAGATTGAGACAAAGCCCTTATGCAATCAAATAAACCCAAAACGCAAGCTCTAATAGGAAAACCCTTGAGCAAAAATGATCAAAACCCTTGCTTTATGATGTAAATATGGAAACTTGACTTGAATGCAAGCTAATGACACTCATACAAGCTTGAAAACACTTGTATGCATGGAAAATCTCTCATAGAAATGACTTAGGAATTTTATGAAGAGAGTGGAGGCCATGAGAGGAATGATTTTGCCATAGTTTAGTTACTTGAATGAATAATGATGATTTATGGTTAGGTTAGGGGCTTATTTATAGAGATTAGGATTAGTTTTAGCCTTAGGATTAAACCCTAGTTCCAATCTCAGCCCTTAAAACCGAATCTGGCCCTAAAACCTAACCAAAACCCCAAAATGGTGCACCAGGCAAAACTGCCCGGCTGAACCAAGTCGACAGCCAAGTCGACAGGGCTGTCGACTTGGGTCCAACCAAGTCGACTCCCAAGTCGACAGGGCTGTCGACTTGGGTGCTCTGGCGGGAATTTTCCCGCCTGGCCCAATCTGACCCTAATTTCCAAATTCAAACTTGAATTTGAAATCTGTTTTTACTTTGAATTTTTCTGAAAACTTCGTTGGGCCTTAATCGGGTCATACGGACTCCGATTTTCGAAAAATCGGACTCTATTTCGCGTATTTTTCCGAGACGAACGCAATGGCATAGCCCGTTTCCCTTGATTCAGATTTATAAATTAAATTCTGCCTCGATTTATGTTATAACAGGATATTGAAAATACGGGTTGTTACAAGTAACATATGCAAGTTCATCCCTTTTTAGACCTATGACATGTACGCAAGTTTATCCCTTTATGATAGGTCTATGACATGAACATCTATGCAAGTTACCCTCTTTATGACATATGTGATTCATGCAAGTTTAGGTTGGTTATTTATGCTAGTTGGGTTTGATGCTATGGTCATATATGCAAGTTGACACCTTTGAAACCCATGATGATGCTAATGTTATGCTAAGTAGAACCCATTGCATTTGTGATGAATCTTCCCTTATAAGTATGTCATGTTAGCGTATTACGTGGGGGAACGATGGGGTTAATATTCATGTTAACAAATTGTGGTGAAATTGGTATGATGTTGCATACCATAAGAGGATGGACATAATTGAGTCAATTATGTACATCATTAAATTGGAATTAATTAGGGAAAATTAATTCAAAATATGGGGGTGATTAATTAGGTGTAATTAATCGACTAAGACACGAGGTTGGACCCTTTTGTAGCATAAGACTGCCCGGACCCGACCGGCAAATCCAGCGGCTACAAATGATTGGCCCAATGTGAGAGGTCTTAGGCATAATCTAAATACGTGACAAGTGTAAAGACACTCGGTTAGACTCGGTTATGGCGTAAGGCTGCCCGGACCCGACCGGCAAATCCAGCTGCCATAAAAGATAGTCTAATGTGAGAGGTCTTTGCAAAGGTTACGGTCTTAATCAATTAAAAAACACTTAACTAGATAAGCATGTAGTGGGGCATGAGGGGTTAAGTGGGTGCCTTGGGTGCCATGTGGAAATCAAGTAAGTGCCTTGGGTGGCATGAGGAAATCTAGTGGGTTGCCTTGGATGGCAATAGAAAATACGATTAGAATACTTAACCAAGTGGAAACATGTAATTAAACATGATTAAAGGGTTAAGTGGGATGCACTAGAAAAGGGACAAGCTTAGGTGGGTAGCTTGTGGGGGGCCCATTTCAACCAGTAACCCAAAACGTATCTTTGTGGGCTCGACCCAAGTCGAGGACGGGACACGCATACTGGGCTTGGCTATAAGAGGCCAAAAACGGGTTAGTGGTGGCAACGCAAGTCCAACGGGCTTCATATGCGTGTGTGGGCCCGGGCTGGTAGGTAAGACATTGTTGCATCGTGTAGGTATAAGCCGTGCACTCTTAATTTGTATCGGGTTGCCACTTTGGGGAGTGATACACCCCACTGTGGGGCCAGCACAGGTATCTACGTTAGGGAGCCGATCGCTTGGGGAGTAGTGGGTACACCTAGTGGAGATAGGGGCAGACGGCACCTATGTGGTTAGCTAGGGGTACACGAAACTACTAGTTATATTTTCTAAGTCCATGGGTGGTATCAACCTTTAAGTAGGAATGACTGGTGTGGTACAGTGTAGTAATTACCCTTGGGTGGGTAGATGCGTCTTTACCGATATCTTAGTTCTTCCTATGTCTAGTTGGCTGCTTAGTGTAGTCATTTATCCCCAGTCGTTACTGTGCCAAGTTTATATCATACCCTAGTTACTTTAATGATTGTATTGTTAAAGTTATAGGGCTCACTCAGACTTATGTCTGACCCCGTTGTTTTTATCTTTTTCCCAACCCTCAGGTTATCAGAGTGGGCCTAGCACAAGTGGGCTTTGATCAGATTGCTTTATTTATCTTTTGGAGCTTGGACCGTGATGTAAAGCTCAGCTTATCTTTTCTATTATGGCTATTAGTTATGTAGTGGGATTATGTACTTATGTTTTTATCAAGTTGGATATTTAGTACTTGACTCTTGTTTCATGGTTTTGTTATTGTAACCAAACATGTTTACCTTCTGCTGCAATGAAATGATGTTTTAGTTAACAAGTATTATTTATATCTGTCTTGTTGTAATTTTTCTGTTCTATATTCACTTAAAATACTCCACCGAAGTTAAGGCATTCCCATAGTGAGTGACCTTGGCGGGTGTGGGGTGTTACAATTTTGACACACACAAACACTTGAACCTGATCAGGGAAGGGAAGAAAAGCTAAGGGGTTTCAAGCTTTTTAAAAGTGAGTAAACTGCCTCTTAATTTTCTGTTTTGATTCCCTGCATTTTCTTCCTACTGTTTGAAATGATATGTTGGACTTGAATCTTTGTTGTGTGTTCTTGTTCAATAAACATCCCTTGTATGGTTTGTTTGGTTAACATGAAGTAAGAATCATTTATGAAAGCTTAAATACATAGTGTTAATAAGGGTCGTAGGCATTTACAGGTAAGTAAGTTTTAACTAAAATTCTTTACTGATCTTTTTGTTTTGAAAGTGATCTTTTGTTGTGTTGAACTGGTATGAATGGTAGGCTTTGATTACATGTTTTGTTTTAATCAAGAAATGGTTGGTTGTCACTCAAAACTGAATTTCAAAACTCTGTCAGCTCAATGGTTTGAAGAAAAAAATTGTTTGATACTTACCATGTCCTGTTTCTTTCCTATTTGATCTATGCACCAACTAATTGATCTGCTAATTCATGGTAGGGGTAGAAGTAAGATGTTATTCTGTTTGCAAAACCACTTTCAATAGCTAAATATATAGTTAGAAGGACCAAATCATATTCATTAAACACTGTATGTGGAAACTGTAACACAGTATTTTTCACATCAAACTCTCTGTTTGATGAAAACTTCAAAATGGTTATTAAATCAAAACGAGTACATGAATCGAATCCTAGTGGTAAATAATGATTTTAGGAAGTGGTTTTATGATTTTTAATAACCTGTAGCGTCGGAAATTTAAAGATGACCAGAATTTGTAAACCGTCAAATTTCCGATCACCTAGGTCGTAGAAGGCCACGGGGTTAAGGGTGAAGTTTCATCGGGGTTCAAGCAATCAGGGAAAAATGGTAGCTTAATTTTTAAATGCTCTGATTTTGTGAAATCGAAGAAAATAGGGTTTATTATAGTTATTGGGTTCGGTTTGGGTTCATGGGAACTGCTCGTCGTGGGGGTGGTTATGGAGGTGCGGTCAGGGGGGATCGGAGCATCATGGTTTGGTGATGGTGTGGTAGCAAGGCTACGGTGGCACGTGGTCCTGGCGCGGTGTGGTTGAAATTTCCCCGATGACTCACTTTTGCTGGAAAATGGTGGCACAATGGTTTTTTCGACGGGCGACGAGTTGGAGGCTGTGGACCATGGCGATGAGATCAAGGTTGGAGGTGGGGTTTGCGAGGCCGATCATTGGTGGCTGGAGGCGTCGGAACCACCTGTGCACATGCACAGCTCGGTGTTGATCAAAGAAGAAGGGGTACTGTGTTTTAGTGTATGATCAGCTAGAAATCACGACAGAAAATGGAATGGTACTTTGGTTTTTACCTTAAAAGGTGGTACTTTGGTTTTGCCTCAACCATGGTACTTGGGTTTTGATTTTGAAATGGTATTTTAAAAGGTGGGTACTTTAGTTTGTATAAGAGTTTTTTTTTCTAAAACTTTAGTTATTTTAAAATCCAAGTTTTTAAATATTAATTATGATTTAGATTATAATTAACATTTTATTTTATAATTGAAAACAAATAAACAAAGTGAAATTTGAAAAGAACATTTTTTATTTTAACGAGCCGAGTGGAAAGCAAAGTGAATCAGGATTCGATGAATTGCAGCGAGAAATACAGAAGTAAAGTTATATTATAAAAATTTGGTTTATTTGAATTTATTTTCAAATATTTGAATAGGAATATTTTATTTACACTAAATTTCCAGTTCTAAACTGAAAATCTAAAAATCCTGTCACAGTATAACTGGTAATGTACAGTTCTGAACTAGTATAAATAAAACTGTATATATACATACACTCAAACGATCTGTTTAAACTGGTAATGTACTGTCTTGTTTTGTGTAAAACAAGAACTGTTTTTTTTTTTAAAAAAATAGATTAATAATTTAAAAAGAGGAAATTTTATTTAAATGGATATGTAGAAAGCAGAAGCAGAGTTAGTTAAAGGAAATTTGACGAAAACAAATAAAGTGTAAAAGCTATTAATCTAATTATTAATTTCAATCCACTTATCAATAATCAGAGTTAGACGTAATTATGGGGAAATAAATTTCCAAAGAATAAATGCAAGTATTTAATTTAAAATTGACGAACAAAAAAAAATGGAAAGGAAGACCGTGTGCGGCACGTGCACTGAAATTGTCCATTTTAAAGAGACGATCAAAAAGATATAGATATAAGCTAGGTGATCGCATATTGTTTGATTTGACTGTAATTATCGATGTAAATTGATTTTAATCATGTTATATTAGAAATTTAAAAGAAAAATGTTCGTAATCATTTCAAAGAGGCCGGATAAATTTTCCACTTTGATTTGATTATACGTCGCGCGTCAGAGATTTTTAAATTGAAGACGGTGATATACAAGGGCTATTTTTGAATAGTGCCTTCGGTTTGTCCAGTCCCAAGGACAACTTGTATGGACGAATGTTTGACAAAGTATACCTAACAAATCGCGTAAGTTGGTCATTTCAAAACCTTTTTTGGTGGCGGAGGAATTCATTTCTCTTAGCTTTATACCCGTGGTTTTGGCGAGATCAATTTGTGATTTGACGGGTTTGACGATGTGGCATTTAGAGGAATAAACCAGTGATGATGAAAAGATAACGTGAGTCTAGCCCCAAGCTTCACACCTAGGAAATGACAAAAATCGGGCAGGCAGCATGGCTATGTGGGTCGCTCCCATTAGGGTGTAGTATCACCTAACTAGAGAAATTCCTTTTGTTTCTTAATCTATCGATTCTGCCCATTCGGGGATGGTTGATGTACACAACCATCGGTGATATACATTCGATACACTCAAGAGAAATGAGTGGTCGGTCATGTGAGGGCCGGGTTGCAAGACGTTCTTGTTGAACCCAGGTGTATTGGCCTCTAGAGATACATCAGCGGAAGGTGGTCCCATACCTTGTCATAGTTGGAAATCCAATTTCCCTAAGCGCCAAGCGGTTTTTATTTGTATACTATGTAGGAGAATGTGAGATGCAAGCATTCTTCTAGATTCTAAATTATTTATGGAAAACTTATATGATAATATCTGATTTCAAGTATACAAGTGTTTTTGATCTCATAAGGTAAAAACCCGTTCCGTATTTACGGCGTGGTCTTATGAGATATTTTTATTTGTTTAAACCGTTTACTCATACCAGTCCCCTGACTGACCCGGAGTTTATTTTTCTGTGTTTTCCCTTAAAATCTTGGGTATTCATAACGCTTGTTATGAATAGACAAGTGAATCAGGATTTGGATAAACTCGTGAAGCTGGAATGAAGATTTTGCTGTGTGCTGGTCCATCTATCTACTGTATAATTATGTCTGTCAGTTGATCATCTATGATATGTAGAATTACTGATGTACTATGAATGGTCTGTATCATAAGACATATGATGCTCTGATGTAATATATTCCATTGTGTAATATTATAAAGTATTTTCTTTTGTGAAAATTCTGCTATGAGATTCTGATGTTCTGTGTTTTATCTTCTACCTATTCTCATTTCTTATTAATGGCACAACTTGAGATGTGTTCGAAAGTTGGGTCGTTATAGTTGGTATCAGAGCTTAGGTTTCTGATTACCTAGGCTTTGGGTGAGTGTGAGAGAGCGTATTTTTATATAGAATTTAAAATGAATTTAAAATAAATTTAAAACAACTTGGATGATATACCTAGGTTAGTTATATCCGTTCAAGACTCGATTGATGACCTGTTATATTCAGGTAATTAAGATGAGTACCCAAGGACGAAGGGGTCAAGCTAGGGGATCTTACACTGTTACTGGTCGTACTGCTGGATCCCAAGATCAAGGGGAAACAGTAGAGGTAGTTGCACCTGTTCAACAGGATAAGAGCTTTGCAGCTATTTGTAAAGAGTATACAACTCTGGGAGGAAAAGTTTTCAAAGGAACTGAATCTTTTTCTGAAGTTCAAGCTTGGATGAGGTCCTGTGAGAGGATTTTCAAAGGATTGAAGTTGAATATTTAGCAGAAACGTCTTTTGGAATCATGGCAACTTCAAGAAGCCGCTGGAATTTGGTGGGATGCTCAGACTACGAATGTTCCTGAGGAAGATTTCACTTGGGAAAAGTTCAAAGAAGCTTTCGAAGCACAATTTCTACCTGCTGCTGGAAATACGAGAATGTATCGAGAGTTCATTGACCTCAAGCAAGGGAATATGAAAGTATCTGAGTACGAGAACAAGTTCAATTCACTTTCTTGTTTCGGCCCAGAACTGATCAACACTCCACTTAAGAAAAATGAAATGTTCATCGCGGGATTAAAGGATAGCCTACAAGTTCAAATGATTGGACATCTTAAGATTCCATTCGTTGATCTAGTTGATATGGCAGTCCGTTATGAGGCACTGGAAGGTAAGAAGCCAGTTGCAAAAGCAGCACAGACGGGAGGACCTAGTGGCGAGAATCCTAATAAAAGGAAATTCAACCCGAACTGGAATAACAACAACAAGGGAATACCTAAGATGGGAGAGAAAGAAAAAGAGCGTTATAAAGATACGCAATGCCATAACTGCAAGGAGAAGGGCCACATTGCTAGGTTTTGTACAAAGCCAACAATTGAAAAGCCACAACAGACACAACAACCAAAGCAGCAAAAACCAAAGGGAACAAGTGATGTTATTCACCAAAAGTTCGCATGCTACAACTGTCATCAGCCGGGGCACTTGGTTAAAGACTGTCCACTTATGAAGCCACAGCAACCGAAAGTCTATGCTTTGATGGATAAGCCGTCAACTTCTGGGAATGTGGAAGGAGCTTCAGAAGGTAATTTACTCTTTTTATTATAAAAGGAGTTAATTATTTAGGGTCAGCCCCAAGATGAATTGAATATGGTTGGATTAGACTTGAATTATATCTAATCATATTGATACCGGAAATCAAGTTAGAATTTTAAATTGATTTAAAATTTGGATTTCCTAAAAATTTAAGGTTGGACTTAAGAGTTTATTGGATATGAACTCAGGAAAAGTGAATTGGTCGATTTGTGAAATCAAATCAGGTTTATGAGTCTCGAAATGGAGATCGTTAAGTACGTGAATGAGGATTTTTGGTAATACTTAACGGAGTTAAGTAAAATGACTGATGAGCCAGAAAGGGATTTTGGACGGATATTTTTGGTTTTGAATAGAAAATTGATGATGTGTGTTTATTTATATAAGTGGATAACTCTAAACTACTACTTACAAATTTCGGGGACGAAATTTTTATAAGGGGGGTAGAATGTAATGACCTGGGATTTTTACACTGATCACAGACACTGATTTATCGTAAGTACGTGTTTATAAATACGATTTAAAAATCCAGACTTTAAATTTATAAAATATGTTAACCTGTGTATGATAACATTTATTGTTCTGTATAGCACAACACTTGTTAAAATCCATTTTTTGCTCATTCAGATATAATAGCATATGTTTGATAGCGTTTGTTGAAATTGATTTTTATATGTATAAAGAACAACACTTTTTAATATCATGTAATTGAGATGCCATTTTTATTGTACATGTTTGTTCTTTTTTCTCAAAGGATTTAAGAAATCAAAGTTTGGAAAATCCTTGCTTTAAAAGTTTTAACACTTGAATTAAAATATGACAACGTCATTTTTGTTGTCAAAAACAAGTATTAGAATAAGGCTCCAGTTTACATATACATAGAAAAAAAATGCCTAAAACATTTCTTTGTCTCAAAACAAATGCAAGAATAATATTTGTATTTTTAAATCATAGATCATGTATTGTCAAAATCACTTGTAAAATCACATTTTTGCATTCATATGTCACATATATCATAAATGTGATAAGATCATTTTAGACAAAAGGATTTTTAGTTTTTAAATCTTTCTATCTCCTTTCATTTGACTTTTTTTTTTGTGAAAATACAATTCATGTTTCATATTTCAAGAAACATGAATTATTATATCATGGTCATGTACAAATCCTTGCATATATGTCAAGTTCTTTACCGACACTAGTTCACTTCTAACTATGGAGTTTTTCTAAGTAGCTTCCTATAGTTTTCGTCACTTGGTATGGATGTTGTGGTACAAATATTTTCAGATTTTCCAAATACTTGCAAGGCAAGTAGGGGTTTTAAATATGAATGTTTAAATCAAACTTTTATGAGGAGATTTTGATGTGAAAACTCTTGGCAAAAACTGATTTTTGGGTAGTACTAAAATGGTATTTAAATTGTTTGAAAAACCAAGGTAGATTTTGAAAGTTCATGAGCATTTAATTGTGACAACTCATGGAAACCAATAAGGAGAGAAGTAGTGGTTTCATGGGGGGTTTGAGGGGGTGAGTTGGGCTGATGCAAGCCATGTGAACATGGGTTGTGGTGTTGAGATTTGACAAGAGAGAGCCATTTATTTTGAGTTGTCAAAACAGTTTTTTTTTTCTCTTTTGCAAAACAGTTTTTAATACCCATTATTTTATAGTTTCTTACTACTATAAATAAGGTACAAACACACACCATTTTGACACACACAAACACTTCAACCTGATCAGGGAAGGGAAGAAAAGCTAAGGGTTGTCAAGCTTTTTAAAAGTGAGTAAACTGCCTCTTAATTTTCTGTTTTGATTCCCTGCATTTTCTTCCTGCTGTTTGAAAAGATATGTTGGACTTGAATCTTTGTTGTGTGTTCTTGTTCAAGTAAACATGCCATGTATAGTTTGTTTGGTTAACATGAAGTAAGAATCATTTATAAAAGCTTAAATACATAGTGCTAATAAGGGTCGTAGGCATTTACAGGTGAGTAAGTTTTAACTAAAATTCTTTACTGATCTTTTTATTTTGAAAGTGATCTTTTGTTGTGTTGAACTGGTATGAATGGTAGGCTTTGATTACATGTTTTGTTTTAATCAGGAAATGGTTGGTTCTCACTCAAAACTGAATTTCAAAACTCTGTCAGCTCAATGGTTTGAAGAAAAAAATTGTTTGATACTTACCATGTCCTGTTTCTTTCCTATTTGATCTATGCACCATCTAATTGATCTATTAATTCATGGTAGGGGTAGAAGTAAGATGTTATTCTGTTTGCAAAACCACTTTCAATAGCTAAATATATAGTTAGAAGGACCAAATCATATTCATTAAACACTGTATGTGGAAACCGTAACACAGTATTTTTCACATCAAACTCTCTGTTTGATGAAAACTTCAAAATGGTTATTAAATCAAAACGAGTACATGAATCGAATCCTAGTGGTAAATAATGATTTTAGGAAGTGGTTTTATGATTTTTAATAACCTGTAGCGTCGGAAATTTAAAGATGACCAGAATTTGTAAACCGTCAAATTTCCGATCACCTAGGTCGTAGAAGGCCACGTGGTTAAGGGTGAAGTTTCATCGGGGTTCAAGAAATCAGGGAAAAATGGTAGCTTAATTTTTAAATGCTTTGATTTTGTGAAATCTAAGAAAATAGGGTTTATTATAGTTATTGGGTTCGGTTTGGGTTCATGGGAACTGCTCGTCGTGGGGGTGGTTATGGAGGTGCGGTCAGGGGGGATCGGAGCATCATGGTTTGGTGATGGTGTGGTAGCAAGGCTACGGTGGCACGTGGTCCTAGCGCGGTGTGGTTGAAATTTCCCCGATGACTCACTTTTGCTGGAAAATGGTGGCACGATGGTTTTTTTGACTGGCGACGAGTTGGAGGCTGTGGACCATGGCGATGAGATCAGGGTTGGAGGTGGGGTTTGCGAGGCCGATCATTGGTGGTTGGAGGCGTCGGAACCGCCTGTGCACATGCACAGCTCGGTGTTGATCAAAGAAGAAGGGATACTGTGTTTTAGTGTATGATCAGCTATAAATCATGACAGAAAATGACATGGTACTTTGGTTTTTACCTTAAAAGGGGGTACTTTGGTTTTGCCTCAACCATGGTACTTGGGTTTTGATTTTGAAATCGTATTTTAAAAGGTGGGTACTTTAGTTTGAATAAGAGTTTTTTTTCTAAAACTTTAGTTATTTTAAAATCCAAGTTTTTAAATACTAATTATGATTTAGATTATAATTAACATTTTATTTTATAATTGAAAACAAATAAACAAAGTGAAATTTGAAAAGAACATTTTTTATTTTAACAAGCCGAGTGGAAAGCAAAGTGAATCAGGATTCGATGAATTGTATCGAGAAATACAGAAGTAAAGTTATATTATAAAAATTAGGTTTATTTGAATTTATTTTCAAATATTTGAATAGGAATATTTTATTTACACTAAATTTCCAGTTCTAAACTGAAAATCTAAAAATCTTGTCGCAGTATAATTGGTAATGTACGGTTCTGAACTAGTATGAATAAAACTGTATATATACATACACTCAAACGATCTGTTTAAACTGGTAATTTACTGTCTTGTTTTGTGTAAAACAAGAACTGTTTTTTTTTTTAAAAAATAGATTAATAATTTAAAAAGAGGAAATTTTATTTAAATGGATATGTAGAAAGCAGAAGCAGAGTTAGTTAAAGGAAATTTGACGAAAACAAATAAAGTGTAAAAGCTGTTAATTCAATTATTAATTTCAATCCACTTATCAATAATCAGAGTTAGAAGTAATTATGGGGAAATAAATTTCCAAAGAATAAATGCAAGTATTTAATTTAAAATTGACGAACAAAAAAAAATTTGGAAAGGAAGACCCTGTGCAGCGCACACACTGAAATTGTCCATTTTAAAGAGACGATAAAAAAGATATAGATATAAGCTAGGTGAACGCATATTGTTTGATTTGACTGTAATTATCGATGTAAATTGATTTTAATCATGTTAGATTAGAAGTTTAAAAGAAAAATGTAAGTAATCATTTCAAAGAGGCCGGATAAATTTTCCACTTTGATTTTATTATACGTCGCACGTCAGAGATTTTTAAATTGAAGACGACGATATACAAGGGCTATTTTTGAATAGTGCCTTCGGTTTGTCCAGTCCCAAGGACAACTTGTATGGACAAATGTTTGACAAAGTATACCTAACAAATCGCGTAAGTTGGTCTTTTCAAAACCTTGTTTGGTGGCGGAGGAATTCGTTTCTCTTAGCTTTATACCCGTGGTTTTGGCGAGATCAATTTGTGATTTGACGGGTTTGACGATGTGGCATTCAGAGAAATAAACCAGTGATGATGAAAAGATAACGTGAGTCTAGCCTCAAGCTTCACACCCAGGAAATGGCAAAAATCGGGCAGGCAGCATGGCTATGTGGGTCGCTCCCATTAGGGTGTTGTATCACCTATCTAGAGAAATTCCTTTTGTTTCTTAGTCTATCGATTCTGCCCATTCGGGGATGGTTGCCGTACACAACCATCGGTGATATACATTCGATACACTCAAGAGAAATGAGTGGTTGGTCATGTGAGGGCTGGGTTGCAAGACGTTCTTGTTGAACCCAGGTGTATTGTCCTCTAGAGATACATCAGCGGAAGATGGTCCCATACCTTGTCATAGTTGGAAATCCAATTTCCCTAAGCGCCAAGCGGTTTTTATTTGTATACTATGTAGGAGAATGTGAGATGCAAGCATTCTTCTAGATTCTAAATTATTTGTGGAAAACTTATATGATAATATCTGATTTCAAGTATACAAGTATTTTTGATCTCATAAGGTAAAAACCCGTTCCGTATTTACGGCGTGGTCTTATGAGATGTTTTTATTTGTTTAAATTGTTTACTCATATCAGTCCCCTAACTGACCCGGAGTTTATTTTTCTGTGTTTTCCCTTAAAGTCTTGGGTATTCATAACGCTTGTTATGAATAGACAAGTGAATCAATATTTGGATAAACTCGTGAAGCTGGAAAGAAGATTTTGCTGTGTGCTGGTCCATCTATCTACTGTATAATTAAGTCTGTCAGTAGATCATCTATGATATGTAGAATTACTGATGTACTATGAATGGTCTGTATCATAAGACATATGATGCTCTAATGTAATATATTCCATTGTGTAATATTATAAAGTATTGTCTTTTGTGAAAATTCTGCTATGAGATTCTGATGTTCTGTGTTTTATCTTCTACCTATTCTCATTTCTTATTAATGGCACAACTTGAGATGTGTTCGAAAGTTGGGTCGTTACAACTACTGTTCGGATTTGAATTTGCCCCAAGTTCTAATTTTCCCCGTTTCCGTTCGAGTCAGTGCCATGTTGTAGTGTTTCTCTTCATGCTGCCAACGCAACTGAGTTTGCAATTTTCTGACACCGTATGAAAAAAATATGGCGGTTTAGAATTTAATTACATAAATCAATTAATAAATTAATTATCACTTAATTACATCTTAACCATGATCATCTTCTAGGCCGACCAAACTCGAACTGCTTCAAAACTAGGGTTACACCTCGCGCAAGCCACCGTCCACCAGAAGCCGATCAACCACTAGCTCCATGCTCGCCTACCACCACCTCGTTGCGCCTGGAACTGGGTGCAGCTTGCACCCCTAGGTTGATCAGAAAACCCCTTCAACCGCTGCGACTTCGAGAATCAAATTCCATCAACCCACGCCGCTTCAATCGATCACTACCATATCATCCTAAAGCGCTAACTCCATTCTTTAATATTTGTTTTATAATCATCATCAAGTTCGCCAAATCTGAAGAGAAAATTAGGGATAATTTCCGAACAACTTCAGCCATGTTTTAAGGCTTGGCGGCGCATTTTTGTAGGGGTTAGGGTTTGGGTAAATAAGGGTTATTTATATAATATTTATATTATTATTTTATTCCATTAATTGTTTTATTAGTAAAATATGTGTTCGAACTCCAAATGAAACCCATCGACCCCTAGCTAAATACCCCCATTCCGAACACAATAGGATATGTTTTATAAGCCAATTCTGCTGTTTTGATCAGTTTTTGTCAAAAATAAAATATAAATCAATATATATATATATAGAGAGAGAGAGAGAGAAATTTAAACATACATTTTAATTTACCGGGGCCATATACTGACTCCAAAAATTCCAGAAAAATAAATCTAGCTACATTTTGATGATACGGTCCTAACAAAACTAATTTCATCAAATTTGGAGACCGTTTGAAAAATGGCCTTTTTCCAGTCGATTAAATTTAAACAGAATTGATAGAACAGGTTTAAATTCACCACGCTCACATATTAATTCCAAAAATTATGAAATTTGAAACCTAGCTATAATTTGACATTCTTGACCCAACAAAAGTGGTTTCATGGAAAATGGAGGTCATTTGCAAAATGGCTATTTTTAAGGGTTATATATTGTATTAATATATATAAATTCCATAGCAACTATTTTAAAAACTGGACATAACTTTCAATTTATAACGTGAAATCCCAATTTCTTACATTTTTTAGAAAATTACAGTTTAAAATATTCCAAAATTTCTGGTTTTACTGAAATCCGATTTATTTTTGATTATGTACATTCATTTGAAATTTAAAATCGAATTTTCAAACCACCGCACCATTTCAGGCTCGTTTTATAATTAAAATAAATTTATATGTTCTAACTTCGATTTAAATAAATCTTTAGTCATTATTTAAAATAAATCATTTTAAATAATCAAAATCCGTCAAAATAGCTAAAATAAAATTTTTAAACTGGTTCAGAAATTCCGGGTTGTTACATAACCTATTCCACTCTCTTCCACTATTTACACGGGAACCCCTTGCTATTTCCTCTTCAGCAATCGAAACCGAAGAGAAAAACGAAATCAATTCATTCCAAAAGAAGATAAATCGTTTTTGTAATGACCCTCCTTCTCGGTCGATCAAAATCGATCGTTAAACCGACCTAAATCGAACCAAAATGGCAGATACGCTAACTTTCGGCGCACAAAACATCGGAACAAACAACAGAATACTTCTAAAAACATCGAATAATGTTACATCAAAGTATAGAATATTAGATTTCAAATAAATATACATCGGAAAATAATTTTACAATAAATGTAATACAATGTAGCAGAAATAAACAAACTAACACATCAGAAGACTATCAATGCTCTGGACATAGCTTTAAGCTTCGATCCAGAATTCTGCTAAATGAAATAATCTCCAAAACCCAACTACTAGCTGCCTGTGTGGAAAATATGGGCACCTAGAGTTTAGGTAGAAACAATAAACTTTGAGTCAGTCATGGGACTGGTGTGAGAACTAAAAACATTTATTAAACTTTACTTTAAAATAAGGTAAATCATGGGACCACGCCGTATGTCACGGAACGGGTTCACCCCCACAAGTACCGATGCACAAACAACAGCTAATAATAGTTATATGGATCAACAATGCATCATACAACATGTAATTCCTAAACCTACCCATTTAGGCTTAATCCCAAATTTAGATTTTTCCAAATCCAATTCACTTTATAGAAATTATTTCTTTAGACTTTATTTCCCGATTTCTTAATTCAAATCATTTGAAATACAAATCTAGCTTTATATCAAAGTAGATTTCACGGGATCTCAAACTAAAATATTTGGAAATATAAATTCCAAAACATCACAATGCATACAAAAAGATATGCAACCAAATATTGGGAGGTATTCAGCCCTCAGACAACTTTGCTCCTCACCAACTCGATATATATATATATATGCGCACCTCCCACGATGGAGTAAGCTACATTGACGATGCACCTCCCACGCCCTCGGAGAAAATACACCGCCCTCATGCTTTTAGTCATCCAGGGTTACCCGAATCTTTAGCCACATACCAAATCATTTCATATCCCAAAGTAGGGAAAATAATTTCACAACATAACAATCACAAGTACTGTCAAACTATAGTACATTATATTAGCAATTCCCACATATGATCAATCACTATTAATCACATAAACTTTGAGCTCGTATGTCTCAAAGAAGGGTGTTAATCAAGAGAATAAATTCTCCGCCACCAAGCAGATATATCATCAATAGCAACTAATTGATTATGTGATGAACTACAATGCCAAACACATAATACATTTCGAAATAATTTCAACAACATTGGGTTTAGCCCTCGAAATCCTTTCTGTTTTATAAAACATTCCCTGTCCAAAATCGGGAGTACATTTCTTTTCACTTAAGAAAATATCTTTTCAAAATCATTCATTAATTTTGAAATAAACAACAACATCGCTAAACATCTCATAGTCAACTCGTGAAGTGTTTCACAAGATGTTAACATACCAATATTTATACCCAACCCAATGCTAAATGTAAAAGCATATTTTGCTTATAAACTGGTCAAGTACCATCCAAACAATCAATCAATCACAATCAATATCAACAACAAAGTATATTTGGTTTATACCACACCTCATGTTCTGGTAAATTCAATCACCATTAATTCATTTAAATCTAACTAAAGATTTACTAAAACTCTTCTTAGTATTAATCTCTAAAATTATTGCTTAATGATTATTCAACTATCTGGAAATTAAACCTGCTTTTATTCGGTTAAAGAACAAATGTTATCTAAAACACAGTTCAAATGTTATCTAAAACACAATTCACGAAAAATCCAAAATCTTCTTCCGTCAAAAGGGAATCTTCACGGAAATCATAACAGTATGTAACCGATATAAATTTCTGTATCAAACTACTATAAGTGGAATAGCGGCAAGGCCTTTTAAATTCCATAAATAGTAATGGTCTTCCATTATAGAAGCTCATCTCGATTATTACCAAATCGAATTCCATTCAATTCCAATTTCTTTTATTAAATTGGAAAACTTTACTTTGGAAAATTCCATTAATCTTAATTAAAAGATTTATAAATTCCAAATCTTAACTTCACTATTAATTGGATTTTAAGAACGAATGTTATTTAAAACATCGTTCACAACAAGCCCAAAATCCAATTTGATATTAAATACAAGGCTCTGAATAAAAATAATATCGGCTTATGTTCAATATCAAATTCTGAAACTAACGAATATCATATTGGGAATAACAATATCTATATCTTCAAAATTCCTCAATAATATCTGTATAATCACAGAATCCAATATCGGAATATTCCAAAGATTATTTCTATCCAAGTTCTTTCCAATTCATTTGTTGGAAAATTCTCGTTACATTAAAACCTTTTACCAATCCAATTTATTTATTTAAAAATCATTTGGATTATTATTCTAGTTATTAAATAGTTCATTTAGATAAAAATATATTTTTATCTTTTCAAACTCAGAATTTTTCACCTAAAATCTTTCCAAATCATTTATTATGATTTTACACAATTTTTCCATATTTTTAACAATTTTATTAAGGCCTTTACTGTCGGTTTCCAATATCGGCCACCGAACTGCATCCATAGCGACCTTTTCTGAATTTTATTTGGATATATTTCCAAATCTAACCATTCAAATTTAAATCTCTTATTTTCACTAGGAAGATCTTTTCGATACAAGCCCAACGGTTCCAGTTTTAGAAGAATCCGATGGTCGGATCTCCCGTTACGTCAATTTGAAGTTAATGGTCGAAATTCACGAACTGTCGCTACGCGACGCATTTTATTCAAGCCATATAAATATTTAATATATATATCATCGATTTCCATTTATAACGAATTTTATAAATCGTTTTAAATTCGTTTTAAAACCGATTCCAACTTCCATTTTCAATTTTAAATCAAAATTTAATATTCCATATATAATTAAAAATTATATTTGTAAACATCCAATAATTATTCCAATACATGACTATTTTATTCATTGTATATAAAAGATAAAAATTATATTTTTATCAATCTAATAATTATTTTAATAAATGTCAATTTTATATATTGCACATATATGCTAAAAATTATATTTTTAACGAACTAATAATTATTCCATAGCACACCATTTTATACATGATATATATATTACAACGCATATATATATGTTTCACAACGCATATATATATTTTTCACAATGCATAGATATATTTTACGCAACACACACAAACATACACACACACACACATATATATATATATATATATATATATATATTTCACAACGCATATATATTTTCCAAACAATGTATATATATATATTTCACAACGCATATATATATTTCACTATGCATATATATTTTATAAAGAATATATAATTTATACAACGCATATGTAATTTAAACAACTCATATATATAAATTTTATACAACGAATATATATTTTCATATATCGTTGATTTCAATCCACAACACATAAACAATTTTATCGCATTCAAATTTGATATATATCGCATATATAAAATTTATTATTCCATTTATATTTGAATTTAGAGATCTCACATTGGGTTCCACTCTTTTAAATTTGTAGCTAGCTCCAAACTCCTTCTGGCCAGTTCCATGTTGTAGCTCTCGTTGAGATGATACCAACGCAACTCATTTCGTTCGATTTCATTGTTGTTTGGGCAAGATATGAACGTATATATATTAACTACATTATTAAAACAATTAGATATTTAATTATAATTAAAACCTCTAATCACTTAATTAATAATTTAATTAGAATAATAAGGTTAATTAACCTTTGTCTCTTCCGTTCAAAACTGCTTCCTGCTGTTAAACCGATGAACCCATAAACTCAAGACCTTCTCTCTTCCATTTCTTCTTCCACACTTCACGAAACCTGTAAACGATTCCACCATGCTTCTCCTCTACGCGAGAGCTTCAGTTTCCACCCAACAATATTGAACTCGCATGCTATATGGGATTTGCGTGTCCTGACATCCTCATGCCACTACATAGCATGTTGCGAACAAAATTTGCTCTGACTTTCACCGAACTTTGCTAATATGTGCCTCTCTCCATCACAAACCCAAAACAAATGACTTCTTCAATCGATGCACCATTCTTTACGAACACAGAACCCTAGCTCGCGGTGGAAACATAACCCCTGGAACACGTCGAGCTTGGCGATATTGGTATGGGGATGAAGAAATACCACTAAGAATCCACATATGTGCATGTTTGAATTCATAAATTATTGGTTGAATTGATTTTGATTTTCAAAACCCAGGTTTTACTCTGTGAATCTTATTGGAGGCAGCTGTGAAGTTTTGCCAACAAACGAAATAGGTTTGGGTTTGGGAAGGGTTAAAGATTATATAGGACATGGGGATTAATTTTTTTTATTCGATTCTTACCTCTATATTCTGTTTAAAAATCCATATGGTCACATATGAATTCTGTTGTCGATGAAAACTGACAAACAACTACAATTGACATTACGGACCCAACGAGACTAGTTTCATAAAATCCCGAGTCCATTTGCTCCAATAATGTTTTTTAAGTTGAAATATTGATCAATTTATATTTAAATCCCATATGGTCACAAAACAACTCCAAAAATTACAAAATTTGAAATCTAGCTATGTTTTGACGATACAGTCCTAACAAAACTAATTTTGTCGAATTTGGAAGCTGTTTGAAAAATGGTCATTTTCCAGTCGATTAAATTCAAACTGAAATTACAAAACACATTAAAATTCACCACGCTCACATATTAGTTCCAAAAATTATGAAATTTGAAACCTAAAAATAAGTTGACGTTTTGGATCCAACAAAAGTGGTTTCATCGAAAACGGAAGTCGTTTGCAAAATGGCTATTTTTAAGGGCTATATATTATATCAAAATATATATAAATTCCATAGTGACTATTCTAAAAATTTAATCTGGACATAACTTTCAATTTATAAAGTAAAATCTTAGTTTTTTACACTCGTTAGAAAGATAAAGTTAAACAAATTCTAACATTTCTTGGTTTATCCAATTCTGACTTATATTGAATTCTGTATATTCAGTTGAAATTTAAAATCGAATTTTCAAACTACCGCGCCATTTCAGGCTTGTTTTAATTAAATTATGTTTATACATTCTAACTTCGATTTAAATAAATTTTTAGTCGTTAATATTTAAAATTAATCATTTTAAATATTCAAAACCCGTTAAAATATCTAAAACAAAAAAAATTAAATTGCTTCAGAAATTCTGGGTTGTTACAGTTTTCTTTAAACTCGATTGGATAAATACTTCAACCTTGTATCATTTTTTATGGTGCGATGCAGTTCGGCATAAGGACAACGTCACTAAGCTGCAATTTCGAGAGCATAGAGACTTCAATTCAATAGTTGAAGCTCAAATCCTTGTTTAGGGCAAAGTATAGCACCTTAAGAAAGAAGTTGATAGATTTCCTATGACTAAAATTTGCGCTCTTTTTTCTATAGCTGGGGAGGAAGAGCAACAGTCGCTTCGATGGAAGGTATGTGAGTGTTGTGAAATGATGTTTAGAGTATTGTTGTGGTGATGGAGATTACAATGGTGAAGTCAGTTTTGATTTCCATTGAGTGATGAGGGATTTTGGGTGTTGGAATACATGACAATGGTGAACGAAGTTACAGGGAACGACCTGTGTATTGAAACAAGGAAGAAGAGGGATCCTTACAATGGATTAAGGTTTCGACAAAACGATATACATTGAAGCCACATTAACGATAGTAACGCGTCAAAGTGGATTGAAGTGAATTGGAGCCAGTGAGGATTTTCAGTTAAATTAAACGTATGTTTAATTTAACAGAATATAGATCGCTATTTCGGCTATAAAATCAATGTGAGTAAACTCACTTTCTGGTTTGTTTATAATTTTATTATAAATGAATTTTTTTTGGTATATAATTTTTAAATGTTGTTTGTTGGCTGATTGGATGCATTGATGAATTTTTCATCAATTGTGGTTATATATATTAGTTACATTTAAGGTTGATAGTTGGATATTCTCGCACTTTTTAGCGAATGAGACCTTATGTACCCTGCATAATAGAGGATGGCCTCCTATATTGTGATATCCAGCCTCAAAGAGTGATTGGTATTATTTATGTTGTCTAACATCTGTAGGTGCAGTCAAAATAGGTTGGAGGATCCAAATGGATTCCTCAAATTTTATATTTTTCTTTCATATATAATGATAAATGATGTGTTGAATGCATGTTCTGAGATAGATTGTTGTGTGTTTGGAAATTAAATAGCATTGGCCTTGAATATTGGTATTTAAATACCATAAATTATATTCGAATGAAACAAAAGAATTTGTCTTTTTAAAAGTTTTTTTTTTAAAATAGAAGTTTAATTTTGGATGGGCTTGAAAATATAAACTTGTTTTAATAAAACAAGAAGTTTAATTTATAAATGATGTTTATAAATGAGGTGAATAATTATCGTTGGATAATTTAGGAATATAAATTTCGATGTGAGTTTAAAAAGGGATTCGAAATCGATTCGAAGGGAAACGATGAATTTTATCCCAAAATTCAGAATGTAAGTAGAATGGAGATAAATCCAAAGGGATTTATAACTATAATTCGACTATGCTGAATTTTATAAAAAAAATGATTTATTTTTCAAAAATGATATTTAAATTTTATTTAGTAGAATCAATAATTTAGGAATGATAAACTGAAAATCTTAAAAAGCTAATATTTCAATATTTAAATTATGAAAATAAATTCTCTGTTTTTATACGCATATATAAATAGGTTTTGTAATAATATATCATTATCTGAAAATCAGAATTAGTATGTAAGAAAAGATTTGTGGAAGTCAAATAAAGTTGATGTCGAAAGCTATGGAAAGTATAGCCCTTAAAATATGCTCAAAAAGAGAAGCTGAACTGTTTGAAAAAAATGGAAAGTGTTAATTAAGCAACGAATTTATATAAGAGGTTTATAATTGTATTTGTATAACTAAATATACAATTGGAGATTAGATAAGTAGATTTATATTGGTTTTTAAACCAATATCTTAAAAATAGATTGAAGTCAATATGTGGTTATAAACCATATTATAAGTAATATTAGGCCTTAAATAGAATTTGAACTTACAATAAAATTTTATAAGTAAAAGAAAATCTATAAGTAAAATTTTGTAAAGCTAAAAAGAAATTAATTGCATTTTTTAGAAATAGTAGAGGTGATTTGCTTGTAAGAAAGGAATGCATATTTAAGTTAAACAATTTGATTTAAATTCGAATAATGTGAGAATGTGATGAAGTTTTTATCAAGAAATGAACTTAAATAAGTTTAAGATAAACTTATCAGGAGTTTTATGAAGGAATTTATTTATAATAGAATCATGTCTCGTGTAAAAGGTTGAAAAGGATGTCTAAAGTTAATAGAATTGATTTACTTAATAATTTAATTAAGTAAACGAATTTGAAATTGAAATAAGATTTTGAAAGGAAGGATATGGTTTCAAAAACCATAAATAGAACTAAACGTGACATTTACTGAATATTGAAAATTTTAAGTTAGATTTGGAAAATTGGCTTAATTTATATTAAAAGTTATAAGAATGGAGTTGGAATTTATTAAATAAATGGAGTTTAAACGATTATATTTAAATTTAATTAAAATGAGCTCGCCACGGTGCAGTAGTTCGTAGTCTTACGTTTCGAACTTCAACTGAGTATATGGAACTCAATATAAGTCAGAATTTGTTGAAACAAGAATCGTCGGAGCTATTGACCAATAGTTTTCTAATAAAAGAGAAAAATCTAGATTTCGTCCTATAGAATTTGAGTTATGTCAAAATCAAATTTCTAGAAAATAGCAGTATAATCGTTTATAAACCATAATGAATTATTTAATAAAACAAAAGGATTTTAAGTGAATAAAACTTAAATTTCCATTAGAAAAATCAAGACTTGAGTTATAAAATAAATATGAACTCAAGTGGAGTAAATGAATCTATTTTTGAAACAAAAATTAGATTTTTAATTGTTGAAGAAGTTAGCTAACTAGAGAAGAAATTGGTTAATGGAGTTCTGGATCAAACTTAACTTGGGATAAGTGAAATGAATTTGTGAATTAAAATTTGAGGTTGAATATGGAACTCAAGTTAAAAATGGAATTCGATTGGTTTATTAGCGAATTAAAAATATATTTGAACGTGATATGTTCAAACTAAAAGGCACCGTCCCGGTTGTCCCTGCTCACTTCGCTCGCCTCACATGTAGAGGCGACGAACGGGAGGTCACACATTAATAATAGCAATTGGACTCATGTGCCTTCTAGAACAGTGGTCTCGGGGAAGATTTTTTCTTTTATTATTTGGGAAATGAAGTCATGGTATGTTGTGCTTCACACTTTGACTTGACAGTGTTACACATAACCGATCCCAAATTAATATACTAAAGGTCGGGTGAGGTGTAGACCCAAGTAATATACTAAAAGTGGTCTAAGAAAAGGTGCTAATTAGCTAATTAGCGAATGGAAAGTGATGAAATTAAAAATGTTGAATTGATTTGGAAGTGGATGAATATATGTAAACAGGTATGGAATAAAGTGAATGAAGAGGTAAATAAATTGAACGCTCGAAAAAGAGTTTAATTCAATATGGGATTTTTCTGAGCCTACTGAGCAAGCTGCTTGGCTTTTTTATTTTCCTTTTAAATGTAAAGGTCCTAGAGAGGCGATTTGTTGTTGTACCGATTGAGCTGTGCAAAGGAGATGATGGAGAATTTTTCCGAAAATTTAAGAAGTTAGATTTTTTTTTTAAAAAAAGGAAATTTGATAACTAAAAATCAATTGTAAATGGAATTAGGAACCAAATTGGTTAATAAAATTTAAGAAGGAGTAATGAAATGAATTTCTATTAGTTTGAAACCAAAATTTCTTAAATGAGTTTGGAATAAGATATTTTCTAAGTATAGAAAATAAAATATCATGCAAAATATGGAAATGTTTTCCAAGTATAATGAGAATCCAAGTGGGTATGGAAAATATCTCTTTAAGTAGAATTGATAATGAATATTAGGAAGAATTTAATAAATGAAATATTAATTAAGAAGGGCTCAGTGATTGTTTGATGAAAATCTATAGTATTTGTAAATTAGGTATTTGGATGAATGTTGTTTCTTTGGTAGTTAAATAACTGACTATCAAAATTTTGGCCAATTAAATGTTATCGTTGTAAATATGGAGAGACCGGTAGGATTATTATCTGAAACCACTCCGTATTGTCATAAGCATTGTGAATCATATTATTTTGAAGATAATCGAAGATGGAGTAAAGTGCAAGGGATTTTTTTGTTAATCCTAGGTAGAAATTGCCTAAGATAGAATAATAGAGATAGTGCCTTCAGATTCCTTCAGTCCCGGAACGAACTTATATGGATGAATGTCTAGTATAGTATTTCCATTGATAACATATTTTGGGTTTTACAAATATACCGAGTATATTGGCAGAGAAGGTAACTTCTTAGCTTAACACCCAGAGTATATTTCTGAAAATCAATTAGTGATTAAAGGAACCGATAATGTGGCATTCAAATTGAATGAAATGGCCAAAAAGGTAATCGTAGCCTCAAGCCTCATCAACCGGAAGATGACAAAAATCGGACAGGCAGCAAGGCTATATGGGCCGTACCAATTAAAGTGTATTATCACCTGATCTAGAGAAAAAAATCATTTGTTTCTTATTCTATTGATGTTGTTTGCTTTCGATAGTGGTTGCTGATCACAACCGTTGGTGATAACACATTTGGTACACTCAAGCAAAATGAATGGTCGGTCATATGTGGCCGGGTTGCGAGATGTTCTTGTTGAGCCCAGTGTAGTCCTCTCTAGAGATACACTATCAGAAGGTGGTTCCATACTTTGTCATAGATGGAAATCCATTACCCAATAAGCGCCTGTGGGTATTTGATTGTATACTATGTATGTGGAGCGTGAGATGCAAACGTTCCTCTAGATTGTTAGGCATTATTATAATATCAGAATAGTGTTGATACAAATAATATTTTGGGTTATCATAAGGCAAAAATCATCCGTGTTTTTGTTTGGATAGGTCTTGCGATTATCTTTTCTTTCAAAAGGATTTTTTTAAAGGTAAATCAAGAGATTAGAATTTACTCACACTAGTTCCATGATCGACCCATTTTGTTTTACTTTAAACTCTTGGGTTCCCAAATTTGTATGGGTAATTAAGTAGTTCAGGTGCTTAAAGATACCCTTGGAGGAGATTGGAACAGGAAGCTTCAGTGTTATATCTCTACTATTTATTTCTGTTGTGATGTGTTTTGTTGTACTCTGATAATAGTATGTATGATGGCACATAATTCTATATTTAAAAGTTGTTATATATAATATATTTTATTCTGCTGCGATGTGAGATTTTGAGTTGTTATTTGTAAAGACCCGCAACTTCCCCGTAAAGGAAAGCGTCGGATAGTTTGAGAACAAACCACAACAGAATGCATATAAAAGAACGTTTCATTGTATATTACAACAATGCATCAGAATACAAGAATATACAGAGTATAAATAAATATTACACAGAAATATCAGAGATTTAAATTACATAGCAGCGGAAAATAATACAATACATAACTAGAAGAGATATACGGATACAAAGCTTTCCGGATATCGTTCCAGCTGTAAACCAGGATCCTGTGAATATAAATCTGCAAAACCAAAACTACTAGCTGCCCGTGTCAAAAATAGGGGCACCCAGAGTTTAGGTTAAAACAATAAACTCCAGGTCAGTCATGTGACTGGTGTGAGAACTAAAACAGTTATTAATCTTTATTTTTAAAGTTAGGTAAATCAAGGGACCACGCCGTATAACACGGAACGGGTTTCCTCCCAAGAATACCAGTGCATAAAACAAACAACGCAATGCTAAATAAAGAAAAATGAAGCTGTTATAAGACCCAGGTCCCATCCCACAATGCAACGCAGTCGAGGATAGGGTTTTCCCTTATAACAGCCAAAGAATGCTTGATATGGTTAAAACAAATCGTTTGATACTATTATAAGTGCATAGTGTATAAAACAACTTCAAATCATAAGTATCAATCATAGGCGGCATGGGTACCATATATCATGTCGCCATATATAGGTTTACAAATAAAACCGCAAATGTCACGTATTTGGAAATTGGATTTCCATCTATGAACCGAGGCAAAAGATAGTCCTCAACCGATTCGAGACGCTCTAGCCCGCCCCTCAGGATCAGAGCTCGAGTGACCCTTGGATCCTCAGGGCCAGTCCACCGATGTGGATTAAACTTAAACCCTGGACATGCATTTCCCCGCCCTATGGGGCGTAAACGAGCCAACTAAATGACTCCATCGGTTCGAGAACGACCGATCAATCCGAGGCGCCTCGCAACAGCAACAACCACATAAGTCAAACTCGTCAGGGCGTGTAAAACCACTGACGCCACTTCTAGCTAGAAAGAAACGCATGCCCTCCCTGACGTCCTCTCCCGTTTTTGGTTCATACCAGGTGTGAAACACGCGAGGTAAACGTTACACAAAGCTACGCCACAAAGGCCGTGCTTTGATCATCACCACAAGACTTTGCTTTTCAACAGAAGCCTCGATCAATTGCCACTTAGGCATGCCACACAGGCAATTCACTCCATGCGTTTGATATCCATCAATATATAACCCCTGAGCTCGTACGTCTCAGAGAAGGGCGTTAAGCAAGAGAATAAATTCTCCGCCGCCAAACAGATATATATTTAATAGAGATCAATCACACGGACTAAAATCCAATGTCAGACACACAGTCCATTTACAAGTCCGTTCTGGGTCTGAACGAAACCGGAGGCACCTAGTACCCCGCATATCCATCGATCTCCAAGTACGTCTGGACGATCACTAACTGTTTCCATCTTCTTGGGTGTACAGCCCAATCAAGATCATCAGTTATCACCCAAACGACGTGAAGACCTCCGGTCTTCGACCATCGTCTTCATCTTCGACTTATCGTCGTATCAGTTATTCAGAATGGGATAAACCCGGTCTTTCCGAATAACTCGCGTATATTCTAAATAAGTGTTACACAAACACAACATACGCCTCATTCCAATTCATCAGTCACTAACGGTAAATTAATCAAGAGAATAATTCCCCAAATATTAACCCCGAAGGCCGAAACCAACATCAGATCAATATCCAGAAAACCCTTCTGCTTGGCTAACCGACAATTAGTTTCTAAATTTCACATTCATAGGGAAAGGTTCCCATTAATTTTATCAAAGATAAATTCTTGAATTTATTCTTTAATCTATTTTTGAATATCAATTCAAACTAGTCGGGATTAGCGAACCTTACCGAAGTAATCATTTGTTTTCATTTCCCAATCCCAACCTATTCATCCCATGAAGTAAAACTGGTAATACTTCATATCTAACACCACGGTGTTATCGGTAAATTCAATTACCATTTCACGTTCAAATCTAATTAAAGATTTAACTATCGCCTGGAGTAAAACTGGTGATACTCCATTCTCGATCTTTTCAATCTAATTAAAGATTCATTAAAACTCCACTTAGTTTTAATCTGTGACTGGGTTAAAGAATCCGTGTCATTTAAAAACACAGTTCACGATAAACCCAAAATCACATTCATTAATCATCGGGTTAAAGAACGAGTGTTATTTAAAAACACTGTCCACGATAAACCCAAAATCACATTCATTAATCATCGGGTTAAAGAACGAGTGTTATTTAAAAACACTGTCCACGATAAACCCAAAAATCAATATCGATTCAATTCCAATTAAATGTTATTTAATTGGTATACTTCATTAAATCTAAATAAAAAGATTTAATCTTTTCTCAACTGGGTCCAAGAACAGTGTTAATGAAGACACCATTCACGACAAACCCAAATCACATTTGATATTAAACACAAGGCTCTGAATAGAAAATATACCGGCTTATATTCAATATCAAATTCTACGACTAACAAAAATCGTATGGGAAATAACGATATATATATATCTATATCTTTCAAATTTCCATAACAACATTTGTATAATCACGAAATCCAACATCGAAATATTCCGAAGACAATTTCGATTCAAGTCCATTCCAATGCAATCATTGGAAATTTTGGTTATTTTCAAAACCATTTCAAATTCAATTTATTTATTTAAAAATAAATAGAATTATAATTCTAGTTCGAAACTAGTTCATTTCGATAAAAATCTATTTTTATCTTTTCAAATAGGGAGTTTTTCATCCCAGTTCTTTCTAAATCATTTCTTATGATTTTACACAAATTATTACTATTTTTAATAATTTTATCAAGGCCCGTACAATCGATTTCCATCAATGGCCATCGAACTGCACTTACAGCGACCTTTTTCGAATTTGATTTGGACGTATCTCCAAATCCAACCGTTAGATTTCAAATTTCTAATATTCGTTAGAAAGCTCTTTTCGATACGAACCCAACGGTTCCGGTTTTAGGAGGATCCGACGGTCGGATCTCCCGTAATGTCCGTTTGAAATAAATGGTCGAAATTCACGAACTACCGCGGCGCGGCGCGTTCTATTCAGGCCATTATATTATATATATAATATATATAATATATATTTCGTCGATTTTCTATTCAAAACGAATTATATAAATAGTTTTAAAATTCGTTTCAAAATCTATTTCAACTTCCATTTCAATTCAAAGCAAAATTGAATTCTTCTTTATAAATTCGTTTCTAAATTCATTTCTATTCAATTCAAATTTCAATTCAATTTGAATTCATTTCAATTCGCTTTCAATTCAATTTGAATTCGTTTTCAATTCACTTCATTTCGAAATCGTTTTCGATTCACTTTGAATTCGTTTTCAATTCACTTTATTTCGAAATCGTTTTCAATTCAATTCATTTCGAAATCGTTTTCAATTCAATTCATTTCGAAATCGTTTTCAATTCAATTCATTTCGAAATCGTTTTCAATTCAATTCATTTCGAAATCGTTTTCAATTCAATTCATTTCGAAATCGTTTTCAATTCAATTCATTTCGAAATCGTTTTCAATTCAATTCATTTCGAAATCGTTTTCAATTCAATTCATTTCGAAATCGTTTAAAATCGATATAAATATCGTTCACGTCAAAATGGCGTCAATCTAATCAACACGGCTTCATATATTGATATTTTCAAATATTCCATTTCGAATATTTCTATTTCAAATATTTCTATTTTAAAACTGGAATGAGGCCCAATCAATTACCATATAAAATTCATTATATGGATTTTCATACAACACATGTATATAATAGCATGGAAAAATAATCAACCATCAACCAAAGTGCACTGCACTGTATAAGCATCAAATATAGATATCCAACGCTTAAAACAGCCTGTCAATCAACCGATCGACATATTCAATCAATCGGGATGAGTGAACTTCAAATTTCATCCCAACACCCGTGTGGGGTTTCAAACAATCAAACACATATTTTATTTGTGCTGTTGGGCGATGTGTAAAATTTATCGACCCAATCGATGTCATTCAAATAGGTGTACATAAACAAACCGTCTGGTTTGTAAATGAATATTTTATTTATTTACATTCACGTTAAAAATTATATTTTTAACCATAAAACATTTTATTTCAACCTATGAATTTCTATTCAATTCATTTACACAATAAAATGATATTTTTATTTTCTAACATATTTTAGAAAATTTCGGCGGCATAACGGCACGAGACTAGAAACGGGACGAGGCCTAGCCTTATCCCCGGTCTAGTGAAGGCCCACGCCATTCACACATCAATCTCAATCAATTTCCAATTCAACCATACGAATAAATCAATCACCCAACATTCAACTAAACAAACAAGTCCATGGTCTGTGGACGGGTGTCGGGTGCTACTAAGCACCGTCTGCATCCTAGTATATATATCTAAAACTAGAAAAGAAATTGAAAGGTGAGAAATTCTCACAGATAGCTATCCTAGCTCCACGGCTCTTCATTTGCAGAAGTCTTCGTCGTTTCGCCTTTTTGTCACCTTCGTTGCTGCTTTCACTACATACGTAAAAATCACATTTTTACTTCGCTATTCAATATATAAAAATCGAATTTTTATTTCAAAGTTCAATATATAAAAATCGAATTTTTATTTCAAAGTTCAATATATAAAAATCGAATTTTTATTTCAAAGTTCCATATATAAAAATCGAATTTTTATGCCGAAGTTCAATATATAAAAATCATATTTTTATGCCGAAGTTCAATATATAAAAATCATATTTTTATGCCGAAGTTCAATATATAAAAATCATATTTTTATGCCGAAGTTCAATATATAAAAATCATATTTTTATGCCGAAGTTCAATATATAAAAATCATATTTTTATGCCGAAGTTCAATATATAAAAATCATATTTTTATGCCGAAGTTCAATATATAAAAATCATATTTTTATGCCGAAGTTCAATATATAAAAATCATATTTTTATGCCGAAGTTCAATATATAAAAATCATATTTTTATATAAATTAAAAATCCTAACTTTTATAAATTAAAAATCCTAACTTTTCTAACTTTTATAAATTAAAAATCCTAACTTTCATAAATTAAAAATCCTAACTTTCATAAATTAAAAATCCTAACTTTTATAAATTAAAAATCCTAACTTTTCTAACTTTTATAAATTAAAAATCCTAACTTTTATAAATTAAAAATAAATAAATAAAAACAGTTTTAAAGTAAAAAAAAACAAACAACAAACTTACAGGGGGGGGCTCGTCGATGCGGCTGAGGCAAGAGGGGGAGGGTGCGGTGGTTGGTCAGGGGGTCGGCGCGAGAAAAGGGGGCTAGGGTTTTAGGGCGTTCGCGTTCTTCGATGCAAGGGGGGGTCGCGGTGGTTTTTCGCATCTGAGGGGGAGCTGGAGGAAGGGAAGAAGGGAGGAAGCGGCGGCTCTGGGGGGGCGAAGTGGCGGCGGTGGTTGGACGGTGGGCGCGCGCCTCCGTCTTCTTCTTTTTCTTTTTTTTTTCTTTTTTTTTTCTAATTTCTGAAATGAGAATAAGGGGGGGGGGGGTCGGCTGATAAGGAGGAAGGGTTTTATATTTTTTTTATTTTAATTTAATTATTTAATTCAATTTAAAGTTGACTTTCTGTTTTAACTCGAAATCAAGCCCACCGACTGTCGCCCCTAGCTAATTACCCCCATTCCGAACACAATGGGATATGCATCACAGGTTGATTTAATCGTTTGAATCAGTTTCCGTTAAATTTACATTTAAATCACTATATTGAATTTTAAACGTACATTTCAAATTACCGGGGTCACATACTAACTCTAAAAATTCTCGAAAAATATTTTCTAGCTTCGTATTGACGATACGGTCCTAACAAAACTAGTTTCGCCGAATTCTGAGACCGTTGGAAAAATGACCAATTTCCAGTCGATTAAAATCAACTGAAACTGGTCAAAACACGTTTTCCTTTGCCACGCTCACATATTGATTCGAAAAATTATGAAATTTGAAACCTAGTAATAATTTGACACTGCGGATCCAACAAAAGTGGTTTCGTCGAAATCCGAGGTCATTTGCAAAATGTCCATTTTTAAGGGCCTGAATTCCATAGCGACTATTCAGAATTTTCAACTGGACATATCTCTCAATTTTTAAAGTGAAATCTCAGTTTCTTACATCCGTTAGAAAGATATTATCAATTAGATCCTAATGTTTTTGGTTTCACTAAAATCCGGATTGTTTTGCACCCGGTACATTCAATTGAAGTTTGAAATCGAATTATCGAACTACCGCGCCATTTTCAATCCTATTTATAATTATTTATAAATATTTATATTCTAACGACGACGTATATAATATATACGTCGAATTCTATTCAAAATAAATTTCACGTCGATTTTACTTAAAATAATTCATTTTAAATATACAAAATTCGCTAAAATCGCCTAAATAAAAATTTTAAACTGGCCCAGATTTTCGGGTTATTACAATCTCCCCCACTTAAAACTTTTCGTCCCCGAAAAGGAACAAAGTCGAAAGTGGTTTGATTAATCAACTCTACGTTCGATCTGGCTTCCGTTCTCCAACTCTTTAGTTTCTGAGAATTTTCAAAATTTCAAAAATTTGGCTAACTCCCTAAATTTTTGAAAAATTTCGCCATAACCTCCCCTGCACCGGGAGCATCGGTGAATTTCAAATAGCTTCCCCGGTCCTTCAGATCTCAAAAAGAAAAAGAAAAAGCCAAGCGGCTAGCCAATAGGCTCACAAAATCATCATCACCCAAACAAAATAGGAAATTATGTAGTAAACATGTACCTATTTGTCGGGCAAACAAATTTTATTCTCTGGCTCTAGCCTCCTTGCTATGACCTGTTCAATGTAAGTACATGTATGCAAGCAAATGCGACCAAATTTCAATACAATTCATTATTCGACCAAATTAGGCATAATGATTCAAAATTATCAAACAAATAAACAAACAACCCAAACACCAACCAATTAGTGGATTAACGTTTCAAATTCATAATTTTGATACATATACAGAAAATCATGTTTTTGATGTCATTTCACAACAATAAATCCTATATAGCTTTGGTTCTCACACCAGTCAATAGGAAATATATAGAAATCACACCTTCGGAGCACGAACATAAATATCGATGATGCCATGGTCATTATCAACATCATCTCCGGGCGACTAGAGTGTGATTCTATATCTATTCAATATATTAAAACTTTGAATATACGTTTGCAAGGCGTATATGCAAATTCTTTATATACTGAATTGTCCAAATCAATATAAATAAATAATCAACTACGAATAATTGAATTAAATTTTCAAAACAAAATTTGTTTTCATTTGAAAAATATACTCTTCACACTCGTTCTAGGATACTACTGATCCTATCTCTAACGAGTCATTCTAATTGGATATTACTAATCCAATATCTGATGAATTCTTTCGTATGTTTCTAATGTGCCTTGTTCTCTGCTTTGTAAACCAAAGCTCTGATACCAACTGTAAAGACCCGCAACTTCCCCGTAAAGGAAAGCGTCGGATAGTTTGAGAACAAACCACAACAGAATGCATATAAAAGAACGTTTCATTGTATATTACAACAATGCATCAGAATACAAGAATATACAGAGTATAAATAAATATTACACAGAAATATCAGAGATTTAAATTACATAGCAGCGGAAAATAATACAATACATAACTAGAAGAGATATACGGATACAAAGCTTTCCGGATATCGTTCCAGCTGTAAACCAGGATCCTGTGAATATAAATCTGCAAAACCAAAACTACTAGCTGCCCGTGTCAAAAATAGGGGCACCCAGAGTTTAGGTTAAAACAATAAACTCCAGGTCAGTCATGTGACTGGTGTGAGAACTAAAACAGTTATTAATCTTTATTTTTAAAGTTAGGTAAATCAAGGGACCACGCCGTATAACACGGAACGGGTTTCCTCCCAAGAATACCAGTGCATAAAACAAACAACGCAATGCTAAATAAAGAAAAATGAAGCTGTTATAAGACCCAGGTCCCATCACACAATGCAACGCAGTCGAGGATAGGGTTTTCCCTTATAACAGCCAAAGAATGCTTGATACGGTTAAAACAAATCGTTTGATACTATTATAAGTGCATAGTGTATAAAACAACTTCAAATCATAAGTATCAATCATAGGCGGCATGGGTACCATATATCATGTCGCCATATATAGGTTTACAAATAAAACCGCAAATGTCACGTATTTGGAAATTGGATTTCCATCTATGAACCGAGGCAAAAGATAGTCCTCAACCGATTCGAGACGCTCTAGCCCGCCCCTCAGGATCAGAGCTCGAGTGACCCTTGGATCCTCAGGGCCAGTCCACCGATGTGGATTAAACTTAAACCCTGGACATGCATTTCCCCGCCCTATGGGGCGTAAACGAGCCAACTAAATGACTCCATCGGTTCGAGAACGACCGATCAATCCGAGGCGCCTCGCAACAGCAACAACCACATAAGTCAAACTCGTCAGGGCGTGTAAAACCACTGACGCCACTTCTAGCTAGAAAGAAACGCATGCCCTCCCTGACGTCCTCTCCCGTTTTTGGTTCATACCGGGTGTGAAACACGCGAGGTAAACGTTACACAAAGCTACGCCACAAAGGCCGTGCTTTGATCATCACCACAAGACTTTGCTTTTCAACAGAAGCCTCGATCAATTGCCACTTAGGCATGCCACACAGGCAATTCACTCCATGCGTTTGATATCCATCAATATATAACCCCTGAGCTCGTACGTCTCAGAGAAGGGCGTTAAGCAAGAGAATAAATTCTCCGCCGCCAAACAGATATATATTTAATAGAGATCAATCACACGGACTAAAATCCAATGTCAGACACACTGTCCATTTACAAGTCCGTTCTGGGTCTGAACGAAACCGGAGGCACCTAGTACCCCGCATATCCATCGATCTCCAAGTACGTCTGGACGATCACTAACTGTTTCCATCTTCTTGGGTGTACAGCCCAATCAAGATCATCAGTTATCACCCAAACGACGTGAAGACCTCCGGTCTTCGACCATCGTCTTCATCTTCGACTTATCGTCGTATCAGTTATTCAGAATGGGATAAACCCGGTCTTTCCGAATAACTCGCGTATATTCTAAATAAGTGTTACACAAACACAACATACGCCTCATTCCAATTCATCAGTCACTAACGGTAAATTAATCAAGAGAATAATTCCCCAAATATTAACCCCGAAGGCCGAAACCAACATCAGATCAATATCCAGAAAACCCTTCTGCTTGGCTAACCGACAATTAGTTTCTAAATTTCACATTCATAGGGAAAGGTTCCCATTAATTTTATCAAAGATAAATTCTTGAATTTATTCTTTAATCTATTTTTGAATATCAATTCAAACTAGTCGGGATTAGCGAACCTTACCGAAGTAATCATTTGTTTTCATTTCCCAATCCCAACCTATTCATCCCATGAAGTAAAACTGGTAATACTTCATATCTAACACCACGGTGTTATCGGTAAATTCAATTACCATTTCACGTTCAAATCTAATTAAAGATTTAACTATCGCCTGGAGTAAAACTGGTGATACTCCATTCTCGATCTTTTCAATCTAATTAAAGATTCATTAAAACTCCACTTGGTTTTAATCTGTGACTGGGTTAAAGAATCCGTGTCATTTAAAAACACAGTTCACGATAAACCCAAAATCACATTCATTAATCATCGGGTTAAAGAACGAGTGTTATTTAAAAACACTGTCCACGATAAACCCAAAATCAAATTCATTAATCATCGGGTTAAAGAACGAGTGTTATTTAAAAACACTGTCCACGATAAACCCAAAAATCAATATCGATTCAATTCCAATTAAATGTTATTTAATTGGTACACTTCATTAAATCTAAATAAAAAGATTTAATCTTTTCTCAACTGGGTCCAAGAACAGTGTTAATGAAGACACCATTCACGACAAACCCAAATCACATTTGATATTAAACACAAGGCTCTGAATAGAAAATATACCGGCTTATATTCAATATCAAATTCTACGACTAACAAATATCGTATGGGAAATAACGATATATATATATATCTATATCTTTCAAATTTCCATAACAACATTTGTATAATCACGAAATCCAACATCGAAATATTCCGAAGACAATTTCGATTCAAGTCCATTCCAATGCAATCATTGGAAATTTTGGTTATTTTCAAAACCATTTCAAATTCAATTTATTTATTTAAAAATAAATAGAATTATAATTCTAGTTCGAAACTAGTTCATTTCGATAAAAATCTATTTTTATCTTTTCAAATAGGGAGTTTTTCATCCCAGTTCTTTCTAAATCATTTCTTATGATTTTACACAAATTATTACTATTTTTAATAATTTTATCAAGGCCCGTACAGTCGATTTCCATCAATGGCCATCGAACTGCACTTACAGCGACCTTTTTCGAATTTGATTTGGACGTATCTCCAAATCCAACCGTTAGATTTCAAATTTCTAATATTCGTTAGAAAGCTCTTTTCGATACGAACCCAACGGTTCCGGTTTTAGGAGGATCCGACGGTCGGATCTCCCGTAATGTCCGTTTGAAATAAATGGTCGAAATTCACGAACTACCGCGGCGCGGCGCGTTCTATTCAGGCCATTATATTATATATATAATATATATTTCGTCGATTTTCTATTCAAAACGAATTATATAAATAGTTTTAAAATTCGTTTCAAAATCTATTTCAACTTCCATTTCAATTCAAAGCAAAATTGAATTCTTCTTTATAAATTCGTTTCTAAATTCATTTCTATTCAATTCAAATTTCAATTCAATTTGAATTCATTTCAATTCGCTTTCAATTCAATTTGAATTCGTTTTCAATTCACTTCATTTCAAAATCGTTTTCGATTCACTTTGAATTCGTTTTCAATTCACTTTATTTCGAAATCGTTTTCAATTCAATTCATTTCGAAATCGTTTTCAATTCAATTCATTTCGAAATCGTTTTCAATTCAATTCATTTCGAAATCGTTTTCAATTCAATTCATTTCGAAATCGTTTTCAATTCAATTCATTTCGAAATCGTTTTCAATTCAATTCATTTCGAAATCGTTTTCAATTCAATTCATTTCGAAATCGTTTAAAATCGATATAAATATCGTTCACGTCAAAATGGCGTCAATCTAATCAACACGGCTTCATATATTGATATTTTCAAATATTCCATTTCGAATATTTCTATTTCAAATATTTCTATTTTAAAACTGGAATGAGGCCCAATCAATTACCATATAAAATTCATTATATGGATTTTCATACAACACATGTATATAATAGCATGGAAAAATAATCAACCATCAACCAAAGTGCACTGCACTGTATAAGCATCAAATATAGATATCCAACGCTTAAAACAGCCTGTCAATCAACCGATCGACATATTCAATCAATCGGGATGAGTGAACTTCAAATTTCATCCCAACACCCGTGTGGGGTTTCAAACAATCAAACACATATTTTATTTGTGCTGTTGGGCGATGTGTAAAATTTATCGACCCAATCGATGTCATTCAAATAGGTGTACATAAACAAACCGTCTGGTTTGTAAATGAATATTTTATTTATTTACATTCACGTTAAAAATTATATTTTTAACCATAAAACATTTTATTTCAACCTATGAATTTCTATTCAATTCATTTACACAATAAAATGATATTTTTATTTTCTAACATATTTTAGAAAATTTCGGCGGCATAACGGCACGAGACTAGAAACGGGACGAGGCCTAGCCTTATCCCCGGTCTAGTGAAGGCCCACGCCATTCACACATCAATCTCAATCAATTTCCAATTCAACCATACGAATAAATCAATCACCCAACATTCAACTAAACAAACAAGTCCATGGTCTGTGGACGGGTGTCGGGTGCTACTAAGCACCGTCTGCATCCTAGTATATATATCTAAAACTAGAAAAGAAATTGAAAGGTGAGAAATTCTCACAGATAGCTATCCTAGCTCCACGGCTCTTCATTTGCAGAAGTCTTCGTCGTTTCGCCTTTTTGTCACCTTCGTTGCTGCTTTCACTACATACGTAAAAATCACATTTTTACTTCGCTATTCAATATATAAAAATCGAATTTTTATTTCAAAGTTCAATATATAAAAATCGAATTTTTATTTCAAAGTTCAATATATAAAAATCGAATTTTTATTTCAAAGTTCCATATATAAAAATCGAATTTTTATGCCGAAGTTCAATATATAAAAATCATATTTTTATGCCGAAGTTCAATATATAAAAATCATATTTTTATGCCGAAGTTCAATATATAAAAATCATATTTTTATGCCGAAGTTCAATATATAAAAATCATATTTTTATGCCGAAGTTCAATATATAAAAATCATATTTTTATGCCGAAGTTCAATATATAAAAATCATATTTTTATGCCGAAGTTCAATATATAAAAATCATATTTTTATGCCGAAGTTCAATATATAAAAATCATATTTTTATGCCGAAGTTCAATATATAAAAATCATATTTTTATATAAATTAAAAATCCTAACTTTTATAAATTAAAAATCCTAACTTTCATAAATTAAAAATCCTAACTTTTATAAATTAAAAATCCTAACTTTTCTAACTTTTATAAATTAAAAATCCTAACTTTCATAAATTAAAAATCCTAACTTTCATAAATTAAAAATCCTAACTTTTATAAATTAAAAATCCTAACTTTTCTAACTTTTATAAATTAAAAATCCTAACTTTTATAAATTAAAAATAAATAAATAAAAACAGTTTTAAAGTAAAAAAAAACAAACAGCAAACTTACAGGGGGGGCTCGTCGATGCGGCTGAGGCAAGAGGGGGAGGGTGCGGTGGTTGGTCAGGGGGTCGGCGCGAGAAAAGGGGGCTAGGGTTTTAGGGCGTTCGCGTTCTTCGATGCAAGGGGGGTCGCGGTGGTTTTTCGCATCTGAGGGGGAGCTGGAGGAAGGGAAGAAGGGAGGAAGCGGCGGCTCTGGGGGGGCGAAGTGGCGGCGGTGGTTGGACGGTGGGCGCGCGCCTCCGTCTTCTTCTTTTTCTTTTTTTTTTCTAATTTCTGAAATGAGAATAAGGGGGGGTCGGCTGATAAGGAGGAAGGGTTTTATATTTTTTTTATTTTAATTTAATTATTTAATTCAATTTAAAGTTGACTTTCTGTTTTAACTCGAAATCAAGCCCACCGACTGTCGCCCCTAGCTAATTACCCCCATTCCGAACACAATGGGATATGCATCACAGGTTGATTTGATCGTTTGAATCAGTTTCCGTTAAATTTACATTTAAATCACTATATTGAATTTTAAACGTACATTTCAAATTACCGGGGTCACATACTAACTCTAAAAATTCTCGAAAAATATTTTCTAGCTTCGTATTGACGATACGGTCCTAACAAAACTAGTTTCGCCGAATTCTGAGACCGTTGGAAAAATGACCAATTTCCAGTCGATTAAAATCAACTGAAACTGGTCAAAACACGTTTTCCTTTGCCACGCTCACATATTGATTCGAAAAATTATGAAATTTGAAACCTAGTAATAATTTGACACTGCGGATCCAACAAAAGTGGTTTCGTCGAAATCCGAGGTCATTTGCAAAATGTCCATTTTTAAGGGCCTGAATTCCATAGCGACTATTCAGAATTTTCAACTGGACATATCTCTCAATTTTTAAAGTGAAATCTCAGTTTCTTACATCCGTTAGAAAGATATTATCAATTAGATCCTAATGTTTTTGGTTTCACTAAAATCCGGATTGTTTTGCACCCGGTACATTCAATTGAAGTTTGAAATCGAATTATCGAACTACCGCGCCATTTTCAATCCTATTTATAATTATTTATAAATATTTATATTCTAACGACGACGTATATAATATATACGTCGAATTCTATTCAAAATAAATTTCACGTCGATTTTATTTAAAATAATTCATTTTAAATATACAAAATTCGCTAAAATCGCCTAAATAAAAATTTTAAACTGGCCCAGATTTTCGGGTTATTACATTATTTTTGTTCTTCTTCTATGTTTTTCTTGTTTACCCTTAATGATTCATATTTCTGTGCAATTTGGTGTTACGACCTGAAATCCCCTATATGGGAAATCGTGGATTGTACTGAGGACAAGCCACATTGGAATGCAAACAGAAGAACATTTCATTGCCTATTACAACAATTACATCAGAATACAAGAATATACAGAGTATGAATGAATAAAATACATTCAATAAATATCAGAGATTTACAATACATTACATAGCAGCGGAAAAATAATACAATACACAACTGAAAGAGATATACAGATGCAGAGCTTTCCGGATATCATTCCAGCTGTAAACCAGGTTCCTATGAATATAAATCTGCAAAACCAAAACTACTAGCTGCCATGTGGAAAATACGGCACCCAGAGTTTAGATTAAAACAATAAACTCCAAGTCAGTCATGTGACTGGTGTGAGAACTAAAACAGTTATTAATCTTTATTTTAAGGTTAGGTAAATCAAGGGACCACGCCGTATAACAAGGAACGGGTTTCCTCCCAAGAATACCAGTGCATAAAACAACAGCGCAATGCTAAAAAAGAAAAATGAAGCTATTATAAGACCCAGGTCCCATCACACAATGCAACGCAATCCGAAGTATAGGGTTTTTACCTTATAATAGCCAAGAATTCTTGGTACGTGAAAATTTCATGTTTTATTATTACTATAAGTGTATAGTGTCAAAACAATTTCAATCATAAGTATCAATCATAGACGGCATAATTACCCCATATCACTATGTCGCCATACTAGGCTCTAAAATCAAAACCGCAAAGTCACGTATCGAAAGTTGGATTTCCATCTGTGAACCGAGGCAAGGGATCGTCCTCACCGAATTCGAGACTGTCTAGCCCGAGCCTCAGGAACCAGACTCAGGTGGGCCCTTGGATTGTCAGGGCCGGTCCACCGATGTGGATTAAAATGCCTGAACACTGCGTTTCCCCGCCCTTTGGGCCGTAAATGAGTCCTATGACTCAATCTGCTCCACATAGTCACCGATATATCTAACGCGCCTCGCAATCCAACAACCACGTAGGTGAAAATAATATAAACGTCAGGGCTGGTAGGTCATTGACACCACCCTAGCTAGAAAGAACCGCATGCCCTCCCTGATATCCTCTCCCGTTTCTGGTTCACAACCGGCATGTGAGGCTCGCGAATCAACGTTGCACAAAGCTATGACACACAGGCCGTGCTTTGATCATCAACCATAAGACTCTGCTTTTCAACAAAAGCCTTGATCATTTTTGACTTAAGCGTGCCACACAGGCAATTCACTCCATGCGATTGACATCCATCAATATATAACCTCTGAGCTCGTACGTCTCAGAGAAGGGCGTTAAGCCAGAGAATAAATTCTCCACCGCCAAACAGATATATATTTAATAGAAATCAATCACACAGAATAAAATCCAATGTTAGATACACAGTCCATTTACAAGTCCGTTCTGGGTCTGAACGGAACCGGAGGCACCTTGTACCTCGCATATCCATAGATCTCCAAGTACGTCTGGACGATCACCAACTGATTCCCTCCTCTTGGGTGTACAGCCCAATCAAGATCATCAGTAATTATCCAAACGATGTGAAGACCTCTGATCTTCAACCACCGTCTTCATCCTCGACACATCGTCGAATCAGTTATTCAGAATGGGATAAACCCGGTCTTTTTGAATAACTCGCGTATATAATAAACAAGTTTTACACAAACACAATATACGCCTCATTCCAATTCAGAATATTCTTTTATTCAAATATTCTTATACTTTGAGAAAGGTTCCCATTACTTTTATCAAAGATAAATTCTTTAAATTTATTCTTTAATATTCTTTTGAATATCAATTCAAACTAGTCGGGATTAGCGAACCACACTGAAGTAATCATTTATTTTATTTAGCAACCCCAACCTATTCATGCCATGAAGTAAAACTGGTAATACTTCATATCTAACACCACGGTGTTATTGGTAAATTCAATTACCATTTCACGTTCAAATCTAATTAAAGATTTCACTATCGCCTGGTGCAAAACTGGTGATACTCCATTCTTGATCATCTCAATTTAATTAAAGATTCATTAAAACTCCACTTGGTTCTAATCTTCCCAAAATTATATTAATGATTATTTAACTTAGGAAATCATATCCTGTCGTTAACTAGGTTAAAGAATCAATGTCATTTAAAACACGGTTCACGATAAACCCAAAAATCAATTCAAATTCAGTTCCAATTAAATATCATTTAATTGGTATAATTCATTAAATCTAAATAAATAGATTTAATCTTTTTCTCAACTGGGTTTAAGAACAGTGTTAATGAAGGCACCATTTACAACAAACCCAAATCCCATTTGATATTAAATACAAGGCTCTGAATAGAAAATATATCAGCTTATATTCAATATCAAATTCTACGACTAACAAATATCGAATTGGAAATAACGATATAAATATATCTTTCAAATTTCCATAACAGTATTTGTATAATCATGAAATCCAACATCGAAATATTCCAAAGACAATTTCGATTCAAATCCATTCCAATTCAATTATTGGAAATTCTGCTTACTTTTGAAACCATTTCAAATCCAATATATTTATTTTAAAAATAAATAGATTATAATTCTAGTTCAAAACTAGTTCATTTGGATAAAAATCTATTTTTATCTTTTCAAATATGGAGTTTTTCCGCCCAATTCTTTCCAAATCATTTCTTATGATTTTACACAAATTATTACTATTTTTAATAATTTTATCAAGGCCCATACAGTCGATTTCCATCAACGGCCATCGAACTGCTCTTATAGCGACCTTTTCCAAATTTGATTTGGACATAATTCCAAATCCAACCATTAGATTTCAAATCTCTAATATTCGTTAGAAAGCGCTTTTCGATACGAACCCAACGGTTCTGGTTTTAGGAGAATCCGACGGTCGGATCTCCCGTAACGTACATTCGAAGTCAATGGTCGAAATTCGCTAACTGCCGCAGCGCGGCGTGTTCTATTCAGGCCATTATATAATATATATTTCGTCGAATTTGAAGACCGTTTGAAAAATGGCCATTTTCTGGTCGATCGAAATTGACTAAAACTGTCAAAAACGTTTTCTTTCGCCACACTCATGTATTGATTCAGAAAATTATGAATTTTGGAATCTAGCAATAATTCGACATCCCAGATCCAACAAAAGTGGTTTCGTCGAAAACGGAGGTCGTTTGCAAAAATTTCCATTTCTAGGGGCCAAAATTCCATAGCGACTGTTCTGAATTTTCAACTGGGTGTAACTTTTTATCCCCGCTATGAAATTTCAATTTTTCGGATTCATTGGAAAGATATTCTCAAATAGATTCAAATATTTTTGGTTTCACTAAAATCCAGTTTATTTTGAATCCTGTACATTCATTTGAAATTTGAAATCGAATTTTCGAACTACCGCGCCATTTTCAATTCCTTTTATAATTATAAATAATTATTTATATTCTAACGATGATTCAAATAAATATATATGTTCGAATTCTATTCAAAATAAATTTCTCGTCGTTATTATTTAAAATAATTCATTTTAAATATTCAAAATTCACTAAAATTGCCAAAAAAAAAAATGCTCAGATTTTCGGGTTATTACAATCCCCCCACTTAAAACTTTTCGTCCCCGAAAAGGAACGAAGCTGAAAGTTGTTTTACTAACCAACTCAACTTCCATTATTTTCGTTATGGCTTTAATTCTCCAACTTTTCAATGTCTAAGAACTTTTCAAAAATTTGGCTAACACCCTAAATTTCTGAATTTTTTGCCGTAACCTCCCCTGCATCGGTAGCTTCGGGATATTTCAAATAGCCTCCCATGGCCCTCACCAATCCAAAATGAAAAAGAAACGGCCAAGCGGCTAGCCAATCGGCTCATAAAATCATCAAAACCCAAAGAAATACAATAAATAGGTACCTATTTGTCGGGCAAACAATTTTATTCCTCTTCTCTAGCCTCCTTGCTATGACCTATTCAATGTAACCGCATGTATATGTATGCAAATGCGACAAATTTTCAGTACAATTCACTTTTTGGTTTAATTTGGCTAAAGGTTCAACATTTAATTAATCAAACAATAATCAACCAACACAACCAGCAGTCAATTATTTGATTATCTTTTCAATTGAATAACTTCAATACATATCCAAAAAATCAGATTTTTGATCCCAAATCACAACAATAAGCCCTATCTAGCTTTGGTTCTCACACCAGTCAATTGGAGATATATAGTTATCCCACTTTCGAAACACGAACACAACACTGATGATGGGTACCCATCATCAGAATCATTCCCGGGCGACTACAGTGCGATTCTATATCTATCCAGTATATTAAAACTTCAAATACACGCGGATCAGACGTATACACAAAATTTTTACATACTGGATTGTCCAAATCAATACAAATAAATATTCAAATACGAATAATTGAATTAAATTTTCAAAACAAAACTTGTTTTCATTTTACAAATATACTCTTCACACTCGTTCTAGGATACTATTGATCCTATCTCTAACGAGTCATTCCCATTGAATATTACTAATCCAATCTCTGATGAATTCTTTCGTATGGTTCTAATGTGTCTTGTTCTCGAGTTTTGTAAACCAAAGCTCTGATACCAAGCTGTTACGACCCGAAATCCCCCTTACAGGAAATCGCGGATTGTACTTAGGACAAGCCACATTGGAACGCAAACAGAAGAACATTTCATTGCCTATTACAACAATTACATCAGAATACAAGAATATATAGAGTATGAATGAATAAAATACATTCAATAAATATCAGAGATTTACAATACATTTCATAGCAGCGGAAAAATAATACAATACAAACTGAAAGAGATATACGGATACAGAGCTTTCCGGATATCATTCCAGCTGTAAACCAGGTTCCTGTGAATATAAATCTCCAAAACCAAAACTACTAGCTGCCCGTGTGGAAAATAGGGGCACCCAGAGTTTGGGTTAAAAAAATAAACTCTAGGTCAGTCATGTGACTGGTGTGAGAACTAAAACAGTTATTAATCTTTATTTTAAAGTCAGGTAAATCAAGGGACCACGCCGTATAACACGGAACGGGTTTCCGCCCAAGAATACCAGTGCATAAAACAATAGCGCATTTCTAAATAAAGAACAATGAAGCTATTATAAGACCCAGGTCCCATCACACAATGCAACGCATGCCGGAGGATAGGGTTTTTACCTTATAATAGCGAAGAATGCTTGGTACATGAAAATTTCATGTTTTATTATTACTATAAGTGTATAGTGTCAAAACAATTTCAATCATAAGTATCAATCATAGACGGCATAAGTACCCCATACCACTATGTCGCCATACTAGGCTCTACAATCAAAACTGCAAAGTCACGTATCAAAAGTTGGATTTCTATCTGTGCACCGAGGAAAGGGATCGTCTTCACCGAATTCGAGACTGTCTAGCCCGAGCCTCAAGACCCAGACTCAGGTGGGCCCTTGATTCGTCAGGGCCGGTCCACCGATGTGGATTAAAATGCCTGAACACTGCATTTCCCCGCCCTTTGGGGTGTAAATGAGTCCTGTGACTCCATCGGCTCCACATAGTCACCGATATATCCGAGGCGCCTCGCAATCCAACAACCACATAGGTGAAAATAATATAAATGTCAGGGCTGGTGGGTCACTGACACCACCCTAGCTAGAAAGAAACGCATGCCCTCCTTGATGTCCTCTCCCGTTTCTGGTTCACAGCCGGGTGTGAGGCTCGCAAACAACGTTACACAAAGCTATGCCACACAGACCGTGCTTTGATCATCAACCACAAGACTCTGCTTTTCAACAAAAGGCTTGATCATTTGCCACTTAGGCATGATACACAGGCAATTCACTCCATGCGATTGATATCCATCAATATATAACCTCTGAGCTCGTACGTCTCAGAGAAGGGCGTTAAGAAAGAGAATAAATTATCCGCCGCCAGACAGATATATATTTAATAGAAATCAATCACACAGAATAAATTCCAATGTTAGACACACAGTCAATTTACAAGTCCATTCTGGGTCTGAACGAAACCGGAGGCACCTTATACCTCGCATATCCATCGATCTCTAAGTACGTCTGGACGATCACCAACTGATTCCCTCCACTTGTGTGTACAGTCTAGTCAAGATCATCAGTAATTATCCAAACGATGTGAAGACCTCCGGTCTTCGACCACCGTCTTCATCCTCGACACATCGTCGAATCAGTTATTCAGAATGGGATAAACCCGATCTTTCTGAATAACTCGCATATATAATAAACAAGTGTAACATAAACACAACATACGCCTCATTCCAATTCAGAATATTCTTTTATTCAAATATTCTTATACTTTGGGAAAGGTTTCCATTACTTTTATCAAAGATAAATTCTTTAAATTTATTCTTTAATCTTCTTTTGAATATCAATTCAAACTAGTCGGGATTAGCGAACCACACCGCAGTAATCATTTATTTTATTTCCCAACCCCAACCTATTCATCCCATAAAGTAAAACTGGTAATACTTCATATCAAACACCATGGTGTTATCGGTAAATTCAATTACCATTTCATGTTCAAATCTAACTAAAGATTTCACTATCGCCTGGAGCAAAACTGGTGATACTCCATTCTTGATCATCTCAATCTAATTAAAGATTCATTAAAACTCCCCTTGGTTCAAATCTTCCCAAAAATCATATTAATGAATATTTAACTTAGGAAATCATATCATATCGTTAACTGGGTTAAAGAACCAATGTCATTTAAAACACGGTTCACGATAAACACAAAAATCAATTCAAATTCAATTCCAATTAAATATCATTTAATTGGTATTCTTCATTAAATCTAAATAAAAAGATTTAATTTTTTTCTCAACTGGGTTTAAGAACAGTGTTAATGAAGACACCATTCACGACAAACCCAAATCCCATTTGATATTAAATACAAGGCTCTGAATAGAAAATATATCGGCTTATATTCAATATCAAATTCTACGACCAACAAATATCGTATTGGAAATAACGATATAAATATATCTTTCAAATTTCCATAACAATATCTGTATAATCACGAAATCCAACATCGAAATATTCCAAAGACAATTTCGATTCAAATCCATTCCAATACAATTATTGGAAATTCTGCTTACTTTTAAAACCATTTCAAATCCAATTTATTTATTTTAAAAATAAATGGAATATAATTCCAGTTCAAAACTAGTTCATTTCGATAAAAATTTATTTTTATCTTTTCAAATATGGAGTTTTTCCTCCTAATTCTTTCCAAATCATTTCTTATGATTTTACACAAATTATTACTATTTTTAATAATTTTATCAAGGCCCATATAGTCGATTCCCATCAACGGCCATCGAGCTGCACTTACAGTGACCTTTTCCAAATTTGATTTGGACATAATTCCAAATGCAACTGTTAGATTTAAAATCTCTAATATTCGTTAGAAAGCTCTTTTCGATACGAACCCAACGATTCCAGTTTTAGGAGAATCCGACGGTCGGATCTCCCCTAACGTCCATTCGAAGTCAATGGTCGAAATTCGCGAACTGCCGCAGTGCGGCGCATTCTATTTAGGCCATTATATTATATACATATAATATTTATTTCGTCGAGTTTGAAGACCGTTTGAAAAATGGTCATTTTTTGGTCGATCAAAATTGACTAAAACTATCAAAACACGTTTTCTTTCTCCACACTCACGTATTGATTCAAAAAAATTATGAATTTTTGAATCTAGCAATAATTAGACATCCCGGATCCAATAAAAGTGGTTTCGTAAAAAACGGAGGTCGTTTGCAAATATTTCCATTTTTAAGGGCCAAAATTCAATAGCGGCTATTCTGAATTTTCAACTGGGCACAACTTTTTATCCCCGCTATGAAATTTCAATTTTCGGATTTGCTGGAAAGATATTCTCAAATAGATTCAAATATTTTTGGTTTCACTAAAATCTGGTTTATTTTGAATCCTGTACATTCATTTGAAATTTGAAATCGAATTTTTGAACTACCGCGCCATTTTCAATTCCTTTTATAATTATAAATAATTATTTATATTCTAACGACGATTCAAATAAATATATACGTTCGAATTCTATTCAAAATAAATTTCTCGTCATTATTATTTAAAATAATTCATTTTAAACATTCAAAATTCACTAAAATGCCATAATAAAAAAAATTTAAATTGCCTCAGATTTCCAGGTTATTACAATTGGACTGGATGTGTGATGTATTTAGCCAACCCAAAAGGGTACGTATTTGTGGTCCATTACAGCTAGGCTTTGTGTGTCGACCACTGGGTCAACTAAAAAAGGAGGTGGATCAACCCACTTGTCGTGATTTTCTCCAAGTCTGGTTTGGATCTCTACTTTCAAGTGATATTTTGGTAGCATGATGACCTCGAATTGACTTGAAAATTTTTCCACATACATCTAAGATGCTCCACTTCAACATACAAAAAGATTTTTAACTGTAACACCCCGTATTTTTTTGGGAAATATGTTAAGTAACAAATTAGAGAATAATTAAATTGTAACAAAATAATTAAGAGAAACTAGTTATGCCATTGCGTTCGTCTCGAAATTCTTCTTGGAATAGAGTTCAAGTTTGCGTAAATCGGACTCCGTATGAAGAAGATATAGCATTCGGAAGTTTCAATAAAAACTAGACCGAAATTCAAAAATTCAGATTTCGAAATTCAAAACAGACACCCGGGCTTGGCGGGAAAATTCCCGCCCCGGACCCAGGTCGACACTAGGGTTGACCTGGGGGTCGACCTGGGTAAACAGGTCGACACTAGGGTCGAACTTAGGGTCGACCTCCCCCCTTTTTTCCAGATCTGGAGACATATCCATATTTTTCTGCACCTGGACGCCTTTCTGACCGGATTCGTGAGCTCTAACCGATTTAAACACCTCCAAACCTAGCTTTCTCTCCACACAATTTCATTCTGCCTATATTTTGCCTTAATTTTAATTAAAAATAAGAATGGCGTCGCTATTCTACTGAAATCTAAGCTAGAACTAGTGCATCTTCTTCCAATCTGAATAGAATTAAAAGAACGACTAGTCTACATTAAAGGAAAGCTATTCAGCTTCAGAAAATAGATTTTAGAAAAACAAGACTTGCCTATATTTCATAAGTACAGTTATATTTCCGATTTAAACATTAATTGGAAGTCATGGCTTGTAAGAATCTGATATTAGAACGATGCTTATTAGTTTATCTATGTGGATTCATGTCTATTCATGTGATTTTCCTATTATATATTCTTGTGATGAAACTATTGCCTATGACTATGACTATGAGACCATTGCCTAAGACTATGACCATGAAACTGTTGCCTATGAAATTATTGCCTATGACTATGATTCGTGACTATGAGACTGCTACCCACGACTATGATTCATAACTATTGACTATTGCCTATGACATTGATTAAGAAATTATTGTGATTAGTCGCCCATGACTATTGTGGTTAGTTGCCTATAACTATTGTAGTTAGTTGCTTATGCCTATTCCCATTGTTACAATTAACCAATCATGTTGCACCTTGAACTGGAATTATATTGGATCAAATCACCTATGCCTATTCCCTTGATAATGTTGGGTCTCATATTTAGTGTGTAAGTTGGCTAGTTTATTTCTATACACCATTATGTACATCGAACCCGTTGGAGCCATTATTTTTGCATGCCTACTATTTTATATCAATTCTTGTACTTATCCCCTATTCCTTTGTTAGTGCCATTTCATGAGTACTTAGAAAACTTGTGAAATCATGTTATACGTACGATTATGATGCGGGGATTGGGCGTAGCTTAATTAAGTTAATTTGACATAATAAATATGTTGGCATAATCTAAATTGGCTATATTAGTGAATGATTTACATGCATATTAGACTTGGGCATAAATTGATAAATTTTAATTGGCCGAAAAGTATGTAATTGGCATGTAAACTACGTTTTGGACGTAAACGGTAAACTAGAATATTAAATCTAGTTTTGACATGAACTGTAAATTGGAATATTAATCTAGATTGGGCATGAATTGAAAAAGGGGATATTAAATCTAAATTGGTATAAACTGCAAGTTGGGCTAATTGATAGGTAAATCAAGTTTTGGGTATAGAATATGAGTATGTTAAATGGCACGACTAATGAATATGATCTAGGCTAAATTGATTTACGGAAAATTTACATAAATAGTAAATATGTAAATTAGAGAAGAGGAAAATGCCTAACCCGAGGTTAGATTGAGTTGTGGTGTAAAACTGCCCGGAACCGCCCGGCACATCTAGTAACCACAACAATACTTATCTAATGTGAGAGGTTAGTGCATCAAGCTCAGAAAGACCCGAGGTTAGACTGAGTTGTGGTGTAAAACTGCCCGGAACCGACCGGCATATCCAGTAACCAAAACAATACCTGTCTAGTGTGGGTGGTTGGTGCTTTAACTAACTAATTAATTAAAGCTCATGAACAATCAAGCTAGAAATGGTGAGCTTAAGTAGTTAATGAAACACTTAACCAACTTAACATGTTAACAAGACAAGAAGGGTGGGGTAAAGTAATTGAGAAAACACTTAGCCAATTCAACATGTTAACTAGACAAGATTGATAGGGGTTAAGTTAATTTTGACACTTAACCAACTTAACATGTTAACAAGGCAAGATTTGTGGGGGTTAAGTAACTAAGGAAACACTTAACCATTATATATAATATGTAAACTAGACAAGTGGGTAAGGTTAAGTAAATGTTTAACCGTTATAACATGCTAACTAGACTAGATGGTGGGGTTAAGTAAACTTAGAATACTTAGCCGTTATAGCCTGATAAATAAACAGGGTTAAGTTTATGAGAGACAATTAACTAGTATAACCTGACAAACGAGTAATGTTAAGGAACACTTAACCAATTTGACATGATGTAGGGGTGGGTTAAGTCAACATGAACCGCTAGATAACACTTAACCAATTTGACATGATATATGGGTAGGTTAAGTCAATGTAAACTGCTGGATAACACTTAGCCAATCCAACATGACAAGGAAGAGAACTAAGTAGTAAACCTTAGTTAAGAGGACTAAGTTGTAAACCTTAGTTAAGAAAACGAACGATTCAGGAAACTAAGTAGTAAACCTTAGTTAAGAGAACTAAGTAGTAAACCTTAGTCAAGAAAACCAAGTAGAATAGAAGGAGGAGCGAACATCCATCTGATCATGAAGAAGGCTCCAATGAACCGGGTTATGAAGCACGCGGCTTCGAGGGGACATTAGGGTACTCTTGGTATCCGTCTGTGAGGTTGCAGATGGTCCTTTTGAGCTCACAGAGGTTAAGGTCTGTGTTAGAAGAGCCAAGGGTATGCCTTGGTTGCAATAATAAGGAAACCTAAGGACTAGGATGGACCAACGTGATTCGGCGAGACCAGTTTTTGCCCTGTGATCGCAACTCGTTGTAACAACCCGTATTTTCAATAACCTGTTATAACATAAATGGAGGTAGAATTAAACTGTAAAATCTGAACCAAGGGAAACGGGCTATGCCATTGCGTTGGTCTCGGAAAAATACGCGAAATAGAGTCTGAGTTTTCGAAAATCGGAGTCTGTATGACCAAGATATGGCCTCGCGAAGTTTCACGAAAAATTCCCAAATTAAAGTATACTTAATTAAGTGAAATGGGTTGCGCAGAGAAATATATATATATATTGATATATATATAATTGGAAATTAAATAAATAAATATGCAAAAATGTTCAAAACAGCGAATTGGGAGAGGGGAATAACCGAACCGGCCGATTTTTGAGGTCGACCCAAGCTCGCTGGGTCGACTAGGGGTTAATCCAGGGTGTTTGGCTGTCAACCCGTGGGCCGATTCGCTCAAATGCAGATTTTGCATTTGGATGGTTCTCATGGTTCATCTTTAATCTAAAGGCTCTAGATGGTTCCTACACTTGACTTCTTCCCCAAGACATGCTTTGATGGCTTGGATTGAATCTAGGTTTAATCCTATGGCCTAAAACACTTGCCTAATCTATAAATAAGACCCTAACCTATCCTAAATCCTCATTATTCATTCATGCAACTAAACTATGGCAAAATTTTACCTCTCATGGCCTCCACTCTCTTCATAAAATTTCTAAATGGTTTCTATGAGAGATTTTCCATGCATACAAGTGTTTTCAAGCTTGTATGAGTGTCATTAGCTTGCATTCAAGTCAAGTTTCTATCTTTGCATCATAAAGCAAGGGTTTTGATCATTTTGGCTCAAGGGTTTTTATGTTAGAGCTTGCATTTTGTGTCTATTTGATTGCATAAGGGCTTTGTCATATCTTTTGTGCCTTCATAGCAATGTAAGCCCTTTCCCTACTCTTAGATATTAACTATGAAGTTAAATGTTCATGTTGCAAGTTTGGGTTTGATCATTGAGTATGATACATGCTATCATGTCATGCAAGTTTATGAAGTCATTATCTTGATTTTGTGAGCTAAAAGCTACAACCTTTATGTTGAAATGTTGCATTAGGCAACATGAGAACCCTCATAACCTTTATGTCAACTTTCATATGAAGTCATAACCCTTATATGATGATATATGCGAGTTACTAGTCATCATTCCATATCTTTTGTCACCATGATTCGCTTATGTGCCAAGTTTGGGTTTATGCATGTTTTGAGGCTTAAGAATGTAACATGCAAGTTGATGAACACATTTGTGCCTTATTTGCCACCATGATTAACTTGTGGCTTAATATCCATTTTTGTCATGCCTTTGCCAAGTCTCTTCTTTTAATCCATTACGTTGTCGCGAACATATATGCGAGTTTAAAAGCGTTGGGTTATGTTATGGGTAATTTCTAATGACATGAAAATACAACTTGAAAACATGACTTGAAATATAACATGGAAGTTGACATGTAAGTATGCATAAAAACATAAGCTTGGGAATTTACCTATTAAGTTAGGTCTACCCTTTGGGAATTTACCTATTAAGTTAGGTCTACCCTAATGCTTGAAAACTTGTAACATGTTTTGGGAAACATGATGGACATGACAATTAGATAATATAAGTGTGGCCAACTCGAGGTTGGGTTGAGTTTGCAACGTAAAACTACCTGGAACCGACCGGCCTAACTAGTAGTTGCAAACAATAGGACCCAATGTGAGAAGTTGGTCATGTTGTGCTTGAACCCGAGGTTAGACCAAGTTGTGGTGTAAAGCTACCCGGAACCGACCGGCTTAACTAGTAACCACAACAAAGTCTAATGTGAGAGGTGAAGGTGCATTAAGTAATTAATGCCACATGATAGGGTTAAGTTAATTTGATTAATGACTCTTAACCAAATATGACATGGACAAATGGGTTAAGTAATTTGATTAGGCTAATGATACTTAAAAAAACATGACAAGGTTGGTTAGGTTAAGTAACTTGATTTGCCTAATGACACTTAACTATTTTTATATGACTAGTGGATAGGGTTAAGTTAACCAACACTTAATCAATCCAACGCGATAACTTGGTAAGGTTAAGTAAGTTTTCTTAATGACGCTTAACCTAAAAATACGGTTAACGAATGGGGTTAAGATTAGACTCAACTACTCTAAACATGGAAATCGGATGGGGTTAAGTTAGCCTAGACTTAATTAATCCCACTTGGTAGTTTAATGGGGTTAAGCTAAACACTTAACTAATCTAAACATGATGAATTGATGTGGTTAAGTGACCTATACTTATCCAATCTAACTTGTTAATTTATTGTGGTTAAGTTAACCAATACTTAACCAATATAACGTGAAAACATGATAAGGCTAAGTCACGAATCGCTTGAATACACTTGACCGATTTGACTAAGTAAATTGATAGGGTCAAGTTAATATATACTTAACCAATCTAGAATGATAATTGGACGAGGTTAAGTCGTGAATTGCTTAATATACTTAACCAACTTGAGCATGGTTTGTAGGGTTAAGCCTTGAACTTGGATACTTAGCCAATTTTGACAGGATTTGTAGAAGGGTTAAGTCATGAACTTAAGTGACACTTAATCCATTATGTAAACCCTAGTTCTGAGAATTAGGTGGATAACCGTAGTTAACAAGGATAACGGGAACAATGCTAAGTGGTAAACCTTAGTTGAAGAATAACTAAGTAATGATTCTTAGTCAAGGAAATTTAGACCAGTTCATAGATAGATGAGTAACCTGATCGGTAGGTCATCGTTTAAGTATACGAGTAGGAGCAAGTATCTGATTTAGATAAAGGCTCCAGCGAACTGGGTAACGAAACAGCGACTTCGGGGAACGTGAGGATATTCTTGGTATCCCTCTATGAGCTGCCAGGTGATTATACTAGGCTCATGAGAGGTTAAGGTCTGCGTTAGAAGAACCAAGAGTATGCCTTGGTTGCTATACGAGCGACCTAAAGACGGGGATGGATAGGGGATAGTCGACGATACACGGTCGTACCCTAGATAGCATTTCGTCAGGCTACCTACCATCTTTGGTCAAGCGTGTACGTACGGAAAGGCAGAGAACACCCAAAAGACCATAATTGCTATCTAATTATGGTTGCGGTAAGGCTTGGATGTGGGTTGGCCAGTGTTGTGTTCTCATACAGGATTTATCCTGTCTTGTCTTTCACTAGTTGAGGGAGTGGTCTCGTGGGACCATAGCCACGTATAAGAAAAACAGACCTTAGCATCTGCATCGGCAGATAAATCGAAAGCTCCCGACCGAGTCCTGTATTTCTTGATTTGCCATGTGACAGGACTCGGATGGCACGATGTGATACATGTGCATACAGTCATGGAAAAGCGATTCACGATGAATGCGTGGGAAAAAGGGCATGGTTGGCGGTTAGCATAATCCCTAGTGGCCCTAAGTAGTTGAACCCAAACCGAGATACGAAAACGTGCAATAGGTAAGCATAATCCCTAGCAGCCCTAGGTAGCATAAGTCCTAGTTGTACAAACAATAATTCATGTTGGAAGACCCTAGCTAGGTTTAGGGTAACAGTCCAAACGGATCTTAAGGATCATCGAACTATGTTAAAGTAATATAGAATCTCATGGGAAAGCCCGTATGGTCTACGGCAAGGGACTGAACATTTACATGGAATAAAACATACAAGTTGAGTAACCTATATATGCGATATATTAGGTTGACATGGACCATTACACGACTTTTGAGTGAGGGTCATTCTTGGTTAACACATGACACGGTGGGGATACTAGTACGGTAGGTGCAGAGCTAAAATACGGGATAGATATCACGGGGCGTTATACGTGACAGATATCTTGGGGATATTATACTTGATAGAAACCTGACGATGTGATACCTTGTTTTATCTTGACATCGTAATTTATCATGACACCTTAGTTTATCTGAGTTCAGTAGTTCATCCTGTTATTTTGATTTAGCTTATCTATCTTGTTATCATGCTTATGTTCATCTCAGTTTCTCATGTCAGTTAACTTTACTAGTTTTTATGCTAATAGTAGATAGGGCTTACTCAGTCTTTTTGACTGACCCGTTTAGTTTCGCCTCTTTTCTTCCGTTTCCCCCCCAAGGTTACAGGGAGGAAATACTGTTGTTTAGTTCGGACTTCTTCTGCTTGAAGGTCATCATGGATGGCTTGGACTTTTCTTGGCTAATGGCTACTTTACTGTTTTTACTTGGGGAATAATTTATGAAAATGTCTTTATGCTTCTTTACTATTGCAAGACAGGTTTTGATGTACTCTGATGTAAAAGGCTTTAGACCTTATTTATTCATGTTATGAAAGTTTGATTTTACTTCCGCTATTTTTATATGTTCTGTCTTGTGATATTTCTGTGCATGTTTACCAATAATGCCCCTCTAAAGCTAGTGCATTCCTTTGCGAGTGACCCTAGCGGAGGCGGGGTGTTACACGTGGTATCAGAGCAGAAGGTTACCAGACTGGGCAAAAGTTTTTAAAGACCTTCTGAAAACTATTTGAAAAAAAAAACGTTTACAAAGAAGCATTTTTCAAGAAAATTTTCTTTTAAAAGAAAAAGGCTATTCCCTAAAGGCCATTAGCACTATCCTTGTTTCCTTAATTGAGTCTCTTTTCCTTTCTTTCCTCCATCTGTAGTCACAGTAGTTTTAACTGCGACTAGTCTTTTCTACCTACGAAAGTGCTTTCCATACGATGGAGGTGGTTCTCGAGAGACCAGTGGCCGCGTTATAAGAAAGGATCGTGAGAAAGAAGGATAAAGGATAAGAGCTTAAGGATGAGAAAATTGTTGTTATGGCTTAGTCCTCAAAGGAGGGAGAAAGATGAACAATGAAACCCATGACGAGAGAGTACCTTTGGCATGGTAAAACGGGGCGGATAGTTAAGTATTATGTGACAAGGACAAGATCATCGGGAGGGCAGTAGTATGCTCTCATTTCTAGAGTACCTCGGAAGGAGGGTAACGATCTTGTTAAAGGTTTAGCTTTTCTTCTCTATCATCCCGTTAGGACTTCGTTGTTCGTATCATTTAAGTCTGCTTCGATAGTTGAGTCTCTGCACCTTAAGTACTAGCGTAATAGAGAATCCCATTTTTGTCTCAAAGTCCTATTGGAGAATCAGTCCATTTATACATGACTTGTTTGGATTTGGGAATGTCTATGCCAAGTGTTGAGTTTGGAAATAATGCTTATGTTTATAAGCTATGGATGGATTCTAGGGATGAAGTGGTTATCCAGTAGGGGGTGCCACTCTCGGTTTTGATAGGAGGGTAGTTAGACCTTTTGACTAGCCTTGGTAATGCCCTCGAAGTATCGGGTAACCTTTTTGAGGTTCTGTCATGACTAGTTACTTAGAATCCCTTGATGCCTTTATTGGAAATTTGAAGCCCGATCGAGTGGTGTTCGCCAATAAGACGGATGGTTTACTTCATTTATGCATGGGTTATAGAGATCACCCTAGTAAGTGCGCATGATAACCTGATTGACATCTGTTTACTTTCAAGAGAAAGTTCTTCTACATGGAATGCCTTATAGTATATAAACGAGATCCAAGATTCACTAGTGAATTTTGGAAAGCTTGCATGAGATCATGAGTACACAGTCATGTTTGCGTCAAGTATTTTAGGAAAAGGATAAGTGCAAGTGGAACGAGAGGCGACGAAGAAATGAGTTCCAACTCATGTTATGGAAACAGGAATAAGAAGCTACAAAATCGCGAAGTTAAAAGACGACTTTGATGGTCAAAGACTAGATACGCGCATGATATCTCTTTTTGGGAGTATATCCTTGATCCCTGTTTTCTGTAGAGCTTACTTGTAGGCTATCTTTTGTGGACATCCTCTCGGTCCTATTCTCCGTTACAAACCCTGTAAGGAGTTTGTCATGTTTATCTTCTCGACCCTGTTTCAGGGAATTCTAGATAGAACCCTATGGATGTAAACATGTATTTGAAACATGTTATGATTGATATGGTTGCAAGTGGTTGCTCGTGGATGCGCGAATACACATTAGATACTAGCTCGACTCGGTCACATTTCATATTGCATATGCACGAGTATTTATACTTGTTTATGGATGAAATCGAATGTATTATCATGCGGTTGTTACATATGAATGAATGATTATGCACGCATATAGTATCTATATGACTAGGACTATTTGCATACATGTTGGATTCATGGCACTATACATATTTTGCATTAGAAAGATTATTCAGGCCTGATCATTAGCATTAGCTAAGGAACATGTACACACACGTTTTGCATATATTCATACAGCATTAGAAATCATCTAAGGACAATGGTTGCTTGTGGATGATGTTTTGAGTAGATGGATGATGGATGGTAGGATATGTTCTTCCTAACTTGGAGATTTTGGGGACGAAATCCTAAAAGGTGGGGAGAATGTAACAACCCGTATTTTCAATAACCTGTTATAACATAAATGGTGGCAGAATTAAACTGTAAAATCTGAATCAAGGGAAACGGGCTATGCCATTGCGTTCGTCTCGGAAAAATACGCGAAATAGAGTCCGAGTTTTCGAAAATCAGAGTCCGTATGACCAAGATATGGCCTCGCGAAGTTTCACGAAAAATTCCCAAATTAAAGTATACTTAATTAAGTGAAATGGGTTGCGCAGAGAAATATATATATATTGATATATATATATATATATATATAATTGAAAATTAAATAAATAAATATGCAAAAATGTTCAAAACAGCGAATTGGGAGAGGGGAATAATCGAACCGGCCGATTTTTGAGGTCGACCCGAGCTCGCTGGGTCGACTAGGGGTTAATCCAGGGTGTTTGGCTGTCAACCCGTGGGCCGATTCGCTCAAATGCAGATTTTGCATTTGGATGGTTCTCATGGTTCATCTTTAATCTAAAGGCCCTAGATGGTTCCTACACTTGACTTCTTCCCCAAGACATGCTTTGATGGCTTGGATTGAATCTAGGTTTAATCCTATGGCCTAAAACACTTGCCTAATCTATAAATAAGACCCTAACCTATCCTAAATCCTCATTATTCATTCATGCAACTAAACTATGGCAAAATTTTACCTCTCATGGCCTCCACTCTCTTCATAAAATTTCTAAATGGTTTCTATGAGAGATTTTCCATGCATACAAGTGTTTTCAAGCTTGTATGAGTGTCATTAGCTTGCACTCAAGTCAAGTTTCAATCTTTGCATCATAAAGCAAGGGTTTTGATCATTTTGACTCAAGGGTTTTTATGTTAGAGCTTGCATTTTGGGTCTATTTGATTGCATAAGGGCTTTGTCATATCTTTTGTGCCTTCATAGCAATGTAAGCCCTTTCCCTACTCTTAGATATTAACTATGAAGTTAAATGTTCATGTTGCAAGTTTGGGTTTGATCATTGAGTATGATACATGATATCATGTCATGCAAGTTTATGAAGTCATTATCTTGATCTTGTGAGCTAAAAGCTACAACCTTTATGTTGAAATGTTGCATTAGGCAACATGAGAACCCTCATAACCTTTATGTCAACTTGCATATGAAGTCATAACCCTTATATGATGATATATGCGAGTTACTAGTCATCATTCCATATCTTTTGTCACCATGATTCGCTTATGTGCCAAGTTTGGGTTTATGCATGTTTTGAGGCTTAAGAATGTAACATGCAAGTTGATGAACACATTTGTGCCTCATTTGCCACCATGATTAACTTGTGGCTTAATATCCATTTTTGTCATGCATTTGCCAAGTCTCTTCTTTTAATCCATTACGTTGTCGCGAACGTATATGCGAGTTTAAAAACGTTGGGTTATGTTATGGGTAATTTCTAATGACATGAAAATACAACTTGAAAACATGATTTGATATATAACATGGAAGTTGACATGTAAGTATGCATAAAAACATAAGCTTGGGAATTTACCTATTAATTTAGGTCTACCCTTTGGGAATTTACCTATTAAGTTAGGTCTACCCAAATGCTTGAAAACTTGTAACATGTTTTGGGAAACATGATGGACATGACACTTAGATAATATAAGTGTGGCCAACTCGAGGTTGGGTTGAGTTTGCAACGTAAAACTACCCGAAACCGACCGGCCTAACTAGTAGTTGCAAACAATAGGACCCAATGTGAGAAGTTGGTCATGTTGTGCTTGAACCCGAGGTTAGACCAAGTTGTGGTGTAAAGCTACCCGGAACCGACCGGCTTAACTAGTAACCACAACAAAGTCTAATGTGAGAGGTGAAGGTGCATTAAGTAATTAATGCCGCATGATAGGGTTAAGTTAATTTGATTAATGACTCTTAACCAAATATGACATGGACCAACGGGTTAAGTAATTTGATTAGGCTAATGATACTTAACAAAACATGACAAGGTTGGTTAGGTTAAGTAACTTGATTTGCCTAATGACACTTAACCATTTTTATATGACTAGTGGATGGGGTTAAGTTAAACAACACTTAATCAATCCAACGCGATAACTTGGTAAGGTTAAGTTAGTTTTCTTAATGACGCTTAACCGAAAAATACGGTTAACGAATGGGGTTAAGATTAGACTCAACTAGTCTAAACATGGAAATCGGATGGGGTTAAGTTAGCCTAGACTTAATTAATCCCACTTGGTAGTTTAATGGGGTTAAGTTAAACACTTAACTAATCTAAACATGATGAATTGATGTGGTTAAGTGACCTATACTTATCCAATCTAACTCGTTAATTTATTGTGGTTAAGTTAACCAATACTTAACCAATATAACGTGAAAACATGATAAGGCTAAGTCACGAATCGCTTGAATACACTTGACCGATTTGACTAAGAAAATTGATAGGGTCAAGTTAATATATACTTAACCAATCTAGAATGATAATTGGACGAGGTTAAGTCGTGAATTGCTTAATATACTTAACCAACTTGAGCATGGTTTGTAGGGTTAAGCCTTGAACTTGGATACTTAGCCAATTTTGACAGGATTTGTAGACGGGTTAAGTCATGATCTTAAGTGACACTTAATCCATTATGTAAACCCTAGTTCTGAGGATTAGGTGGATAACCGTAGTTAACAAGGATAACGGGAACAATGCTAAGTGGTAAACCTTAGTTGAAGAATAACTAAGTAATGATTCTTAGTCAAGGAAATTTAGACCAGTTCATAGATAGATGAGTAACCTGATACGGTAGGTCATCGTTTAAGTATACGAGTAGGAGCAAGTATCTGATTTAGATAAAGGCTCCAGCGAACTGGGTAACGAAGCAGCGGCTTCGGGGAACGTGAGGATATTCTTGGTATCCCTCTATGAGCTGCCAGGTGATTATACTAGGCTCATGAGAGGTTAAGGTCTGCGTTAGAAGAACCAAGAGTATGCCTTGGTTGCTATACGAGCGACCTAAAGACGGGGATGGATAGGGGATAGTCGACGATACACGGTCGTACCCTAGATAGCATTTCGTCAGGCTACCTACCATCTTTGGTCAAGCGTGTACGTACGGAAAGGCAGAGAACACCCAAAAGACCATAATTGCTATCTAATTATGGTTGCGGTAAGACTTGGATGTGGGTTGGCCAGTGTTGTGTTCTCATACAGGATTTATCCTGTCTTGTCTTTCATTAGTTGAGGGAATGGTCTCGTGGGACCATAGCCACGTATAAGAAAAACAGACCTTAGCATCTGCATCGGCAGATAAATCGAAAGCTCCCGACCGAGTCCTGTATTTCTTGATTTGCCCTGTGACAGGACTCGGATGGCACGATGTGATACATGTGCATACAGTCATGGAAAAGCGATTCACGATGAATGCGTGGGAAAAAGGGCGCGGTTGGCGGTTAGCGTAATCCCTAGTGGCCCTAAGTGGTTGAACCCAAACCGAGATACGAAAACGTGCAATAGGTAAGCATAATCCCTAGCAGCCCTAGGTAGCATAAGTCCTAGTTGTACAAACAATAATTCATGTTGGAAGACCCTAGCTAGGTTTAGGGTAACAGTCCAAACCGATCTTAAGGATCATGGAACTATGTTAAAGTAATATAGAATCTCATGGGAAAGCCCGTATGGTCTACGGCAAGGGACTGAACATTTACATGGAATAAAACATACAAGTTGAGTAACCTATATTTGTGATATATTAGGTTGACATGGACCATTACACGACTTTTGAGTGAGGGTCATTCTTTGTTAACACATGACACGGTGGGGATACTAGTACGGTAGGTGCAGAGCTAAAATACAGGATAGATATCACGGGGCGTTATACGTGACAGATATCTTGGGGATATTATACTTGATAGAAACCTGACGATGTGATACCTTGTTTTATCTTGACATCGTAATTTATCATGACACCTTAGTTTATCTGAGTTCAGTAGTTCATCCTGTTATTTTGATTTAGCTTATCTATCTTGTTATCATGCTTATGTTCATCTCAGTTTCTCATGTCAGTTAACTTTACTAGTTTTTATGCTAATAGTAGATAGGGCTTACTCAGTCTTTTTGACTGACCCGTTTTGTTTCGCCTCTTTTCTTCCGTTTCCCCCCCCAGGTTACAGGGAGGAAATACTGTTGTTTAGTTCGGACTTCTTCTGCTTGAAGGTCATCATGGATGGCTTGGACTTTTCTTGTCTAATGGCTACTTTACTGTTTTTACTTGGGGAATAATTTATGAAAATGTCTTTATGCTTCTTTACTATTGCAAGACAGGTTTTGATGTACTCTGATGTAAAAGGCTTTAGACCTTATTTATTCATGTTATGAAAGTTTGATTTTACTTCCGCTATTTTTATATGTTCTGTCTTGTGATATTTCTGTGCATGTTTACCAATAATGCCCCTCTAAAGCTAGTGCATTCCTTTGCGAGTGACCCTAGCGGAGGCGGGGTGTTACACTCGTCGTCTACCTACCATCTTGAGTCAATCGAGATACGTAAAGCGGAAAGGCGAAGAACTCTAAAAGACTATATACTTGCTATCTAGTTATGGATGAGGTTAGCCAATAGGTTTGTGGGGGGCATATAGGGCCTGCGTATAGATCTCATTCTTGTTTTTCTTGGGTGCCTTTCATTTGCTAGTTGAGGGAGGGGCCTAGTGGGACCATAGCCACTGTAAAAGAAGACCTTAGCATCTGCATTCGGCAGATATCTGAAAGCTCCCTATCGAGTTCCGTGTTTCTTGATTAGCCCTACCACGGGACTCGGGTCACACGTATAGAGGACATGTGCATCTAGACATCGATAACGATTCACGACACATATGTGGAGAAAATCTCAAAACATATACCGCTCTAGGTAGTGTGTCCTAGACTAGGGGGCATCGTTCGATAGGTAGCATAATCCCTAGTTGGACCTAGGTCGCGTAAACCCTAAATCCGAGAAGCGTTCAATAGGTAGCATAAACCCCAATGGCCCTGGGGAGCGTAAACCCTGGTTGAATCTAGGACGCATTCGATAAGTAAACCCTAGTTGGATCTAGGTAACACTCGATGGATAAGGGACTTCATAAACAATAAAAAGGGGGATCATCTTATCATGAACACACGATGATAGTTGAAACAGTCCTTAGTGGGAGTAGAGAAATAGAAGTGGATAGATAGCCAATTCCGTTAATCTTACCTTGTCTTGTTTAAGGATTATTTTATCACTATGTATGGTTCTAAGGTCAGTTTGTTCATGTCATAGTCCTTTTCTTGTTTGCATGCTGAAGTACAACTGGACTTACCAGACTTATGTCTGACCTAGTTTGTTTTCGCCCCTTTTCTTCCGTTTCCCCCCTAGGTAGCCAGGGAGGAAATAGCTCAGCTCATTTTGGACCGTTACTCTTCCCGAGCTTGAAGATTCTTTGACGCATTGCTTTAAACTCCATTTTCTACTACTATGGCTGGCTCATGCTTTATTGGGGAATATCATTGTCAGTTTATGCTTCTTTATTTTAAACAAGACAAATGCTTTGTTGTAATAAGTATTGTTGTTGTAAAACAATCTTTGTACATGCTGTGTTTTAATCAATAAAGGTTATTTATTTTCCACTGCTTTATTTGTCTGTCTTGTAATTTTTCTGCAACTTGTACCAAAAATGTCCTACCGAAGTTAAGGCATTCCCTTTGTGAGTGACCTTAATGGAGGTGGGGTGTTACACTTGGTATCAGAGCTGAAGGTTACTGGATCAGATAAAAAGATTTGAAAAATTATTTTCAACGGTTTTAAAAGAAGCATTTTCAAAAGAAAATTTTCGTTTTAAAGGCATATTCCCCAAAGCCATATGCACTATCTTTTGATCCTCTGTTTGAATCCTTGTTTCCTTCTTTCCTGTGTCTCTGGGGCTCCTGACTTTTTGGGAGGTAACCTCATCGCGACATGATTTCATAGGCTTGATGAGACTACGACACTTGTCAAAGGGCAAATAAGCGCCTAACTTCCATCCGTAGCCATAATTTTCTTTCGAGCTTTGTAGGATTCTCCGTGCGATGGAGGAAGCTTTCGAGAGACATGTCAACAAGTTACACAAGGATGAAGAACCCATGGATATGGACTTGGAGGGGAGGAAAGAATAGTAAAACCTAAAACAAGAGGAAGTATCTTTATTTTGGTATAACGGGTCGCATAATTAAGTTCAAAGGCAAGAACAAAGGATAGGATTTTCCGGAAGACAAGCACATGCTCTCACCGCTAGCATACCTGAGAGAGAGGTAGTAAAGTTTCTGCTGAAAAAGACTAGTTTTTGTTTTTGATCATCCTATTCGTACACTTTTTGATTCTGGCGCGCCGTACTCATTTGTATCTGCTGCTTTAGTTGAGTCTCTGCACCCTAGATATTGTATAGTAGAGGATCCCATTATAGTCTCAAATCTAATTGCTGGTTCGGCTCATTTATCTTTAACTTGTGAGGATTTGAGAATAGCTATATTAATGCTTATGTTTTTGGTTTCATCGGCTATGGGCTGATTCTAGGCATGGATTGGTTAGCTAGTAATTGTGAAACGAGGGTAGTTAGACTTTCAACTTGCTTCGGGAATACCCTCGAGATTTTGTGCGATCCTAAGGGATCAGTTTGTCTTAGCTACTTAGAATCACTTTATTTATCAATCGACGATTTTCGATCCGTTGGAGTAGTCCATGAGTACACAAGATGTTTTGATTAGGGTAGGGGTTTTCCCCCTAAAACTCGAGACAGACTTCCGCATATATCTAGATGACACTGCAAAGCCAGTTATGCGATCAATGATAATTTTGGAGCAAGATTGGCGAGGATAGCCAGAGTCAGTAAAGTGCTCATTTGTTTGGTTGTTTTACTGGTATCATCTCCCATAGATCGTCCAAGTTCGGAGAAGGTATCCCTCAGGTGCTTGTCTGATATTGGTTTAGGACTTTGGGGCTTGTACTTGAGGGATGTCGAGTTTGACTAGGGTGGTTTGCATGAGAAATAAATGGTTGGGGCTGGCACCCTAAGTAAGACTGACCTTAAGAGAGGTAAAAAGAACATAGCAACCATTAGCTTTAGACCCTTAGATTTGTAAAATGATGGATAAGCTAAGTCGAGGAGAGGCCTATAATCATCTTAGGATATACACTTGGTATCATGGTTAACATCTGTTTATGTTGGAAGGGTGGTTCGACTACATTGGATACCCTCTAGCACAGTAAGTGACCAAGGTCCTATCTTTACTAGTGAGTTGTGGAATTGGAGGTCAAGAAGCTTCGCAACCGTGAAGTTAAGGTACAGTGGAGAGTAGCTCACGAAGATGCAACTTAAAAGACTAAAGACTAGATACGCGCATCATACCCTTTTTGAGGTTATATCCTTAATCTCTCTTTTTCTGTATTGTTTATTTGCCTGACTAGTCTCTATCTTTTAAGTATATCCTCTCGACCCTATCCTTAATTCTTAAGTAGAAGCCAACGGATGTAAACATGTGTTTGAAACATGTTATGTTTGATGGTTGCAAGTAGTTACTAATGGTTGCTCGTGAGTGCATATACACACACATTAGCCACTAGATTGGCTCAGTCACTGCCTTATTACATATACATATATGTATTTGTGAAACTTGATGTGTTATCATATGGACGATGCATTTGTATGAATGATTGCGCACTCATGTAGAAGTTACAAAATACGATTAAGAGTAGTTGCATACATGATGGACTCATGACACTGACATGATTTGCATTAAGGAGGTCAACTGAATCAGTAGACCGCCTGATTTTGCATTAGATAAGGACATATATACACACTATGCATATGATCATGAAAAGCATTAGAAACCTTCTAAGGACAATGGATGCCTGTGATTGGATGGTTGAGTAGATAGATGTTGGATGGTAGGATAAACATTCTTCCTAACTTAGAGATTTCGGGGAAGAAATCCTTTAAAGGAGGGGAGAATGTAACACCCTGTATTTTTCGGGAAATACGTTAGGTAACCAATCAGAGAATAATTAAATTGTAACAAAATAATTAAGCAAAACGGGTTATGCCATTGTGTTCATCTCAAATTTCTGCTTGGAATAGAGTCCAAGTTTGCGTAAATTGGACTCCGTATGAAGAAGATATGGCCTTCAGAAGTTTCAATAAAAACCAGCTCAAAATTCAAAAATTCAGATTTCGAAATTCAAAACAGACACCCGGGCTGGGCGGGAAAATTCTCGCCCAGGATCCAGGTCGACACTAGGGTCAACCTGGGAAAACAATTCGACACTAGGGTCGACCTCCCCCCATTTTTCCAGATCTGGAGACAGATCCAATTTTCTGCACCTGGACGCCTTTGTGACCGGATTCGTGAGCTCTAACCTATTTAAACACCCCCAACCTAGCTTTCTCTCCACACAATTTCATTCTGCCTATACTCTGCCTCTTTTCTAATTAAAAATAAGAAAAGCGTTGCTACTCTACTGAAATCTAAGCTAGAACTAGTGCATATTCTTCCAATTTGAATAGAAATAAAAGAACGACTAATATACATAAAAGCAAAGCTATTCAGCTTCAGAAAACAGATTTTAGAAAAATAAGACTTGCCTATATTTTGTAAGTACAGTTATATTTCCGATTTAAACATTAATTGGAAGTCATGGCTTGTAAGAAAATGATATTAGAACGGTGCCTATTAGTTTATCTATGTGGATTCATGTTTATTCATGCGATTTTCGTATGTTATATTCTTGTGATGAAACTATTGTCTATGACTATGACTATGACTATGGGACCTTTGCCTAAGACTATAACCATGAAACTGTTGCCTATGAAATTATTGCCTATGACTATGATTCGTGACTATGAGACTGCTGCCCATGACTATGATTCATAACTATGAGACTATTGCCTATGACATTGATTAAGAAATTATTGTGATTAGTCGCCCATGACTATTGTGGTTAATTGCCTATAACTATTGTTGTTGGTTGCTTATGCCTATTCCCATTGTTACAACTAACCAATCATGTTGCACCTTGAACTGGCATTATATTGGATCAAATCACCTATGTCGATTCCCTTTATTATGTTGGGTCTCATATTTAGTGTGTAACTTGGCTAGTTTATTCCTATTCACCATTATGTCCATCGAACCTGTTGGAACCATTATTTTTGCATGTCTATTCTTTTATATCAATTCTTGTGCTTATCCCCTATTCCTTTTGTTAGTGCCATTTCATGAGTACTTAGAAAACTTGTGAAATCATGTTATACGTACGATTATGATGCAGGGATTGGGCATAGCTTAATTAAGTTAATTTGGCATAATAAATATGTTGGCATAATCTAAATTGGCTATAATAGTGAATGATATACAAGCATATTAGACTTGGGCATAAATTGATAAATTTTAATTGGCCGCAAAGTATGTAATTGGCATGTAAACCAAGTTTTGGACATAAATGGTAAACTAGAATATTAAATCTAGTTTGACATGAACTGTAAATTGGAATATTAATCTAGATTGGGCATAAACTGAAAAAGGGGGATATTAAATCTAAATTGGTATAACCGCAAGTTGGGCTAATTGATAGGTAAATCAGGTTTTGGGTATAGAATATGAGTATGATAATTGGCATGACAAATGAATATGATCTAGGCTAAAATGATTTACGTAAAATTTACATAAACAGTAAATATGTAAATTAGAGAAGAGGAAAATGCCTAACCCGAGGTTAGATTGAGTTCTGGTCTAAAACTTCCTGGAACCGCCCGGCACATCCAGTAACCACAACAATACCTGTCTAATGTGAGAGGTTAGTGCATCAAGCCCAGAAAAACTCGAGGTTAGACTGAGTTGTGTTGTAAAACTTCCCGAAACCGACCGGCATATCCAGTAACCCCAACAATACCTGTCTAATGTGAGTGGTTGGTGCTTTAATTAATTAATTAAAGCTCATGAACAATCAAGCTAGAAATGGTGAGGTTAAGTAATTAAGGAAACACTTAACCAACTTAACATGTTAACAAGACAAGAAGGGTGGGGTTAAGTAATTGAGAAAACACTTAGCCAATTCAACATGTTAACTAGACAAGATTGATAGGGGTTAAGTTAATTTGGATTCCAACTTAACATGTTAACAAGGCAAGATTTGTGGGGTTTAAGTAACTAAGGAAACACTTAACCATTATATATAACATGTAAACTAGACAAGTGGTTAAGGTTAAGTAAATGTTTAACCGTTATAACATGCTAACTAGACTAGATGGTGGGGTTAAGTAAACTTAGAACACTTAGCCGTTATAGCATGATAAATGAATAAGGTTAAGTTAATGAGAGACACTTAACTAGTATAACCTGACAAACGAGTAAGGTTAAGGAACACTTAATGAATTTGACATGATGTAGGGGTGGGTTAAGTCAACATGAACCGCTAGATAACACTTAACCAATTTGACATGATATATGGGTAGGTAAAGTCAACGTAAACTGCTGGATAACACTTAACCAATCCAACATGACGAGGAAGAGAACTAAGTAGTAAACCTTAGTTATGAGGAGTAAGTTGTAAACCTTAGTTAAGAAAACGAACGAATCAGGAAACTAAGTAGTAAACCTTAGTTAAGAGAACTAAATAGTAAACCTTAGTCAAGAAAACCAAGTAGAATACAAGGAGGAGCGAACATCCATCTGATCATGATGAAGGCTCCAATGAACCGGGTTATGAAGCACGCGGCTTCAAGGGGACGGTACTCTTGGTATCTGTCTGTGGGGCTGCAGATGATCCTTTTGGGCTCACAGAGGTTAAGGTTTGCATTAGAAGAGCCAAGGGTATGCCTTGGTTGCAATAATAAGGCAACCTAAAGACTAGGATGGACCAACGTGATTCGGCGAGACCACTTTTTGCCCTGTGATAGCAACTCGTCGTCTACCTACCATCTTGAGTCAATCGAGATACGTAAAGCGGAAAGGCGGAGAACTCTAAAAGACTATATACTTGCTATCTATTTATGGGTGAGGTTAGCCAATAGGTTTGTGGGGGCATATAGGGCCTGCGTATAGTTCTCATTCTTGTTTTTCTTGGGTGCCTTTCATTTATTAGTTGAGGGCGGGGCCTAGTAGGACCATAGCCATTGTAAAGGAAGACCTTAGCATCTGCAATCGGAAGATATCTGAAAGCTCCCGACCGAGTTCCATGTTTCTCGATTAGCCCTGTCACGGGACTCGGGTCGCACATATAGAGGACATGTGCATCTAGACATCGATAACGATTCACGACACATACATGGGGAAAGCCTAGGAACATATACCGCTCTGGGTAGTGTGTCCTAGACTAGGGGGCATGGTTCGATAGGTAGCATAATCCCTAATTGGACCTAGGTCGCGTAAACCCTGATTCCGAGAAGCGTTCAATAGGTAGCATAAACCCCAGTGGCCCTGGGTAGCATAAACCCTGGTTGAATCTAGAAAGCATTCGATAAGTAAACCCTAGTTGGATCTAGGTAACACTCGATGGATAAGGGACTGCATACACAATAAAAAGGGGGATTATCTTATCATGAACACACGATGATAGTTGAAACAGTCCTTAGTGGGTGTAGAGAAATAGAAGTGGATACGATAGCCAATTCCGTTAATCTTACTTTGTCTTGTTTTAGGATTATCTTATCACTATGTTATGTTTCTAAGTTCAGTTTGTTCATGTCATAGTCCTTTTCTTGTTTGCATGCTGAAGTATAACTGGACTTACCGGACTTATGTCTGACCTAGTTTGTTTTCGTCTCTTTTCTTCCGTTTCCCCCCCAGGTAGCCAGATAGGAAATAGCTCAGCTCATTTGGACCGTTACTCTTCCCGAGCTTGAAGATTCTTTGACACATTGCTTTGAACTTCATTTTCTACTGCTATGGCTGGCTCATGCTTTATTGGGGAATATCATTGTCAGTTTATGCTTCTTTATTTTAAACAAGACAGATGCTTTGTGGTAATAAGTATTGGTGTTGTAAAACAATCTTTGTATAAGCTGTGTTTATATCAATAAAAGTTATTTATTTTCCGCTGTTTTGTTTGTCTATCTTGTAATTTTTCTGCAACTTGTACCAAAAATTCGCTACCGAAGTTAAAGCATTCCCTTTGTGAGTGACCTTAATGGAGGTGGGGTGTTGCATTAACACAAACAATCAAGGAGTTATAACATCACAAGGATGGACTTTGACTGTGATTTCAGCACAACAAAATGAACAACATAAACATAGAAAGTTACGTATTTGTACAAATAAGCTATGGATAGAATAAAACTCCACTGCAAACTAGAAAAATGTGAGGTTCACTTACTTAGAAGAAATTAACAATGATTTTGGCCCGAATTGAAGCAACCAAAGGCTAATTTGCTTGCAAAAAGGTCAACTTTTTATCTGTACAATAAGTACTGCTACATGCAAGAAGAAATAGTTTACTGTAAATGATGAATCTTAACAAAGTGATGAAAATCTCGAATTAAATCCAAATTTAAGATGAATTACCTACTGCTGGATGATTTAAACAACTAGTATCTTTGTTTTAGAAGTGGATTGAGGTTAATTGGAATTGATAGTAAAGTGTTTTTCTTATTTTCCTTTGTTTTGTTCACTGGTGAAAGAGAAGTCTGGGAGAAAAGTATGTACTTTCTTTCCTTCTGCAGATGTTTCCTTGCCTAAATGAAACGACTCGAAATCCCCATTGATGGGGAGCCCGGATTGCTTTGAGAACATGACGCATCAGAATACAAACATGAGAACATTTCATTGCATTTACAATAATTACATCAGAGTACAAGATATTAGAGCTCAAATAAATAATACGTAGCGGAAAATATCAGGGATTTAAAATACAAAGTAGCGGAAATTTAAATGTATAAATACAATGCATAGCGGAAATACATCTCTAACACAACTGAATGAAATACATGGATACAAAGATTTCCAAATATAGCTCCAGCTGTAATCCAGGATTCTAGAAAAAGAAATATCTACGAAAACCAAAACTACTAGCTACTCGTGTGGAAAATATGGGCACCCATAGTTTAGGTTAAAAGAATAAACTTCAAGTCAGTCATGGGACTAGTGTGAGAACTAAAACAGTTATCAGCTTTTATTTTAAAGTTAGGTAAATCTCGGGACCACGCTGTATAACATGGAATGGGTTTATCCCCCATGGATACCAGTGCATAAAAATAAATAGCACAATGCGAAAGAGAAAAATGAAGCTATTATAAGACTTAAGTCCCATCACACAAAGAATGCAGTCGAGGATAAAGTTTTCCCTTATAATAGCCAAATATGCTTGATACGTGAAATTTCATCTTTTATTATTACTATAAGTGAAGAAATCAACTTCAAATATAAATGTATCAATCATATGCGGCGTAGGTACCATTATGTTAAGTCGCCATATAGGTTTATAACTAAAACTGTAAAATTGCGTATTGGAATTTGAATCCCCATCTATGAACCAAGGCAAGGGATCATCCTTTTAATTTCGAGACATTCTAGCAAATACCTTAGGATCACACCTACGGAAAACCCTTGGAAGTGGCAGGGCCGGCCATCCGTCGATGATTGGCAATACCATAAACTACATGTTAGCCGGTCCTATCGAACTGCCAAAATAGGTCGGTATGTCGACCACTCAAGAGCCACTAGGGACTCAAATTACTGAGCCTTTCAATCGGCCCGATATCCGAGGTACCTCGCCTTCCATCAGTAAAATTTTCCAACATCCACGTGAACAAACAGTCTAGTTTCCATACCATGACGTTACTCGTAGCTAGAACTAACATATGTCTATTTCCCTATGGTCCTAATCCCGTTTTAGGTTCATACCGGGAAGTGAAGCTCTCGAATTAACACTACACAAAGCTGTGCTACTTAAAGCTATGTTTTGATCATCAACCACAAGTCTCTGCTTTTCAACAAAAGCCTTGATCATTTGCATCTCAACATGGCACACTGTCATTCCATACCGTACCACTGATTTCCACCAATATATAACCTCTAAGCTCGTACGTCTCAGAGAAGAGTGTTAGGTAAGAGAATAAATTCTCTGCCACCAATCAAATATATATTTAGCAGAGATAAACGAATACATTGTAAAGGAATACAATGTTAGACGCACTATTCATTTAAGTCCATTTTGGGTCTGAATGAAACCGGAGGCACCTTATTCCTCGTCCCATACGTCCAATACTGGATAGAGGCCCTCGCATATCCTATCGATCTCCAAGTACGTCTGGGCGATCACCACTTATTACCTTGTCTTGGGTGTACATCCCAATCAAGATATCAGTAATCATCCAAACGATGTGAAGATCTCTGGTCTTCAACCACCGTCTTCATATCATCGACATTTAGTCGTCGTATCAATTATTCAGAGTGGGTTAAACCTTGTCTTTCATAATAACTCACGTATCTTATAATCAAGTGCTATAAAAACACATCATACGCCTCATTTTAATTCAGAATATTATTTTATTCAAATATTCTTTTCACAATTTAAACCAAATTAAGGTTTACCAAACTAGTCGGGATTAGCGAACCTTACTGAAGTAACCATTTATTTTATTTCCCAATCCCACCCTATTCATCCCTTGGAGAAAAACTGGTAGTACTCCACATTTAACACCCCTTGTGTTATCAGTAAATTTAATTACCACTTAACATTCAAATCTAATTAAAGATTTAACAATCGCATGGAGTAAAACTGGTGGTACTCCATTTTCGAACATTTCTTGAATTCGGTAAATTTAATTGATTTATTCCTATTCCAATCAAATAAAAGATTCATTTAAAACTCCATCTTGGTTTTAATCTCAAAAATCATTACTTTATGATTATTCAATTTTTTAGGAAAATTAATCCTGTCATTAACTGGGTTACAGAACCAATGTTATTAAAATCACAGTTCACAATAAACCCAAATCAGCTTCAATTAACTATGGAATCTTCATTGAAAATAGATCAACATATAATCGATATAAATTTCTGTATCAGACTAATAATATAAATGGAATAACGGCAAGACCTTTTAAATTCCATATATAGTAACGGTCTTCCTTCACAGAAGCTCATCTCGATTATTACCAAATCGAATTCCATTCAATTCCAAGTTAATATATTAAATTGGAAAACTTTACTTTGGAAAATATCCATTAAATCTTAATAAAAAGATTTATAAATTCCAAATCATCTCTTCACCGTTAATTGGGTTAAAGAACAAATGTTATTTAAAACACCGTTCATGATAAATCCAAAAATCCAATTTCAATTCAATTTCAATTCAATTTCAATTAAATATTAATTAATTGGTAAACTTCATTAATCTTAATTAAAAGATTTATTCTTTTCTCAACCGGGTTTAAGAACAGTGTTGTTTAAGACACCATTCATGACAAACCTGTAATCCAATTTGATATTAAATACAAGGCTCTAAATAGAAATTACGTCGGCTTATATTCAATATCAAATTCTGAAACCAACAAATATCGTGTAATAACCCAGAAATCCGAGCCAATTTAAATTTTTTATTTTGGCGATTTTAGTGAATTTTGAATATTTAAAATGAATTATTTTAAATAATAACGACGAGAAATTTATTTTGAATAGAATTCAAACGTATATATTTATATAGATAGTCGTTTGAATATAAATATTTATTTATAATTATATAACGAGCCTGAAATGGCGCGATAGATCGATAATTCAATTTCAAAATTCAAATGAATGTTCCGGGTGCAAAATAAACCGGATTTTAGTAAAACCAAAAATATTTGAATCTATTTATGAATATCTTTCCAACGAATCTGAAAAATTGAAATTTCATAGCGGGAATCAAAAGTTATGCCCAGTTGAAAATTCAGAATAGTCGCTATGGAATTCTGGCCCTTAAAAATGGAAATTTTGCAAACGACCTCGGTTTTCGACGAAACCACTTTTGTTGGATCCAGGATGTCTAGTTATTTCTAGATTCCAAAATTCGTAATTTTCTGAATTAGTATGCGAGCGTGGCGAAGGAAAACGTGTTTTGATAGTTTTAGTCAATTTCGATTGGCCAGAAAATGGTTTTTTTCCCAATGGTCTCAGAATTCGATGAAACTAGTTTTTTTAGGATCGTATCGTCAATACGAAGCTAGAAAATATTTTTCTAGAATTTTTAGAGTTCATATGTGGCCCCGGTAAATTGAAATGTGCGTTCAAAATCAATATATAGATTTATATTTTGATTTTGACGGAAATTAATCGAAACGACCGAATCAGCTTACGATACATATCCCGTTGTGTTCGGAATGGGGTTAATTAGCTAGGGGCGACAGTCGTTGTGTCTCGTTTGGAGATCGAATGTAAAAGTTACTTTTTGGGATAATATAATATAATAATTTTTAGAAAAGCCCTTAACCCTTTTTTTTCTTTTTCTCCCCCTCACCACACGCTGAAATCGATTTAGAAAAAAGGAAAAAAAAAAAGAAAAAAAACCGCCGTCATGTTCCCTGAAGCCCACCCCCATATCGACCGCAGCGCCGCCGCACCTCCGGCCGCGGTCCCCAGCACCCTCTCCTTCTCTCGCACCTCCTCTCTCCCCTTTTCTAAAACCGAAAAAACCCCAGAACCCCCCTCTGAAACCCTAGAACCGCCACTGCAGCAGCTCCGCACCCCACCAGCGATGACGCCGGACCCCCTCCCCTAGCGACGCACAGCGCCCCCGCTCGACCAACCTTCTCCTCTAACTACCAGGAATAAACCATGAGTTGTTTTAACATTAAACTTTAATTTCAGTTTATAATTATATGAAGCATAGTTTTAAAAAGGTGATTTTATTTATGAATTTGTTTTAAAAAGATATGGTTTCTTCATTTGTAAAAAGTTGAGATCTTCATTTATAAAACAAAAAAATTGATTTTATATATAATAAGCGTTGAATTCATTTTCAATTTTGATATGATTGAAGTTAGTTTAAAAGACATGATTTTTATCAAAGAAAGATATAATTTTTATCAAAGAAAAATATAATTTTTATATAATGTAGATAATAAAAACATAATTTTATAGGATGTTGAGAACAAAAATATGATTTTTATATAGCTAATGAAATAAAAATACGATTTTTATATATGTAGCGTTGATATAAAAATGTGGTTTTTAAAATATATATAGCGTTGTTAGAAATATAATTTTTTAACATAAACTGCGTGATACGGATTGCAATGGTTCTGTCGAAAAACAAACCTAAATTCAAACAGTTCAGAGAGAAGGACTGGCAGAGTGGATCCCCAATGCGAGAACTCCTCACCGTTAATTTATTTCTAGCTTGAAATATATACTAGGATGCAGACTGTGATTAGTAGCACCCGACACCCGTCGTCCACAGACCATGGATGACTTGTTTGTTTGATTGCTGTGTTGTGAAATTTGATTGTGTGATGTGGAATGAAATAAAATATTTTATAGTGGAAAATATTTTATAGTTAAAGATATAATTTTTAACGCGTATATAAAAATCGGACGATTTGTTTATATACACTGTTTTGACTGATATTGATTGGGACAATAAATTTTACACATCGCCCAACTGCACAAATAGAACCTATGTTTGCTGTTTGAAACCCCACACGGGTATTGGGATGAAATATGACATACACTAATCCCAATAATTAGTTATATGTCGATCGATTGATTGAGAGGTTGTGTAAGCGTTGAATACTTATATTCAATGCTTATACATTGTACAATGCACTCTGGATGATGGATTGCTGTTTTCATTATTGTTATACACATTTGTTGTGTGAAATCCATATAATCACATTATATGGTAATTGACTGTGTTTGATTCCAGTTCAGAATTATCGAATATTTTAAAATAATATTCAGTGAATATTGAAATGTGAAGCTGTGTTAAGTAGTTAAATGCCATTTTAACACGAACGCGAATTTTGTTGATTTTATTCATTTTACAATGAATGTCGAAAGTGATTTCAAAATCTGATATTTTGAAAAGAACTGAAATTCGAATTAAATTGACAAGAATTGAAATTCTAATTAAATTGATAAGAATTGAAATTCAAGTTAAATTGATATGAATTGAAATTCGAATTAAATTGAAAAGAATTGAAATTCGAGTAAAACTGAATAAAATTGAAATTCGAATTAGATTGAAATAGAGTTGAAATCATTTTGAAAATGAATTTAAAACGATTTATAAAATACGTTTTAAAAGGAAATCGACGAAATATATAATATAATATATATTATATATATAATGGCCTGAATAGAACGCGCCGCGCCGCGGTAGTTCGTGAATTACGACCATTGACTTCGAATGGATATTACGGGAGATCCGACCGTCAGATTCTCCAAAAACCGGAACGTTGGGTTCGTATCGAAAAGAGTTTTCTAACGAACATTAGAGATTTGAAATATAACGGTTGGATTTGGAATTATGACCAAATCAAATTTGGAAAAGGTCGTTGTAAGTGCAGTTCGATGGCCGTTGATGGAAATCGACTGTACGGGCCTTGATAAAATTATTAAAAATAATAATAATTTGTGTAAAATCATAAGAAATGATTTGTGAAGAATTGGGGTGAAAACTCCATATTTGAAAAGATAAAAATAGTTTTTTATCGTAATGAACTATTTTTGAACTAGAATTATAATTCTATTTATTTTTAAAATAAATAAAGTGGATTTGAAATAGTTTTAAAAGTAACCAGAATTCCCAGTAATTGAATTGGAAGGGATGTGAATCGAAATTGTCTTTGGAATATTTCAATGTTGGATTTCGTGATTATACAGATATTGTTATGGGAATTTGAAAGATATATATATATCATTATTTCCAACACGATATTTGTCGGTCATAGAATTTGATATTGAATATAAGCCGATATATTTTCTATTCAGAGCCTTGTATTTAATATCAAATGTGATTTGGGTTTGTCGTGGATGGTGTCTTCATTAACACTGTTCTTAAACCCAGTTGAGGAAAAGATTAAATCTTTTTATTTGGATTTATTGAAGTATACCAATTAAATAATATTTAATTGGAATTGAATTGAAATTGATTTTTGGGTTTATCGTGAATGGTGTTTTAATAACATTTGTTCTTTAACCCGATAATTAATGGAATGTGATTTGGGTTGTTGTGAATGGTATCTTTAATAATACTGTTCTTAGGCCCAACGGAGTTAAGAAAATCAAAAGCTAACTGGAGATTAGTTAAGTTGAATGGTTTCTTGGGTATTGATCTGATCTTGTTTTCGGCCTTCGGGGTTAATAATTAGGGAATTGCTCACTTGCTATTTTACGGTTAGGAACTGATTGAAATGTGATGTGATTTTGGGGTTTATCGTGAACTGTGTTTTAAATGACATCGGTTCTTTAACCCAGTCAAAGATTAAAACTAAGTGGAGTTTTAATGAATCTTTAATTAGACTGAAAAGAACGAGAATGGAGTATCACCAGTTTTGCTCCAGGCGATAGTTAAATCTTTAATTAGATTTGAACGTGAAATGGTAATTGAATTTACCGATAATACCGTGGTGTTAGATATGAAGTATTACCAGTTTTACTTCATGGGATGAATAGGTTGGGATTGGGAAATATAATAAATGATTACTTTGGTGTGGTTTGCTAATCCCGACTAGTTTGAATTGATATTCAAAAGAAGATTAAAGAATAAATTTAGAAGAATTTATCTTTGATAAAATTAATGGGAACCTTTCCCTAAGAATGTGAAATTCAGAAACTAACTGGAGATTAGTTAAGTTGAATGGTTTCCTGGGTATTGATCTGATGTTGGTTTCGGCCTTCGGGGTTAATATTTGGGGAATCGTTCTCTTGTTAATTTACGGTTAGTGACTGATGAATTGGAATGGGGCGTATATTGTGTTTGTGTAACACTTTTTTATTATATACGCGAGTTATTCGGAAAGACTGGGTTTATCCCATTCTGAATAACTGATTCGACGATGAGTCGAAGATGAAGACAGTGGTTGAAGACCGGAGGTCTTCACGTCGTTTGGATAATTACTGATGATCTTGATTGGGCCGTACACCCAAGAGGAGGGAATCAGTTAGTGATCGTCCAGGCGTACTTGGAAATCGATCGATATGCGAGGTACAAGGTGCCTCCGGTTTCGTTCAGACCCAGAAAGGACTTGTAAATGGACTGTGTGTCTGACATTGGATATCATTCTGTGTGATTGATGGATATCGGTTGCATGGAGTGGTTTGCCTTTGTGGCATGCTAAGATGCAAATGATCAAGGCTTCTGTTGAAAAGCAGAGTCTTGTGGTTGATGATCAAAGCACAGCCTGTGTGGCATAGCTTTGTGTAGCGTTGATTCGCGAGCCTCACATCCCGGTTGTGAACCAGAAACGGGAAAGGACATCAGGGAGGACATGCGTTTCTTTCTAGTTAGAAGTGGCGTAAGTGGTTTTACACGCCCTAACGAGTTTGACTTATGTGTTTGTTGCTGTTACGAGGCGCCTCGGATATATCGGTGACTACGTGAAGCCGATGGAGTCATTCGTTGGCTCATTTACGCCCCAAAGGGCGGGGAAACGCAGTGTTCAGGCATAATAATCCACATCAGTGGACTGGCCCTGACGATCCAACGGGCAGTTGCAGTTGTTCCTAAGGGGTGGGCTAGAGCGTCTCGAATCGGTAGAGGACTATCTTTTGCCTTGGTTCACGGATGGAAATCCAACTTCCAATACGTGACTTAGCGGTTTTGATTGTAGAGCCTAGTATGGCGACATGATATATGGTACCCATGCCATCTATGATTGATATTTATGATTGTATATAAAATCAGAAACTAACTGAAAACGAGCTATGATGGGTGGTTTCCTGGGTATTGGTCTGATGTTGGTTTCGGCCTTCGGGGTTAATACCTAGGGAATCGGTCTCTTACTAATTTACGGTTGGAGTCTGATTAAGAATTAAAATATGAAATTTAGTGTATCAAGCATTCTTTGGCTATTATAAGGTAAAACCCTATCCTCCGTCTTGCGTTGCATTGTGTGATGGGACCTGGGTCTTATAATAGCTTCATTGTTCTTTATTTAGCATCGCGCTGTTGTTTTATGCACTGGTATTCTTGGGAGGAAACCCATTCCGTGTTATACGGCGTGGTCCCTTGATTTACCTAACTTTAAAATAAAGATTAATAACTGTTTTAGTTCTCACACCAGTCACATGATTGACCTGGAGTTTATTGTTTTAACCTAAACTCTGGGTGCCCTTATTTTGACATGGGAAGCTAGTAATTTTGGTTTTGCAGATTTATATTCACAGGATCCTGATTTACAGCTGGAACGATACTCGGAAAGCTCTGTATCCGTGTATTACTTCTAGTTGTGTATTGTACTATTTTCCGCTGCTATGTAATGTATTGTAATCTCTGATATTTATCGAATGTGTAATATTGATTTATACTCTGTATATTCTTGTAATCTGATGGAATTGTTGTAATAAGCAATGAAAAGTTCTTCTGTATGCGTTCTTTTGTGTGTTGTTCTCAAATTATCCGCTCTTTCCTTCACGGGGAAGTTAATGGTCCTTACATTTGGTATCAGAGCTTTGGTTTTCAAAGCATAGAGAACAAGACACATTAGAACCATACGAAAGAATTCATCAGAGATTGGATTAGTAATATCCAATAAGAGTGACTCGTTAGAGATAGGATCAGTAGTATCCTAGAACGAGTGCGAAATGTATATTTTTAAAATAAAAACAATTTTTGTTTCAAAAATTAAATTCAATTATTCGTATTTGAATATTTATTTGTATTGAATTTGGACAATCCAATATATAAAGATTTTACGTATACGTCTGATCCGCGTGTATTTGAAACTTTAATATACTGGATAGATATAGAATCACACTGTAGTCGCCCGGAGATGGTTTTGATGATGGAGCTCCATCATTAGAATTTATATTCGAGTGATGAAAGTGGAGTTTCTATATATTTCAAATTGACTGGTGTGAGAACCAAAATTAGATAGGGCCCATTGTTGTGATTTGGCACCAAAAATGTGATTTTTGACTATATATCAAAGTTATGAATTTGAAACGTTAATCAACTAATTGATTGATGGTTGTGTTGTTTGATTATTTTTTGATTAATTAAATGTTGAACCTTTAGCCAAATTGAATCAAATAGTGTGTTGTATTGGAAATTTCTCGCATTTGCATGCATGTACATTTACTTACATTGAACAGGTCATAGCAAGGAGGCTAGAGCAGAAGAATAAAATTGTTTGCCCGACAGATAGGTACGTGTTTACCATAATTTACTATTTTGTTTAGGTGATGATGATTTTATGAGCTGATTGGCTAGCCGCTTGTCTTTTTCTTTTTCTTTTGGATTGAAGAAGGCCATGGGAGGCTATATAAAATATCCCGAAGTCCCCGGTGCAAGGGATGTTATGGCGAAATTTTCTGGAAATTTAGGGTGTTAGCCAAATTTTTAAAGAATTTGAAAATTTCTTAGAAATTGAAAAGTTGAAGAACTTAAGCCGTAGTGAAAATACTGGAAGTTGAGTTGTTTTTTGAAACAACTTTCGGTTTCGTTCCTTTTCGGGGACGAAAAGTTTTAAGTGGGGGAGATTGTAATAACCTGGAAATCCGAGCCAATTTAAAATTTTTATTTTGGCAATTTTAGTGAATTTTGAATATTTAAAATGAATTATTTTAAATAATAACGATGAGAAATTTTTTTTGAATAGAATTTGAACGTATATATTTATATAGATCATTGTTTGAATATAAATATTTATTTATAATTATATAACGAGCCTGAAATGGCGCGGTAGTTCGATATTTCGATTTCAAAATTCAAATGAATGTTCCGGGTGCAAAATAAACCGGATTTTAGTGAAACCAAAAATATTTGAATCTATTTATGAATATATTTCCAACAAATCCGAAAAATTGAAATTTCATAGCGGGAGTCAAAAGTTATGCCCAGTTGAAAATTCAAAATAGTCGCTATGTAATTCTGGCCCTTAAAAATGGAAATTTTGCAAACGACCTCGGTTTTCGACGAAACTACTTTTGTTGGATCTGGGATGTCTAGTTATTACTAGATTCCAAAAATCGTAATTTTCTGAATCAGTATGCGAGTGTGGCGAAGGAAAACGTGTTTTGATAGTTTCAGTCAATTTCGATCGGCCAGAAAATGGTCATTTTTCCAACGGTCTCAGAATTCGATGAAATTAGTTTTGTTAGGACCGTATCGTCAATAAGAAGCTAGAAAATATTTTTCTGGAATTTTTAGAGTTCATATGTGGCCCCGGTAAATTGAAATGTGCATTCAAAATCAATATTTAGATTTATATTTTGATTTTGACGGAAACTGATTGAAACGACCGATTCAGCTTACGATACATATACCATTGTGTTCGGAATGGGGTAATTAGCTAAGGGCGATAGTCGTTGGGTCTCGTTTGGAGATCGAACGTAAAAGTTACTTTGTGGGATAATATAATATAATAATTTTTAGAAAAGCCCTTAACCCTTTTTTTTCTTTTTCTTTCCCTCACCACATGTTGAAATCGATTTAGAAAAAAAGAAAACAAAGAAAAAAACCGCCGTCGTGTTCCCTGAAGCCCACCCCTACGTCGACCACAGCGCCGCCGCATCCACCTGGCCGCCGCCCCTCCGGTCGCGGTCCCCAGCACCCTCTCCTTCTCTTGCACCTCCTCTCTCGGTTTTCTAAAACCGAAAACCCCCCAGAACCCCCCCTCTAAAACCATAGAACCGCAACTGCAGCAGCTCCTAACCCCACCAGTGATGACGCCGGACCCCCTCCCCTAGCGACGCACGACGACCCCCCCCCCCCTCGACCAACCTTCTCCTCTAACTGCCAGGAATAAACCGTGAGTTATTTTAACATTAAACTTTAATTTCAATTTATAATTATATGAAGCATAGTTTTAAAAAGGTGATTTTATTTATGACATTGTTTAAAAAAGATTTGGTTTTTTCATTTATAAAAAGTTGAGATCTTCATTTATAAAACAAAAAACTTGATTTTATACATAATAAGCGTTGAATTCGTTTTCAATTTTGATATGAATGAAGTTAGTTTAAAAGACCTGATTTTTATCAAAGAAAGATATAATTTTTATCAAAGGAAAATATAATTTTTACATAATGTAGATAATAAAAATATAATTTTTATATGATGTAGAGAAAAAAATATGATTTTAATATAGCTAATGAAATAAAAATACGATTTTTATATATGTAGCGTTGATATAAAAATGTGGTTTTTAAAATATATATAGCGTTGTTAGAAATATAATTTTTTAACATAAACTGCGTGATACAGATTGCGATGGTTCTGTCGAAAAACAAATCTAAATTCAAACCGTTCGGAGAGAAGGACTGGCGGAGTGGATCCCCAATGTGAGAACTCCTCACCTTTAATTTATTTCTAGTTAGAAATATATACTAGGATGCAAACGGTGCTTAGTAGCACCCGACACCCATCGTCCATAGACCATGGATGGCTTGTTTGTTTGATTGCTGTGTTGTGAAATTTGATTGTGTGATGTGGAATGAAATAAAATATTTTATAGTGGAAAATATTTTATAGTTAAAAATATAATTTTTAACGTCTATATAAAATAAATATTTATAAACAAATCGGACGAATTGTTTATATACACTATTTTGACTGATATTGATTGGGACGATAAATTTTACACATCGCCCAACTGCACAAATAGGACCCGTGTTTGCTGTTTGAAAACCCCACACGGGTATTGGGATGAAATATGACATACACTAATCCCAATAATTAGTTGTATGTCGATCGATTAATTGACAGGCTGTGTAAGCGTTGAATATTTATATTCAATGCTTATACAATGTAGAATGCACTCTGGATGATGGATTGCTGTTTTCATTATTGTTATACACATTTGTTGTGTGAAATCCATATAATCACATTATATGGTAATCGACTGTGTCTGATTCCAGTTTAGAATTATCGAATATTTTAAAATAATATTCAGTGAATATTGAAATGTGAAGCCGTGTTAAGTAGTTAAACGCCATTTTAACACGAACGGGAATTTTGTCGATTTTATTCATTTTACAATGAATATCGAAAGTGATTTCAAAATCTGATATTTTGAAAAGAATTTAAATTCGAATTAAATTGATAAGAATTGAAATTCAAATTAAATAGATAAGAATTGAAATTCGAATTAAATTGATAAGAATGGAAATTCGAATTAAATTGATATGAATTGAAATTCGAATTAAATTGAAAAAAATTGAAATTCGAGTTAAACTGAATAAAATTGAAATTCGAATTAGATTGAAATAGAGTTGAAATCATTTTGAAAACGAATTTAAAACGATGTATAAAATACGTTTTAAAAGGAAATCGACGAAATATATAATATAATATGTATTATATATATAATGGCCTGAATTGAACGCGCCGCACCGCGATAGTTCGCGAATTTCGACCATTGACTTCAAATGGATATTACGGGAGATCCGACCGTCAGATTCTCCTAAAACGGAACCGTTGGGTTCGTATCGAAAAGAGCTTTCTAACGAATATTAGATATTTGAAATCTAACGGTTGGATTTGGAATTATGTCCAAATCAAATTTGGAAAAGGTCGCTTTAAGTGCAGTTCGATGGCCGTTGATGGAAATTGACTGTACGGGCCTTGATAAAATTATTAAAAGTAATAATAATTTGTGTAAAATCATAATAAATGATTTATGAAGAATTGGGGTGAAAAACTCCATATTTGAAAAGATAAAAATAGATTTTTATCGAAATGAACTAGTTTTGAACTAGAATTATAATTCTATTTATTTTTAAAATAAATAAAGTGGATTTGAAATGGTTTTAAAAGTGACCAGAATTTCCAATAATTGAATTGGAAGGGATGTGAATCGAAATTGTCTTTGGAATATTTCGATGTTGGATTTCGTGATTATACAGATATTGTTATGGGAATTTGATATATATATATATACATATATATATATCGTTATTTCCAACACGGTATTTGTTGGTCGTAGAATTTGATATTGAATATAAGCCGATATATTTTCTATTCAGAGCCTTGTATTTAATATCAAATGTGATTTGGGTTTGTCGTGGATGGTGTCTTCATTAACACTGTTCTTAAACCCAGTTGAGGAAAAGATTAAATCTTTTTTTTGGATTTAATGAAGTATACCAATTAAATAATATTTAATTGGAATTGAATTGAAATTGATTTTTGGGTTTATCGTGAATGGTGTTTTAAATAACATTTGTTCTTTAACCCGATAATTAATGGAATGTGATTTGGGTTGTCGTGAATGGTATCTTTAATAATAATGTTCTTAGGCCCAACGAAGTTAAGAAAATCAGAAACTAACTGTAGATTAGTTAAGTTGAATGGTTTCTTGGGTATTGATCTGATGTTGGTTTCGGCCTTCGGGGTTAATACTTAGGGAATTGCTCACTTGCTATTTTACGGTTAGGGACTGATTGAAATGTGATATGATTTTGGGGTTTATCGTGAACCGTGTTTTAAATGACATCGGTTCTTTAACCTAGTTAAAGATTAAAACTAAGTGGAGTTTTAATGAATCTTTAATTAGATTGAAAAGATCGAGAATGGAGTATCACCAGTTTCGCTCCAGGAGATAGTTAAATCTTTAATTAGATTTGAACGTGAAATGGTAATTGAATTTACCGATAACACCGTGGTGTTAGATATGGAGTATTACCAGTTTTACTTCATGGGATGAATAGGATGGGATTGGGAAATAGAATAAATGATTACTTCGGTGTGGTTCGCTAATCCCGACTAGTTTGAATTGATATTCAAAAGAAGATTAAAGAATAAATTTAGAAGAATTTATCTTTTATAAAATTAATGGGAACCTTTCCCTAAGAATGTGAAATTCAGAAACTAACTGGAGATTAGTTAAGTTGAATGGTTTCCTGGGTATTGATCTGATGTTGGTTTCGGACTTCGTGGTTAATATTTGGGGAATTGTTCTCTTGCTAATTTACGGTTAGTGACTGATGAATTGGAATGAGACGTATGTTGTGTTTGTGTAACACTTGTTTATTATATACGCAAGTTATTCGGAAATACCGGGTTTATCCCATTCTGAATAACTGATTCGACGATGAGTCGAAGATGAAGACGGTGGTTGAAGACTGGAGGTCTTCATGTCGTTTGGGTAATTACTGATGATCTTGATTATCCGTACACCCAAGAGGAGGGAATCAGTTAGTGATCGTCCAGGCATACTTGGGGATCGATGGATATGCGAGGTACAAGGTGCCTCCGGTTTCGTTCAGACCCAGAACGAACTTGTAAATGGATGTCTGACAATGGATATCATTCTGTGTGATTGATCGATATCGGTTGCATGGAGTGGTTTGCCTGTGTGGCATGCTAAGATGCAAATGATCAAGGCTTCTTTTGAAAAGCAGAGTCTTGTGGTTGATGATCAAAGCACAGACTGTTTGGCATAGCTTTGTGTAGCATTGATTCGCGGGCCTCACACCCCGGTTGTGAACCAGAAACGGGAGAGGACAACAGGGAGGACTGCATTTCTTTCTAGCTAGAAGTGGCGTCAGTGGTTTTACATGCCCTGACGAGTTTAACTTATGTGGTTGTTGCGGTTGCGAGGCGCCTCGGATATATCGGTGACTATGTGAAGCCGATGGAGTCATTCGTTGGCTCGTTTATGCCCTAAAGGGCGGGGAAACGCAGTGTTCAGGCATAATAATCCACATCGGTGGACCGGCCCTGACGATCCAAGGGGCAGTTGCGGCTATTGCTGAGGGGCGTGCTAGAGCGTCTCGAATCGGTAGAGGAATATCTTTTGCCTTGGTTCACTGATGGAAATCCAACTTCCAATACGTGACTTTGCGGTTTTGATTGTAGAGCCTAGTATGGAGACATGATATATGGTACCCATGTCGTCTACGATTAATATTTATGATCATATATAAAATCAGAAACTAACTGGAAACGAGCTAAGATGGGTGGTTTCCTGGGTATTGGTCTGATGTTGGTTTCGGCCTTCGGGGTTAATACCTAGGGAATCGTTCTCTTACTAATTTACAGTTGGAGTCTGATTAAGAATTAAAACATTAAATTTAGCGTATCAAGCATTCTTTGGCTATTATAAGGTAAAACCATATCCTCCGGCTTGCGTTGCATTGTGCGATGGGACCTGGGTCTTATAATACCTTCATTGTTCTTTATTTAGTATCACGCTGTTGTTTTATGCACTGGTATTCTTAGTAGGAAACCCGTTCCGTGTTATACGGCGTGGTCCCTTGATTTACCTAACTTTAAAATAAAGATTAATAACTATTTTAGTTCTCACACCAGTCACATGACTGACCTAGAGTTTATTGTTTTAACCTAAACTCTAGGTGCCCTTATTTCGACACGGGCAGCTAGTAGTTTTGGTATTGCAGATTTATATTCACAGGATCCTGATTTACAGTGGAACGATACTCGGAAAGCTCTGTATCCGTGTATTACTTCTAGTTGTGAAAAATATTATTTTCCGCTGCTATGTAATGTATTGTAATCTCTGATATTTATCGAATGTGTAATATTGATTTATACTCTGTATATTCTTGTAATCTGAGGGAATTGTTGTAATAAGCAATGAAAAGTTCTTCTGTATGCGTTCTTTTGTGTGTTGTTCTCAAAGTATCCTCTCTTTCCTTCACGGGGAAGTTACAGGTCCTCACATATCGTATTTGGAATAACGATATATATATATATATATCTTTCAAATTCCTCCACAATATCCATATAATTACAGAATCCAATATCGAAATATTTAGAAGATTATTTCCACTCATATCCATTCCAATTCATTTCTTGGAAAATTCTGGTTATGTCCAAACCCATTTACAAATCCAATTTGTTTATTTAAAAATCATTTGGATTATTATTCTAGTTAATAACTAGTTCATTACGATAAAAATATATTTTTATCTTTCCAAATTTGTAATTTTTCATCCAAAATTTTCCAAATCATTTATTACGATTTTACACAATTTTTCCATATTTTTAATAATTTTATTAAGGCCCTTACAGTTGGTTTCCAATAAAGCCATCGAACTGCATCAATAGTGACCTTTTTTAAAATTGATTTTGACATATTTCCAAATCTAACCGTTCAAATTTAAATCCCTTATCATCATTTGAAAGCTCTTTTCGATACAAACCCAACAGTTCTGATTTTAGGAGAATCCGACTGTCGGATCTCTCATTACATCAATTTGAAGTTAATGGTCGAAATTTACGAACGGTCACTCGCGGCGCGTTCTATTCAGGTCATTATATTATATATATATATGTATATAATATCGTGGATTTCCATTTAAAATGTATTTTATAAAATATTTATAAATTCATTTTAAATCGATTTTAAGTTTATTTTCAATCTTAAATCAAAATTGAATATTCCATATATTTATCATATTAAAATGATAATATTTTCAAAATATCTGATTTTGAAATCCATTATTTTCGATATTCATTATAAAATGAATAAAATCGATTATAAACCCGTTCGACATAAAATGGCGTTTACTACTTAACTCGGCTTCACATTTCAATATTTTCGTGTCCATCCAACATCGGACTTCATAATCACATTTTGATTATTCACTGAGTATTATTTTAAAATACTCGTTATTTTAAAATATTCTTTATTTATAAAATATTCTTTATTTCTGAATCAGAATGCGACTCAATCAATTACCATATAATTTCAGTTATATGGGTTTCATACATCGCAAGTATTCAACAATAATGATAAATAATCATTACACATTCAAACATCATCCAGAGTGCATTCTACAACTGTATAAGCATTAAAATAAATAAATAACGCTCATCACAGTCTGTCAACCATCGATTGACAATCAACTAAATATTGGGATTAGTGTATGTCATATATCATCCCAATACCCATATGGGGTTATCAAACATCAAATACTAATTATTATTTGTGCACTTGGGCAATGTGTAAAAAATTTCGTCCCAATCAAGATCCGTTAAAAAGTCATACATAAACAAGCCGACCGACTTGTAAATGAATATGTATTCCAATTTCAACTATCGCATATCTAATTCTTTTTTATACATTTCTATTTTCAGAAAATTTGCCATTATAACGGCGCTATTTATAGAACCGGAGTAATGTCAATGCATTACCCCTCTCCTGATATTGTCTTGAGCAATAAACACAATATCAATCATCAACCATCAATTCATAATCACAATCACAACCCGAAAATCAACCATGGTTTGCAAGAAATAGTTTCTGGAGCTACTAAGCCCCGTCTGCAACCTATGATATGATGAGGTAACAAAAATGATTTGAGTGAGAGAGTTCTCACCTTGATTTCCACTCCATTAGTCTTTATTTGATGATTTAGTGCCGTTTGGGTTTGATTTTACCCCAAATTCTAACTTGCTACAAATTGAACCTAGCTAGTTTTGTTACGAAGCTCTCGACTCCACGATCGCAATGGATCCTATTTCACGTGATTTCGAGTTTGTAGCGAAAAATTATTAATTTTAAAGTTTAAACAAATAATTAATTAATTAAAACCTTAATTACCCTTTCAAATCGTTCAACCGTCATTCCCACAATCAAGCTTCCAACGCCACCTCGTCCGACCACCTGGACGTCAGCCTTCCAACGGCGCAGCTTCCTCCCAGCCAAGCGCGCCTCCTAACCCAACGACGCCGGCCCTGGTGTCCCCACCACCTCCAATTTCCATTTGCTCCAGAAATCGCTTCGCTGGCGATTTCTCCTCCGTCATGCCACTAGATAGTCGTGGACCAGGACTAACTGCCGCGTCTCGCCAATCCCTACCTCTGACCTTCAAACCCCATCAGCCACCAAGGACTGTTGCGCTGGCCACGACCCCAAAAAGGTTCGCAACACTCTCCAAAACACCAGCGACGTTGAACCTGAATTTCTGGCCACCTCAGGCCATATTAGGCCGAGCACCCAAAGACAAAGTTGTTTCTCTCCCTCTCGTCTACGATTTTCCCTTAGGTGCCACTATCCAATTCTTGATCGTTTGACCATAAAACCCCAAAAACCGAAACTATTTTTCTAGTGTTGACAGGAAATTATGGCGAATCCGTGCAATGATAGGTCCCCATATTTTTGAGGTAGGTAGAGGTCATTATACACTATAATATTACTTTTATGTGTTTGGGTTAATTGTTGAAGGATTGGAAGATATAAATTATTTAAATAAAGTGGACTTTTTTGCAAATTTTTGGAGGGGCTGAGGTAGGAGGCAGCCAAATTTGAAAAGAGGAAGGAGAATAAGGTTTTGTGGATGGAAAAGATAATATATAGGGGGTTTATTATTTTTAATATTTTCTTTAGTTAGCGTTGTATTCAATCGACATTTAGCGATGCCACGGTAGGACATGAACGGCGTTGGCAATGTTTGTCTTGACGATACGGTCCCAACAAAACTAGTTTCATCGAATTCTGAGTCCGTTTGCTTAAAAAGCTCTATTTCTGGCTTAAATGGCTGATCGATTCACAATTTATTGTGCACGGCCACATACTAGCTCCAAAAATTACGAAAATTGGAATCTAGCAAAAATTTGACATCCGGATCCAACAAAAGTGGTTTCATCAAAAACGGAGGTCGTTTGCAAAATGGCTATTTTTAAGGGCCACATATATATATTTAAAATTTAATTAAATTCCATAGTGACTATTTCAAATTTTAAACTAGACATATCTTTCAATTTATAAAGTGAAATATCAATTTCTTACATTCTTTAGAAAGATATAATTAAATAAATTCCAACGTTTCTTGTTTTACTAAAATCCAATTTATTTCGAATTTTGTACATTCATTTGAAAATTAAAATCAAATTTTCAAACTACCACGCCATTTCAAAATCCTTTTATAATTAAATTAAATATACATTTTCTAACTTCATTTAAAATAAATTTTTAGTCATTATTATTTAAAATAAAACATTTTAAATTTTCTAGATATATTAAAATAGCTAAAATAAACTTTTTAAATTGGTTCAGAAATTTCGGGTTGTTACAATCTCCCCCACTTAAAATCTTTTCGTCCTCGAAAAGGAACGGAGAAGTAAGTTGTTTAACTAACCAACTCAACTTTCATTCTTCAACTTTTCAGTTTCTAAGAATTTTTTAATTTCTCAAAAATTTGGATAACACCCTAAATTTTCGAAAAAAATTGCAATAACCTCCTTTATACGGGTTAATCAGTAAAACCACAACCTGGCTCACAGGGCCCTCATCAATTCAAAAGAAAAAGAAAAACCAAGCGGCTTGCCAATCGGCTCATAAAATCATCAAACCCTAATAAATACAGTAAATACGTACCTATTTGTTAGATATACAGTTTTATTCCTCTTCTTAGCTTCAATGCTATGACCTGTTTATTATATACACATGTACATACCTACAATTCCAACTAATTTTCAATTCAGTTCAACATTATATTTGATTTGGCTTAATTTAACCTTTTATTCGCATATTGATTTTATCATTCCAATATTTTTATTTAGTTGAACTAATAATCACACATCACAACCAGCAATCAATTTGTTGGTTAACTTTTCAAACATATAACTTTAATATATACTCAAAAATCATATTTTCAGTGCCAAATCACAAACAATAAATTCTAACTATATTTTGGTTCTCACACTAGTCAATTGGAAATATACAGATATCCCAATTTTGAAACTCGAACATAAATGTTGATGATAAGATCTCAATCATCAGAATCATCTCCGGGCGACTTGAGTGTGATTCTATATCTACCCAGTATATTTGAGACTTCGAATACATGTGGCTCAGACGTATATGAAAAATCTTCTAATACCCAATAGTCCAAATCAATATAAAATAAAATACTCAAATACGTAGAATAACGTATAATTTTTCAAAATCAATTTGTTTTTAATAAACAACACTCTTCAAACTCATTCTAGGATACCACTGATCCTATCTCTAACGAGTTATTCTAATAGGATGTGACTAATCCTATCTCTGATGAATTATTTCGCTTGGTTCTAATGTTCCTAGTTCTCGAGCTTTGTAAACCAAAGCTCTGATACCAAAATGAAACGACCCGAAATCCCCAAAGATGAGAAGCCCAGATTTCTTTGAGAACACGACTCATCAATACTTAGACATGAGAACATTTCATTGTTATTACAACAATTACATCAGAGTACAAGATATCATAATTAAAATAAGTAATACACAGCGGAAAATATCAAAGATTTAAAATACAAAGCAGCGGAAATTTAAATGTATAAATACAATGTATAGCGAAAATACATCTCTAACACAACCAAATGAAATACACAGACACAAAGCTTTCCGAATTTAGCTCTAGCTATAATATAGGATCCTAGGAAAAGAAATATATGCGAGACCAAAACTATTAGCTGCCCGTGTGGAAAATATAGACACCCAGAGTTTAGGTCAAAACAATAAACTCCGAGTCAGTCATGGGACTGGTGTGAGAACTAAAACAGTTATTAGCTTTTATTTTAAAGTTAGGTAAATCACGGGACCACACTGTATAACACAAATCGGGTTTATCCTCTATGAATACTAGTGCATAAAAATAAACAGCGCAATGCTAAAGAGAAAAATGAAGCTATTATAAGAATCAGGTCCCATTACACAATGAATGCAGTCGAGGATAGAGTTTTCCCTTATAATAGCCAAATATGCTTGATACGCGAAATTTCATCTTTTATTATTACTACAAGTGAAGAAATCAAGTTCAAATATAAATGTATCAATCATAGGTGGTGTAGGTACCATTATATTACATTGCCATATAGGTTTACAACTAAAACCATAAAATCGTGTATTGGAATTTTGATTTCCATCTATGAACCAAGGCAAGGGATCGTCCTTCTGATTTCGAGATATTCTAGCAAATGCCTTAGGATCACACCTACGGGAAACCGCTAGAAGCGGCAGGGCCAGTCATCCATCGATGATTTGATGTAGCATAAATTATATGTTAGCCGGTTCTATTGAACCTCCAAAATGGGTCAGTATGTCGACCACTCAAGGGCCACTAGGGACTCAAATTACCGAGCCATTCAATTGGCCTGATATCCGAGGTAACTAGCTTTCCATCAGTATAGTTTTCAAACATCCACATGAATAAACATTCTGGGCTGCATACCATGACGTTACTCGTAGCTAGAACTAACATATATCCATTTCCCTACGGTCCTAATCCCGTTTTAGGTTCATACCGGGAAGTGAAGCTCGTGAATTAACGCTACACAAATCTGTGCTACTTAAAGCTGTGCTTTGATCATCAACCACAAGACTCTGCTTTTCAACAAAAGTCTTGATCATTTGCATCTCTGCAAGCCACACTGTCATTCAATACCGTACCACTGATTTCCACCAATATATAACCTTTAATCTCGTACGTCTCAGAGAAGGGTGTTAAGCAAGAGAATAAATTCTCCGCCACTAAACAGATATATATTTAGTAGAGATCAATGAATACAGTATAAACGAATACAATGTCAGACGCACTATCCATTTGCAAGTCCATTCTGGGTCTGAACGAAACCGGAGGCACCTTATTCCTCGTCCCATATGTCAAAGACAAGAGAGAGGCCCTCGCATATCCAGTGATCTCCAAGTACGTCTGGACGATCACCACTTATTACCTTGTCTTGGGTGTACATCCTAATCCAGACATCAATAATCATCCAAACGATGTGAGGATCTTTGGTCTTCAACCACCATCTTCATATCATCGACATTTAGTCATCGTATCAATTATTCAGAATGGGTTAAACCCAGTCTTTCCGAATAACTCATGTATCTAATAATCAAGTGCAAAAAAACACATCATACGCCTCATTCCAATTCAGAATATTATTTTATTCAAATATTCTTTTGACAATTTAAACCAAATTAAAGTTTTCCAAGCTAGTCGGGATTAGCGAACCTTACCGATGTAACCATTTATTTTATTTTCCAATCCCAACCTATTCATCCCACGGAGCAAAACTGGTAGTACTCCACATTTAACACCCCTTGTGTTATCGGTAAATTTAATTACCACTTAGCATTCAAATCTAATTAAATATTTAACTATCGCATGGGGTAAAACTGATAGTACTCCATTTTCAAACATTTCTTGAATTCGGTAAGTTTAATTACCTTATTCTGATTCCAATCTAATTAAAGATTCATTTAAAACTCCACCTTGGTTTTAATCTCAAAAATCTTTCCTTTATGATTATTCAATTTTTTTAGGAAAATGAATCCTCTCATAATTGATTTTACACAAAAACTTATCAAATCATTTACTATGATTTTACACAATTTTTCTAAATTTTTAATAATTTTATTAAGGCTCTTATAGTCGGTTTCCAATAACGATCATCGAACTGCATCTATAGCGACATTTTATGAAATTTTTTTGTACATATTTCCAAATATAACCCTTCAAAATTTAAATCTCTTATCATCATTGGAAAGCTCTTTTCGATACGAACCCAACGGTTCCGATTTTGGGAGAATCCAACATTCGGATCTCTTGTTACATCAATTTGAAGTTAATGGTCGAATTTCGTGAATGGTCGCTGCGCGGGCATTTTATTCAGGCTATTATATATATAGAATATATAATATATATATATACAATATATAAATGAATTTTATAAAATATTTACAAATTCGTTTTAAATCGATTTTAACTCCATTTTCAATTTTAAATCAAAATTGAATATTCCACACCTTTATCATATTAAAATGATAATATCTTCAAAATACTGATTTTGAAATCCATTCTTTTCGGTATTCATTATAAAATGAATAAAATCGATTAATAAACCTGTTCGAGTTGAAATGGTGTTTACTACTTAACTCAGATTCATATTTCAATATTTTCATGTCCATCCAAAATCGGACTTCAAAATCACATTTTTATTATTCACTGAATATTATTTTAAAATACTCGTTATTTTAAAATATTATTTATTTCTGAATTGGAATGCGACTCAATCAATTACCATATAATTTTAGTTATATGGATTTCATACATCGTATGTGTTTAACAATAATGATAAATAATCATTACACATTCAAACAACATCCAGAGTGCATTCTACAACTGTATAAGCATTAAAATAAATAAATAACGCTCACCATAGTTTGTCAACCCATCTATTGACATAGAACTAAATATTGGGATTAGTGTATGTTAAATACCATCCCAATACCCGTATGGGGTTTTTAAACAACAAATACTGATTATTATTTGTGCACTTGGGGGATATGTGAAAATTTATCGTCCCACTCAAGATCCGTTAAAAAGTTGTACATAAACAAGCCGGCTGACTTGTAAATGAATATTTATTCCACTTTCAACTATCACGTATCTAATTTTTTTTTTATACATTGCTATTTTCAGAAAAATTTGCCATTATAACGGCACTATTTGTAGAACCGAAGTAATGTCTATGCATTACCCCTCTCCTGATACTGGCTTACGCCATAAACACAATATCAATCATCAACCATCAATTCCTAATCACAATCACAACCCAAAAATCAACCATGGTTTGCAATAAATAGTGCCAGGAGCTACTAAGCCCCGTCCTCAACCTATGATATAATGACATAACAAAAATGATTTGAGTGAAAGAGTTCTCACCTAGATTTCCACTCCATCAGTCTTCATTTGATGATTTTAGTACCGTTTGGATTTGATTTTGCCCCAAATTCTAACTTGCACCAAATTGAACCCAGCTAGTTGCTTTGCGAAGCTCTCGACTCCACGATCGCAACAGATCCTGTTTCATGCGATTTGGAGTTCATAGCAAAAAGTTATTAACGTTTAAAGTTTAAACAATTAATTAATTAATTAATTAAAACCTTAATTACCCTTTCAAATCGTTCAACCACTATTCCCTACAATCAAGATTCCAGCGCCACCTCGCCCGGCTACCTGGACGTCGGCCTTCCACCGTCGTAGCTTCCTCCTAGCTAGGCGCGCCTCCTGACCCAATGACGCCGGCCCTGGTGGCTCCACCATCTCCAATTTCCTTTTTCCCCGAAAACCGCTTCGCTGGCGATTTCTCCTTCGTCACGCCACCAGATGGTCGTAGACTAGGACCAACCGCCGCGTCTCACCAAGCCATAGCTCCGAACTTCGAACCCCGTCGGCCACCAAGGCCTGTAGCACCAGTCACGACCTCAAAAAGGTTCGCACCCCCTCCAAAACGTCAGCGACATTTAACCTAAATTTCCGGCCACCCAAGCTATATTAGGCCGAGCACCCAAAGACAAAGTTGTTGCTCTCCCTCTCGTTTACAACTTTCCCTTATGTGCCACTGTCCAATTCTTGACGGTTTGACCACAAAACTCCAAAATTTGAGACTGGACATATCTTTCAATTTATAAAGTGAAATCTCAATTTCTTACATTCATTAGAAAGATATAATTAAATATATTCCAATGTTTCTTATTTTACTAAAATCTGATTTATTTTGAATTCTGTACATTCATTTGAAATTTAAAATCGAATTTTCAAACTACCACGCCATTTCAGGCTCGTTATATAATTAAATTAAAGATATATTTTCTAACTTCGATTTAAATAAATTTTTAGTCGTTGTTATTTAAAATAAATCATTTTAAATATTATAAATACATTAAAATAGCTAAAATAAAAAAAATTAAATTGTTTCAGAAACTCCGGATTATTACATTAAGTGAGGATTAAGTCCCAATACTAAGTTAACTAAGCCCAAAATACTAATTTAAATTGTTAAGTGGATTTTAATTGAGCAATTAGGCCATGTTCAACATGTATTCAGCTTAAAAAATCATGTTCTATACCAATTTTGTCACAATTCATCAATCTCAGCGGCCAAATTATTAAATAAAAATCAAATCAATGTTTATAATTTATTTTAACTGTTTTTTATGGTTAATATTAAATTTACAACACCTTTTGTACAAATATGAATGTCTCACTTATATTTGTGTAACACTAACAACACAGATAAATTGAATGTTGCAAATATCTTGTTTTTAACACAATAAATTACCAAAACTTGGTTAAAAAAAACGTATTTTCACATTTTTCACAATAACTTTTTCAAAATACAGACATTTTGATTTAATTTACACAACTTTTGAAATACTCAAAACTAAATAATTTAAATGTTACATTTTTACACAATAAATCACCAAAGCTTGAAAAAATGCATATTTTCCAATTTACTAATATTTTCAACAAATTTCACATTTTATAATTTATTCTTATTTAAATTTATCAAAATTTCTCACAACACGTAAAATTATTATTAAATTCATAAAACCATAATTACTATTAACAAGAATTTTCATTATTTATATTTTTAAATCAATAATCTCGTTATTATCACCAAACTACACCTCTTACGGGTTTAGAAATAACAATTTACCCATGAGAAGAATATTTTAGCCTTTATTTTAATATTGCAACCGCGATTAACACTTGTTAATATTCTTGAGTTGCCAAACTATTCATTTTCGACCCAAAACCAGTATTTCAATAATTGATCTCATATTCACATTTTATAAATATAAGCCTCATCTTAATCACTTAATTGTGATTACTCCATAATCACACCACAAAGCACTAATAATAACTAACAAGAATAATTAAGCCAAATAACCAAATTAATGATATATTCAACTTAATTATCTTCCTGAATATTTATATTGTATAGTTTTTTATTTTAGCAAGCACTTACCGAAAATTAGGTTGTTACAGAATGTTATTTTTCTGTCATAATATGGTCAAATAATTTTGATAATAAGAGAACAAAAACAACAAATTTGTCCTACTAATAGGAATTGTGATCATTACATAATCCAAACATAATTCATGCCAAAATAAATCTTATACAAAGAAGTAACATCTTTTTTGTTATATTTAAGTTTTCAGGGAAATTTAGACAAGAAAAAGGAAAGCTCTGGACAAAATTTAGGCTCTTCCTGAGAAATAAACCGTTGGCTCTTAAATTTTCTCTTATAAAGACTAGCTACTTCAGAGTAGATTTTCACCTGATGAAAGCCACTCTCACCATAACATGAGGGTCATTGGGGCCATTATATTTTTAAACCTAAATGTATTTACCATGATAAGTCATTACACTCTTTCGCTTATTTATCTGAATTTTGTAAAAAACCTATTTCTATCCATTTTATTATGAGTTAATTTACAAGTAGGGCCAAAAGCTTATTTACGATCAGAGAATAAGTTGAAAAATGATCAAATTCATGATCTAACAAAGGAGTTAGTACCTGAGTTAAAGAAGTATAGGAGATGGACATTAGATATTTTCTTTTTGGGCTTTTAGATGTTGGGTCATTAGACTTATCTTTCTTTGAAGCAACGTCCCCTTTTGAAGAGTAAGAGGCGCCACTTCTACTTTTTCTGGTTGTTCGACAGCTTGACTTCCAAAGGTGTCAGGGACATTCCACCAACAAGAAAGCTATCGTCATCAACCGCTTCTTTGAAATCTTCCTCTATAGAAGGGGACCAAAAAAATAAAATTTTCATCAATTACCTTTTCTTGGAGACGGCCTTTATCCGTCGAATCTCTTTAACCTTATCGTAGAACTTTTCGGTCAAAGATGGAGGAAGAGAAGAAAATTCGAAGTTCTAGCATTTCCTAAAGTTGTCGACATAAAACATCATGAGGGAATTTAAGAAAATGTTTTTCGATAATTTTCTTGTATGAATCATCTAGAAAATCATTAGCCTTCCTCTTCGCCTCAAAATGGGCGTCAGTGACGTTTGAAAGGAAATTCAACCTTTAACTAAAAGATTTTTCAAAGAAGAGAATTCCTTTTCTAGAGAGGAATTTTTATTAATCACCCTCGCTAGTTTATCCTTGAAATTTTGAAGTTCCATTTGTAAAGCTAGGTTCCGTCCAGTAAGATATTGGGGAGATTCTCTTTCATAACATCATCCTGAGTAGTCGTAAGCAAAGCATTTTGATTTTTTAAAGCTCTAAATTCACTTCTAAGCTTTGATGTCTCCGCTTTGGAACCGGAGGGACCACGCAGGGAAGAATACTAGCTCTTCAAAAGATGAAAACAAGAGAAATAGAATATAAACAAAGTTTAAAGTGTTAGGAAGCAGATTAAGGACATAAGGCAAACTAAACACTAATTGGGGTTGATAGTGTTTTATGGATTTTATTAATTTCTTGAAATCTTTTTATGTTTATCAGAATATTGTGCAAATCACAGATATCAATAATCATAGAATTAATTACAGATGAAGAAAATAAAAAGTAGTAAAAGGAAAGTACACATCGGGATTTTATATGAGTTCGGAGTTACCCTACATCTAGTCCCACGCAACGCTATGTTGATGTAGATTCTATTCAATTAATATCCAATAGTGTTTTCAAGGATACAAGTGAACACCCCAACTGATTCTTAGAGTACAGTGAGACACGGTTGATTTCCAGGCGACAACCTACATCAAATTGATTTCTATGCTACAATCACACCTTTCTTAGTCTCTATTTTGATATATTGACTCGATAGAACTCGATCTTGTAGTCTTTGATAACAGATAGTCTATAACTCTTGAATAGCACTTGAATTTCAGAGTGAGTTCAATAGAGAATTGAAAGAGAAAGAGATTGATATAATTCTCTTTGAAAATGGTAGAGTATAAGCGTATATTTTAAGAATTAAATAAGAATAATGGAGAAAGAAGAAAGAAAGAAGAAGATTATAAAAAATTAGTTAAGAAATCGAATTTAGAAGATTATTTATAGTCTCTCAACAGTAAAATTCTTTCAAAATAGTTTTGATTTCAAAATACATAACTTTTCAAAATTTAATTTTCAAAGAGAATGGCATATATGTTGACATATAAACAGGCATATGTCGACATACCTTAGGGATTTTCAAAAACAAAATTTTGGTTTAAAACAATAATGATTAAATAAATTATGATAATTTTTGAGTTAAAATCAAACTATATTCCTTTATATTAAAATTGAGTTTTCCATGTAAAATTATATATCAAAAACATATATTAAAATGCTTTAAAAAAGATTAAAAACTAAATATAAAATGATATGAAAGTATTTATATTTAAAATTAAGAATATAATAAATACTTTAGAAAATAATAAATATATCTAAGGAAATTGAAAACGTAAGTAACTATGAAATTGGTATTGAATCTATAAGTAATAAATATTTGAAAGGATTTAAAATATATTTAGAAATAGAGTATAATTTTAAAACAGGAGTTTGAAATAAATTTTAGGAGTTAAAATAGTTTTAAGAATAAAGAGGTATAGATTTAAAATAATAAAGTAATTTTGAAATCATTTTGAAAATTGATCTAAAAACAATGAAGTAATTTTGAAATCATTTGAAAAAAGTGAGAAAAAGGTTAGTAATAGGAATTTAGTGCTAACCAGATTTTTACCAATATATCTAGGCATAATTATTTATATTTCTTGAACTCTTGAATTCTTGATACTCATGATTCTTGTATCTTGAACTCTTCATCTTTGAAATCTTGATTCTTTGAACTATACAGTCTTCAATAATCATTACCTGCATAGATTCCTGTATATGTATATATATATATTATAGATAATAGTGTTAGTATATATTTTATAACAATAATAATTGAAACAAGGTTGTTGTCATCAAAATCATCATTATCAACATCTTAATCCCTAACAATCTCCCACTTTTTGATGATGACTACCTTGGTTTATGAAATATTCATACATGATGTCTTGGTTTTCCTTTTACTCCCCCTTACTTCATTTTTTTGGCAGAGCCGACCGGTTTTTTGGGCGACCGCAAACACCTTTTTATTATAACTAATAATAAAAAATACAGTATAATACGGGTGACTTTAGTTAGCAATCAAATATTCAGTTTTTAAGGTGGACCATCCACTGCCTACGACATATATTGTGGGTCGTCCATACTATCTAAACAAGATTACAACACATGAGCTAGTATCACTAGATTACTATAAATACATTACATACTTGATTACAAGCCATATTACATATGGAAACCAAATAAATACAACAAGAGATTAACATCTAAGTGAACAGAGTGTAGCTTCATAAGTACCATGCATAGTATGGTGATAAGATGAATAATACAGCTTCACATGACAAAGACCAGACACAAGGTAAGGCGTCTCTCAAGTCTGCAACCAATCCAAGAGGACTAAAGTGAATAGTGTCCTTGAAAGCAGGGCCCAACAGTAACCCCATCACATCCTAGTAGAACCAGGGAAACTTGTTTGAAAACTTCACATGCAGGGTATGGTCTTAACGACCGAAATGGAAGGAAGTGATATAGCTCCAGCTCCATCGGTAAAAATTTGAGCATTCATTTCACATGGATTACCATTAACAAGTGGAATAGAGGAAAAAACAAAAAACATTCGAAAAAATTAAGACAACGCCCAGTAGTAACAATATCATGTTCATTACCAAAGCATATCCCATAAATGATTAATAACAGTCACTCTGACTTTGAACCAATACACGACAAACATTGATCAGGAATTGTACTCCACGGTCCTGGCTAATGTCAGAGCTTAGGCTTCACGTGGACAGCCAAGGACACCAAAGCAACACTAACCAACCAATGTTGACCAAACCAGGAATAAACCCACAGAAGCCTGCCAGTCAATAAATCAGCAATAACACTGTGCTCCCCGTGATAGATAACTCCTTCAAGCAACACCAAGAGAAAACACCCAAAACACATAATCAAAGAACCAAAACTATAAAGGCATACTCAAATCCTCGTTATTTCTGGCATGCCCAAAATCTCCATCCAAAAGACCCAGTTTTCCAAAAATCCCCTTAGCTCATCAAGAAAAGAGATGATGTACAATATCATTCAATACTTTGTAATACCCCACCTCCACTAGGGTCACTCACAAAGGGAATGCACTAGTATTGGTGGAGTATTATCTAGGTAAACATACATAGAGATATCACAAGGCAGCACATAAATAAAGCAGCGGTAGAAATTAAAAACCAAATTTTTATTACTTTCAAGAAAAGAGTCAAAACCCCATATATCCAAGGTACAAATTATTCCATTACATCAGGTTCCAAATAAAGAAGCATAAACTTAAGAAAACAACGAAAGAAAAAGAGGCGAAAGAAAAAGGGTTAGTCATAAGACTGGTAAGCCATAGTGACTTTCAGTATAAAAACTAGTAAAGGTAACATGACATGCGAAAATAGGAATTAAACATAAGAATGATAACAGGACTGATATGATAAACAAGATAAGTCAAGTCTAGCATCGCATATTCAAGATTCGTTGCGCCAACTATACTAGTATTCTAACCCATGTCAAGTATTAATCATGAAATGATCCCTTGGCCCAGTATCATGAAGTGACCCATTATGGGGTCCTACGGTACGATCAACTAATCGATCGGCTCTCTACAAGTTCTAGCTCGTCATGTGTCTGTGTCATACAGCCCTATCTTGAAATGTAGTCACCTGTGCTAGGTCCACAATAGGGTGTATCAAGCCCTATGGTGCCAACCACCGACACGAATCAAGCACGCACAGTGTAATCCTACGGGTGCCCAATGCCTGCTTTTTCAACTCCGGACTACGTGCACGACCATAGTCCGCCTGTACCTACAATGGCGCACCTACTCAGCCGTTGCTCTGGTCGCTTACAATCAGCCCAGTAATCGTGCCCCACCCTGCCTTGTCCCAGGGTATCGTGATACATCTAAGTGGGTTACTGCTGAAAAGGACCGCGTAACTAGGGTTTCTAATGGGTTAAGTGTTGTCATTCAAATTCGTGACTTAACCCTATCCAAATCATGTATCAAGTTGGTTAAGTGTGTTCAAGCGGTTTATGACTTAACCCTATCAAATCATCATGTCAAATTAGTTATGTATATTCAAGTGGTCCATGACTTAAACCTATCATGTGGCATTAATTCATTAATGCACCCCAACCTCTCACATTAGACTAATTATTGTGGTCACTGGATTTGCCGGGCAGTTCCGGGCAGATTTACACCCCAACATAGTCTAACCTCGGGTTTTACGTGCGATATGACCAACTACTCACATTCGATCCTATTATTTACAGTCACTGGATTTGCCGGGCGGTTCCGGGAAGATTTACACTGCAAACTCAACCCAACCTCGAGTTGGCCATTTTCAAATTCATTCTAAGTGTCATGTCCAGATTCAAGTTTTCGAGTCTAAATTCATGTCAAGTTTTCAGGTCATGTTTCACGTCAAATCGTGTCAAGTTCATGTCCATATCCAGGTTCAAGTTATAACAACGTTCATGTTCAAGTTCAAAGCCAATTCATGTTTTACCTAGTCTACCCAAATTGTATTCACATCGCACGTAAGCTCAAATCAATACAAATAAATCTAATTAGGGAATAACATAAGAAGGGACGGGTATAAGGTCGCAAAAGTGATTACTAGCACAGCATGGTATGACTTGAGATAAATGATTATAACATTACTAGCATATGGAATATTGGCCTCAATCATAATGATTCCAAATCTAACAAAATAAGGTACTTGTCAAGATAACAGTTGACATAAGGTGATAGTATAGTCATGGTAGCGGTTGACATAAGATGTTAGTCATAAACTTGTGACTAATAGCAAATTCAACATTGTAGGCATGATAATATGAGGGGTTTTCCTTTTGATTCACAACATGAATAGGCCCCAAATCAATGTCATAGTAATATACCCAAAAGTCAAGATCAAAGATGAACAAGAATGGATGTAAAACAGTCATCATACACAGGTCCAATTTCAATTTACAATATATTCATATTGCATTTACAGTTTAAATCTAAAAGTAACTGGGGCTTACAGATTGTGGTTCGAGAATTAGAAAAAGAAAGTCGTTGTTGAATCTTTATATGCTTAGTCAAGTCCTAACAGAAATCCCCAAATCAGCAATTCTCTTAACGTAGTTTCGACACAGAAGAAGTAGTCCCTTTCTCTAACTTTTCAACCAGAATTAGAGCAACATAAGGTCAGAGAGAATTTTGTGTATAGAGACTAGTGCTAGGGGCTGTTTATATAGGGTCAGGTCAATGAATGTAGAAAGAAATGAGGCCAGAAACATCAAAGTGAATCCAGCTTCAAAAGTGGGCTTGGCCACCAGGTCGACCCCTAGGTCGACATTATGGTCGACCTGGTCCTGGGCAGGTCGACTCTATGGTCGACCCCCAGGTTGACCTAGTCTTGGGCAGGTCGACTCTATGGTCGACCCCCAGGTCGACCTGGTCCTGGGTGGGAAATTTCTCGCCCGGTCTGTTCTATGGTTTGAATTTGAAATTCGAATTCGAATTCTGAGCTGGTTTGAACTTGAAATTTTCTGAAAACTTCGAAGGGTCATAACTTGGTCATACGGACTCCGATTTTCGAAAACTTGGACTCGTTTCCTAGTAGAATTTCGAGACGAATGCAATGGCATAACCCATTTCCCTTGATTCTCATTTTAAAAATTAATTCTGCCTTGATTTATAGTTATAACACGTTATCAAAATACGGGTTGTTACATTCTCTCCACCCTTAAAGGATTTCGTCCCCGAAATCTCTAAGTTAGGGAGGATGTGTCCTACCATCCATCATCCATCTACTCAAAGCATCATCCACAAGCAACCATTGTCCTTAAAAGGTTTCTAGTGCTGTATGAACATATGCAGAAAGTGTGTGTATATGTACTTATCTAATGCAGAAGATCAGGCGGTTACTGATTCAGTAAACCTCCTTAATGAAAAATATGTTAGTGTAATGAATCCAACATGTATGCAGATTCCTAACATAATTTATAATCTCTACATGAGTGCACATAACATTCATTCTTATGCAACATCCAAGTGATAGCATAACAAGTTCCATCCATGTACAAGTATAAGCACTCATGCATATGCAACATGAAAATGTGACTGAGCCGATCTAGTGCCTAATGTGTGTCATGCATCTGCTGGCAGCCACTTGCAAACACTTGCAATCATTTGCAAACCATAACATGTTTCAATCACATTTTTACATCCATATGGTTCTACCTAAGGTTCTCAAGATAAGATCAAGAAGATAACAAGACAAACGTAAGTAGTAGAAGCATGATACGAAAAGGTTTTCAAGTTTATAGGAACAAGAGATCGAGAATGTACCCTAAAAAGAAATGGGTAAAGCGCGTGTATCTTCTCTTCGGTTTCCCAAGTTGCGTCTTCTTGGGCTTCACTCCACTGCACTTTAACTAGCTTGACTTCTCGATTCCTTAGCTTCTTAATCTCCGTTCCTAAGATACGAATCGGAACTTGCCTCAATGTTGCTTCTTTTTCCACATCTACGTCTTCAAGGATGCTTGGCTCAACCACTTCGGCTGACTCATGCAAGCACTTTCGGAGATGCGAGACGTGAAAGACATTGTGTACTCCAGTCAGCTTCTCGGGTAAGTCTACCTTATAGGCCATCCGTCCAATCCTCTCAGTGATAGGGAACGGTCCTACGAACCTTGGTGCTAGCTTTCCAACTGCTCCAAAACGATCTACATTGCGTAACGGAGAAACTTTTATAAAGACCATTTCTCTGACTTCGAACTCTAGGTCTGTCCTTCTCTTGTCTGCATAAGATTTCTGTCTATCTTGGGCCGTTTTCATCCGTCTTCGTATCAACTCAACCTTCTCAGAAGTGTCCCTTATCATGTCGGGCCCAAGTATAAGCCTATCTGTTGTCTCCCACCAACAAGTTGGCGACTCGCACGGTCTTCCATACAGGGCTTTGAATGGTTCCATTCCGATGCTAGCTTGGTAACTGTTATTATTTGCTAACTCCACGAGAAGAAGATGGTCTTCCCAAGTACCACCAAAGTCAAGAATGTATAGTCTTAAAAGATCCTCTAGTACCCTATTTACCCTTTCGATTTGTCCATCCGTCTGCGGGTGATAAGCCGTGCTTAAACTCAGTCGTGTACCCATGGCTTCTTGCAGACTATTCCAAAACTGGCTAGTGAAAACCGGGTCACGATCACTAACTATACTAGAAGGAACCCCATGCAACCATACTATCTCACGAAGGTAAATAGACGCTAGCCATGATGCGGTCCTCTTGCTTTTCACCGGAATGAAGTGAGCACTTTTCGTGAGTCTATCAACTATGACCCATATGCTAGTATTTCCCTTCCTTGACCTAGGCAGTCCATCCACGAAATCCATCGAGATACTCTCCCATTTCCATTGCGGAACCTCCAAAGGATGTAATAGCCCACCCGGCTGCTTCGACTCGGCCTTTACTTGTTGGCACACCATGCACTTCGAAACGAACTCTGCCACGTCCTTTTTCATTCCAGCCCAAAAGAAAATGTGTTTCATATCTGTACATCTTATCCCCTCCCGGATGTATGGTCATCTTCGAGTGATGCGCCTCTTCGAGGACTTTCCTTACTAGGTCTCCCACTTGTGGGACACATAGCCTTCCATCACGCCTTAGCCATCCCTTGTTATCTATGGCATACCTACCGAGGAGACTTGACGTCTCACCACTAATCAGCTTGTCCATGATTTCAGCTATCTATGGGTCTTCCTTCTGTGAAGTCCCTACTTGATCAAGAAGTGTAGGTCTTAACTCAAGAGATGCTAACGTAGCAGTCAATGACTCAACAGCAGGTGTAAAATCAAAGGTTGCTATAAACTCAAGGCTTTTCCTTTCAATAAACAAGGGGCTCAAAGTCAACCTTTTTCTACTTAGCGCGTCCGCCACCACGTTACCCTTGCCAGGGGTATAAGCTATATCGAAGTCATATGATGCCAAAAATTCCATCCACCTCTGTTGTCTCAAATTCAAATCTTTTTGTGAGAGGAGGTACTTAAGTGATTTGTGATCGGTATACAGCTCGAACCTCTCCCCTAGAAGATAATGGCGCCAAGCTTTAAGTGCAAAAACAATCGCGGCCAAATCCAAGTCATGCGTGGGATAGTTTTTCTCATGAACTTTAAGTTGTCTGCCTCCGTAGCATATTACTCTTCCTTCTTGCATTAGGACAGCACCTAATCCCGTGCCGCACGCATCTTTGTACACGGTATCTTGCCTCCGTCAGGTAATGCCAAAATTGGAGCTGTGGTGAGGGCTCTCTTGAGTCTCTGAAAAGCAATGTCACACTCTATGTCCCATGCAAAAGCTAGGTTCTTCTTTGTTAACTTAGTAAAAGGGGCTGAAATCTTAGCGAAGTCCTTAATGAACTTCTTGTAGTAGCCCGCCAAACCGAGAAAGCTCCTCAGCTCCGTTGCATTCTTAGGAATTTTCCAGTCCTGTACCGCAACTACCTTTGCGGGGTCCACGGCTATGCCTTGCTTAGAAACTACATGTCCAAGGAACCGAACTTCCTTCCTCTAAAAATGGCATTTGGAGAACTTAGCCTTTAACTGGTGTGCTCTAAGTGTTTCCATTACTTCCTTGAGATGTCTAGCATGCTCTTCTTCATCTTTTGAGAAGATAAAAATATCATCCACAAAAACTACCACAAACTTGTTATGGAACTCCCGAAACACCCTACTCATCAAATCTACAAAGTACGCGGGTGCGTTCGTTAACCCAAACGGCATGACGAGCCATTCGAAGAACCCATCTGAAGTCCTAAACGCAGTTTTGTCAATGTTATCCTTAGCCACTCTAAGCTGATGGAATCCTGTGGCTAGATCGAGTTGAGAGAAAACAGATGCTCCCACAAGCTGGTCAAACAAATCGTCGATTCTTGGTAGTGGGTGCCTTTTTTTCTTAGTTAGCTTGTTTAACTCACGATAATCTACGCACAGACGAAGCGATCCATCCGCTTTAATAGTGAATACCACTGGAGCACCCCATTCAGAAATGCTTCATCTTATGAAATTTTTCTCAAGCAACTCGTTAACTTGTTTACTGAGCTCTCTTCTTTCTCGCGGGGCCTTGTGCCTAACGGGCAATGAAACTGGCTTGGCATTATCAACAAGATAAATTTGGAAGTCTATCTCACGTTTAGGAGGTAACCCCCTCACCTCATCAAAGACATTTGGATATTCTCGGACCACTTTTACAGATTGCAAATTATCGACGGACAAGTCAAGAGATCCAAGATAACACAACATGATCGGACCCTTAGGGTTACAAGAAATTTCAAGGGCATTACCGAGGCGAGTCATGAGCCTCACTACCCTTCGTTCACAATCAAGAATGGCTCCATAATCAGATAGCCAATCCATACCTAGGATCAAACCGTATCCCATAAATTCGAGAACATAAGCATTACACGTGAATTCTACGCTTAAGATAGAGATCCTCAAATCCTCACACATCATAGATAAATGGGCGGAGCCCCCAATTGGATTTGAAACTATAACGGGATCCTCAACCAGACTGGTACTTAGGTGCAGATTTTCAACAATATCAGAAGAAATAAAAGTATGCGATGCGCCAGAGTCAAATAAGGTTCGAACAGGAAAGCCAGAAATGTAAACAAGGCTTTCTACAGAAATATTACTACCTCGGTCAAGAGCTGGAGTGGTGTTGAGAGCATGCAACTGCACTCCAGAATCATTGGGTCTGCCCTTGCCCCTGCCCTTGCTTCTTGGGGCAATCCTTGCTGATGTGTCCAGTATCTCCACAATGAAAGCATTCACCCAACTTCCTCTTCTTCTTTATACAGTATTTAGCTAGATGTCCCGTAATACCACAAAAGTTGCACTTCCTCGTCTTACATGGTTTGTTGTTTCTCTTGTTATTCTTGTTGCCTCCCTTCTTGAAGTCAACTTTCTTATTCTGAGTCTCATTAGGCTTAACCTCCTTCTTGCTATTCTTGTCTTCCTCATGAAGTAGTGCCATATCCACCAAGCTTTCAAAGGTCGCCCCCATGCGTATATGAGTTATGGCCAAACTATGTAGTGGCTCGTTCAATCCTCGATCAAAGCATACAGCCTTTTTCTGGGTTGTGTTGACCAAATCCAAACCGAGCAAGCTGATTAAACTTATTCACTTACTCCCCAACAAACATGTCCCCTTGCTTGAGTGCTAGGAACCTCTCCATTTGAAGGTTCTCTTCTGCTAACGATAAGAATTTAAGCCCAAACCTCTCTCTAAAGTCTGCCCAAGTCTCAACTGGCCTGGTAGCGTTGGTGACTTCCCACCAAAATGCAGCTTCCTCTTTCAACAAACATGCTGCCAACTGAACTTTCCTATGGTCCTCCACATCAAAGATAATGAACAAGTCTTCAGTCTCCTTTAGCCAGTTTCGTGCCTCAACAAAGGTTTCAGTTCCAACGAAGTTCTTGCCGCCCATTTCTTTAAAGTCTTTGCATATTTTGGCAAAGGCGGTACCATGAGGAGGAGGAACCGCGGCCACTGGGGGAGAAGGAGGAGGGATGTCTGCTGGGCCCGCGCCGTTGGCCCTAGCTTCTAAGTACCTTCGAAACCATCCAGGTACGGGTATTCCCTCAGGAAGGTTAAGATCAGACATGGTGAAAAACGAAAAGGAAAAGATTCAAACAAGGAAACAAAGGAAAGTGCTAATGGCTTTTGGGGAAAATCCTTTTTTTAAACATAAAACTTTTCTTGAAAAATGCTTCTTTATAAATGGTTTTGAAAATAGTTTCAGAAGGTTTTTAAAACTTTTGCCCAGCCTGGTAACCTTCTGCTCTAATACCAAATGTAATACCCCACCTCTGCTTGGGTCACTCACAAAGGGAATGCACTAGTTTTGGTGGAGTATTATCTAGGTAAACATACAAAGAGATATCACAAGGCAGAACATAAATAAAGCAACGGTAGAAATTAAAAACCAAATTTTTATTACTTTCAAGAAAAGAGTAAAAACCGCATATATCCAAGGTACAAATTATTCCATTACATCAAGTTCCAAATAAAGAAGCATAAATTTAAGATAACAAAAGTAAATTATTCCCCATAAATAGCAGAAGCAGCCATAACATAGCTCAAGACCAAACCGTACATGAGCTGTCAGAAAGCAAGCTAAATCCAAGCTAAGATCTAGTGTTTCCTCCCTGAGAACCTGGGGGGGGGGGACAAAAGAAAACGAGGCGAAAGAAAAAGGGTCAGTTATAAGACTGGTAAGCCCTAGTGACTTTCAGTATAAAAACTAGTAAAGGTAACATGACATGCGAAAATTGGAATTAAACATAAGAATGATAACAGGACTGATATGATAAACAAGATAAGTCAAGTCTAGCATCGCATATTCAAGATTCGCTGCACCAACTACTAGTATTCTAACCCATGTCAAGTATTAATCATGAAATGATCCCTTGGCCCAGTATCATGAAGTGACCCATTACGGGGTCCTATGGTACGATCTACTAATCGATCGGCTCCCTACAAGTTCTAGCTCGTCATGTGTCTGTGTCATACGGCCCTATCTTGAAATGTAGTCACCTGTGCTAGGTCCACCATAGGGTGTATCAATCCCTACGGTGCCAACCACCGACACGAATCAAGCACACATAGTGTAATCCTACGGGTGCCTAATACCTGCTTTTTCAACTCCGGACTACGTGCACGACCATAGTCCGCCTGAACCTACAATGGCACACCTACTCAGCCACTGTTCTGGTCGCTTACAATCAGCCCAGTAATCGTGCCCCACCCTGCCTAGTCCCAGGGTATCGTGATACATCTAAGTGGGTTACTGCTGAAAAGGACCGCGTAACTAGGGTTTCTAATGGGTTAAGTGTTGTCATTCAAATTCGTGACTTAACCCTATCCAAATCATGTATCAAGTTGGTTAAGTGTGTTCAAACGGTTCATGACTTAACCCTATCAAATCATCATGTCAAATTGGTTAAGTATATTCAAGTGGTCCATGACTTAACCTTATCATATGGCATTAATTCATTAATGCACCCCAACCTCTCACATTAGACTAGTTATTGTGGTCACTGGATTTGCCGAGCGGTTCCGGGCAAATTTACACCACAACATAGTCTAACCTCGGGTTTTACGTGCGATATGACCAACTACTCACATTGGATCCTATTGTTTGCAGTCACTGGATTTGCCGGGCGGTTCCGGGCAGATTTACACTGCAAACTCAACCCAACCTCGAGTTGGCCATCTTTAAATTCATTCTAAGTGTCATGTCTAGATTCAAGTTTTTGAGTCTAAATTCATGTCAAGTTTTCAGGTCATTTTTCACGTCAAATCGTGTCAAGTTCATGTCCATATCCAAGTTCAAGTTATAACAACATTCATGTTCAAGTTCAAAGCCAATTCATGTTTTACCTAGTCTACCCAAATCATATTCCCATCGCACGTAAGCTCGAATCGATACAAATAAATCTAATTAGGGAATAACATAAGAAGGGATGGGTATAAGGTGGCAAAAGTGATTACTAGCATAGCATGGTATGACTTGAGATAAATGATTATAACATTACCGACATATGGAATATTGGCCTCTAACATAAAGATTCCAAATCTAGCAAAATAAGGTACTAGTCAAGATAACAGTTGACATAAGGTGATAGTATAGTCATGGTAGCGGTTGACATAAGATGATAGTCATAAACTTGTGACTAATAGTAGATTCAACATTGTAGGCATGATAATATGAGGTTTTTTTTTTATTTACAACATGAATAGGCCCCAAATCAATGTCATAGTAATATACCCAAAAGTCAAGATCCAAGATAAACAAGAATGGATGTAAAACAGTCATCATACACAGGTCCAATTTCAATTTACAACATATTCATATTGCATTTACAGTTTAAATCTAAAAATAATTGGGGCTTACAGATCGTGGTTCAAGAATTAGAAAAAGAAAGTCGTTGTTGAATCTTTATATGCTTAGTCAAGTCCTAACAGAAATACCCAAATCAGCAATTCTCTTAACGTAGTTTCGAAGTAGAAGAAGTAGTCCCTTTCTCTAACTTTTCAACTAAAATTAGAGCAGCATAAGGTCAAAGAGAATTCTGTGTAGAGAGACTAGTGTTAGGGGCTATTTATATAGGGTCAGGTCAAAGAATGTAGACAGAAACGAGGCCAAAAATATCAAAGTGAATCCAGCTTCAAAAGTGGGCTCGGCCACCAAGTCGACCCCTAGGTCGACACCCAGGTTGACACTATGGTCGACCTGGTCCTGGGCAGGTCGACTCTATGGTCGACCCCCAGGTCAACCTGGTCCTGGGCAGGTCTACTCTATGGTCGATCCCCAGGTCGACCTGGTCCTGGGCAGGAAATTTCCCGCCCAGTCTGTTCTTAGGTTTGAATTTGAAATTCGAATTCGAATTCTGAGCTGTTTTGAACTTGAAATTTTCGGAAAACTTCAAAGGGTCATAACTTGGTCATACGGACTCCGATTTTCAAAAACTCGGACTCGTTTCCTAGCAGAATTTCGAGACGAACGCAATGACGTAACCCGTTTCTCTTGATTCTCATTTTAAAAATTAATTCTACCTTCATTTATAGTTAAAACACGTTATCAAAATACGGGTTGTTACATACTTGATATATAGGAAAGAAAAACCAGGAATTGGAAGTGGCGTCGCAAAACATTCCATTGCGCAAGTCAGATCTGAGATTCTGCTTCAGAACCAATACTTCCATTCCTTTTCAAGTAACACATCCAACTATGTTGAATACCTCCGCAACTTCAATCTCAGGAGCACGAGCAGATACTAAAGTGGATCTCGACACAAGATCTGAGATAAAACGACAGATGAGTTGCCAAAATTGGGGAACTCACCACGTAAAGGAATAGTAGATTTGATCGGAGAAAGGATGGATCCAAACTAGGAAATGCGAAAGAAAAATGAAAAAAGGGAGAGACGATGAAGAGGGTTCAGATCCGAAGTCGTTAGTGGTGACCTGTGGGGAACCCACGTGTTGCAAAAGCAGATGCGATGTTGAGGAGTGAAGAAAAGTTGAGGATTTACGAAAAAGAAGAAAGGAGAAAGATAACATCCATCGCCATTTATGATTTTTCACAACACACGACTTGACCCTTTACTTCATTAACTCCTTTTGAAACTACCAACTCCCTCTTAATCTAAGCCCTATTTTATAATTCTCTCCCTTTGTCATTATCTTAGAACTAAGACATAGTTCTAAGACTAAGACTAATATGATTATATTACCAAAAACTATTCTATTTTAGAATTAATTCTAATGTCTAATACTATTCCTAAGTAGATAAACTAGAAAACTACCTTAATAAACTTCGTAAGACTGTAAATTAAACTTGTGAATATAAAAACTATTAACATAAACTGCTGTTACAAATATACGATAATATTTAACGAATATTTACACAAAAAGTTACGTACAATAGCGAATACACGAATATGCGATGCCTAACTACTAATGGTTTTTGATAATTAGGGATTTGTGATTGGAAAATTTGGTTAATGGTGACAGAATTCTCCATTTTGTTCAATCATGTTTCCTTCCTTATCAAAGAAAACCTCGCCAACACAAATAACTTGATCGTCCTCTTCCATTTCTTGATCTTCTTCCCCTACTACTTCTTCTTCTTAAACTTCTTCTTTATCATCTTCTTCAATTAGGTTATGGATTTGAATACCGGAGGAATCATCTTCAATAATAATTATACTATTTTGATTATCCATTATATATTTCCGAAGATTCCTAGTAATCTTCCCTTGCTTTTCTTTCTCTTTTGTCATCCGGAGTTGTAGAAGTTGTATTTCAACGCGCAATTGTACAACATCTTTCATAGATTCCTCTAATTTGATAACCCTTACATGTCTAGATCATTGAAACATGCCAGCAGTAGGCATAGAAAAATGAAAAGGAGTTGTTTTGTTCGTTATTTGAAGTGGAAGCCATTGTTTATTTGTTTTAGAATTTTTATTATAGAGAAAATTGGTGGGAAAAGAAGAATTTTCGAAATGGAGAGTTTATATTAGATCAGTATCTTACTTTGGAGGGAATTCAAATTTTAAAAATATCTATATGTTAACATATGTTTTTGTGTATGTCGAAAAATGTATTAAATTTTTGAAATTTTCAATTTTTTTAATATATTTATATTATTTTACTTCGGTTAATGAACAAATGCTTAGTTCTCATCTGAATTTAGTAAACATTGCTTCGTTCAATGGTTTAGATATATCTGCAATTTAATTTTCTATTTTAATGAGCTCTAATGAAATATTTTCTTTATTTATGTCATCTCTAAGGAAATGATGCCTCACACCAATATGCTTTTTTTCTAGCATGACGTGTACCATTTTTAGACAGACTATAACACTCGTATTATCACAGTGAATTTGTGATTTTGTTATTTTTTAATCAGAAATCTCTTAGAATTTGTTGCATATATATTACTTGAGAACAAGCCAAAGTAGCTGATATATACTCTACTTTAGTTGTTGACAAGGAAATGGTATTTTTCTTTTTACTAAACCAGAAAATAAAGGAATGACCCAAAAAGTGATAAGTTCCACTCGTACTTTTTCGGCTTAATTTACAACTAGCAATGTCATCATCCTAATATGAAAATCATTTATAGCATAAAATAAATCAACGTTTTATGTATGTTTAAAATATTACAGAATACATTTTACCTCTTTTAAGTGAGTTTCTTAGGTTGTGATTGATATCTAACGCAGAGACAAACACTATGCATTATGTCTAGTCTACTCGCAGTTATCTCTACTACTAATAAAGAAAATTCATTACACTATTTTAGTTGGTGTCTTTTTGAAATTCCATAAACGCCCCTGCAATTTTACGTCATCGCTATTTAGTCTTCTCGGTATGCTGCACATATTCTATCCATTTACTTCCCACATTTTCAACCCGCTTTTCCCATATATTTTTCCCTAGATCTATATCTTTGTCTCCTCAATCGCTCAACCGTAACAATGCTTTCAACACCATCCTCATCTCAGTGAATGTGGACATGTCAACCCAATCATCATGGAGGATATAACATAATTAAAGATCTTGCGTTTGGCAGATTTTGCACTTGGAGTTAGGGTTCTGGCGAGCAGGCGAAGATTGACGCTAAGATCGACGAATTCAGATTTTCTAGAAGTTCGCGTCTCCGGATCAACAATGCTAGCCTACAATTTGATTTTGAAAATCTACTCCCTTAGATTGTATTATGCTGAATTTGTTGGTTTTCCCTCAGCGAATCTCTATCTCCTACTATTTTTTTTTTTAATTTTAGATTTAAAATTGTTTCCAACATCTTTAAGTTTTCTCATGGACATTTTCATATATTCGTTCTATTTTATGCACTATTAAGCTTCGATCCTATGTAATTTTTATAACGTAGTACCATATCTTATGATGATTTGTAGGAAGAACAAACGGAAAATATAAACAATACGAAAATGGAATGAAGCTCTTCGTAAGTTATGTCTTCAATGAAGAAAACATTGTGGATATCCCTCTTCGATTCATTTTCTTGCTCTATTCGCGTTCTCTTCAACTTATAATGTGAGTTTTATTTGATTTACAGCAGTTTTTAGGGATTGGTTTTATTATAGTATTAGAGCTACTATTTTTACATTGAGCTATTTCCAAAATGAATTGGTTATTGTGATGATCTATTTTTTGGATGAGGTATAACTTAGCTTTAGAATCTAAAACATTCAATTTACTATCATAACGTAATTATTAAAATGTAGTTGGTGACCATATTAGATTTGTAGGTTGTTCTTCACTCATAAATTCAACAAAAAAAACTATCGAATACTGAAAGCCATGTCCTGATAAAATGCATCTTTAGCATCACTTTTGTTATTTATTCCTTTTAACTGCCATCCATGATACAATATTCTTGAATTTTTTATATATTTATGATTCTCTTATTTTGCTCATATGTCAATGCAAATGAAATTTTTGAAAAAAAATGTTGCTTCTAATAAAGTAATTTTTCATGTTAAAATAGATAAAAAAAAATTCTATCATAACATCGCATGTTAATTTTAGTAAATAGTTCCACATTTTTGGTTTCATCAAATCAAATAGTTTTTATTTTATTTCCTGAATATTGTCAGTAGTGGAGTTTTTATTATGGGCATTAAAAAATTAAGTTTTCTAAATATAGTTTTTAAACACATATAGAGTTTAGTGTTTAACATATGTTGCAACTACAAGTTTATTATAAGCAGTATAACGATGTATACAACCTATTCAATGTCGATTCTAACTAATTCCCATGTCGGTGTATTATGCAATTTCACAAAATGAGTTGAAGGACATTGTTTGGGACGAGTTCATTGTTTGGTAGAAAGAAAAAATATAACTGTTGATACCCTCCTTTCACTGTGAATAGCCTATTTAATTACAATTCCAAGTCATTTGTGGTTTAACTAGAATCAAAATAAGTATTGCAGGATTTTTTTTATAGATATTTAGCTATGTGTGTCATACGTCATGCAAAATTTCTATGTTTTATATGATATGCACATTTGCGGATTTGTTATTTTCGAAGTACTTGCTGTAGTAGTGAGATTATTTTAGGGTAGAGGGTGCAATTAAGGTTTTCTACTCTATTCTTAGCTACTTCAAAGAATTATCTCTTTTAGTTAAATGTATAAAATAAGAAAGCCCATTCTTTTTTTGATGGCAGCAAATGCACTCATTGTTCTCTGATTCGTCAATTTCTTTTTACATTTATTCACTCCCATTATAGTTACTAATGGCGTCGATGGAACTGTAATTGTAACAACCCGGAAAATCAGGGCCAATTTAAAATTTTTATTTTTAAAGAATTTTGTTGGAAAATGTGCCAGAATTTAAAATTTTCAATTTTAAATAATATTAAAGCCACTGAAAATATTCAATTTTCAAACGACCTCTGTTTTCGACGAAACCACTTTTGTTGGAACCAGAATGTCAAATTATTGCTAGGTTTCAATTTTTAGAATTTTCCGAGTTAATATGTGAGCGTGGCAAAAGAAACTGTGTTTTGTCAGTTTTGGTCAATTTTAATCGACGGGAAAATAGCCATTTTTCAAACAGTCTCAGAATTCGACGAAATTAGTCTTGTTAGAACCGTATCGTCAAAACATAGCCAAATATATTTTTTTTGTAATTTTTAGAGGCAGTATGTGGGCCTGGTAAATTTAATTGTACGTCAGAATTAAATAATTAAGGGTTTTAAATATTAAATTAAAAGAGAAACATATCGTAACAGCCGAATTGGGTTACGAGGCCTGTTCCATTGCGTCCGAAATAGGGGTATTTGCCTAGAAACATTTTTCGTTGAATTTAATTTGGAGTTCCAGACGATATACGAATTTAAAAGGATTAAATTCGTTAAAATACACTAGAAATACGCGTATAAATACCCACCGTATACGCTAACCCTAAACCTATCCCTGTGGCCGCCGTATACACGTTCTCAATGGCCGAAATGATCCCAAATTCAAACCCTCTTTTCTCCCAATCCACTCAATGAAATTCAGAGTTCTATATATCAAACTGAAGAGGAGATCGAGGGCTTCAAGATGGACGGTTGTGATCGATTCTGGTGTTCGCTGGTGGTCGTGGCGTCGTGGCAAAGGGGCGAACTTCGGGTTCGGATTTCGTGGTGGGGGGCCCACCGAGCTGCGTCTCGTTCAGTGCGGCGGTGCGGCTGATGTAGGGCGACGGAGCGGTGGCGTCAGATCGTGTCCAGGCGGCGTGTGGTGGAAGGTATCGGCGGATGTTGGAGTGGAACGATGGGTTGCTCGGTTGACAGTGAAACGAGGAAGAGGAAAGGGATTAAAGGGTGAAAAGGAATTTATTATTTATTTAATTAATTATATTAATTTTCAAATCTTTAAAATGCTGTAACTCTCTCATACAGAGACGAAATCGAACGAAACGACTTGCGTTGCGATCACAAAAATAAGAGCTTCGCAATGGAACCAACTAGGACTGATTCTGAGCACATCCAATTTTGGTCAAATTTTGAATCTGAACAAGACGATTGGTGAGATTTCTATTTTCTTTTAAAATTTAAAATTATTTATTTTAATGTTTAATTTATATATTCGTTCAGTATGAGATTCATGATTGTATGTATATATTTATTTCCCCTGTTGATTGTTCTGTGATTATGATGTATGTTTGATTGTGTTTGTTGAAATTGTGTGTATCATGTTTGTTGTAAAATTTTGAAATGTCATTTTTGTGAATTAAAACAATGAGTTAGAAATGTTATTTTTGAATTGGATCCAACAAAAATAAATATTGTTATTTCATTGAATGAAAATTTACAAAATAGAATATCATGTTCGTTAAACTAAATTAAAAGTTGTCATTTTATTTGAAATGTGATGTTAACATAAAATTGTCATTTTGTGAAAAATGTTTATTTAGAATTGTCGTGTAAAAATAACATATTTTGTTAGTAGCATCGCCTTAGAATTATAACATGTTAGTCAAAATGTTTCATTAGGAGAATTATAACATTTTAGTCAAAGTGTTGCATTAGAAATAAAATATCATTTTTGTTAAAATGTCACTTTTGATTTAAATAAAAAAAGTATATAGAATTAAAATGTCACTTTTGATTAGAAAAGTTATGTTAGGATAAAGATGTCAATTTTGTTAAACATGTTTGATTAGGAATAAAAAGTCAATTTTGTTAAAAATGTTTGTTTAGAATAAACATGTAAATTTTGTTAAACATGTTTAAATAGAATAAAAAGAGTTGAAATAAAGGGACATATTTTCATTGCTATTTTGTCACAATTAAAGACCATATTTTTATCGTCACTTTGTTTCATTAAATTAGAATAGGAAGATATCATTTTTAGTCATATGAAATGTTAACATGGAAAAATATCATTTTTGGTCATATGAAATGTTAGTGATGTCTATTTAGAATAACAATATCATTTTATTAGCAATGTTTATTTAGAACAAAATCTAATTTTTGTTAGTAACGTAACATTAGAATGAAAACACCGTTTTGTTAGGAAATGTTGATTTAGAATAAAACATCACTTTTGTCAAATTTAGACATTTCATATAAAAGTGTCACTTTTGTCAAATTTAGAATTGACATATAAATTTGTCGCTTTTGTCAAATTCAGAATCAAAATACCAAAGTGAGAATTTCTATTTAATTAATTAATTAATTAAATTAATTATTTCCTCGCTGTTGAATAACTGTTTGTATGTTATTTAATTTGATGTTATGCCGTGATGATTGAGTTAGAAATTGTGTTTGCTGTTTGTATTGATTGTAATCCTTTGTTATGTTAGAATTGATGATAAAAATAAAAATATCACCTTATGTACTTTGTTATGTTAGAATTGATGAAAAAAAAAAATCACCTTATGTATTATGTGTCACCTTAAGCATTTTGTTGTGTTAGAATTGGTGTAATTTAAAAGTACTCTTTTTATGTTAAAACAAAATATGTAAAGCAAAGTACTTATTTTGTTAAATAGGAAAATATGCTTTTGTATAATATTAGAAACCATAGGAAAATGTTAACAAATAAAATGTTCTTTTATTTGATATTTGAATATATAGAAACATGAAATTATTGCACTGTTATATGTTAAATTTGAAAATAACATTGATTTCATTAGTTAAGTGAAAATTACATTTTCCATGTAATAATGCAAAAGAAGGATTTACATCTTTATGTAAATAAACAATGAAAAAGGAAAACTTACCTTTTGGGGGTAAATAGGCAATGAAAAGGAAATTTACATTAAAAATGTAAATGAGGACAAAGCACATCTTTTGTTTAATGTTAAAAGAGCGACAAATTCACTTTTGTTAATATTATTGAGTATGAACAAATTTACTTTTGTTAATGTAATTGAGAACCACAAATTCACTTTTGTTAATATTATTGAGTATGAACAAATTCACTTTTGTTAATATTATTGAGTGTGAACAAATTTACTTTTGTTAATATAATGGAGAATGACAAATTTACTTTTGTTAATATAATTAAGAACGACAAATTCACTTTTGTTAATTTGATTATAAAGTAAAGAATTAACATTTTGTGTTAATTAGATTTTATGTTCAACAAAACTCACATTTTTGTTAATGAAATTATAAAGATAAAACTCACATTTTTGTTAATGTATTAAAATACATATTTTATATGTCATGAGAAATGAAATAAATTTGTTAACATATAAACTCACCTTTTATATGTCATTAAGAAAAGAGGAACTATTTTTGTATAAAAGAAAGATTCAAGTCGACAAAAATAAAAGAGTGACAGAATATTTATTTTGTCAAATGTAAATGAAAATTATATTCATTGTTTATGTCATTTTATTGCATATGAAGATATATTCACTTGTTTATGTCATTATATTGCATATGAAAATTATATTCACTTGTTTATGCAATTATATTGCATATGAAAATATACACTTGTTAGCATCATACATTGCATATGAAAGTGTATTCATTTGTTAATGCCAGTTATTGCATATGAAACATATATTCATTTAGTTGTTTAGGTCATATGCTGCATATGAAATAAAATTCATTTATCTGTTGTTGTCATATATGGCATATGATATGAAATGCATAGATAAGGTCATACCTTTTTGCATATAAAGTAAAGTATTTTAGATGTCAAAATAAAAGAACAAAAATTCATATTTTTGTTTCAAAGAGAAGAAAAGAACCAAATTTACATTTTGGTTTAATGTAAGTCTAAAAGAGAAAAGTCACATTTTTGTTAAATATAATTAAAGTAAGAAAAGTCACATTTTGTTGAATGTAGTTGAAGTAAGAAAAGTTACATTTTTGTTTAAATGTAAATAAAGAAACAAGAGAATTTACATGTTAAGGAATTGGATTTTCATAGTAAAAGAGATAAAGTTAGAATTTACATTTTTATTATGTAAAACAAAAATATGAACTTGCATTGTAAGTAGAATTTACATTTTTATATGCAAAAAAAAAGTAGGAATGTGCATTGATAATAAATATTACTTTTTATTTATGACTTAGAATTAGGACTTGCATCGCAAATAAAAATTTCATTTTTATTTGAAACTATGATATGAAATTTGGCAAGCGAACAAAATTCACATTTACCAATGTAGCTATGAGTTGGAATTTGTTATGCGAACAAAAATTTACATTTGCACTGAGAATTAGAATTACATTTTATGTAAACAAAAGTATTTATTTTGTCAAAAATGAAAGAGTGATAAAATTATAATTATTTTTTTTTATCAAATGAAAAAGGATGATAAAAATATATCGTTTTTATCAAATGTAAAAAGAAGGATAAACACAAAGAATGAAATAAACCATTCATTTTATGAAATAAGAATGAAGTAAAATATTACATTTTATGTAATTTAGATTTAAAGAAGGAAAGTCACATTTATGATGTAATTAGGAAAAAAAAAAAGAAATTCAACTGTATGTAAATTTACATTATAATTTTTTTTATGTAATAAACAGAAAATGTATCGTATGATAATTTACATTTATGTTAATGTTAAAATAAAAGAAGTACACCATGGGATAATTTAACATTATTTTGAATGTTAAAATAAAAGGGATTTCACCGTAGGATTAAATTAACATTATCTTAAATGTTAATATTAAGAGAATTACGCGGTAAGTTAAAATTACATTATTTTATAATGTGGTATAATGGAATTTCACTGTATGTTAATTTGCATTATTTTATAATGTAATTATAAAAAGAATTTACACCGCAGGTAAGTTAACATTATTTTTAATGTTAAATAAAGAGGCAATATACACCGTAGGGAAAAGCTTACATTTTATTTATGTAATATATATATGAATGTACACCGTAGGTGAAATTTACATTTTTATTTAATGTAAATATGATAAGTAGGTGGCAAGAATGAAAGTTCACATGTATTTTATATAATTAAAATAGGAGTGAGTTGTTAAATATTATTAACAAATAAGAATGATTTTCAATATATATATATATATATACGAGAATTATTTGGAAAAACCGAGTCCATCTCATTCCAAATAATTTAAGCGGCGTTTAAAATCCAAGATTGGAAGACGACGATAGAAGACCGACGGTCTTCACATCGAATGGATGACGACTGCTGATGCCCATGATTGGAGTAGCTACCTTGAAGGGGCTACAGTGGTGGCCTTCCGGACGTAGTGTTGATTTGTACGGATTTGACTTTCGCTCAGACCCAGAGCATAAGTTATAAATGGATTGTATGTCTGACATTGTATTCCTTTATACTGTATTCGTTGATCTCTGCTAAACATATATCTGTTTGGTGTTTTACACCCTTCTCTGAGACGTATGAGCTCAGAGGTTATATGTTGGTAGAAATCAATGGTATGGTATGGATTGACGATGTGGCATGCTAAGATGCATATGATCAAGGCTTTGTTGAAAAGCAGGCCTTGTGGGATGATCAAAGCATAGCCTATTTAGGCATAGCTTTGTGTATAGCGTGAATTCACGAGCCTCACACACCGGCGGAGTCTAAAACGGGAGAAGGGAACGCAGGGAGAGCAGCACGTTTCTTTCTAGCTAGAGTGGTGTCAGTGACCTACCAACCCTGACATTTTACTTATGTGGATGATGGAATGAGGCGCCTCGGATAGGTCCTATAGGACCGGGGAACGTGTGCTTAGGAATAACTAATCCTTTAAGCTGTATGTGAGGACCGGCCCTGCCATTTCCAAGGGTTAACTGCGGGTAATCCTGAGGCATCAGCTAGAGTGTCTCGAATCGGTAAGGAGCTCCTCCCTAGCCTTGACTCAGATGGAAATCCAAATTCCAAATACGACCCTTGCGGTTTTGATTGTATTGCTAGTATGGAGGCATAGCATATGGTACCTATGCTTCCTAGGATTGATACATTTACTTTGAAATGTTTTAAAACATATACACACTAATAATAATATCGTTTTTATCGTATCAAGCATGTTTGACCATTATAAGGTAAAACCCTATCCTCTGGTTTGCGTTGCATTGTGTGATGGGACTTGGGTCTTATGATGGTTTCATTTTTCTATAAAGCATTGCGTTGTTTTGACGATTTACCTAAATTATGCACGGCAATCCATTGGAATAAAACCCGTTCCGCTTTAACGGCGTGGTCCTTGGATTTGCCTTATTACTATTAGTTATATTAGTTAAGAATTCTCACACCAGTCCCACGACTGACCCGTTGTTTGTTTCCTCTTTTGCAAACTCGGGTGCCCTCTTTTCCACACGGGCAGTCGAGTAGCTTTTTGCAGATATTTATCTCTTTAGCAGGATCCTGGATTGAAGCTCAAAGCTGTGTCCAGAGCATAGGAAAGTCTTCCGCTGTCTTAGTTATTTTATTTCCGCTGCACTGTATTAAAGTAATGTAAAATTATCTTCCGTTGTAAATTTATTTAATGTACTCTGATATATATATTCTGTACTCTGATGTAACATTTATTATGATGTTATAAAAGTCTGCTGTTATTGTTCTGATGTTGTTGTATTCCCAAAGTTAAAGTATTCGTGGATTTCCGACCTTTGGGTCAGACTTGTGTGGTTTATGGTCGATCCAAAGAGCGGGAATTTACGGGTCTTTACAGTAATGCAATTGTAAAAATTATGAATGGCATATATCATGCATGTCATGTACAGTCTAATGATCAAATAATAGTAAATTTCAAGATTTTCACTTCTCGATAAAACTATTAAGTGGTTGTATATGTGTATGAATAACATATATTATGTATGTTATTTCAAATCTAATGATCAAAACATAGTTAGTTTTTTTATGTTAATATATGGATCAATGATAGATTTCTAATACATATTCTCACTTTTTTCCTTCCCTCACCCATCTATTTCTCCACCCTCCATTAAAGTTGTAAAATTTGTTGATGTTATTTTTTACAATAACTTTAGGGGAAAATGAAAAAATGAAACTACAATACATGCATTCCAAGACAACACAGGTACTCATCAATAAATGAATGGTTTCACTATTATCGATTAATACTGTTTAAATAATTCACAGTTTGTGTTGCTATGTTTTTTCTATCTAAATAACTCATTCATTTGAATTATGACTCATTTCTGTTCCAATGGAAAACTGACGAATGCTAATTGCAAACTACAGGATATGACATGGTCGACCTGAATTTAGTATAACATACGCTAGGTAGAATAAGTATAAGAACGGAATTTTGACATAAGCTTCCAGTTTTCATATCTACTAAATATTGTTTCCAGTTTAAAATACTTATTAATCTATAAATTATCAATAATCCGCATTGACTTTTATAGTTGTTCAAGTAATAGCAATTTGCTCATCTCATAACAAGCAAAAATATGCTGATTAACCCCCCTGTTTATGCGTTTCTTAAGGAAAAAACAAATGTTTAAATATGTTGTCATACTTGAATGTCCATATTTGATGCTTATAATGGTATTTTTGAAGTTTCCAATGTTAGTGTTGTGTCATTCTTGTAGGTATTGAATTGATTCAACATGGAACAATGACTATCAAATTTGAGTTTGCTCTAGCTTTGGAGCATCACTTCTAGGGATCGTCATTTTGGTTTACTTCACTCTAAGTATGATTTTATATTGGTTTCTATTACGGTTTAATGATTGATACAAAAGCCTTATATAAACAGTTATCCCTTCATCAATTTTTTGTTCGGTCTCCTGTTATCCTTATAATCTATTTTACTTAATCAAATTTAAATCAGTGTATTTACTATTCTCTTTTGATATTTGTAGTGCTTGTGCTGTCATCAAATAGGTCATGTGGTTATTGTAATTTGAATAGAAACAAAGAAATAAAGTTTATATAGTTAATCTACGTAAAAAAATAAGGTTAACATGGAGAAAGGTGGATGAAGCAAAGAATCATCCATCTGTATTATTTACACGAGGTATGCTTTTTTCTATTTCATTTAAATTTTGTGTAATTCAGAAAGCGATCAATATTTATGGATTTTAATTTGATATTTTTGATGAAATACAAATAATTATGATATATTTTCTCAGTGTTTGCATCATGAAGCTTCTTGCATGCAATCATTAAAGTTTGCTTATGCACCTTTCAGATAAAAAATACGATATATAGACAACTTCAGAATGAGGACGCTAGGAGGTATTATCTTTCTAAATGTAAATAATAAAATGTTATACAAGTATTTTATGCAGCAGATAAGAACACTACAATTCTGTAGCATACCTGATATTTGTTCATTTAATGACACTGAGATTGATATTTTACTCTTGAATTGATTCAATTTAAAATAGGAATGAGTATATGTGGATGCAATGTTAATCTTTATAATGTGTTCATAGTCCCATTTTAGTTAAAAAAAGGTGGAAAAGATTTATGAGTTAAGTAGAAAGACATGCTAAAATTCTTAATGGCACAAAATAGGATCTCAATAAATGGAGTGGTCGTAACATTAGTTGTGGCTTAGTATTTTGGATCATTATAATATTATAATAAATTTATTTACCTTATATCCACTAAATGCAATAGGGAGTGCACTAATATATTGGTTTGCAGCAACATGATAGAATGTAGTTAGGGATCTACAATCTAACTTTTGTGCTAAATTTAGCTTTTTGCCCTCTGAAACTAAAAGGATCTACTTTTGGTTTGACATTTGTGATCAATTAATGCCAATAGTATATTTGACAAACAGACTAACCTTAGAATGATAGAATGCAGAACTATTTCAAATGGGAAGCACCTGCAGAATATCAAAATTCTTGGTATTTACAGTTGATATTCGTTTTTTTTAATTTAAGCTGTACTACTTCAATTATACTCATATATTGGTGATTGACAAATTGTAATTCCTTTCTAGAAACTTAAGTTGTACTTCTTCAATTATACTCTTATATTGGTGATTAACAAATTCTGAAATCAAAAGAATGATGGACAATTTATGTAGTTAGCAGGGATGCATAATTTAAAAGTTAATGTAAAAATGAATTATTTTCCTTTATTGGGGAATTTAACATATTGCCTAATCATTTACGTTCATAAACTATTGCTACGCGGTTTTGGAGGTGTTAGTTCTTACCATATCCTTTACTATATGCCAGTAATATGGTAAGCAACTATATCAATGTATGATCATAATTGTTTAACGATAAGATTCGTAAGAAATGATAATTGTTGAAATATCTTTACTACTAATAAAGAAGATTAATTGTACTATTTTACTACAGTGAATTTATTTTGTCAATTTGAGTGGAAGTGTATTTGTTCAGGATCTAGCATTTTCTATTCAGATACCAATGGAACAAAACAAAAAAGAACAAAAACCAATTATGTAGCCTCACAGAAACAATAGCATAAATAAGAGACACAAAAGATTTAACGTGGTTCAGATATAAATATCCTACATCCATGGAGACCCCACAACTTCTTTTATTCTTCTTCAATTCGAGAGGGAGTACAATAAAAGAAGAATACAAACACTCAATGTATATTTCTCACCCTATAATTAATACAGAAATAGGAATCCTTTCGAGGATATTTTAAAGAGAGTGCTATTGGCTTGTAGTTAAAAGGATGTGCAAATGTCTCCCTATTTATAAGAGTAACGATGAACACTTGCCTAAAGATAAGCATGAAAAGTTTCCGGATTACCTCGATTTGGTTTAAATGCAAATCTTGCATATTTGTGATTGTTTCCCCTTATACATATATTTGTTTGATTCCTCAAATCGAATAATATGACTTCTCATTCCATCCAAATTTGTTGCCACATATATCAAGATTTGATTGATTTATTAAATCAAATAGTCTCTCCCATATCTTTTCAAATTATTGCCTATAATTAATTGATTACAAGAATCAATTAAAATCTCTATAATAAAATTGGCATATATTTTTTAGTCGTCCAATTTTAACACTCCTCCTCGATTTAAATATATTCATCAATCAACAAAATTAGTTATTGTGTCAGTGTCCATGGCGCTCAAGTAGCATGAATCAAACTGAACAAGTTTGAGAAATGCTTAAACTTATATTTTGGAAGGGACTTTGTCATCATATATGAAGGATTGTCCAAAGTACTCACCTTAACCAATTTGATCTTGTTTTATTTTTCTTCAAACATAAGAAAGAAACCTCTAACATCAACGTGCTTCATCCATGCATTGTAAGCTTGATACTCTACAAGATGAATCACACTCTGACTATCTGAAAATAGCTCTACTGTTCATTGTGCTATTGAAAGATCATCCAATAACTGAAGTAAGTATAATCCTTCCTTTGTTGCTTCCACAATCGGTATTTACTCTGCTTCTATAGTTGACAAAGATATGATAGATTGCAGCTTTGATCTCCATGAAATCGAGCCTATGCCAAGTGTAAAAACATAGCCCGACACTGACTTCCTAGCATCTCTATCCCCAACATAATCAGAATCACAGTATCCTCTAAAAGAGATGTCACCATCTACTACACCATATAACAATCCCACCAAAGAAGTGCCTCGAAGATATATAAGAATCCACTTTACTGTTTGCCACTGCTCTTTTCCTGGGTTAGACATATATCGACTCACATCGCCCACTGCACAGGCCAAATCTAGTCTTGTGCACACCATCGCATACATAAGACTACCAACAACACTAGGATAAGGTATATTAACCATATACCCCTTATCTTCTGCCGATGTATGATATTGATCTTTCAACAACTTAAAATGAGAGCCTAATAGAGTGCCAACCAGTTTGGCTTTCTGCATTCCAAATCGAGTGAGGACTTTCTTGATGTGTTTTACCTGAGTGAGCCTTAACTCTCTTTGCTTCCTATCCATGCTTATATCCATACCCAATATTCTTTGTGCCTTTCCAAAATCCTTCTTGTCAAACTTTGTACTGATCTCTGCTTTCAACTCCTTAATTCTGACCATACTCTGAGATGCAATCAGCATATCATCAACATATAACAACAAATAAATCATATCATTACATCTCCTAAAGTAAACACACTGGTCCTTGAAACTTCTAGAGTATCCCTGTGAAAGCATAAACTTATAAAAATTCTTATACCATAGCTTAAAAGATTGCTTCAATTCGTATAGAGATTTGTTGAGTTTGCAAACATAATCTGGTCTACAACTATAAATGAACCCTTCTGACTGCTTTAAATAAATTTCCTCATCTTGATCATCGTGCAAGAATGCCGTTTTGGCATCTAGTTGCTCTGATTCCATATCATAATGAGCAACTAATGCCAACAGAATATGAATAGAAGTATGGCTAATAACTAGAGCAAAGAAGTCATGATACTCTACCCCCTTCTTTTGGACAAACCCCTTTGTTATTAGTCTTTCTTTATATTTGAAATTTCAATTGCCACCATCTTTCACTCTACCGATCCGCTTACATCCAATAACTCTTTTGAAGGTAGGAAGTGGCACCAAATCACAAGTGTGATTTTTCTGTAAAGATTCTATCTCCTCTTTCATAACAACTAACCAACTGGAACTGTCAACTGATGTAGTAGCGTCTCTAAAATCTCTGGGCTCGTCATGGACAACATTTAATGCATTTTTTTTGGCAAGGCCGACGGGGTTGAGTGGACCCCTACCACTTTTATTAATGTACCGGAGAGAAAAAAGTTACAACACAGACAAGAAAACATAGTAACACGGTACATCAATCCCATGAAGAAGAATAGAAAAACACTTATGTACAACAATGAGAAAAGAAGCTTCAAAGCAAACCCAGAATTCTTAGATTAAAGGTGAAAGTAAGTAGCTTCAGTCACTTCTTAGCTCCATCTTAATTCTCTTGCCTAATTGCTCACTGTTGCTGATTTCAAAGGATTGAAAATACTCAAATTCCTCTCTCTCTCTCTCTCCAAATATTTGAAACAAATTTCTTGATTGTGAAGTTTAGTAACCTTCCCTTGCGTCCTCTCCTTATAGTCCATTATGGTCTGATTTTCAGGCTGCTCCGATTCAGTTACACTATTTTGACTAACTCTACTTCTTCCCATAATTCTTGTAATTTTAGTCCATAATGGAAGGACAATGCAATAGTTAAAGCATAATTGTTCTAGTGTTTCCATTTCATATCAAGATGCATACCTTTGTTGTTCAAACGATCTTTAGGTAGCAATGCATTATTGATAACTTTCCATAGCATCATGTTATCATTTGCACTACTATCCTTATGCCACACCTGTTTGTTCCATTTGCAAGTGTCCATCGAAACATGGCCATCTAAGGTACTGTATATACCTTTAATCGTGTACGATATACTTATATTTCCCCAACAAGTGCTAACTCTTTCAACTAAATTAACTTTCATCTGGCTCTACTCAGATATGCATTGATTCTCGGCACAGTTGTATCAAGGGGACTGACCACGCTGTTATGAGTAAGTTGCTTGACTTTAAACTTGCACTTATCCCAGAGTTTTCATTTTCGAGGTTAGTGAGTACTCTATAGAGGATTAGGCCTTTCTCTAGCCATGGATCATGCCATATGTTGTAATCGGCATTGGATTTCAAATTAAACTTGAAATAGGTAGAATTTCAGCATGCATTTTAAAAATGATTCTCTAAGTCCAACTAAGCCTTTCCGGCTATGCCATCGCCCAGAAATGGTTGTTTTTTGACCAGTTTAGCCACACACTCTCTTTGTTGCATAGGAAATTATCAATATGATTTGTAAACGCTGCTTTGTTCCATTTCATTAAGTTAACTATCCCAAGGCCACCTTTGGAGATTGGCTTTTCGATTTGCCTGAAATCAATAGGTGCATGATATCTACCCATCATTTTACCTTTCCAAAGAAACTGCATGAAAGCATACCTGAGCATTCTAATCAGTTTAGAAGGTAGTATAAAAGATGGAGCCTAGTAAACCTGCATTGAAAAAACAATTGACTTGATCAACATTAATCTTCCTGTCTGGCTCAAAAACCTTGAACTACAATATTTCATTATGGTAGTGATTCTGTTGTAGAGAGGCAAGCAGTCGAGGGTGGTAATTCTTGCAGACGTAAGCGGCAGTCCTAGATATGAAATGGATCTACTAGAACTATTCATACCAGTACGAACATAAAGATCATGCTGAAAGGAAGCAGAAAGTCATGCGGTCTTCAATTCTGATTTGCCATAGTTAACTCTCAAGCCATCCATTCTATAGAAGTTGTTCAAAGTATCAAAGATTGTACCAATTGTGCTAATGTCAGGGGTAGAAAAAACCACTAAATCATCAACAAACATGAGCGTAGAGATTCTTGGTTCACGCACTCTTGATGTAAAGTAAGCTATCTACAATCAATCTTGGAATTGAGCATAAGAATAAACATTTCCATAATGATTATAAATAAATATGCTGATAGCGGATTACTCTGTCTAATTCCTTGCCTACAACTGAAATAGCCAACAGTTGAACCATTTATGAGAATTGAAAACTTGGGTATCGAGATGCACGAATAAATCCATTTAATGAAATGAGGAGGAAAATTCATGAAACTCATAGCTCCAACTATAGAGTCCCATTGTATCATAAAGCTTTCATGATATAAAATATAAACATAGCTATGGGGGATATATTTTAATTAGAGTATCCATTCGGCAGCTCATGTGATAGGAGGACATTACCAAGAATATTCCTGTTTGGAAGAAAAGCAGCATGATTCGAAGAGATAATTTGAGGAAGGACACTCTTGAGTCTTGTTGCAATGATTTTTAGGATATATTTATAAATTGTATTACAGCATGAGATAGGCCTATAGTCAGTGACTCTTGAAGCATTTTTCACCTTTGGAATCAAACATGGCACTCATAACTTCTTCATTGGTTACTTCACTACTTAGAGTTATAAAATCATTGTCAGATATTTTAGGTAAGATATGAGGGTCAATTATTTCAATATCTGGAATAAAATTCTCCTTGTTCCCTAGTAAATCAGTGAAATGATCAACAAAAAGCAATGTCTATGGTGGCTTTTCCCATCAAAGTCAATGTCTTTGATGCTCAAACCAACAAACTCATCAAGCCATCTAGGCTTTCTTCTTTCTCAAATAGGTTTAGTCTCTGTATGAGCTGCACCTTGAATCTGATCTTTTGTGCCAATATATGTACTATCCTTATCAACCACGGTGTCATCGGAAACACCATTTGAACGCCTACGAAAAGAATCTACAGATGACTTGCTTTGTGTCTAGTATTCTTCACATGTCATCTGATTGTAATCCAATGAGGAAGGCTCCACCTTCAACATAGCCTTCTCATCAAAAGTTACATGCTAGCTTATAATAAGTTTCTTGCTAATAGGACACCACAACCTATATCCTTTCACTCCTCTTTAATAACCTAGAAAGATAAATTTGCGAGCTCTAAGTTCCATCTTTCATCGACTCTCATGCACATAAGCTGGACAACCAAACACCTTGAGGAATGAATAGCTAACAGGATCTCCTTTCCATACTTCTTTATGGATCTTCATGTTTATGGTAGTAGAAGGTGTGCGGTTGATGAGGAAAGCTGCCGTAGATAAAACTTCAGCCGAAAATCCCTTCTTCAACTTAGCAGTCAATATAAGGCATCTAGTTCTATCCAATAATGTCTGGTTCATCCTTTCTACAATTCCACTGGACTAAGGGCCGCCTGGTGTGGTGTAATGCCTCTTAATGCCTTCGGGTTCACAATAATCAATGAATTCCTATGATACGAATTCACCGCCATTTTCTAAACGGATAACTTTCAACTTCTTCCTTGACTGCTTCCCTACCATGGATTTCCATTCACGAAATCTAGCAAAGGTTACTCATTAAGACTTTGGAAAGTACACCCAAACTTTATAAGGGAAATCGTCTATAAATGTAACAAACTACCTGGCTCCACCCAAGGATGGACAAGAGGAAGGTCCCCAAACATCTGTGTGAACATAATCCAAAACAACTTTTGCCTTATGCTCACCAACACCAAAAGAAGTCTTCATCTTCTTACCAAGAACTCACTCTTCAAAAAAAACCAAGCTTTGAATTCCCAAATCCATCAATCAAACCTTACTTTCTTAGCTCATACATGATGCGCTCGCAAATATGACCAATTCACAAGTGCTATATTCTGAAAGAATTTGAATCAACTGAAGTAACTGAAACTGATTCACCAACTATAGTAGTGCCCTTTAGTAAATAGAGATTTCCTGCCCTTGCTCCTTTCAAAATAATCATGGAACCCATAGATATTTTAATTTTCTCTTCTTCAACTACAATCTTTAGTCCAAGTCTACTCAACACCCCAACAGATATCAAACTCCTCCTTAAATTATGTATGCGCCCAACATCAAGAATGGTTTGAATAACACCATCAAACATCCTGATCTTTACACAACCAACACCAACCATACAGCAAGAAGCATAATTGCCCATCAGAACGTCTCCTCCATTAATCTCACGGTAAGTGGAAAAAGAGTTCCTACCAGGTGTAATATGATAGGATGCACCAGAATCGATCTACCATAAGGTCCTCTTTCTAGAAGAGCCAGAAGCTGTAAACACATCAGTGTCACTCTCTGTATCGGATTTCTCCGTTGTAAAGGCTGAAGCTTGCTTTTGGTCTTTTCTTCTTCCTTCAAGCTTGGGACATTGTGCAATAAATTGCCCAGGATTCTTACAATAATGGCAAGTCAAATTTTTAGGCCCCCTAGACACAGACCTCGAAAAATTCTGTACTTCACCTTTCTTGGACTTGCTTTGGCTTTTACCTCTCTGAACATGTAAGCCTTCGTTATCACTATCAACGTGAGTGCTCACCAATCTACCTCTTAAAACTTCATTATGAAGACCAGTCTTTACATCAAAAAGACTAATTTTAATATGACCATAAATCGTGGAATTAACAAAAGCAGTATACTCCATAGGCAAGGAACATAAGAAGATCACAGCTTGAGAATCATCAGTACTTACAACATCTAATGCCTTCAAGTTCATAAATAAAGTGGTCAAAGCATCTACATGCTCCATGAGATTGGCTTGAGGATTCATCTTGAACGAATAAAAATGTTAATGAAGAATAATCTGATTAGTCAGAGACTTGTCTTGATATGAATCTTATAATGCGTCACATGATTCCTTTGTCATCTGATCTGAGAAAATTCTCTAAGAACTTCGTCTGAAAGACTCAACTAAATTGTTGTGAGAGCTTCATCTTTCATCTCTTCCAAATCAGTTGCATCGATATGTTTCAATTTCTCCGACGTTGAAACAACTTTATAAGTCTTCTCCTTCTTCAATACAGCCTCCATCTTCATCTTCCAAGTACCAAAATCTCCCTTTTCGTCAAAACTTGTTACTCCATAATTGACACTAGATCTACCAATAGGCTTACTATAAGTAGCCATTAATACCCAAACAGGAATAATAACACTAGCTCTGATTCCAAACTGTAGTGAATTTTTTTGTTGATTTGAGCGGAAGTGTATTTGATCAAGATCAAGTATTGTCTATTTAAATACCAACGGAACTAAAAACAGAAGAACAAGAATCAATTATGCAGCTTTACGGAAGCAATAGCAAAAATAAGAGACATAGAAGATTTAACGTGGTTCAAATATGAATATCCTACGCCTGTGGAGCCCCCAACAACTTCTTTTTTACTTCTTCAATTCAAGAAGGAGTACAATAGGAAAAGAATAAGAACACTCAATATATATTTCTCACCCTATAATTGATAAAGAAATAAGGGCCTTATTGAGTATATGTTAAAAAGAGCGCTATTGGCTTGTAACTAAAAGGATGATCAAATGCCTCACTATTTATAAGAGTAAGGATGAACACTTGCCTGAAGATAAACATGAAAAGTTTCATAATTTCCTCGATTTGGTTTCAATGTAAATCTTGCATATTTGTGATTGTTTCTCCATATACAAATATTTTATTGATTACTTAAATCAAATAATATAACTTCTCATTCCATCCAATTTTTTTGCCATATATATTAAGATCTGACTGATTTATCAAATCAAATAATCTCTCCTACATCTTTCCAATTTGTTTCCCATAACTAATTGATTGCAAGAATTAATTAAATTCTTCTCCATAATAAAATTGGCATATATTTAAATTGTCTAATTTTAACATTTTATTTGGTGTCCTTTTGAAATTCCAGAAATGTCAGTGCAATTTTTTTTCCCTTCCGTTCTTCTCGCATTTGGTCTTTTCCTCCTATGTGATTTCTTTTCCACTTCAAACCCCTACCCTGAATCAATCGTCTACCAAATCTCCACCTTTACTAATTTCTACCTTTATTTTCTTCCTCTTCCCCTCCCACATCCAACGCTTTTCAGATCCAAACATCGTTGTCCACTATTTAGTAGCGAAAGAAAGCAATAATCTGTTTTAGATCTATAATTTTCCTTCTTCCTCCACCCGCACGATTTCCATCCCTCATTTATGGAGCTTGCGTGAGACGACCTAGACTTCCCCGATCCCCGAAGAGACGGAGGAGCCCGGATTGTTTTGAGAGCACGACGCATCAGAACACAAACATGAGAACATTTCATTGCTATTACAAGAACTTACATCAGACTACACAAATATATCAGAGTATGAATAAATAATATACAGTGGAAAAATATCAGAGATTTACAAAATACAAAACAGCGGAAATATACATACATAAATATAATGCACAATGGAAAACATTGACTACCAACACTGAAAGAAATACACGAATACAAAGCATTCTGAATATGGCTCCAGCCGTAATCCAGGATCCTGTGAAAAGAAATATCTATGAAAACCAAAACCACTAGCTGCCCGTGTGGAATATGGGCACCCAGAGTTTAAGTAAAAACAATAAACTCCGAGTCTGGTGTGAGAACTAAAACAGTTATTAACTTGATTTTAAAAGTGGAAAATTCATGGGACCACGGCATATGTCATGGAAAAGGTTTACTCCACATGAATCTCAATTTAAAATAAAACAATTTATAAACAACGCAATGCTTTTCGAAAAATGAAGCTATTATAAGACCCGGGTCCCATCACACAATGCAATGCAACGCAAGCCATAGGATAGAGTTTTCCCTTATAATAGGCAAACATGCTTGGTACGTTTAAAACAATTCAATTTTGGTATTACTATAAGTGCATAGTGTCAAAATCAACTTCAAATATAAATATATCAATCATAGATGACATAGGTGCCATATATTATGTCGCCATACATAGGTTTACAACTTAAACCGAAAAGTCACGTATTGGTAATTGGATTCCATCTATGAGTCGAGGTAAGGGATCTTCCTCACCGATTTGATACACTTTAGCAAAGCCTTAGGGGTCGGACACTGGAGAGCCCTATGAACGGTAGGGTCGGTCCAAACTTACTTTAGTGGATTGGTACCTGAACACATGTTTTCTGGTCCTATCGGACCTGTCTCTGAGCCATTAGAGACTCAATATCTGAGGCGTCTCGCAATCCATCACCCACATAAGTAAAGATGCTTGAGGTCCATAACATGACACCACTCCTAGCTAGAAAGAAACGTCATGTCCTCCCTACTGTCACTATCCCATTTTTGATTCATATGGAGGTGTGAGGCTCGAGAATTAACACTACACACAAAACTGTGCTATTTAAAGTTGTGCTTTGATCATTAACCACAAGACTCTGCTTTTCAACAAAAAGCCTTGGTCATTTGCATCTTAGCATGCCATACTGACAATTCACACCATACAATTGATGGCTATCAATATATAACCTCTAAGCTTGTACGTCTTAGAGAAGGTTGTTATGCAAGAGAATAAATCCTCCGCCACCAAACAAATATATATTTAATAGAAAGCAATCAATACAGAATGAAATCCAATGTTAGACACACATCCATTTACAAATTCGTTCTAGGTCTGAACGAAACCGGAACCACCTTATTCCTCGTCCCATATGTCCAATATAGGAGAGAGGTCCTCACATATCCGGTCGATCTCCAAGTACGTCTGGACGATCATCACTTATTACCTTATCTTGGGTATACAGCCCAATCAAGACATCAATAATCATCCAAACAATGTGAAGATCTATGGTCTTCAACCACCGTCTTCATTGTCGACTTTTAGTCACCGTATCAGTTATTCAGAATGGGATAAAACCGGTCATTCCGAATACTCGCGTATTTTATAATCAATAATCAAGTGCTATAAAAATACATCATACGCCTCATTCCAATTTAGAATATTCTTTTATTCAAATATTCACATCTTTAGGGAAAGGTTACCATTAATTTTATCAAAGATAAATTCTTTTAAACTTATTCTTTAATCTTCCTTTGGATATCAATTTCAAAAGATTTTATTTTATCCTTTAACAATTCTAAATCAAATTAAGGTTTATAAACTAGTCGGGATTATCAAGCCTTACCGAAGTAATCATAATTTTATTATCCCAATCCCAACCTATTCATCCCATGGAGCAAAACTTGTAGTACTCCATATCTAACACCCATTGTGTTATTGGTAAATTTAATTATCATTTCACGTTCAAATCTAATTAAAGATTTAACTATCACCTGGAGTGAAATTGGTGATACACCATTCTCTATCATTTCCTAAATTCGTTGAATTTATTTACCTCATTCACATTCCAATCTAATTAAAGATTCATTAAAGCTCCATCTTGGTTTTAATCTCAAAAAACATTACTTTATGATTATTCAACTTTAACAAATTAATCTTGTCTTTAACTAGGTTAAAGAACCAATGTTAATAACACAATTCACAATAAACCCAAATAAACTTCCATATAAATATGGAATCATTGCGGAAAGCAAATCAATATATATATAATTGGTATAAATTTCCGTATCAGATTAATAATATAAATGGAATAACGATAAAGCCTTTTAAATTCCACATATAGTAATGGTCTTCCTTTACAGAAGCTCATCTCGATTATTACTAAATCGAATTCCATTCAATTCCAATCTAATATATTAAATTGGAAAACTTTACTTTGGAAAATTTCCATTAAATCTTAATAAAAAGTTTTATAAAATCCAAATCATATCTTCGCTATCAACTGGGTTTTAAGAACTAATGTCATTTAAAAAATCGTTCACAATGAACCCATAATCAACTACCATTTAATTCTAATTATATTAACTAATTGGAAAACTTCATTAAATCTTGGTTAAAAGATTTATCCTTTTCTCAACTAGGTTTAAGAACAGTGTTAATAAAGACAACATTCATAATAAACCCAAAATCCCGTTTGATATTAAATACAAGGCTCTAAATAGAAATTATATCGGCTTATATTCAATATCAAATTCTGAAACCAACAAATACTGTATTGCGAATAACGATATATATATATATATTCCTAATTCCTCCATAATATTCGTATAATCATATAATTTAATATTGAAATATCCGAAGATAATTTCCATTCCAAATCCATTCCATTTTATGAATTGGAAAACTCTAGTTATTTTAAAACCCATTTTTATCCAATTTATTATCTCTAAAAATAATTGGATTATTATTCAAGTTATTAACTAGTTCATTTCGATTAAAAAAATCTTTTATCCTTCCAAACTCAGAATTTTTCATCCAAAATCTTTCCAAATCTTTAGTTATAAATTTACATAATTTTATTAAGGCCCTTACAATCGGTTTCCAATAACGGCCACCAAACGACATCCATAGCGACCTTTTTTAAAATTGAATTGGATTCAATTTGAAATCCAATCATTAAAATTTAGATCTCCTATATTCATTGGAAAGATCTTTTCGATATGAACCTAACGGTTCTGGTTTTAGGAGAATCCAACAGGCGAATCTCCCGTTATGCCAATTTGAAGTTAATGGTTGAAATTCGTGAACAGTCGTTGCGCAACGCGTTCTATTCAAGCCATTTAAATATGTCTAATATATATCGTCTAATTCCATTTAAAAAGTACTTCATAAATCGTTTATAAATTCATTTTAAAATGATTTCAACTTCATTTTCAATTTTAAATCAAAATTGAGTGATCTATATCATTATAATTTTAAAACGATAATATTTTCAAAATATCAGATTCTAAAATCAAACCTTTTTATATTCATTATAAAATAAATAAAATCGTCAAAAAATTCCGTACGAGTAAAAATAACATATATCTACTTAAATCGGCTTCATATATTTCAATGTTTTCGTGTTCATTCAAAATCGGACATCAAATCATATTTTGATTCTTCACTGAATATTATTTAAATATTCGTTATTCCTGAATTGGAATCAGACTCAATCAATTACCGTATAATTTTATTTATATAGATTCCATACATCGCATGTATTCAAAATAGTGATAAACAACTATTAAATAGTCAATTCACATCCAGAGTGCAATTTACAACTGTATAGGCATTAAATAATTAAATAACACTTATCACAGCCTGTCAATCAATCGGTTGACATACAGTGAAATCTAAGGGAGATGTGAATTAATTATCATCCCCAGACCCGTGTGGGGTTTTCAATCATCAAAAAATAATTGGGTGATGTGTAAAATTATCGTTCCAATGCCCGTGTAGGGTTTACATCACAATCCATGTGAATTTATATAATATTTTCACAGTTTAATAATGATAACATTAAAACTGTACACATCCATCATCCACCAAACAGATATTACAATCACAGGCAATACATACATACTCAGTTATAAAACTAAATAACTGTACAAAATTTTGAGTGAGAGAATTCTCGATTTGATTTCCACTCCGTCAGTATTTAATTGTTGATTTGGATTTAAATCTACCCTAAATTCTAACAAGCTCCAAATTGGACCAAGTTAGTTTTGTTGTGAAGCTCTCGTTTGCACGATCGCAGTGAATCCAGTTTTGCGCTACTCTGAGTTCGTATATAAGAGATGCATGTGCTTAAACATTTGAATTACATTTAAATAATAATAAACTAATTAAATTTATTCACCACCTTCCAACCTTTTTTCGCCCCTGACCAAGCCTTGCTGGCGCCACCTGGGCCCACCTGACGCCGACCTGGGACCACCGATGCCTCCCCCTATGCATGGCGCCTTAGCGCTTGAAGTTGCGGGCCCAGTTCGTCGCCAATGATCAGAAATTGGCCGAAGCCCCAATTCGCCATCGATTGGAAATTCTCCGCCGCCGCCACGACTTAAGCTCGCGCCCCACCAGGAATCAAACCACTGTGCCAAGACGAGGCTCCGCCCTTCAGATCCATGGCTGGTTTAATGAGTGCGATTAGGGTTAGAAATAGATATATATATATATATATATTTATTTATTTAATTATTATGTAATTCGCAAATTATCTCCATGGGATTCCGAACTCTAAATCAAACCCAATGACTGTCATTCATAGCTAATTACCCCTATTCTGAACACAATGTGATATGTTTCGTAAGCCAATTCTACTGTTTTGATCAGTTTTTTATAAAAATAAAAATATAAATTAATATAATGGTTAAATTTGAATTCCAATGTATATTTTAATTTACCGGGGCCATATACTAACTCCAAAAATTATGAATATTGAAATCTAGCTATATGTTGATGATATGGTCCTAACAAAACTAATTTCGTCGAATTTGAAGATCGTTTGAAAAATGGCCTTTTTAACTGGTCGATTAAATTTAAACTCAAATTGGAAACACGTTTAAATTTATTATGCTCACATATTAATTCCAAAAATTATGAGATTTTGAACCTCGTAATAATTTGACGTTCCGGATCTAACAAAGTTGGTTTCATCGAAAATGGAGGTCGTTTGAAAACTGGCTATTTTTAGGGCTATATATTATATTAAAAAATATATAAATTCTATAACGACTATTCTTAAACTGGACATAACTTACGATCTAGAAAGTGAAATCCCAATTTCTTACATTCATTAGAAAGATATAGTTAAATAGACTCTAATGTTACTTCCTTCATCCAATTCTGATTCTTATTGAATTTTGTATATTCATGTGAAATTTAAAATCGAAATTTCAAATTACCGCACCATATCAAGCTCGTTTTAATTAAATTTTAAATTTATTTATTCTTACTTTGATTTAAATAAGTTTTAAATCATTAATTCTCATAATAAATCATTTTACATTCTTAAAATCCATTAAATCAATTAATAATAAAATTTTAAATTGGTTCCAAAATTCCGGGTTGTTACAATCTCCCCCACTAAAAACTTTTTCGTCCTCGAAAAAGAATGGATAGAAAAGTTGTTTAACTAACCAACTCAACTTTCATTCTGGCTTTAGTTCTTCAAGTTTTCAGTTTCTAAGAACTTTTTAATTTCTCATAAAGTTGGCTAACACCCTAAATTTTCGAAAAATTTCGCCATAACCTCCTTTGGACGGAGAGGGTTTGAAAATTTTATTAGACCGTATTGGGCACCCAATAAATCGATAAAAAGCACACATAGTTTTTGTGACCTATCTATGCCCAAGGGAGACGTGTAAAAAGTCAAAATCTCATACCTTGCCCCATTGTTGGAAATTAAATAATCCCTGTGCCGTAATTAAAACAAGAGAGGGTTTTTATTAAATCATGCCCCGAGCACCTTTATATGTTTATTAAATCCATTATCAGTTTTCTGTTCAATCTGTAATTCAGTCAGCGCCATACAAGCATCTCGCTCGAATGGTAGTCCAAAGCTCGTCATATAAGCACCAAATGCTTATATGTAATATGATATGATATGTTGTCTTAATGATGTATGTTATGTTGTGTAGTTCATAATTTATTTGTCGTTATCCTATGGAGTATGTTTTTAATCTCACACAGAACAACCATCACAACGCATCCAAAAACACTCACAGTAGTTTGTATAATCAATAAAAATTGCGCAACTAACTCATTAAGATGCACCTGTTTATTGGGCATGCAATATATTTATCTACTCAATAGTAAATCCATAACCTGCTCAGCACGTATATATATGTATATATCTATCCAATATATAAATCCAATTCGAACTAAATTTTCTATTCAGATCTATGTTATATTTGGTTTGGTTTTATTTAACATTCATTTTCATATGGGTTTGATCAATTCAATATTTTTATTAGTTCAACTAATAATCACATAACACAACCAGCAATCAACTGGTTAATTAGCTTTTTAAACATATATCTTCTATATATACTTAGAAACATATATTCAGTGTCAAATCACAAACAATGAACTCTAATTAAGATTTGGTTCTTACACCAGTCAATTGGAAATATATAGATATCCCACTTTCGAAACTCAAACATAAAATTTGATGATGTAGCTACAATCATCAGAATCATCTCTGGGCGACTAGAGCGTGAATCTATATCTATCTTGTATATTTGAGACTTCGTATACACATGTATTAGACGTATATGCAAAATCTTCTTATACTTGATAGCTCAAAATCAAAATAAAATAAAATACTCAAATAGGTCTAATATGATTTAATTTTCAAAACTAAATTCATTTTTAACAAATAACAGTCTTCTAACTCATTCTAGGGTATTACTAACCCTATCTCTAACGAGTCAATCTCATAGGATGTCACTAATTCTGTCTCTGAAGAATTCTTTCGTTCAGTTCTAACGTGTCTTGTTCTCGAGCTTTGTAAACCAAAGCTCTGATACCAACCTGAGACGGCCCAGACTTCCCCGATCCCTGAAGAGACGGAGGAGCCCGGATTGTTTTGAGAACACGACGCATCATAACACAAACATGAGAACATTTCATTGTTATTACAACAATTTACATCAGAGTACAAGAATATATCAGTGTATGAATAAATAATATACAGCGAAAAAATACAGAGATTTACAAAATACAAAACAGCGGAAATATATATACATAAATATAATGCACAATGGAAAACATCAACTACCACAACCGAAAGAAATACATGGATACAATGCATGCCGAATATAGCTCCAGCCGTAATCTAGGATCATGTGAAAAGAAATATCGACGAAAACCAAAACTACTAGCTGCCTGTATGGAAAATATGGCACCCAGAGTTTAGTTGAAACAATAAACTTTGAGTCAGTCATGGGACTGGTGTGAGAACTAAAACAGTTATTAACTTGATTTTAAAAGTGGAAAATTCATGGGACCATGCCATATGTCATAGAACGGGTTTACTCCACATGAATCTCAGTTTAAAATAAAACAATTTGTAAACAACGCAATGCTTTTCAAAAAACGAAGCTATTATAAGACTCAGGTCCCATCACATAATGCAACGCAAGCCGGAGGATAGAGTTTTCCCTTATAATAGACATACATGCATGGTATGTTTAAAACAATTCATTTTGGTATCATTATAAGTGCATAGTGTCAAAATCAACTCCAAATATGAATATATCAATCATAGATGACATAGGTACTATATATTATGCCGCCATGCATAGGTTTACAACTAAAATCGAAAAGTCGCGTTTTGGAAATTGGATTCCATCTATGAGTCGAGGCAAGGGATCTTCCTCACTGATTTGAGACACTCTAGCAAATGCCTTAGGGGTCGGACTCTAGCGAACCATGTGAACGATAGGGCCGGTCCAAACTTACTTTAGTGGATTGGTTATTCCTGAACACACGTTTCCTGGTCCTATCGGACCTATCTCTGAGCCATTAGAGACTCAATATCCAAGGTGTCTCGCAATCTGTCATACACATAAGTAAAAATGTCTGGGCTCCATACCATGACACCACTCCTAGCTAGAAAGAAACGACATGTCCTCCATACAGTCACGATCTCGTTTTTTACTCATACGGAGGTGTGAGGCTCACGGATTAATAATATACACAAAGCAATGCTATTTAAAGTTGTGCTTTGATCATCAACCACAAGACTCTGCTTTTCAACAAAAGCCTTGATCATTTGCGTCTTAGCATGCCACACTGACAATTCATGCCATACAACTGATGCCTATCAATGTATAACCTCTAAGCTCGTACGTCTCAGAGAAGGGTGTTAAGCAAGAGTAAATTCTTCTCTACCAAACAGATATATATTTAATAGAAATCAATCAACACAGAATGAAATCCAATGTCAGACACACATCCATTTACAAATCTGTTTTGGGTTTGAACGAAATCAAAGGCACCTTATTCCTCGTCCCATATGTCCAATACAGGAGAGAGGTCCTCGCATATCCAGTCGATCTCCAAGTACGTCTGGACGATGACCACTTATTACCTTGTCTTGGGTGTACAACCCAATCAAGACATCAGTAATCATCCAAACGATGTGAAGATCTCCGGTCTTCAATCGCTGTCTTCATCATCGAATTTAGTCGCCGTATCAGTTATTCGGAATGGGATAAACCCCGTCTTTCTGAATAACTTGCGCATTTTATAGTCAATAATCAAGTGCTATAAAAACACATCATATGCCTCGTCCCAATTCAGAATATTCTTTTATTCAAATATTCACATCTTTAGGGAAAGGTTCCCATTAATTTTATCAAATATAAATTCTTTTAAACTTATTCTTTAATCTTCCTTTGGATATCAATTTCAAAAGATTTTATTTTATACTTTAATAATTCTAAATCAAATTAAGGTTTATAAACTTGTCGGGATTATCGTGCCTAACCGAAGTAATCATTATTTTATCATCCCAATCCCAACATATTCATCACATGGAGCAAAACTGGTAGTACTCCATATCTAACACCCACAGTGTTATCAGTAAATTTAATTACCATTTCCTGTTCAAATCTAATCAAAGATTTAACTATCGCCTAGGGTAAAACTGGTGATACTCTATTCTAGATCATTTCTTAAATTCGGTGAATTTATTTACCTCATTCACATTCCAATCTAATTAAAGATTCGTTAAAACTCCATCTTCGTTTTAATCTCAAAAATCATTACTTTATGATTATTCAACTTTAAGAAATTAATCTTGTCTTTAACTGGGTTAAAGAACCAATGTTATTAAAAACACAATTCACAATAAACCTAAATCAACTTCCATTAAATATGGAATATTCGCGGAAAACAGATCAATATATATAAGGGGTTTTTAGCCAAAAGTGCAAAGTAGACCAAAACTTTACCCATCAGGATGGTCAACAAAAACTTTAGCCTCAAGGACAAATTTGCACAAAATTTGAACTCAGGGGTCCACTATCATTTCAAACTTTACACTACACTTTGTCCTTTTGGCTAATTTCTTTGCCTCTTGTCCTTTTGGCATAATTTTTCCTTCTTTTTGTCATTCACACTATTTTCCTGTATATATATTTGATATAAATTTCCGTATCAGACAAATAATATAAATGGAATAATGGAAAAGCCTTTTAAATTCAACATATAGTAACGATCTTCCTTAATAGAGCTCATGTCGATTATTACTACATTGAATTCCATTCAATTCCAATCTAATATATTAAATTGGAAAACTTTACTTTGGAAAATTTCCATTAAATCTTAATAAAAAGATTTATAAATTCCAAATCATATCTTCAATGTTAATTGGGTTTTAAGAACTAATGTCATTTAAAACATCATTCACAATAAACCCATAATCAACTATCATTTAATTCCAATTACATTAATTGATTGGAAAAATTCATTAAATCTTGGTTAAAAGATTTATCCTTTTCTCAACTCGGTTTAAGAACAGTGTTAATAAAGACACCATTCACGACAAACCCAAAATCCCATTTGATATTAAATACAAGGCTCTAAATAGAAATTATATCGGCTTATATTCAATATCAAATTCTAACACCAACAAATATCGTATTAGGAATAAAGATATATATATATATATCTTCCAAATTCCTCCACAATATTCGTATAATCACATAATTCAATATCGAAATATCCGAAGATAATTTCAATTCCAAATCCATTCCAATTTATGAATTGGAAAACTATGGTTATTTTAAAACCCATTTTTTTCAATCCAATTTATTATTTCTAAAAATAATTGGATTATTATTCTAGTTATTAACTAGTTCATTACGATAAAAAAAATCTTTTATCCTTTCAAACTCAGAATTTTTCATCCAAAATCTTTCCAAATCATTAGTTATAATTTTAATAATTTTTCCATATTTTAATAATTTTATTAAGGCCCTTACAGTCGATTTCCAATAACGGCCACCGAACGACATCCAAAGCGACCTTTTCTAAAATTGATTTGGACATAATTTGAAATCCAGCTGTTCAAATTTATATCTCCAATATTCGTTGGAAATATCTTTTTGATACGAACCCAACGGTTCCGGTTTTAGGAGAATCCGACGGTCGGATCTCCCGTTATGCCAATTTGAAGTTAATAGTTGAAATTCGCGAACGGTCGCTGCGCGACTCGTTCTATTCAAGCCATTTAAATATATATAATGTATATATCGTTGATTTCCATTTAAAACGTATATCATTTGTCATTTATAAATTCATTTTAAAACGATTTCAACTTCATTTTCAATTTTAAATCAAAATTGAATATTCTATATCATTATAATATTAAATGATAATATTTTCAAAATATCAAATTTTGAAATCAAGCCTTTTCGATATTCATTATAAAATAAATAAGATCAACAGAAAATTCCATTCAAGTAAAAATAGCGTATATCTACTTAACTCGGCTTCGTATATTTCAATATTTTCATGTTTATTCAAAATCGGACATCAAAATCATATTTTGATTCTTCACTAAATATTATTTTAAAATATTTGTTATTTAAGAATTGGAATCAGACTCAATCAATTACCATATAATTTTATTTATATGGATTCCATACATCGCATGTATTCAAAATAGTGATAAACAACAATTAAACAGTCAATTCACATCTAGAGTGCAATTTACAACTGTATAAGAATTAAATAATTAAATAACGCTTATCACAACCTGTGAATCAATCAATTTACATACAATGAAATCCAAGGGAGATTTAAATTAATTATCATCCCTAGACCCATGCGGGGTTTTCAATCATCAACAAATAATTGGGCGATTTGTAAAATTATCGTTCCAATACCCGTGTGGGGTTTACACCACAATCCATATGAATTTGCATAATATTTTCACAGTTTAATAATGATAACATTAAAACAGTACACATCCATCATCCACCAAATAGACATTACAATCACAGGCAATACATACATATTCAGTTATAAAAATAAATAACTATATAAAATTTTGAGTGAGAGAATTCTCACTTTGATCTCCACTCCGTAAGCCTTTAATTGACGATTTGGATTTAAATCTGCCCAAAATTCTAACAAGCTCCAAATTGGACCAAGTTAGTTTTGTTGTGAAGCTCTAGTCTCCATGATCGCAACGAATCCAGTTTCACGCGACTCTGAGTTCGTATATAAGAGATACACGTGTTTAAACATTTGAATTACATTTAAATAATAATAAACTAATTAAATTTCATCACCTCCTTCCAACCTTTGTTCACCACTAACTAAGCCTTGCTGCCGCCGCCTGGGCCTACCTGACGCCGACCTGGGCCCACCGCCGCCTCCCCTTACGCGTGGCGCCTCAGCACTTGAAGTGGCGGGCCAAGTTTGTCACCATTGATCGGAAATTAGCAGAAGCCCCAACTCGCCATCGACCGAAAATTCTCCAACACCGCCACGACTTAGGTCGCGCACAACCAGGAATCGAACCACCATTCCATGACAAAGCTCTGCCCTTTAGACTCCATGGCCCTATGTCACTTGTGGAGACCGCATTTGGGTGAAGAAGTTTTGAACGACTTATCGTTCGATGATGAAAGGTGGCGGCTGGTTTAATGAGTGAGATTAGGGTTAGAAATTTATATATATATTATTTAATTATTGTTTAATTCGCAAATTATCCCTATGTGATTCCGAACTCCAAATCAAATCCAACGACTGTCGTTCCTAGCTAAATACCCCCATCCCGAACACAATGTGATATGTTTCGTAAGCCAATTCTACTATTTTGATCAATTTTTAACCAAAATTAAAATATGAATTAATATAACGGTCAATAATGAATTCCAACGTACATTTTAATTTACCGGGGCCATATACGGACTCCAAAAATTACAAATATTAAAATCTAGCTATGTTTTGATGATACGGTCCTAATAAAACTAAATTCATCAAATTTGGAGACCATTTGAAAAATGGTCTTTTTTACTGGTCGATTAAATTTAAACTGAAATTGGAAACACGTTTAAATTTATTTCGCTCACATATTAATTCCAAAAATTGTGAGATTTTGAACCTGATAATAATTTGACATTCCTGATCCAACAAAACTATTTTCATCAGAAATGAAGGTCGTTTCAAAAATGGCTATTTTTAAGGGCTATATATTGTATTAAAATATATATAAATTCTATAGAACCTATTTTAAATTTTAAATTGTACATAACTTACAATTTAAAAAGTGAAATATCAATTTCTTACATTTATTTGAAAGATATAGTTAAATAGATTCTAATGTTTCTTGTTTTATCCAATTCTGATTCGTATTGAATTCTGTATATTCATTTGAAAATTTAAAATTGAAATTTCAAACTACTGCGCCATTTCAAGCTCTAATTAAAATTAAAATCTATACATTCTTACTTTGATTTAAATAAATTTTAAATCGTTAATTCTCAAAATAAATCATTTTACATTCTTAGAATCCATTAAATCAATTAAAAATAAAACTTAAATTGGTTTCAAAATTCCGGATTATTACATTGCGTCATATGCCCATCAAATTTCAAATGTTCTCTAAACTTCAACCCACCATTCACATGATTTTCAAATCCCTATTTCAGCTCGAGCAGCGGAAGAAAACAAGTTAGATTTGGCGCTCGAAGATGTGGTTTGTTCTTCAGATATATATTTCAACCCTTTCAAGTTTTGACCAATCATTCTAAGTTACTATGATTTCATTATACCATGCTCCAATACGGTGTTCTACTTAGATGACGATGACAGCGGTAAAATCATTTTCAATTTCAGTCATTGCTACTTAATCTTATAATAATTTCATTATAATTGTTTTAGGTTAATTGATATTTGAGACGACCCGAACTTCCCCATAAAGGAAAGCCCGGATTGCTTTGAGAACAACACATATCGGAACACAAAACAGAAGAACATTTCATTGCCTATAAAACAATTTCATCAGATTACAAGAATATACCAGAGTATGAATAAATATTACACATTTGATAAATATCAGAGAATTAAATTTACAATGCAGCGGAAAATAATACAAAACAAAACTGAAAGGAATATACAGATATAGAGCTTTCGAATATCATTCCAGTTGTAAACCAGGATCCTGTGAATATAAATCTGCAAAACCAAAACTACTAGCTACCCGTGTGGGAAAATAGGGGAACCCAGAGTTTAGGTTAAAACAATAAACTCCAGGTCAGTCATGTGGCTGGTGTGAGAACTAAAACAGTTATTATCTTGGTTTTAAAGTAAGGTAAATCAAGGGACCATGCCGTATAACACGGAATGGGTTTCCTCCCGAGAATACCAGTGCATAAAAACAACAACGCAATGCTAAATAATGAACAATGAAGCTATTATAAGACTCAGGTCCCATCACACAATGCAACGCAAGCCGAAGGATAGAGTTTTACGTTATAATAGCCAAATATGCTTGGTACGTGAAATTTCATCTTTTATTATTACTATAAGTGAAGAAATCAACTTCAAATATAAATGTTTCAATCGTAGACGGCATATTGCCCCATCCCACTATGTCGCCATACTACACTCTACAAATAAAACCGCAAAGTCACGTATTGGAAGTTGGATTTCCATCTGTGAACCAAGGCAAGGGATCGTCCTTACCGCTTCGAGACAATCTAGCCTAACATGTCTTAGGACCCAGACTCAGGTGGGCCCTTGGATCGTCAGGGCCGGTCCACTCAATATGGATTAAGATGCCTGAACACTTCGTTTCCCCGCCCTATGGGGCATAAATCTGATATGTATAAAGACCATCCATCGACTCCGCAGAGACTGAAATAACCGAGGCGCCTCGCTATCCATCATCCACATAAGTAAAACGCTTGGGCGTGCAAAACTCAGACACCACTCCTAGTTAGAAGGAAACACATGTCCTCCCTGAGGTGCTCTCAGGTTTCTGGTTCACACCGGGGTGCGAGGCTCGTGAATTAACGCTACGCAAAGCTATGTTATATTAAAGCCATGCTTTGATCATCAACCACAAGATTCTGCTTTTCAACAGAAGCCTTGATCATTTGCATCTGAGCATGCCACAAAGTAAATTCAACAATGCAACCAATGTCTATCAATCTCATAGAATGAAATCCGATGTCAGACACACATCCATTTACAAGTTCGATCTGGGTCTAAACGAAACTGGTGGCACCTTATTCCTCGTCCCATATATCCAATATAGGAGAGAGGCCCTCGCATGTGCGGTCGATCTCCAAGTACGTCTGGACGATCACCACTTATTACCTTGTCTTGGGTGTACAACCCTATCAAGATATCAGTAATCATCCAAACAATGTGAAGACCTCCGGTCTTCATCGTCGACTCATCGTTGATTCAGTTATTCAAAATGGGATAAACCCGGTTTTTCTGAATAACTCGCGTATATAATAAACAATTGCTATAAAAACACAACATACGCCTCATTCCAATTTAGAATATTCCTATATTTAATTATTTATATCCTTTGGGAAATGTTCCCATTAATTTTATCAAAGATAAATGTAACACCCCACCTCCGCTAGGGTCACTCACATCCGCTAGGGCCACTCACAAAAGGAATGCACTAGTTTTGGAGGGGCGTTATCGAGGTAAACAAACACAGAAATATTACAAGACAGAACATAGATAAAACAGCGGAAGGATCAATAGATAAATTTCATTACTTTCAAAAAGAGTCAAAACCTTTTACATTCAAAGTACCAAATAGCCAAAGTCATCATTTTTCATTACAACAAATTCTGTCTTGCATAAATAAAGAAGCATAAACTTAAAACAACAAAAGTAGCTTAATTCCCCAAAGGTAGCAGAAATGCAGCCATAGCATAGCTCAAGATCAAACCGTACATGAGCTGAACCGAAAGCAAGCGAAATCCAAGCTAAGTGCTAGAGTTTCCTCCCTGGGAACCTGGGGGGAAACGAAAGAAAAAGAGGCGAAAGAAAACAGGTCAGTCATAAAGACTGGAAAGTCCTAGTGACTTTCAGCATAAAAACAGGTAAAGGTAACATGACATGTATAAACTAAAAGTAAACATAAGGATGCTGTCAAGATGGGCAAGATAGACTACGATAACATAATAAATCAAGTATAACATCGCATGTTCAAGGTCCACTACACCAATTGTACTAGTATCACAAACCAATGTCTTATATTAACCATGAAATGATCCCTTGGCCCAATATCATGAAATGACCCATTACTAGGTCCAACGGAATGATCCACTAATCGATCGGCTCCCTACAAGTTCTAGCTCATCGTGTTTCTGTGTCATACGGCCCTATCACGAATGTAGTCACCTGTTCTAGGTCCACCATAGGGTGTATCAAGCCCTAGGGTGCCAACCAACGACACGAATCAAGCATGCACAGGTAAACCTACTGATGCCCAATGCCTGCTTTTTCAACTCCGGACTACGTGCACGACCATAGTCCGCCTGAACCTACACTGGCGCACCAACTCAACCGTCGTTCTGGTCGCTTACAATCAGCCTAGTAATCGTGCCCTACCCTGCCTAGTTCTAGGGTACCATGATACATCTAGTGGGTTACTGCTGAAATGGACCGCGTAACTAGGGTTTTCGTCCAATAGGTTAAGTGTTGTCATTTAAATTCGTGACTTAACCCTTATCAGTCTAGCATGTCAAGTTGGTTAAGTGTTGTCATTTAAATTCATGACTTAACCCGCCTACGTGTCATATCAAATTTGACTAAGTGTTGTCGTTCAAGTTCATGACTTAGCCCTACAAATAATGTATCAAGTTGGTTAAGTGTTGTCTTTCATGTTCATGACTTAACCCTATTATGTGGCATTAATTCATTAATGCACCCCAAGCTCTCACATCAGACCTGCTGTTGTGGTCACTGGATATGTCGGGCGGTTCCAGCAGATTTACACCACAACTCAGTCTGACCTCGGGTTTCAAGCGCGATATGACCAACTACCCACATTGGATCCTATTGTTTGCAGTAACTGGATTTGCCGGGCGGTTCCGGGTAGAATTACAATGCAAACTCAACCCAACCTCGAGTTGGCCATTTTCAAGTTTATTCTAGTGTCATGTACATGTTCAAGTCTCATATCAAGTTCGTGTCAAGTTTCATGGCGAGTTTCATGTCAAGTTTCATGTTCTAACTTATGCCTATTATCAAGTTCATGATTCATGTTCATAACCAATTCATGTTTTGCCTAATCTACCCAAATCGTATTCCCATCGTATGTAAACATGAATCGATCTATATTACAAGTAAATCCAAATCCCGAAATAAAGGGAATAACATCAAAACTATGATAGGCAAAAAGGATGAGCATAAAGTGATAAAAGGGATTACAAGTCTAGCATGATATAACTTGAGATAATTGGTTAAGAGATCACTGGCATATGGAATAATAGCCTCAAAACATTAGGATTTCAAATCTAGTATGATAAGGTGATAGTCATGATAAAAGTTGACATAAGGTGATAGTCCCAAACTTGTGAATAATAACTGATTCAACAACATAGGCATGATAATATTATGGACATGAAAGGATTCGGTTAACACCACGAATAGGCCCAAATTAATCTCATAGCAACATTCCCAAAAGTCAAGATCCAAGATGAACAAGAATAGATATGAATCAATTATCATACATAGATCCAATTCCAATTTATAACATGAATAGGCCCAAAATAATCTCATAGCAATATTCCCAAAAGTCAAGATCCAAGATGAACAAGAATAGATATGAATCAATTATCATACATAGATCCAATTCCAATTTATAACATGTCCATATTAAGTTTATAGTTTTTATCTAAAAGTAACTTGGACTTACAGATCGTGGTCTAAGAAATTGAGATGCAGAAGTTGAATCTATAAACTAGTCGTCGAATAGTTGAATCATTGAATCTTGATTTGATTGCAGAAGCAAATCCCCAATATGCAATTCCTAGCCGTAGTCTTCAAGAAATAGTCTTCGTGTTTTATTTTAATTTATCTTAATTTAATTTAGAGTAAGAAGAAGAAGCCATGTCCATCAAAAATTTATGCAGCATAAGGTTAGAGAAGAATGGTGTAAAGAGAATGAGGCTAGGAGGCTGTTTATATAGGATTAGGCGGACAAATCTAGACAGAAAACGAGACCAGATACATCAAGATGAACCCAGGCTCAAAACTGGGCTTCAGCACCAGGTCGACCCCCAGGTCGACCTGATCCCTGGGAGGTCGACCATAGTGTCGACCCTTAGGTCGACCTGGTCCTAGGCGGGAAAATTCCCGCCCAGTCTGCGCTAGAGTTTGAATTCGAATTTTGAATTCGAATTTCGACCTGTTTTTTATTCTGAAAATTCCTGAAACTTCGGAGGGTCATATCGCCCTCATACGGACTCCGATTCTCGAAAACTCGGACTCATTTCCAAACAGAATTTCGAGACGAACACAATGGCGCAACCCATTTCCCCTGATTCTTATTTTAAAATTTAATTCTGCCTTGATTTATGGTTTTAACATGTTATTAAAATTCGGGTTGTTACAATAAATTCTTAAAATTTATTCTTTAATCTTCCATTGTAAATCAATTCGAACCAAATTATGGTTTATCCAAACTAGTCGGGATTAGCGAACCTTACCGAAGTAATCGTTTGTTTTAATTTCCCAATCCCAACCTATTCATCCCATGAAGCAAAACTGGTAATACTTCATATCTAACACCACAGCTTTATCGGTAAATTCAATTACCATTTCACGTTCAAATCTAGTTAAAGATTTAACTATCGCCTGGAGTAAAACTGGTGGTACCCCATTCTCAATCATTTCTTGAATTTGATAATTTTAATTATCAAATTCACCTTTCAATCTATTTAAAGATTCATTAATACTCTAATTTAGTTTCAATTTCCAAATCATTACTTACTGATTATTTGAAGTTAAGAAATAAATCTTATCTTTAACTAGGTTAAAGAACTAATGTCATTTAAAACACAGCTCACGATAAACCCAAAATCACATTCCATTAGCAATGGAATCTTCATGGAAAACAAATCAACCTATATAATCGATACAAACTTCCATATCTAACTGGTAATATAAATGGAATAACGGCAAAGCCTTTTAAATTCCATATATAGTAACGGTCTTCCTCCATAGAAATTCACTTTGATTATTACCAAATCGAATTCCATTCCATTCCAATATAATATGTTAAATTGGAAAACTTTACTCTGGAATATCTCCTTTAAATCTAAACAAAAGATTTATAAATTCCAAATCGCCTTTCACTGTAAATCGGGTTAAAGAACGAATGTCGTTAAAAACACAATTCACAATAAACCCAATTCACATTATTCCAATTAAATGTTAATTAATTGGTAATTCCAATTTAAATCTCAATTAAAATTTTTATCCTTTTCTCACTGGGTTTAAGAACAGTGTCATTTAAAGCACAGTTCACGACAAACCCAAAATCCAATTCAATATTAAATACAAGGCTCTGAATAGAAATTTTATCGGCTTATATTCAATACCAAATTCTGAAATCAATAAATATCGTATTGTAATAATGATATATATCTTCCAAATTACTCCACAATATCCATATAATCACGAAATCCAATATCGAAATATTCTGTAGATAATTTCGATTCAAATCCATTCCAATCCATATCTTGGAAATTCTAGTTACTTTTAAAACCGTTTCAAACCCAATTTATTTATTTAAAACCACTGGTTGTTTAATTCTAGTTCATAAATAATCCATTTGATAAAAATCTATTTTTATCTTTTCAAATATAAATTTTTTCATCCTAACTCTTTCTAAATCATTTATTATGATTTTACACAAATTATCGATATTTTTAATAAATTTATTACGGCCCGTACAGTCGATTTCCACAAACGGCCATCGAACTGCACTTACAGCGACCTTTTCCAAATTTTATTTGGACATAGTTCCAAATCCAACCATTAGATTTCAAATCTCTCATATTCGTTAGAAATTTCTTTTCGATAAGAACCTATCGGTTCCAGTTTTCGAAGAATCCGACGGTCGGATCTCCCGTAATGTTCGTTCGAAGTCAATGGTCGAAATTCGCGAACTACCGCAGCGTGGCACGTTCTGTTCAGGCCATTAAATATATATATTATATATGTTTCGTCGATTTCCATTTAAAACTTTTTTATAAATCGTTTTAAATTCGGTTTCAAAACGATTTCAACTTCATATTCAATTTTTAAATCAAAATTGAATATTCCATATCATCAATATATAAATGATAATATTTTCATAACATTAAATTTTGAAATCAGTTCCTTTTTTATATTTATTTTAAATATAAATAAAATCAATATAAATATCGTTCTCGTCAAAATGGCGCACATCTAATCAACACGGCTTTATATATTTAAATATATTCGTGTCCATCCCAAATCGGACATCAAAATCATATTTTGATCCTTTACTGAATATTATTTTAAAATATTTATTATTTTAAAATATTCATTCTTTCTGAACTTGAATCAGCCACATAGTCAATTACCATATAATGTTGATTATATGGATTTCATATAATACATGTATAAAATAACAATGATACACAATCACCCATCATCCATAGTGCATTCTACACTGCATAAGCATTAAATATAAATATTTAACGCTTACAACAGCCTCTCAGCCAATCGACCGACATACAACTAAACAATTAGGATTAGTGTATGTCAAATATCATCCCAACAGCCATGTAGGGTTTCAACCAACAAATACTGAATTTTAATTGTGTAGTTGGGCGACGTGCAAAATATATCGTCCCAATCCATATTAATATAATGGGTCTACATAAACAAATCGTCTGATTTGTAAATGAATATTTATTTTATTCATATACCCGTTAAAAATTATATTTTTAACTATAAAATATTTTATTCCATTCCACATCACCTAATCAATTTTCACAACACTATCAAACAAACAAGTCGTCCATGGTCTGTGGACGACGGGTGTCGGGTGCTGCTAAGCACCGTCTACATCCTAGTATACATTTAACTAGAAAACAAAATTAGATTGAGAAGCTCTCCATTGGGTTTCCACTGCGTCATTTTTATTTTTGAAATTCTGAACGGTTGAATTCTGCTCGCTTCCAATCGGTTCCATTGCAATATGTTTTCAAGCGATTTATATTAAAAATCATATTTTTAATACAGTGTTATTTATTTAAAAATCACATTTTTAATACAGTGCTATTTATTTAAAAATCACATTTTTAATACGGTGCTATGTATTTAAAAATCACATTTTTAAATCTTTGCTATTTCATATTTTTGAAAATCATAATTATAAAAATCTGATTTTTATTTCTAAAACCATATGATAATTTTATATTAAAACAATGTATATTTTCAGAACAAAGTATATTTTTATATTTTCAAAACAAAGTATATTTTTATATTTTCTTAACCATGTATATTTTTATATTTTCAAAAATATTTTATAAAAACAGTCTCATATATATTTTATAAAATAATGTCATATTTGTTTTATAAAAACAATTTTATATATTTTATAAAAACATATTTCATATTTCTAAAACCATATTATTTATAGTTATTTCTATTTTTAAACAATGCTATTTTCTATTTTTAAACAATGCTTTTATATAAAATATATAATTCAGAAAATTACACTGTCTCCTTCACTGTTGTTCATCGGTTTTGTTTCCTCCCCAAAAATCCCGTACCACTCCAGAACACGTCGAACCCATGATCACTGTTTTTCCCTTCTTTCTAGAACCAAATCGAGCCAAGAACCCATACGCCATCACCTAGGGTTGACTTTCGCGCCTCCTACATACCTTCCGCCACCAATCAATCATCACTACAGTGAGCGTCGCCGCTTGCTCCTTCTTCGCCCCCAACGACCGTCAGCTCGGTGGCGCCATCTCCCCTGAAATCGCGTGCGAAGTGGCGCTCTTTGAGGCGGAAATTCAATCAGCACGGGCCACTAAAACCCATCATACTCAGATCATTCGAAAGCCCGTTCAATCCTCTTTTGTTTTTGCGTTGGAGATTTAGGAAAAGATTGTGCGGATTGGGGGATTTTTGAGCATGAATTCCAGAGCATTTTGATCGTCTATCGGATAAACGTGGCGACTGTTGAATGAACAGAGGCCCTAAGGTTTAAAAGGAATATATATATATATATTATATTAAATTGTAATTATCTAAAAAAACAAATTTTTACAAAATAACTCCAAACGAACCTCAAAAACTGTCACCCCTAGCGTAACACCCTCATTCTTGATACAATGGGATGTGTCCGGTAAGATGATTCGACTGTTTCGATCAATTTCCGTTAAAATCAAAATATAGATCTATATATTGAATTTGAACGCACATTTTAATTTACGGGGGCCACATGCTAACTCTAAGAATTCTCGAAAAATTATTTCTAGCTATATTTTGACGATATGATCCTAACAAAACTAATTTCGTCAAATTTGGAGACCATCTGAAAAATGGCCATTTTCTGGTCGATCCAGATTTACTGAAACTGTCAAAACACGTTTTCTTTCGCCACGCTTACATATTGATTCCAAAAATTATGTAAATTTGAATCAAGCAATAACTTGACATCCCGGATCCAATAAAAGTGGTTTCATCGAAAATGGAGGTCGTTTGCAAAATTTCCATATTTAAGGGCTATATTTTCCATAGCGACTATTCGGAATTTTCATCTGGGAATAACTTTTTATTCCCGCTATGATATTTTGATCTTTCAGATTCGTTGGAAAGATATTTTCAAATAGACTCTAATATTTTTGGTTTCGCTAAAATCCGATTTATTTTGACTTTTGTACATTCATTTGCAATTTGAAATCGAAATTTCAGACTACCGCGCCAGTCCCAATTTCTTTTATAATTAAAATGAATATTTATATTCTAACTTCAATTTAAATAAATATATACGTTCTGATTTTATTCAAAATAAATTTCTAATCGTTATTATTTAAAATAATTCATTTTAAATATTCAAAATTCATTAAAATTGCCAAAATAAAAATTTTAAATTGGTTCTGATTTTTCGGGTTGTTACAATCTCCCCCACTTAAAATCTTTTCGTCCTTGAAAAGGAACGGAGTCAGTTTCTAAGAATTTCCCAATTTTTCAAAACTTTGGCTAACTCCCTAAATTTTCGAATTTTTTTGCCATAACCTCCTTTGTACAGGAAGCACCAAGAAAATCCCCAAACCGCCACACAGGCCCTCACATCTCAAAAATAAAAAGAAAAGCCAAGCAGCTAGCCAATCGGCTCATAAAATCATCCAAACCCAATAAATTAGTAAACATGTACCTATTTGTTGGGCATACAATTTTATTCCTCTTCTCTAGCCTCCTTGCTATGACCTGTTCAATGTATATACATGTATATGCATGCAATTTCTATCAATTTTCAATTCAGTTCAATATTTGATACAATTTGGCTTAATGGTTCCAAATTCCAATTAATCGAAACAATAACCAAACAATACAATCAGCAGTCAATTAGTTGATTAACGTTTCAATTCATAATTTCTTATATACTCAAAAATCATGTTTTTGATACCAATTCACAACAATATATTCTAACTATATTTTGATTCTAACACCAGTCAATTGAAAATATATAGATATCTCACTTTCGAAACACGAACATAAATTCTGATGATGTACGTACTATAGCACTCATCGGAACCATCTCCGGGCGACTAGAGTGTGACCCTATATCCATCCCGTATATTTGGGGCTTCAATACACGTGGATCAGACGTATATTAAAATCTCTATATACCCGATAGTCCAAATTGATTTAAAATAAATATTCATATACGTATAAACATGTTTAAATTATCAAAACAAAATTCATTTTCATTTTCATTTTAAAAATATCACTCTTCACACTGGTTCTAGGATACTACTGATCCAATCTCTAACGAGTTATTCTCATTGTATATTACTAATCCAATCTCTAATGAATTCTTTCATTTGGTTCTAATGTGTCTTGTTCTCCGAGCTCTGTAAACCAAAGCTCTGATACCACCTGAGACGACCCGAATTTCCCCGTAAAGGAAAGCCCGGATTGCTTTGAGAACAACACACATCGGAACACAAAAAGAAGAACATTTCATTGGTTTTTACAACAATTTCACTAGATTACAAGAATATATCAGAGTGTGAATAAATATTACACATTTGATAAATATCAGAGAATTAAATTTTCAATGCAGTGGAAAATAATACAAAACACAACTGAAAGGAACATAAGGATACAGAGCTTTCCAAATATCATTCCAGCTGTAAACCAGGATCCTGTGAATATAAATCTGCAAAACCAAAACTACTAGCTGCCTATGTGGGAAAATAGGGGCACCCAGAGGTTAGGTTAAAACAATAAACCCCTGGTCAGTCATGTGACTGGTGTGAGTACTAAAACAGTTATTATCTTGGTTTTAAAGTAAGGTAAATCAAGGGTGTAATGAACCGGATCCTTATGGGTTAATTTTAAATATTTAATATGGATTTAAATATTGGGGAGGATAATATAAATGGAATTTTATATTAAGTTATTAGTTTAATAATCAATTTCGATTTAATATCGAATAGATTAAATTATCGTAATACGAAGTAAAATAAATTCAAGTTTAAAACTGAATTAAAGTCAGTTCAAATAATCAATACAAAATTCAGTTGAGTTAGAATAATAATATTAAATTATTATTGAAGAATTTGAATGGTTTGAACTTTAAATTATATTGATTTAAATTAATATCTCCTTTATATGATCGAATTGGACTTCGTGACCTATCCCAGTGGGTTCAGAATAGTGGTTTTACCCTAGGGATGTCACTTGTTGGGTTCATAAAGGAGTTCGCAGTCAAGGAGTATTTTAATTTAAGGATACCGGTTTTAAATTAGAAAAATAATACATGGCCTCTCTATAACCAGAAGAATCAAAAGGAGGAGATGCAAACACATCTTCCTCTTCCACTCCACAAGTTTATGGCTTTGCTGTTCAAACAAATGCCGCACCCTTCCTTATATAATCATGATTACCTCTTTATTTTTCCTTTCCATTGTTGTGTTCTCAGAAAAACATTGAAGCTCCATATTTAAATGGCCGTTCCCAAATTGTTAATATCCAACACAGACCAGTGTAAATACCCTTTTCCCCTTTTCATTTCGATTTGTTCTCAGACTCATACCCTTTTTTTTATTATCTCAAATCGAAACCAGGAATTTAAAATCGAAAATCACGATCTCGTTACGAGACTTTCTAGGGCTCGACGCAATACAGGAATCGCGGTTTTCAATGGCGATGGTTTCTAAAGTCTGACAACAAGGCGGAAACACTCGCATTGGCAGGCGCGAGAGTGGATTGGAATGGGGATTCGAAGTGATTAAGTCGCGCCTTTGTCGGAGGGGTGTTTCGATTGGATAAGAGTGTGATTGGTGAAGGGAGTGCGAAGTCTGTTGGAAAGGCCGACGCTGGAGTTGGCGATAGGGTTTTCTGAAGAGGACCGCGATGACATTCTGGGTACTGGCGATCCATTTCTGAGGTGATGTCGAGGTGGCCAAGGGTGATTACTGTCATTATTAGGGTGTATTGGAGGAAGCAGGATGATGGTTGTGAGCGGTTCATTTGGGTAGAGAGAAGGGAGTTTGTCTGGACGAGGTTATCTGCTGTTGACAGTGGATATAGGATAGGAGCTTTGATTTTGGGATAATCCTGTTAAGGTGAGGGAATTTGTTAAGGGCTATAATTTCAAGGAGGAATGAGATGAACTATCAAGGTTAAAAATTAGTTCATTTAAATTGAAATGTTAAATTTGCAATACATACATATATAGTATATCAGCTAAGGAAATTTATGTAAGTGGTTTAAATAAATTTTGCAAATTTATAAATAAAGATTTAATTAATCGTAGGGGCAAATAAAGTTATTCGAGAAATTTCGAGTTGATTCGTAGCTACAACGACATGGCATCTAAATCAGATATTCAGCACAAATAAAGTTCACGGTGAGTAAATCTCACTCACCTGTTTAGTTAGAATTATTTTTATATCATTAAAATATAATTGTTTGTTGCTTGTTGAATGCTTTCTGATTGTTTAAAAAAAAATTAGTTATTTAGGGTATATATATATATATATATATATATATATATAAGGTTGATAATTGGTTGGATTCCCGTAGTATCATTAGCGGATGCCCGCGGTTTCATTAGCGGATGATTACCCTATACGCCCCACGTTATGATAGTGGATGACCTTCTATACCGCGATATCCTGCCTCGAAGCAGGATGGGTATTACTATGTTGACTAACGTCTGTGGATGCAAGAAAACAGGTTGGAGGAATCCAACTGGATTCCTCAAAAATATATTATCTGTTGTTGTTTGTTTGATTTCATATATATATTCATATATGATGTGTTAAAAATCAAATGATTGAAAATTGGTTGATTTGATTGTTTAAATATCACTAGGGCTTGGGATATTGATTTATAAATGAAAATAAGGGTATTTGAGATTTAAAAAGTGAATTCTATTTTTATAAATATAATTTGAATTTTTAATGAACTATAGGAAATATTTACTTGTTTTGAAGATATATAAAATGAGTATTGAATTTATAAACTCTGTTTATAAATTAAAATATGGGATTTGAATTGAATTTATAAACTTTGTTTATAAATGAAAATATGGGATTTGAATTGAATTTATAAACTTGGTTTATAAATGAAAAGGTGGGATTTGAATTGAATTTATAAACTTTGTTTATAAATATATAAATATGGGATTTTAAGTGATGTTATAAACGTTGTTTATAAATAATGTAGAGAATTCAAATAGAATTTGAATATAGAATTCAAATAGACTTTAAACTATAGAATTTGAATATAGAATTCAAATGGACTTTAAACTATAGAATTTGAAATAGAATTCAAATGAAGTTTAAATAAAGAGAATTCAAATAGAATTGAAATTGGAATTTGAATAAGAAGTCGATAAGGAAACGCGAGTACGAGTATAATTAGAATTTGTTAATATGCAAGTTAAAATATATTTGAACATGTCATGTCCAAATATGAAGGTGAAATAGAATGAAGAGTTAAGTAACAAATTAAATTAACAAATTTAGTTAAAAAGATTGGACAGGTATAAATATACAAGAGACAGGTTTGGAATAAAGTGTTAGAAGGTATATAAATAGAATGCCCGACAAAAAGGTATGTATTTAATTCATATATGAGATTTTATGCGCTGTATCGGCTAGCCGCTTGGCTTTTCTTTTTCTTTTTGATTGGAGATGGCCTTTGTGGCAGTTTGGGGATTTTCCCGATGCTCCCGGTACAAAGGAGGTTATGGCGAATTTTTCCGGAAATTTAAGGAGTTAGAATATTTTTAAGATAATTTGATAGTTAGAAATCAATGTATCGATATATATAGAAGTCGATAAGGAAATGAACTTAGAAATAGAATAGTATAATCAAAAAGGAAGTTAAGAATAAAATCTAGTAAGAATAGAAAGAGAAAGTGTACGTGTTTAAAAGTGAAGAAGTAGTTGTGTGGTATTGATTATTCGAGTAAGTAGTCTTATCTGTTTTGACGTTATAAATGTTATTCAGTCAAGGTCTGAGAGGTAGTTATGCCCCAACTTGACTGATTTAATTGTTAACAAATAAATGGTAAGATTCCAGGCTCAAAGATAAATATTGGATAAGAGTTAGTGAATATAGTATTTGGGTTGTCGTAACGATGTTTTACACAACATCCGTTTTAACCCAAATAAGTGGAAGTTTGGAAATATGATTATAAATATTTCCTAAGTCTAAAAATGAATGGTCGGGGAAGAGATAAGTAATTGGAATATTTTCCAATTATAAATAGAAGATATTTTCTAAGTACAGAAAATAAAAGGAGGCGATATATGGAAATATTTGGTTAATAAATATTGATAAGAAATAGAGAAGTGATTTAATTAATGAAATATTAATTAAAGGCTCAGTGATTGTTGGATGTTTGGATGAACACTTGTTTTATTCGATAGTTAAATCATCGACTATCGAAACACTTGTTTTTATTCGATAGTTAAATCACAGACTATCGAAGTTTTGACCATCGTTGTCAATATGGAGAGACCAGTTGGATTATTATCTGTAATGACCCGTATTGGCAGAGGTGTTATGATTAATTTATTTTATTATATAAATGGTGGTTTAGAGTATTTAATGGTCGTGGAATTCAATAATGGTGAATATTTAATTAAAATAATAATTAAATAATATATTTAATACTGAAATAATCAGAATTGGTTGAAATGGCGATATGGTGTGAACTGGATCATCTGTGATATTTAATTTAGTTTAGAATTGAATTTGAATAACGAATACATTATGTGAACGATAGTTTGAACGTATAATTATATTATAATTATAATCGAATTCGAAATGGCTCTGCAGTTCGTAATTTGGTGGTTTGAACTTCAACTGAATGTACAGAGCTCGTTTTAAATCGGATTTCTGTGAAACAAGAAACGTGTGGAGCTGGTGGAGTATATCTTTCTAGTGGAAGAGAAAAATCAGTATTTCGTCGTGTAGATTTTGAGATATGTCCAAATCAAATTTCAGAATAGTCGCTATAGAATCGTTTATCGACCATAACGGTTATTTCGATATGACTATAGATCGGGTTTGAATTTAGACAAGGTTCTTTTGGGAAATAGTGATAAAATAATTTTTAGAATTTTATTGTAATTTTTAATTAATTTAATAAGCAACTTTTTATTTGAAGTATTTTGCACCCTGTAATCAACATTTTGGGGTTTTGCAATATAAGTTAAACTACCGGTATTATTATATTTTTGGAATCCTGGCACATCGCTGATTACAACGGTATATTCATTTCAGTCTGCAGTGCTCATACATGGGTATAATTATACTTAGCAAGATATATGAATATTCATATTTTGGAGCCACATTCTTCATGTATCCACCCACTTGAAGACACGCTGATCCACCCACTTGAAGACACGCTGATCCACCCACTTGAAGACACGCTGATCCACCCACTTGAAAACACGCTCACTTCATATAAGTCCTAACACGTCCAATGCGCTGTGTATTAAATTCATTTTTGTTTCCTTGGTTGTTAAGGTACTGAAAGGTTATAAAAAGGAAGCTTCTCTTTTTCTTTCGTTCGTTTTCTTGATAGTTGCAACCGAAGCTTTCACGACAAATTAAAACCAAATACAAATCCACCTAAGCATTCGAGTTGGGCGGGACTGTTCCGGAACTGATGCATGGGGAAAGACGTACTTGCGCTATGATATTTTGGGTGTGGATTCACTCATTTCGGTGGAGTTGCATGAGAATGAAGAGGTCACGAAGGAGCAACATGGAGAAGAAGTTATGGCCTTGAAACTGTGAAGCTCGAGTTCGAGCGTGAGGATATGGCGGAAGACAAGTTGATGGAGTTACATATGAAAGAAATAAGTGTGTGAAATGGTATGATTTTCTGGAGCCGTTCGAGTATGCGCTGGAGTGGGCTAGTTTCATTCTTGTTGAAGGAAGCCTAGGTTACTATAGTGTGGCGGTTGATGTAATCTTCGGTCACAGGAAGTGGAGGACTGCGTTAAATCATGTTCGTCGGAGAGGGAAAGTAAAGGAACGGAGGGACTGTGATGTGGAGAAGGTGCGGACTGAGGAGGGAGATGAAGTGGTGTCGTCGGGATGTTGATTGGTGGTAAGATAAACGAGGTGTTGGTGTTTGTAGTGTTCGGTGGGATGGGTTTGTTTCTACAGGAGGAGGGAGCGTTCTTTTAAGGCAGGGAAGAAAGAAGTCCAGGTGGTCACGTGTTACAAGGGTGAGGGGTGAGTGTTTTAAAGAAAGTAATTAAGTTAAATTAATTTTCTTTTAATCTTATATTAACTTGTTTATGCGATATCTAGCTCATACGGAATCGGATCGACGAACCGTCAGTTGCGTTGGGTTCGTATCGTCGAGTACTTCGTGTACGCTGTGGATTGGTTTTATTCTGAAGAGTTCGGAATTTTATTTAATTTCAAACACCTGTTTGAAGTTAAATAAAAACAACGCTGAATGAAGCGATGGTTATCGTTATTAACGATGATCGTCCAATGTGAGTAAATCTCACCAACTCTGAACAGTTTATAATTTCATGTTGTATTTTTAGAACTGTTAGATATTGGTAGATTTACTGTATGTTGACTGTTTGATTGAACTGCTAGGCAGTTAGTTAAATTTTCTATATCGATTCTGTTTAACAGAATATATCATATAGAACTGAAAAGTGATGTTATCTATATTGTTTAACATCTGTGATGCAGGGAAACAGGTTGGAGGAATCCGACTGGATTCCTCAACATTTATTTTACTGTTTTCATATATTGTGATATATGATGTGTTGTATAATCTATTATGGAATATGTGTGTTGGAATGATGTTGATCATTGTTATTCGATATTGTAAATATCATAAAAGGCCGTGGGATGTAAAAAGAAGTATTTCAATGTATATTGAAATAAAGGAATTTTATAAAATCACAGGATTTTATAAAAGGAATTATTTATAAAACGAACACGGTTTTATAAAAGGGATATTTATTTAGAAAATAAATAGAAATAGAAAAGGAATATTTATTTAGAAAATAAATAGAAGTTATAAATAGGATATATTTGTAACGGTAAGTAAACGTTATAAAAAGGAAATAGTTGTAACGGAAAACGTAGTTTAGTAAAAGAAGTTAATCGATGCTAGTTAATCGATTAAAGAATAAAGTTAAAAAGAAGTTAATCGATGTTAGTTAATCGATTAGAGAATAAAGTTGAAAGGAGATAATCGATGTTAGTTTAATCGATTAGAATAGAAGCAAATTAGTAAATCGAATATAGTTATTCGAATAGAAAGTAAAAGGAATTATCGAATATAGTTTATTCGAAAAGAGTAAGTGAAATGAGTAAATAAATAGCGTTAGTCAAATAGTGTTAGTCCAATAGAGTTAATTGATAGGGGTTAGTCCAAAGGAGTTAAGTAAAAAGAGTCAATCGAATATAGCTATTCGAAGGAGGGTTAAGTAAGGAAGTTAGTAAATGGAATACAAAGTGAACTTTGCCCATTTCAAAGTTAGAAATGTTGTTCAGTTAAGGTCTGAGAGGTAGTTCTACCCTAACTTAATTGGCTTCGTTTTAACTAAGGAATAGTTAATGTTCGGAAGTAAAAGGAAATGGTTTGAGTTGGCATCGCGATGGTTTGTTTAAACATCTGTCTAAGTCCAATGAAGAAGCTTTGGAAATGTTTTCCAAATAAGAAACTAGAAATGTTTTCTAATAAAGAAACAAAGAAATGGAAATGTTTTCCATTGTTAATAACGTATATTTTCCCAATTTAGAAAATAAGCAATATTGAACGTAGGGAAATAGGAGATAAGTAAATTAATGAAATAAAGGGGATAAATGTTGAATGATGTTTGATTGATATAAATTTCCATTTGGAAATGATATCGTTGGTTGCACACTTGTTTTTATTCGATAGTTAAATCACAGACTATCGAAGTTTTGACCATTTTAACGTTGTTAATATGGAGAGACCAGTTGGATTATTATCCAAAGAACCACTCTGTATTGGCATAAGTGTTGCGAATCATATATGCCAAAGGAAATTGAAGACGGAGTTATGCAAGGGCTATCCTGTTTACAGAATAGTGCCTTCGGTTCATCCTGTTCCTGGATGACTTGTATGGACGGATGTCTGACAGAGTATGTCCAGACGATCACGTATATTGATTTCTCCAACCGTACCAAGAGTGGAAGCGGAGAAGGAAACTTCTTTTAGCTAACACATAATGTATGGTTGAGGACGTCAATCGGTGATTTGATGGATTTGATGATGTGACATTCAAAGTGAATCTGGTATGATGATAAAGCGTAGCTTCTAGCCTCATCATCCGGTAAATGACAGAAATTGGGCAGGCAGCATGGCTAAGTCGGTCGCACCGAAGTAGGGTGTATAATCACCTGATCTAGAGTTTCATTTACTTCTAAAAATCTATTGTTGATGCTGTCCCATTCGGGAAACGGTTGCTGATCCCAACTGTTGGTGATATACATTCGATACACTCAAGCGAAATGAGTGGTCGGTCATGTGTGGCCGGGTTGCAAGATGTTCTTGTTGAACCCAGTGTATTCCTCTCTAGAGGTACACGAGCGAAAGGTGGATCCATACCTTGTCATAGTTGGAAATCCATTACCCAATACGTGCTTGCGTTTTTGATTATATACTATATATGTAGAACGTGAGATGAAAGCGTTTCTACTAGATGATTGTATATATTGTGGTTGATAGACATTATTATAATATCAAAAGGTTTTTGATATAAAGATATTTTGGATTCTCATAAGGGAAAAACCCGTTCCGATATGCGGCGTGGTCTTATGAGATATCGTTTACTTGTTCAACTGTTTTTAACTGTTTTACTCATACCAGTCCCATGACTGACCCGGAGTTTACTTTGTTGTTTTCCCTAAACTCTTGGGTGCCTAAATTTGTACGGGCAGTCAAGTAGTCGGGATTTTACAGATACACTTGAAGACCTGGAGCAGGAGGCTTCAGGATGTTATAGCTACAGTTATTTCCGCTGTGTTGTAAGTGCTGTACTTTGATAATGATATGTATATTCAAGTACTGATTTGTATTTCAAAGTTATGTTATGAAATATATTTATTCGTTCCGCTGTGAGATTCGTGTTACTCTGATGTTGTGTTCTTCTTCTTCTTCTATTCTAAGTTTCTATCTTATCTTTCCTCACCCTCTAATTTCTTTCACTAATTACCAGGATTTTTCGATGGTTTGGTTATCGACATCGTGTTTATGTCGATAACCAAAGTCGCTCAAAATCCGGGTCGTTACATTATCCGAAGAACCACTCCGTATCGGCAGTAGCATGCGAATCAGATTATATAAAGATAATTGAAGACAGAGTAGAGTGCAAGGACTTTTTCTATTAATAGAAATTGTGCCTTCGGTTCATCCTGTTCCTGGGTGACTCGTATGGATGAATGTCTGACAGAGTATTTCCAGAAAGGTCACGTACATTGATTTCTTCAACCGTACCAAGAGTGGAAGCGGAGAAGGAAACTTCTTTCGCTAACACGTAATGTACTGTTGTAGACATCAATTAGTGATTTTCGATGGATCTGACGATGTGACATTCAAAGTGGATCTGGTGTGATGATAAAGCGTAGCTTCTAGCCTCAACAACCGGTAAATGACAGAAATCGGGCAGGCAGCATGGCTATGTAGGTCGCACCTATTAGGGTGTATAATCGCCTGATCTAGAGTTTCATTTACTTCTAAAAATCTATTGTCGATCTGTCCCATTCGGGAAACGGTTGCTGATCCCAACCGTTGGTGATATACATTCGATACACTCAAGCGAAATGAGTGGTCGGTCATGTGTGGCTGAGTTGCAAGATGTTTTTTGTTGAACTCGGTGTATTCTCCTCTAGAGATATACCAGCGGAAGGTGGCTCCATACCTTGTCATAGTTGGAAATCAAATACCCAATACGTGCTTGCGGTTTATGATTTGTATATATATGTGGAACGTGAGATGCAAACGTTCCGCTAGATTGTATTTACTTGATTTAGACACTATTATAATATCAAAGTAGTTTTGATATAAAGCTATCGTTCCTTTTAAAAGCGATTTTTGAAAGTTAAATCAAGTTTTTGGATTCTCATAAGGGAAAACCCCGTTTCGTGTTATACGGCATGGTCTAGGGACCGGGTTTGAAGATTTTATATGGGAGGGACGTGGTTTTAATTTCAAACCTTAATAGGGACCTCTAAAAAACGCACCCTATTTTTATTATATTAAATTGTAATTATCTCAAAAAAAAAAACAAATTTTTACATAATAACTCCAAACGAACCCCAACGACTGCTACCCCTAGCGTAACACCCTCGTTCCAGACACAATGGGATGTGTCCGGTAAGTTGATTCGACTGTTTCGATCAGTTTCCATAAAAATCAAAATATAAATCTATATATTGAATTTGAACGCACATTTTAATTTACCGGGGCCACATACTAACTCTAAAAATTTCCAAAAAATTATTTCTAGCTATATTTTGATGATACGGTCCAAATAAAACTAATTTCGTCAAATTTGGAGACTGTTTGAAAAATGGTCATTTTCTGATCAATCCAAATTGACTAAAACTGTCAAAACATGTTTTCTTTTTCCACGCTCACATATTGATTCCAAATATTATGAAAATTTGAATCAAGCAATAACTTGACATCCCGGATCCAACAAAAGTGGTTTCGTCGAAAATGGAGGTCGTTTGCAAAATTTCCATTTTTAAGGGCTCTATTTTCCATAGCGACTATTCTAAATTTTCAACTAGGCATAACTTTTTATTTACGCTATGAAATTATGATTTTTCAGATTCGTTGGAAAGATATTTTCAAATAGATTCTAACATTTTTTGTTTCGCTAAAATCCGATTTATTTTGAATCCTGTACATTCATTTGAAATTTGAAATCGAAATTTCAAACTACCGCGCCATTTCCAATTCCTTTTATAATTAAAATAAATATTTATATTCTAACTACAATTTAAATAAATATATATGTTCTGATTCTATTCAAAATAAATTTCTAGTCAATATTATTTAAAATAATTCATTTAAAATATTCAAAATTCACTAAAATTGCCAAAATAAAAATTTTAAATCGGTTCTGATTTTCCTGGTTGTTACAATCTCCCCCACTTAAAATCTTTTCTTCTTCGAAAAGGAACGGAGTTGAAAGTTGTTTAACTAACCAACTCAACTTTCAGTTTGGCTTTCATTCTTCAACTTTTCAGTTTCTAAGAATTTTCCAAATTTTCAAAAATTTGGCTAACACCCAAAATTTTCGCTTTTTTTTTGCATAACCTCCTTTGTACGGGGAGCACCGAGAAAATCCCCAAACCGCCACGCAGGCTCTCTCATCTCAAAAAGAAAAAGAAAAGCCAAGCGGCTAGCCAAGTGGCTAGCCAATCGACTCATAAAATCATCCAAACCCAATAAATTAGTAAACATGTACCTATTTGTCGGACATACAATTTTATTCCTCTTCTCTAGCCTCCTTGCTATGACCTGTTCAATGTATATACATGTATATGCATGCAATTTTTATCAATTTTCAATTCAGTTCAACATTTGATACAATTTGGCTTAATGGTTCCAAATTCTAATTAATCAAAACAATAATCAAACAACACAATCAGCAATCAATTAGTTGATTAACGTTTCAATTCATAATATTTTATATACTCAAAATTCATGTTTTTGATGCCAATTCACAACAATATATTCTAACTATATTTTGGTTCTCACACAAGTCAATTGGAAATATACAGATATCTCACTTTTGAAACACGAACATAAATTCTGATGATGTACGTACTATAGCGATCATCAGAACCATCTCCAGGCGACTACAGTGTTACCCTATATCCATCCCGTATATTTGAGGCTTCAATACACGTGGATCAGACATATATTAAAATCTCTATATGCCCGATAGTCTGAATCGATTTAAAATAAATATTCAAATACGAATAAACATGTTTAAATTTTCAAAACAAAATTCGTTTTCATTTTTATTTTAAAAATACCATTCTTTACCCTCGTTCTAGGTTACTACTGATCCTATCTCTAACGAGTCATTCTCATTGGATATTACTAATCCAGTCTATGATGAATTCTTTCGTTTGGTTATAATGTGTCTTGTTCTCCGAGCTCTGTAAACCAAACCTCTGATACCACCTGAGATGACCCGAACTTCCCCGTAAACGAAAGCCCGGATTGCTTTGAGAACAACACACATTGGAACACAAACAGAAGAACATTTCATTGCTTATTAAAAAAAATTTATCAGATTACAAGAATATAACAGAGTATGAACAAATATTACACATTTGATAAATATCAGAGAATTAAATTTACAACGCAGTGAAAAATAATACAAAACATAACCGAAAGGAATATACAGATACAGAGCTTTTTGAATATCATTCCAGCTGTAAACCAGGATCCTGTGCATATAAATCTGCAAAACCAAAACTACTAGCTGCCCATGTGGGAAAATAGGGGCACCCAGAGTTTAGGTTAAAACAATAAACTTCAAGTCAGTCATGTGACTAGTGTGAGAACTAAAACAGTTATTATCTTGGTTTTAAAGTATGACAAATCAAGGGACCAAGCCGTATAACACGGAACGGGTTTCCTCCTAAGAAAACCAGTGCATAAAAACAACAGCGCAACGCTAAATAATGAACAATGAAGCTATTATAAGACTCAGGTCCCATCACCAATGCAATGCAAGCCGAAGGGTAGAGTTTTACCTTATAATAGCCAAATATGCTTGGTACGTGAAATTTCATCTTTTATTATTACTATAAGTGAAGAAATCAACTTCAAATATAAGTGTATCAATCATAGACGGCATAGTGCCCCATCCCACTATGTCGCCATACTAGGCTCTACAAATAAAACCGCAACATCATGTATTGGAAGTTGGATTTCCATCTGTGAACCAAGGAAAGGGATCGTCCTTACCCTTCGAGATAATCTAGCCTACCATGTCTCAGGACCCAGACTCAGGTGGGCCTTTGGATCATCAGGCCCGGTCCACTTGATGTAGATTAAAATGCCTGAACATTGCGTTTCCACGCCCTATAGGGCGTAAATCTGGTCTGTATAAAGACCTTCCATCGGCTCCGCAGAGACCGAAATAACCGAGGCGCCTCGCTATCCATCATCCACATAAGTAAAACGCCTGGGTGTGCAAAAGCCAAACAACACTCCTAGCTAGAAGGAAACGCATATCCTCCCTGAGGTCCTCTCCCGTTTCTGGTTCACACTAGGGTGTGAGGCTCGCGAATTAACGCTACACAAAGCTATGTTATATTAAAGTCGTGCTTTTCTCATCAACCCCAAGACTCTGCTTTTCAACAGAAGCCTTGATCATTTGCATCTCAGCATGCCACACAAGCATTTCACGCTATGCAACTGATGTCTATCAATCACAAAGAATGAAATCCGATGTTAGACACACATCCATGTACAAGTTCGTTCTGGGTCTGAACGAAACCGAAGGCACCTTATTCCTCATCCCATATGTCCAATATTGAAGAGAGGCCCTCGCATATCCGGTCGATCTCCAAGTACGTCTGGACGATCACCACATATTACCTTTCTTAGGTGTACAGCCCAATCAAGACATCAGTAATCATCCAAAGGATGTGAAGACCTCCGGTCTTCAACCACCGTCTTCATCATCGACTCATTGTCGATTCAGTTATTCAGAATGGGATAAACCCGGTCTTTCTGAATAACTCGCGTATATAATAAACAAGCGCTATAAAAACACAACATACACCTCATTCCAATCCAGAATATTCCTTTATTTAAATATTCATATCCTTTGGGAATGGTTCCAATTAATTTTATCAAAGATAAATTCTTTAAATTTATTCTTTAATCTTCCATTGGATATCGATTCAAACCAAATTACGGTTTATCCAAACTAGTCGGGATTAGCGAACCTTACCGAAGTAATCATTTGTTTTAATTTCCCAATCCCAACCTATTCATCCCATGAAGCAAAACTGGTAATACTTCGTATCTAACACCATGATGTTATTGGTAATTTCCATTACCATTTCACGTTCAAATCTAGTTAAAGATTTAACTATCGCCTGGAGTAAAACTTGTGGTACCCCATTCTCGATCGTTTCTTGAATTTGATAATTTTAGTTATCAAATTCACCTTTCAATCCATTTAAAGATTCATTAAAACTCCAATTCAGATTTAATTTCCAAATCATTACTTAATGATTATTCAAAGTTAAGAAATAATTCTTATCTTTAACTGGGTTAAAGAACTAATGTCATTTAAAACACAACTCACGATAAACCCAAAATAATCACATTCCATTAACAATGGAATCTTCACGGAAAACAGATCAACCTATATAATCGATATAAACTTCCATATCTAACCGTTAATATAAATGGAATAACGACAAAGCCTTTTAAATTCCATATATAGTAACAGTCTTCCTCCATAAAAATTCACTTCGTTTATTACCAAATCGAATTCCATTCCATTCAAATATACCATGTTAAATTGGAAAACTTTACTTTGGAAAATCTCCTTTAAATCTTAACAAAAGATTTATAAATTCCAAATCACCTTTCACTATGAATCGGGTTAAAGAACGAATGTTGTTAAAAACACAGTTCACAATAAACCCAATTCACATTCCATTTTCAATTTCAATTAAATGTTAATTAACTGGTAATTCCATTTTAAATCTCAATAAAAAGATTTATTTTTTTCATACTAGGTTTAAGAACAGTGTCATTTAAAATATAGTTCATGACAAACCCTAAATCCAATTCAATATTAAATACAAGGCTCTGAATAGAAATTTTATCGTCTTATATTCAATATCAAATTCTGAAATCAATAAATATCGTATTGGGATAACGATATATATGTCTTCCAAATTCCTCCACAATATCCGTATAATCACAAAATCCAATATCGAAATATTTCGTAGATAATTTCGATTCAAATCCATTCCAATCCATATCTTGGAAATTATGGTTATTTTTAAAACCGTTTCAAACCAAATTTATTTATTTAAAAACATTGGATTTTTAATACTAGTTCATAACTTGTTCATTTCGATAAAAATCTATTTTTATCTTTTCAAATACGAAAATTTTCATCCCAATTCTTTCCAAATCATTTATTATGATTTTACAAAAATTATCGATATTTTTAATAATTTTATCAAGGCCCTTACAGTCGATTTCCATAAACGGCCATCGAAATGCACTTACAACGACCTTTTCCAAATATGATTTGGACATAATTCCAAATTATCAACCATTAAATTTAAAATCTCTCATACTCATTAGAAAACTCTTTTCGATACGAACCCAACGGTTCCGGTTTTAGGAGAATCCGACGGTCGAATCTCCCGTAATGTCCGTTCGAAGTCAATAGTCGAAATTCGCGAACTACCGCGGCGCTTTCTCTTCAGGCCATTAAATATATATTATATATATTTCGTCGATTTCCATTTAAAACGTATGTTATAAATCTTTTTTAATTCGGTTTCAAAACGATTTAAACTTCATATTCAATTTTTAAATCAAAATAGAATATTCCATATCATCAATATATAAATGATAATATTTTCAAAACATTAGATTTTGAAATCAATTCCTTTTCGATATTCATTTCAAATATTAATAAAATTGATATAAATATCATTCGCATCAAAATGGCGCACTTCTAATCAACACGGCTTTATATATTTAAATATATTCATGTCCATCCCAAATCGGACATCAAAATCATATTTTGATCCTTTACTGAATATTGTTTTAAAATATTCATTATTTTAAAATATTCGTTATTTTAAAATATTCATTCTTTGTGAACTATAATCAGACACAGTCAATTACCATATAATGTTGATTATATGGATTTCATAAAATACATGTATAAAATAACAATGATACATAATCAACCATCATCCATAGTGCATTCTACACTGCATAAGCATTAAATATAAATATTTAACGTTTACAACAGCCTGTCAACTAATCGATCGACATACAACTGAACAATTGGGATTAGTGTATGTCAAATATCATCCCAACACCCATGTGCGGTTTCAACCAACAAATACTGAATTTTATTTGTGCAGTTGGGCGATGTGCAAAATATATCGTCCCAATCCATATCAATAAAATGGGTGTACATAAACAAATCGTCTAATTTGTAAATGAATATTTATTTTATTCATATACCCGTTAAAAATTATATTTTTAACTATAAAATATTTTATTACATTCCACATCACACAATCAATTTTCACATAGCAATCAAACAGACAAGTCCTCCAATGTCTATGGACGATGGGTGTCGGCTGCTGCTAAGCACCGTCTGCATCCTAGTATATATTTAACTAGAAAATAAAATTAGAGTGAGAAGTTCTCACATTGGGTTTCCTCTCCGTCATTTTTATTTTTGAATTTCTGAACGGTTTGAATTTTGCTCACTTTTAGTTGGTTCCATCGCAATCTATTTTCAAGCGATTTATATTAAAAAATCTTATTTTTAATACAGTGCTATTTATTTGAAAATCACATTTTTAATACACTACTATTTATTTAAAAATCACATTTTTAATATAGTGCTATTTATTTAAAAATCACATTGTTAAATCATCGCTATTTCATATTTTTGAAAATCATAATTATAAAAATCTGATATTTATTTCTAAAACCATATGATAATTTTATATTTTAAAACAATGTATATTTTTAAAACAAAGTATATTTTTATATTTTCAATAAAAAGTATATTTTTATATTTTCTTAACCATGTATATTTTTATATTTTCAAAACTATTTTATAAAAATAATCTCATGTATATTTTATAAAACAATGTCACATCTATTTTATAAAAACAATTATATATATTTTATAAAAACATATTTCATATTTCTAAAACCATATTATTTATAGCTATTTCTATTTTTAAACTATGTATTTTCTATTTTTAAACAATACTTTTATATAAAGTATAAAATTCAGAAAATTACACTGTCTCCTTCACTGTTGTTCATCGGTTTTGTTTCCTCCCCCAAAAATCTCATACCACTTCAGAACATGTCGAACCCGTGCTCACTGTTTTTTCCTTCTTCCTAGAACCAAATCGAGCGAAGAACCCATACGCCATCAACTAGGGTTGACTTTCGCGCCTCCTACAGACCTTCCGCCACCAATCAGTCATCACTACAGTGAGCGCCTCCGCTTGCTCCTTCATCGCCCCCAACGGCCGTCAGCTCGGTGACGCCATCTCCCCTGAAATCGCATGCAAAGTGGTGCTCTTCGAGGCAGAAATTAAATCAGCACGAGCCACGAAAACCCATCATACTCAGATAATTCGAAAGCCCTTTCAATCCTCTTTTGTTTTTGCATTGGAGATTTAGGAAAAGATTGTGCGGATTGGGGGATTTTTGAGTGTGAATTCCAGAGCATTTTGATCGTCTATCGGATGAAGGTGACGGCTGTTGAATGAAAAGAGGCCCTAGGGTTTTAAAGGAATATATATACTTAATTCTAATTATTTGAAAAAAAAAATTTACATAATAACTCCAAACGTACCCCAACGACTATCGCCTACCGTAACACCCTCATTCCATACACAATGGGATGTGTTCGGTAAGCTGATTCGACTGTTTCGATCAGTTTTCGTCAAAATCAAAATATAAATCTATATATTGAATTTGAATGCACATTTTAATTTGCTGAGGCCACATACTAACTCTAAAAATTCTCGAAAAATTATTTCTAGCTATGTTTTGATGATACGGTCCTAACAAAACTAATTTTGTCAAATTTGGAGACCGTTTGAAAAATGACCAATTTCTGGTTGATCCAAATTAACTAAAACTATCAAAACATGTTTTCTTTTTCCACGCTCACATATTGATTCCAAAAATTATGAAAATTGGAATCAACCAATAACTTGACAATCCGAATCCAGCAAAAGTGGTTTCATCGAAAACGGAGGTCATTTGCAATTCTGTAATGACCTGGGATTTTACTCAAATCACTGATACATATACTGAGTGATCGTGAGTACGTATTTTGTAATAACCCGGAAATCTGGGCCAGTTTAAAATTTTTATTTTGGCGATTTTAGCGAATTTGGATTATTTAAAATGAATTATTTTAAATAATAACGACTAGAAATTTATTTTGAATAGAATTCGAACGTATATATTATATATATCGTCGTCAGAATATAAATAATTATCTATAATTATAAAAGGAATTGAAAATGGCGCGGTAGTTCGATAATTCGATTTCATACTTCAAATGAATGTACCGGGTGCAAAATAAACCGGATTTAAGTGAAACCAAAAATAATAGGATCTAATTGAGAATATCTTTCCAACGAATCCGAAAAATCAAAATTTCATAGCGGAAATCAAAAGATATGTCCAGTTGAAAATTCTGAATAGTCGCTATGGAATTCAGGCCCTTAAAAATGGGAATTTTGCAAACGACCTCAGTTTTCGACGAAACCACTTTTGTTGGATCCATGACATCAAGTTATTGCTAGGTTTCAAATTTCATAATTTTTCGAATCAATATGTGAGTGTGGCAAAGGAAAACGCGTTTGACCAGTTTCAGTTGATTTTAATCGACTGGAAATTGGCCATTTTTCAAACGGTCTCAGAATTCGATGAAATTAGTTTTATTAGGACCGTATCATCAATACGAAGCTAGAAAATATTTTTCTGGAATTTTTCGAGTTAGTATGTGGCCCCGGTAATTTAAAATGTGCGTTTAAATTGAATATATAAAGAATTATACTTTAGATTCAAAGAAAACTGATTCAATCGATCGAATCAGCTTACGATATATATCCCATTGTGTTCGGGATGGGGGTAATCAGCTAGGGACGACAGTCGTTGGGTTCAGATTGGAGTTCGAAAAAAAAAGTCAACTTTTCTTGATTAAAATAATAATATAATTAAATATATATTCCTTATCTCTCTCTCTCCCTCACTTCTCTCTCGTTCAACAGAATAAAGGAAAAAAAAGAAAAAAAACGATTCCCTTGAACTGCTCCCCATCGCCCCCAGCCGATCGTCGGCGCCTCCGCCACCGCCAAGGCTGGCGAAACCCCCATCCCTCCTCTTCCTTCTCGCGTTAGCACCCCCTCCGATCAACCCTCCCTCCTCCGTTCCCTTTTTCCTCTCGAGCCCTCAAAGACCCAGCAGCTCGACGCGAAGCAAACCACCGTCGCCGATTGCCGCTGCCCCCTCCTCGATCCGCGAGCCACCTGCCTTCGACGCAGCGCCGACCGCCAGTCAGCCTCCACCCCGATGTCCCAATTCGCTGAAAAAGAATGCAGTAAGTTTTTCCCCCTTTTTAATTTATTTTATCTATTAAAACTGATTTATACATTGTTTAAAACAGAAAAGATTAGATTTTCAAAATAGAAAAGATTAGATTTTTAAAATAGAAAAGATTAGATTTTTAAAATAGAAAGATTAGATTTTTAAAATAGAAAAGATTAGATTTTTAGCGGTGTAAAAATAGAATTTTTATCTATATAGTAGTAGTATAAAAATGTGATTTTTATACACATGACAACGAAGAAAAAATTCAATTTTTATATATTGAATAGCGAAGTAAAAATATGATTTTTATATACGGAATAGCGAAGTAAAAATATGATTTTTATATATTGAATAGCGAAGTAAAAGTATGATTTTTATGATATTGAATAGCGAAGTAAAAATATGATTTTTATATATTGAATAGCGAAGTAAAAATTCAATTTTCATATATTGAATAGCGAAGTAAATTCAATTTTTATATATTGAATAGCGAAGTAAAAATATGATTTTTATATATTGAATAGCGAAGTAAAAATATGATTTTTATACATTGAATAGCGAAGTAAAAATATGATTTTTATATATTGAATAGCGAAGTAAAAATATGATTTTTATATATTGAATAGCGAAGTAAAAATATGATTTTTATATATTGAATAGCGAAGTAAAAATATGATTTTTATATATTGAATAGCGAAGTAAAAATATGATTTTTATATATTGGATAGCGAAGTAAAAATGTGATTTTTATATATGTAGTGAATTCGGGCAACGAAAATGTCAGACGGCGAAGATTTTCTGCATATGAAGAGGCATGGCGTTTGGATTAGCTATCGGTGAGAACTTCTCACTTTTAATTTTGTTTTTCTAGTTAATAATATATATACTAGGATGCAGATGGTGTTTAGTAGCACTCGACACCCGTCGTCCATAGACCATGGATGGCTTGTTTGTTTGATTGATTTTGATGTGTAGTTGTTTGTGTGATGTGAAATGAAATAAAATATTTACATAGTGGAAAAATATTTTATAGTTAAAAATAGAATTTTTAACGTGTATATAAAATGAATTAAATAAATATAAACAAATCGGACGATTTGTTTATATACACACATTTGACTGATATTGATTGGGACGATAAATTTTACACATCGCCCAACTACAAAAATAAAATCTGTGTTTGATTGTTTGAAACCCCACACGGGTATTGGGATGATATATGACATACACTAGTCCCAATAATTAGTTGTATGTCGATCGATTGATTGACAGACTGTTATAAGCGTTAAATATTTATATTCGATGCTTATACAGTGTAGAATTCACTTTGGATGATGGTTGATTATTCATTGTTGTTATGGTATACGGGTGTTGTAGAAAATCCATATAATTAACATTATATGGTAATGGATTGGGCCTCATTCCAGTTTCGAAAAGAGATATTTGAAAAGAAATATTTGAATAGAAATATTGAAAAGAAATATTTGAATAGAAATATTGAAAAGAAATATTTGAATAGAAATATTTGAATAGAAATATTGAAAAGAAATATTTGAATAGAAATATTTGAATAGAAATATTGAAAAGAAATATTTGAATAGGAATATTTGAACAGAAATATTTGAAATAGAATATTTGAATATAGAAATATATGAAGCCGTATTGATTAGATTGACGCCATTTTGACGTAAACGATATTTATATCGATTTTATTCATTTTATAATGAATATCGAAAGTGATTTCAAAATCTGATATTTTGAAAAGAATTGAAATTGAATATAAATGAATTCGAATTGAAATTGAATACAAATGAATTCGAATTGAAATTGAATATAAATGAATTCGAATTGAAATTGAATAGAATTGAATTCGAATTGAAATTGAATATAAATGAATTCGAATTGAAATTGAATTGAATTGAAAACGGACTGAAATTGAATTCAAAATCGATTTGAATTGAAATCAATTTGAAATGAATTTAAAACGAATTTGTAAGGGAAAATTCAATTTTGATTTGAATTTGAAAAAGAAGTTGAAATCGTTTTGAAAACGAATTCAAAATGATTTATAAAATACGTGTTAAAAGGAAATCGACAAAGTATATATTATATATATTATATATATAATATAATGGCCTGAATAGAACGCGCCGCGGCAGTTCACGATTTTCGACCATTGACTTCGAACGGATATTACGGGAGATCCGACCGTCGGATTCTCCTGAAACCGGAACCGTTGGGTTCGTATTGAAAATAGATTTCTAACAAATATTAGAAATTTGAAAACTAACGGTTGGATTCGGAATTATGTCCAAATCAAATTTGGAAAAGGTCGCTGTAAGTGCAGTTCGATGGCCGTTGATGGAAATCGACTGTACGGGCCTTGATTAAATTATTAAAAATATCGATAATTTGTGTAAAATCATAAGAAATGATTTGTGAAGATTTGGGATGAAAAACTCAATATTTGAAAAGATAAAAATAGAGTTTTATCGAAATGAACTAGTTTTGAACTAGAATTATAATTCTATTTATTTTTAAATAAATAAATTGGATTTGAAATGGTTTTGAAAATAACCAGAATTTCCAATAATTATATTCGAATGGATTTGAATCGAAATTGTCTTCGGAATATTTCGATGTTGGATTTCGTGATGATACAGATATTGTTATGGGAATTTGAAAGATATATATATATCGTTATTTCTAATACGATATTTGTTGGTCGTAGAAGTTGATATTGAATATAAGCCGGTATATTTTCTATTCAGAGCCTTGTATTTAATGTCAAATGTGATTTTGGGTTGTCGTGAATGGTATCTTCAATAATATTGTTCTTAGACCCAAAGGAGTTAAGAAAGTTCAGAAACTAACTGGAGATTAGTTGAGTTGAATGGTTTTTGGGATATTGATCTGATGTTGGTTTTAGCCTTCGGGGTTAATACTTAGGGAACTGCTCACTTGCTAATTCACGGTTAGGGACTGAATGAAATGTGATTTTGGGTTTATCGTGAACCGTGTTTTAAATGACACTGATTCTTTCACCCAGTCACAGATTAAAACTAAGTGGAGTTTTAATGAATCTTTAATTAGATTGAATTCATCGAGAATGGAGTATCACCAGTTTTGCTCCAGGCGATAGTTAAATCTTTAATTAGATTTGAATGTGAAATGGTAATTAAATTTACCAATAACACTGTGGTGTTAGATATGAAGTATTACCAGTTTTACTTCATAGGATGAATAGGTTGGGATTGGGAAATTAAAACAAATGATTACTTCGGTAAGGTTCGTTAATCCCGACTAGTTGAATCGATATTCAAAAGAAGATTAAAGAATAAATTCAAGGAATTTATCTTGGATAAATTTAATGGGAACCTTTCCCTATGAATGTGAAATTTAGAAACTAACTGTCGGTTAGCTAAGCAGAGTGGTTTTCTGGATATTGATCTGATGTTGGTTTCGGCCTTCGGGGTTAATATTTGGGGAATTATTCTCTTGTTAATTTACGGTTAGTGACTGATGAATTGGAATGAGGCGTATGTTGTGTTTGTGTAACACTTGTTTATAATATACGCGAGTTATTCGGAAAGACCGGGTTTATCCCATTCTGAATAACTGATACGACGATAAGTCGAAGATGAAGACGGTGGTCGAAGACCGGAGGTCGTCACATCGTTTGGGTGATTACTGATGATCTTGATTGGGCTGTACACCCAAGAAGATGGAAACAGTCGGTGATCGTCTAGACGTACTTGGAGATGGATGGATATGCGGGGTACTAGGTGCCTCCGGTTTCGTTCAGACCCAGAACGAACTTGTAAATGGACTGTGTGTCTGACATTGGAATTTAGTCTGTGTGATTGATTTCTATTAAATATATATCTGTTTGGCGACGGAGAATTTATTCCTTGCTTAACGCCCTTCTCTGAGACGTACGAGCTCAGGGGTTATATACTGATGGATATAAAACGCATAGAGTGAATTTCCTGTGTGGCATGCTAAGATGCAAATGATCAAGGCTTCTGTTGAAAAGCATAGTCTTGTGGTTGATGATCAAAGCACCGCCTGTGTGGGATAGCTTTGTGTAACGTGAATTCGCGAGCCTCACACCCCGGTTGTGAACCAAAAATGGGAGAAGGACCTCAGGGAGGGCATGCATTTCTTTCTAGCTAGGGTGGTGTCAGTGACCTACCAGCCCTGACATTTATATACTTTTCACCTATGTGGTTGTTGCTGTTGCGAGGCGCCTCGGTTTGATCGGACGATCCAGGTCCGATGGAGTCATTCGTTGGCTCATTTACGCCCCAAAGGGCGGGGAAACGTAGTGTTCAGGCATAATAATCCACATCGGTGGACCGGCCCTGACGATCCAAGGGGCAGTTGCGGCTGTTCCTGAGACACAGGCTAGAGCATCTCGAATCGGTTGAGGACTATCTTTTGCCTCGGTTCATAGACGGAAATCCACTTTCCAAATACGTGACATTTGCAGTTTTATTTGTAGAGCCTAGTATGGCGACATAGTGGGATGGGGCGCTTATGCCGTCTATGATTGATACTTATGATTTGAAGTTGTTTTATACACTATGTACTAATAATAGTATCAAATGATTTGTTTTAAACGTATCAAGCATTCTTGGCTATTATAAGGTAAAAACCCTATCCTATGGCTTGCGTTGCATTGTGTGATGGGAACTGGGTCTTATAATAGCTTCATTTTTCTTTATTTAGCATTGCGCTGTTTGTTTTATGCACTGGTATTCTTGGGAGGAAACCCGTTCCATGCTATACGGCGTGGTCCCTTGATTTACCTAACTTTAAAATAAAGACTAATAACTGTTTTAGTTCTCAAACCAGTCCCATGACTGACCTGGAGTTTATTGTTTTAACCTAAACTCTGCGTGCCCTTATTTTAACACGGGCAGCTAGTAGTTTGGTTTTGCAGATTTATATTCACAGGATCCTGGTTTACAGCTGGAACGATATCCGGAAAGCTTTGTATCCGCATATCTCTTCTAGTTGTGCATTGTATTATTTTCCGCTGCTATGTATTTAAATGTAATTTAAATCTCTGATATTTCTGTGTAATATTCATTTATACTCTGTATATTCCTGTAATCTGATGCATTGTTGTAATTAACAATGAAATGTTCTCCCGTCTGCATTCTGTTGTGGCTTGTTCTCGAACTATCCGCTCTTTCCTTTACGGGGAAGTTACGGGTTTTTACATATTTTTAAATACGATTTAAAAATCCAGTCCTTATAAATTCAAAACATGTTAATTAGTGTATGATAGCATTTACTGATATGATAACACAGCACTTACCAAAACCAATCTTTGTTCATTCATGTATGATAGCATCTGTTTGATAGCGTTTATTTAAATTGATTTTTATACATGTTTGAAAAACAACACTTTTTAATAGCATGTAATTGTGATGCCATTTTTATTTTACATGTTTTTTTTTCTCAAAGGATTTAAGAAATCAAAGTTTGGAAAATCCTTGCTTTAAAAGTTTTAACACTTGAATTAAAATATGGCAAGGTCATTTTTGTTATCAAAAATGAGTATTAAAATAAGGCTCTAGTTTACATATACATAGAAAAAAATGCCTAAAACATTTCTTTGTCTCAAAACAAATGCAAGAATAATATTTGTATTCTTAAATCATAGATCATGTATTGTCAAAATCACTTGTAAAATCACATTTTTGCATTCATATGTCACATATATCATAAATGTGATAAGATCATTTTAGACAAAAGGATTTTTAGTTTTTAAATCTTTCTATCTTCTTTCATTTGACTTTTTTTTTGTGAAAATACAATTCATGTTTCATATTTCAAGAAACATGAGTTATCATATCATGGTCATGTACAAATCCTTGCATATATGTCAAGTTCTTTACCTACACTAGTTCATTTCTAACTATGGAGTATTTCTAAGTAGCTTCCTATAGTTTTCATCACATGGTATGGATGTTGTGGTACAAATATTTTTAGATTTTTCAAATACTTGCAAGGCAAATAGGGGTTTTAAATATGAATGATTAAATCAAACTTTTATGAGGAGATTTTGATGTGAAAACTCTTGGCGAAAACTGATTTTTGGGTAGTACTAAAATGGTATTTAAATTATTTGAAAAACCAAGGTAGATTTTGAAAGTTCATGAGCATTTAATTGTGACAACTCATGGAAACCAATAAAGAGAGAAGTAGTGGTTGCGTAGGGGGTTTGTAACGGCCCAGATTTTTTGACCATTTAGTTTAATATTTAAAAATGTTTTTTTTATTGTTTTGGAATTTTATATGATTTAATTTCAATAATTTTGAATATTTTATTTTATTCCGAAATGGTAGAAATTTAGTGGATCTGCAATATAATGTGAACTGGCAGTATAAAAGGATAAATTTTAATTTAAAATAGTACGTTTACAAAGGAAGTAGTAGCTAACGAACTCGGATTTCGATGAAATCAGTTTCATTAAATCTGAAATGATGAAATTAGGTAACCAACCAAGTTACGTCAAAAATGGTATCTGTATGTGGAAAAGAAAAAATAAAACGCCAAAATTTGAACTAAATTTTGACGGTAATTGGAATTTGCTAATGCTAACGGCAAAACTGGAACCTGAGACCTATCCAGGAAAATTCTGAACATAGGATATTAGCTATATATGAAATCTGGGAAAATCCTATAACGGATATAGAAAGTTATTAAGGAAACAAAATTTAAATAAATTATTTGAAAATCTAAACGAACTCCGATTTTTGATTTGAATACATAGGATTGAAGTACGTTAAAAACCGGACCAGATGGTGGAAGAATTTCTGAAAACCGTTATCGTTTGATACTCCAACATGAGACCGGAAGGTGTTGAAACTAACACAAAACACTATTTTGAATTTGAATTTAAATTATTTGAAAGTTCAAACGAATTCAAAATTTAAATATTTTTATATATTATTGAAGAGCAAGAAAAATTGAACAACATGGTTGAAAAAGATTTTGGATAAGGTATCAATAAGTAAGTTAAATTAACGTCCGAATAGGGTTGAGAAAACACACTTTACTATTCATAAATTATTAAATTTATTTATAATTTAATTAATTTAAGGATTAATCCTAGCCATCCATTTTCGACCGTTGGATTCGCGTCACCTCAGCAATCCATGTGACTCCTTCGGCTATAAATAGCCCCCCCCCCCCCTTCATTTTAAACTCACTCCTCCTCCTCCTCTTTCAAGCTTTGGCAATGGCAGAAATAATAATAAAATAATAGAAAATAGGGAAAAGGAAGGAAGGGAGAAAGGAGGGCAAGACGGGGAGCTAGGGACTCT